>JALGQJ010000010.1:20234015-20244015 GCA_023055345.1 Quercus wislizeni
CATTTTCATTTCAAGCTCGCAATCCCTTTAGTCTAAGTCTAACCCCTTTGTCTTTCATTTACAACCCTTTTATTTCTCTTAGTTTTCATTATTTCTCTTAGTTTTCATTACCGTCATTTTGATCTTAAACCAACAGAGCTTCATAATATTTGACAACCAATTTATTTGCTAATTCGAAGAGAAAACCCAAGTTGGTTTTCTTGTCTTGGGAACCCATAATTTATTTTCTTAAAAAAAAGTAAAAAAAAATAAAAAAACCTCAGCTTGTTTCTTTTCGCCTAAACTGGTTTTCTTGAATTTTGCTAATACAAGTGTAATACATTGTGCTAATACTATTTTAGTTTCTGGGTAAGGTAGTATTTTGCTAATACTATTTGTTGTTGTTTTTCATGATTTTGGTTGAAGATATAATGGGTTTTATTTGGCTCTTGGGTGTCAGGTTGGACACAAGTGTAAATTTTTTCAGTGGCGTGAGGATGAAATCTGCGAGCGTGGCAAGGTGCTGAATCCGGAGCAGAGGCAACGAATTTTGACCCTTGAAGCTGCCATTGTAGGCTACATGAAGAGGGAGAAGAGGCTGCTCATTTGCTTGGGGTTGTCTCTGGTGATAAGTGGGATGCTACTTTGTTTGATGCTTGTTTTGGTTGGCTAAATAGGTGGGAGGGGGGGGGGGGGGGGGCGGGAATGGGTAATTAGGTGTAATTTTGGTGTAATTCTCTCTGTAATAGGCTTGAGTTTTGGTGTAATAGACCTGAATTTTGGTGTAATAGGCCTGACCTGAATTTTGATAAGGGGGAATGGGTCATTAGGTGTAATAGGTGTAATTCTCTCTGTAATAGGGGGAATGGGTCATTAGGTGTAATAGGCCTAAATTTTGGTGTAATTCTCTCTGTAATCCAAGACTTTAGCAATGGAATATGGTCTTTTTAATTAATCTATGACTTGTGTACCAATTTATTGCATCTTGATTGGTTTGAATGGTTTAAATGTCATGTGTGTTTGCCAAGTAAGAAAATGGAGCTGACTGTAGAAACATTAGTTTTTAAAACTTATGAAGTAAATTTTGTAATATATTTAGCATCACTCAAATAAAAGGAGCTGACTGGCTGCAAAAATATCAGTTTGTTCCCCCTGATTCCCACTGCATTACATCATGCAATAATGAGAGTAAAAGGCATGAATAGAAATATGCTACCACTATCAGCATAAAAATAGGTACCTCTATCAGCATGAATAGAAATATGCTACCTCTATTAGCATGAGTAGAAATATGCAGCCTAATATTCAAAGCACATCTATCACTCAAACATTAATGAGAGTAATTTCCACAAGAGTTCAAAACAGTGTAATTGTTCTTCCATAAAACTGCATGTAGCTCAAAAAAAAAAAAAAAATTCCATCATCCAGCCATAAATTTGCTCTACACTAAATCCTTTATTTTATTTATTTATTTATTTTTAAATATTTCCTAATAAATAAGAAAGCACTAGCTTGATCCAATAAAATAATGAGGTAATTATTGATGTACTTCAAAGGAATAAAAGGCATGAATAGAAATATGCTACTTCTATTAGCATAAAAATAGGTATCATGAAAACTATACTAAATGCTACTTCAAGTGAGCCAACTATACTAAATGCCTTTTGGACTGTACTCCTCATGAAAATTTATAAAGGGGGAGCAATGTCTTGTGTTGAAGCAACAAACACTTAATACAAACACAAAATATTAACAAAGCATAAACCGTATATGGTAACCACATTTTTTCATACATCAGTACACAGTAATTTACCAAACCTGCATAATTTACATTTATTCATACATCATTACACGTTAATTCATACATCATTACATATTAAACCAAGTCCACCATGTAAAACTGCCCAGCACATTAAGGAATCAACCTTTTTAACACATTACATATTAAACTGCCCAGCACATTACATATTAAATTGCATAATACCATGTAAAATTGCCCAGCAAATTTATTCATACATCATTACACATTAATTTACCAAACCTGCCATTTACAAATTTAACATCTGCCTAGCACATTAATGGGCTCTATAATGAGCTCATAGCAATCAATGTAGGTAGTCCTTTTGTAGCAAGCATTGACATACTTTTCAGCATCTTCTCTGTTGAAAAAGATACAGGAAATGGCATGGCAACATGGTATGCCAATTATGTCCCACTTC
The DNA here is from genome assembly GCA_023055345.1 of Quercus wislizeni. Classification (NCBI taxonomy): domain Eukaryota; kingdom Viridiplantae; phylum Streptophyta; class Magnoliopsida; order Fagales; family Fagaceae; genus Quercus; species Quercus wislizeni. Next base: position 20,236,214 of record JALGQJ010000010.1, read on the forward strand.
CTACAGCTGCACTTCTTCTCTTCCAACTCCACAATGAAACTCTCCAACCCATTCTTCACTTCAAACTTGGTACGACCAGCCCAACATGCTAGCCACTTGCTGCATGCCAACTTCTCCTTGTACAGTCTCTTCCTTAGCTTAGGACACAACTCAGATTCCACCTTCATAATCATTTCTTTGTTTGCTTGAAATCTAGTCATCAGATATAGCCTAATACACTCAAGTTGCAAGCACATTGAGAGAAAGGGAGAATTAATCATTCATGAATTACACAAGTCTATGGTTCATAATGCACATTTATGCATACCATGGTAATTATAGGTTTGCTCCTAAACTTAACTGTCATGCTGTTGAAGCTTTCACACATGTTGTTCAGGACTGTGTCACTCTGGCCATCACTTTTGAACATGTGCCTAGCCCAGATAGTTGTTGAGTGAGACTGCAGCCATTTGAATGCATCTTCATCCACCTCCTTTAGCTCATTCATTGCTCTCTCATATGCTTGCTGATAGGTAGCCTTGGCTGCTTTCCAGAAAAAGGTCTCTAATAAGGACACCAGGATGATTCTTCTTCAAATTATTGTATAAATGTCTGTAGAAGTTCCTGTGCTCGTACTGTGGCCAATTGTCAACAAAGGTGTTCACCAACCTCTGCAAAGCACAATAATTTAATTCAGCAAGCAATGAAGCTACCATCAACTACAATTAATTCAGTAAGTAATAATTTAATTCAACAAGCAATGAAGCTACCATCAACTACAATTAATTCAGCAAGCAATAATTTAATTCAGCAAGCAATGAAGCTACCATCAACTACAATTAATTCAGCAAGCAATAAAGCTACCGTCATACCTTTTGCTGATCAGATATGAACACCTAATTTTTGCCATCTCCTATGTCAGCAAGCAATAAGTTAAGAAACTAGGTCCAAGTGTCCTTCGTTTCAGCCTCGACTACTGCATATGCAACGTGGAAGTATTCATCATTGGGATTTCTGCCCACAGCACACATCAGCTGACCACCTGTCTTGGTCTTTAAATGGCATGCATCTAGACCAATGATTGGCCTGCACTCTGCCAAGAAGCCCTTCTTGCAACCTTCCAGGCAGATGTAGATTCTTTCAAAATATGGCAGCCCAGTTGCCAATCCATGCTCAACTGCCAATCATTATAAGTATGCACCTTCATCAATACTGTGCTCCTAGGACTGCACCTTCTCAACTCATCACAATACTCCCATAGTTGGTTGAACTATGCAGTGTGGGCCCCATCAACAGCATCTTGAGCTTTCTCTCTAGCCCTACTTGCTTTGCCTGCACTTATGTTAACCACATACTTCTCATGCACAGCATTCTGAATGTCCTTGAGTTTTATGTCAGGCTGCTTCCTAACCCTCTTCACTAACTTCTTCCCAATGTATGATGCTATGCACCTTGGATTTCTATAACTTCTACTGCATGTGTGTTCCATGTTCAACATTTTCAATCTAAAACTCTTCTCCCTTGGCACCTTTGCAAGGTAGGCAACAAACTTGCACCCTGGCTGGCATCGGGCTCTCACTCTCACCAAGTCATTTTTCACAAATTTTATACCCCACCCACCATGGACTGCATAATCAGTTATAGCATCTTTAAATTGTTTAATTGAGATGAACAACATATCCTTCTCAAACCTAAGGTGCTCAGGTTTGGCTACTGGCCTAAAGATTGGGTATTTGCTCCTCCTAATAGAATTGTCAACCTCAGCAATAGGGATGTCATCATCACTTGAATCATCACCATCCTCATTGCTTGATGATGATTCATCAAGGCTAAGCAGCTCCTCACTCTCATAGTCAGAATTCATGACACCACCACCCATTTGTTCTGGTTCAACCTCATCATCTTCAGTTTGATTGTCCCAACTATCAATACTATCATCACCAATGTTCATTGTTTGCATTTCTGGCTCTTCGTCTAAATCACTCCTCTTATCCTCACTACCCTCACTACTCTCCTCAACTTGGTCATCAACAATTGGTGCCTTGCCAGCCCTCCTAGCATAAACCTGCTCAGCATCTACCTCATATGGGTCACCATGGTCAACATTAGTAAATTCAACATTATCATGGCCTCCAAATTGTGAAAAATCAGGTCTGTACTCTTCATCACCATACTCAGCATACTTATTGTCACTAACAAAAACCTCTAAGGCCTTAACATCTACACCTTCTACTTCATTACCAGGTAGTCTAGTAGCTAAGGGCTCAAAATCGTCCACTGGTAACTCAAGTGGTTCATGCACTAGATGCTCCACAAAGACATGAATCTCCCCATATCCCTTCACCAAGTTAGTCATGAACATAGCAGCATCATCATCAACCACCTGATGGAAATTTGACTGCTCTAAGTTCATACCAGGCATTTTAAACCATAGTTTATCCACTTTAGTGTAGCCAAACTCCCTACAAATACTCTCAATCTCAACTTTTGACCACTTATCTGGGTCACAATTATCCACTATATCAACTATCCCTCCCACATACACTTGAGGGCCCCACATGAAATGCCCACCATGGTGGACATGTAGAGTAAAAAGCTCATCCATCCTGCATGCAAGTCACGGGAAGAAAACGAAATGAAAACAGATATCCACTTTTTGAAATTAATAATACTTTGCTAGGGTAATAAACAAATAAAAAAGCTTACAATACAGACAAAAGGAACACATGGACCTAGCCACTTCTTGAAAAGCAAGACACAATACAGACAAACAATGCAATTACCAACACAAAGATTCCATGGTTTATCAAGGTCAATATAGTTGTCCCTGATAAACAATAGTGACACACAATATAGACAAATAGTATTGTGGTCCCTGATAAAGAAAAGTAAAACAAACAGAGCTGCAAATACCAAGAGCAACACACAACAGCCAAACAATGCAAATCCCAAAAATATTCCACTATCACAGTTAGTATTATGTCCACTACAAAAGCTATAAAGGGATAGATTGAAATTCCAGAGCAATAACAAAACACAACATCTCAACATTTCCAAATTCTCAAAACCCAATAGCTGAGATTCACCCAGAACGATTACCTAGCACTTAAAAATGGCATTTATAACACAGAGAGAGAGTGAGACATAATGAGAGAGAGAGAGAGTGAGTTGGAGAGAAATACAACCTTCGTAATTTACTCAGCACAAACACTCTAAAGCTATCTGTGGTTATGCTTGCCGATTTGTGGTTTTTTTGTGCAAATCTATGGTCATGTGCTGAGCAACGAGTAAGGTAAGAGATTAGGGATTCTGCAAGTCTGCCGTCGTGTGTGGTCAGGTGTGGTCATGTGATTTGGGGTTTTATTTGGGTTAGGGATAGTCACGTGAGGGCCACGTGACTACTAAGGGCGGGGATGTAACTGCTGGGCCACGTGGATAATAGGTTAATATTTTTTTATTCCTACCATTTGCCACGTCAGCTTCCTCCGTTTTTGATGTAATTGCAGGGACTAAAATGGGAAGCATTTTTCAGGATAAGGACTAAAAGCGGTAAAAATAAAATGTAGGGACTAAAATGAGAATCGCTTGAAAATGTAGGGACTAAAAGTGGCTTTTCGCCTTTAGATAATAATAAAGCAACTTTATCAATCACAATATTAAGTCATACATAATGTCATAGTTAATATCATATATAGCATTATACAATAGGATTTAAGGGCACTAATCCTAACAAACTCCTACTTGCCCTAAAGACTATTGTGCACTAATCTAACTCCCATTCCCTCCAAATGTGACTCGAAAGTCTTTTGAGGCAAGGCTTTGGTAAAGGGATATTATAGATTATTTGCATTTTCAATCTTTGCAACCACTACATCTCCACGAGCAACAATGTCTCGAATGATGTGGTACTTTCTCTTAATGTGCTTTCCTTTCTTATGATTCCTTAGATCTTTGGATTGTGCAACCACTCCACTATTGTTGCAAAACAATGTGATTGGAACTTGCTCCATTCTCATAACACCAAGATCAGAAAGGAATTTCTTGAGCCATACAGCTTCCTTTGCCACTTCACAAGTAGCAACATACTCAGCTTCCATGGTGGAGTCCGCAATACAAGATTGCTTAACACCCCTCCAACTTATGGCTCCACCTCCCAAGGTGAATACACATCCTGAAATGGACTTTCTAAAATCTAGATCTGATTGAAAGTCTGAATCTGTATAGCTAATCGGAATCAAATCCTCAAACCGATAAACAAGCATATAATTTATCATTCTTCGTAGATACTTGAGAATATGCTTTACAGTTTGCCAATGTTTTGGTCCTGGATTTGATTGATATCGGCTGACTATGCCAATTGAATAGCAGATATCTGGTCTAGTAAAAAGCATGACGTACATGAGACTTCCCACTGCAGAAGCATAAGGAACTTGTCTCATCATATCTACTTCCTCTTGAGTCTTAGGCCTTTGGTCATCAGACAAAGGAACTCCATGTCTGAAAGGAAGTAATCCTTTCTTGGAGTTTTGCATGCTAAACCATTCTAGAACCTTATCTATATATCTAGCTTGTGATAAGCTTAACATCTTATTCTTGCGATCTCGCTATAGCTTGATCCCTAGAATAAAGTTAGCCTCACCCAAGTCCTTCATATCAAATTGGCTTGACAACCAAACCTTTACTGATGACATTACCCATACATCATTTCCAATGAGTAGAATATCATCAACATAAAGTACTAGGAACGGTACTACTTTGTCTTGATGTCTTTTGTACACACATGGTTCATCAAGATTTTGCTCAAAACCAAATGACTTGATTGCGTGATCAAATCTGATGTTCCATGACCTAGATGCTTGCTTAAGTCCATAAATGGACCTTTTCAACTTGCATACCATATGCACTTTGGTTCTTTGCTATGAAACCTTTCGGTTGCATCATATAGATTTCCTCTTCAAGATTGCCATTGAGAAATGCAATCTTGACATCCATTTGCCAAATCTCATAATCATAACAAGCAGCAATGGATAAGAGAATTCTGATAGATTTAAGCATTGCTACTGGTGAAAAGGTTTCTCCATAATCAATACCTTCTTTTTGTGTATACCCTTTCGCCACTAGCCTTGCTTTAAAGGTTTCAACCTTTCCATCTATCCCTTTCTTCCTCTTGTAAACCCATTTGCAACCAACAGGTTTAATGCCATTAGGCTCCTTTACAAGATCCCAAACTTGATTGGAATACATTGAATCTAATTCAAATTTCATAGCATTGACCCAATGATGTGCATCTATATCATTCATTGCTTCTTCATAAGTGTAAGGATTAGTTTCGGCCTCTTCTAAGATAGCTTCATAAGTTTCTCCTAGACCTATAAATCTTATAGGTGGCCTAATAATCCTCCCACTACGGTGAGGCACCTGTGCACTAGACACCTCATGAGTAGTATCTTGTGGTGTATCTAATACAACCACATCATCCCTATTTTCTTCCATTCGTTGTTCAATTACAGGTCCATTCATTTCACCCAACACAAATCTACTTCTAGGAGTATAATCATTCATATAGTCATTTTCCAAGAATTTGGCATTTGTACTAACAAACACTTTATTATCTTTATGACTATAGAATAAACCTCCAACAGTTCCTTTTGGATACCCTATAAAGAATACCACTTCTGTTTTAGATTGTAACTTGTCAAACTTTCCTTTCAACATATGTGCTGGACAACCCCAAATATGGAGATGTCTCATACTAGGCTTAAGCCCATTCCACAACTCTACAGGTGTTTTAGGAACAAACTTTGAAGGTACTAAATTCAGGAGATACATTGCAGTATTTAAGGCATATCCCTAAAAAGAAATTGGTAGAGTCCTATTCCTTCTTTCTGCTACACCATTTTGTTGTAGAGGTCCAGGTGCAATCGATTAGGATACAATCCCATTTTCAGTTAAGTAATCTTTGAAAACCCCAAGAAGGTATTCGCCACCACGATCAGATCAAATGGCTTTTATGCGTTTACCCAATTGATTCTTAACTTCAGCCCTAAACTCTTTGAACTTTTCAAAGGCTTCGGACTTCCGTTTCATTAGGTACACATAACCAAATCTAGAGTAATCATCAGTAAAAGTAATGAAATACTTATAGCCACCTCTTTCTTGGATTAACATAGGACCATATACATCTGAATGTACTAGTTCTAGCAACTCTTGGGCTCTTCTACCTTTTGCATTGAAAGGTCGTTTGGTCATTTTACCTTCCAAACAAGATTCATAAACTGGAAATTTATCAAATTCCAATGGCTCTAAGAGACTATCTTTGATCAGTCTTTGAATCCTTTTTGAATTAATATGACCCAAACGTAAATGCCAAAGATATGCATCACTAGTAGAAGGAAACTTTCTCTTTAATGATTTTACATGGGAGTTATTATCTAATTTAGAATTATATAATTCATGCTTATCAGGAGTTAAAATATAAAGACCATCCACAATATTGCCAGAATAGATAAACATTTAACCATTCTTTATTACAACATTGTTTTAAGGATAACACAATATCCATGTTTACCTAAATAAGTTGCGGAAATTAATTTCCTACGAACATTAGGTACATATAGACAGTCTTCCAATATTAAAACTTTAGACTCAAAGCATAAATTAAACACTCCAACACTTACAATCGGAATCCTGCTCCCATCTGCCAAAGTAAGAAATAATTCCCCTTCTTTAAGCTTTCTGGTCTCCTGGAACCCCTGCAAAGAATTGCAGATATGGTTAGTACAACCTGGATCCACACACCAGGAATCTATGGGATTTTGTACTAAACATATTTCAAGGAGGAATGAACTTTTCATACCCTTATTATTGGCAGCCTTGAATTTTGGACAATTCCTCTTCCAATGTCTTTTCTCATCACAATGGAAACACTTTCCTTTGATTTTCTTTCCTTTATCGGCAACTCTTAAGGCAATTTTTTTACCATCTTGCTTGGTGAAGTCCTTCTTCGTCTTCTTCTTACCCTTGCCTTTTGACTTAGGTTGAGAAGTAAAAGCTTCAGCCATATTAGCATCAACACTAGAAGTATCAAGAATGTCTTCCGCTGCTACCAATTCATTCATTAATTCAGACAAAGAATAAATATTTTTGTTCATATTATAATTGAGTCTAAATTCCTTGAATGATTCCAGTAGTGACTGGAGTATCATATCCACTTGGGATTCTCCATCAATATCAGCACCTAAAACCTCCAATGTATTTAGATTAGAGATCATTGTAAATCAATGCTCTCTCACTGAACTGCCTTCAGCCATTTTGGTATTATAAATTTGTCTCATGGTTTCTTGCCTTGCAGAACGACCTTGCTCACCAAACATCTCCTTCAAACTTAGCATAATGTTCGAAGCTAGTTCTATATCTTACATTTGATTCTGTAGAACATTTGAGATAGATGCTAGGATGTAGCACTTGACCATCTCATTAGATTTCTGCCAACGATCATATTGTTATTTTTCCTCAAAAGGTGCATCTAATGAAGGAAAGCTAGGACAAGGTTGAGTAAGCACATATTTGTGCTCTTCAGTTGTAAGAATAATGTCCAAATTTCTTTTCCAGTCAACATAGTTGGATCCAGTTAGTTTGTGTTGATTAAGAATAGTAACAAGTGGGCTAAATGATGCCATGATCAAATCTAAAAATAATAAACATGAATATAATAAGTAAACTAGATATTATCAATTTAGCATATAAACATATAGCATGGAACCTTAATAAAACCATAATATAATATATGTAACGACAACCCAATCCCATATTCAATATCCCTC
>JALGQJ010000010.1:20249015-20311515 GCA_023055345.1 Quercus wislizeni
GGTTAGATTTTTCTTAGCATGTGTGCGGGCAAGAATCCAAGAAATGCTTCAAAAAATACCCATTATTCCTCCTCAACAAATCAATGTTTCCTTGTGCCAAAGCTGATTTTGTCCTAAGCGCTCTTTAGGGAGGGAAGAGTAGGAGGTGTCTGAAAGGCTATTTGGGCTTAGTTGCAGCACCCCCCCCCCCCCCCCCAAAGTGCTGCCATGGCTTTCTAGGGGTCCTAAGGGCATGCCACAGCTTTGGCATCCCACCCACAGGGCATGCCACGCCCTCGTCATGCTGCCACTACCCCTCAAGCAGTGTGCATGCTAGGGCCTTGGCTATGTGCCCCCAGGGGCCCTGCTGCCTACGCCTAGGGGTATGCCAGTGTGCCCACGTAAGCATGCCACGGCCTTGGCTACATGCCTTGGCCTTGGTTACTGCATGCATGCCCAGGCCTTAGCAGCTGCATGCCCATTGGGTGCTGCCTTGGCTTTGGTTGCTGCATGCCTATGAGGGGCTACCTTGGCCTTGGCTGCTGCATGCACTGGCCTTGGCTACTTGCCCATTGGGGTTGCCTTGGCCTTGGTTGCTGCATGCCTTGGGCTTGGCAGTATGCCCATGGGGGGCTGCATGCCCTAGGCAGGCAGTGGGCATCCCAAGGGCATGCCGCACCGCATCGTCTTGCACTATAGCAAAATTGGCTCATACCTTTTTCCATTTTTGTGTCACTAAATTCATTCCATGATTTTAAAGGAGGATTCCAGTAAGTGGTTTGGCGTTCCGAGCGTTTTTGAATTTTTTATGATTTTTCCTATTTTCCGGCTTTCGAAAATCATAAAAAATAAAATATGTTGAAAGGTTGAAGGTTGGTTTTTTATTAGCATTTGTGCAAAAAATCAGGGCAAGACTCCAAGAATTGCTCCAAAAAAGACCCATTATTCCTCCTCAACAAATCAATGTTTCCTCGTGCCAGAGCAGATTTTTTCCTAAGGGCTCTTTAGGGGGGAGGAGGTATTTGGCGATGCATAAGGATGAACTCTCTTGAGCTTGGCCACAGGAAGGCATGCTCATGACGAGCCCTTGGGCACCCAACCCTGCGTGCTCCATGGCGTGAGGTGGGCCCTAAATGCATCGCCGAGGTGGACCTAGGTTGGCATTTCACGTGTACGTGGTATAGCTGCGGTGCGCTCTTGCAACGCGGACGGTGTTAGTTTCACCCATTGCCACGCAGAGCAAGCCTAAGGTGATGATCAAACGCATTGTGAAAGCTTACTCTGGTGCCACATTTCCTCGAGGCCATACCCACCTGTGCCCAATGGTGGGGGGTTGATGGTTTTAGTAGCTGTGTGGTGGAGGGATGCATGCATTCTTGGTTTAGCTTGGGCATGCTATCACAACTCGGACGATGTTAGTTTCACCCATTGCTGTGCGAAGCAAGTTTCATGCGACTATCAGGCTTGTGTGAGTCTTTCTTACTATGTGGTTGTGTGGTAGCAGCGGCAGTAGCGGCGACAACAACGACGACAGTAGCAGTGTCCCTCGATGTCCCTTGTAGTTCCTGTGTGTGGTTGGTGAGCCATGCAAGCTTGGTTTAGCTTGGGCACGCTCTCACAAAGAGGACAGTGTTCGTTTCACCCATTGCTACTCGAAGCAAGTCCCATGGCAACCATCAAGCCTCTATTTGACGATGACCCATCCTTATAGGCATGTGGTTTAGTAGTGTTGTCCTCCATGCCTAGTGGTATGGACTCGGCGCCACTCGATGCTTCCTCAGGCCTTGCGGCGTGTTATTGTGGGGTACGTTTGGTAGTGTTGCGGTATAGTGTACATGATAGCGTGTGAGTGGTGGCAGGGTTACATGGCTTGGCAGGCTCCGTGCTCGCGCATCGAATTGTCTGTCGTGCTCCTAACTAGCGTTGTTTCGAGCATCGCTCGGATGCAATTCGAGTCCTTGTGCTGCATACTTGCCTTGAAGGCACTCATCCCTTTAGAGTATTCATTCCTAGTTGACGCTCCTCGTGGGGCGTTAGGAGGACCTCAAAGCCGTCCTCGTGTCCCACGGTGCCTTGTGGCCTCACGCGTTGTCGATGTGGACCACATGGGCGTGCTCGTGGCCTCGGATGCAGAACATCATATGGGTTTGGGGCCTCTGGCCCCCTTTGCCAACGTACCAAGTGAGCATCATCACTCTGCCCCGCACGATCGCTGTGCTTGTCCGCGCTGTTCCTTGCCCTCGGGTGAGCCAGGGCCTCCGGGCAACCTCGGCATCGATAAGGAATGCTACCTAGTTAATCCTGCTAGTAGTCATATGCTTGTCTCAAAGATTAAGCCATGCATGTGTAAGTATGAACTAATTCAGATTGTGAAACTATGAATGGCTCATTAAATCAGTTATAGTTTGTTTGATGGTACCTGTTACTCGGATAACCGTAGTAATTCTAGAGATAATATGTGTAACAAACCCCGACTTCTGGAAGGGATGCATTTATTAGATAAAAGGCCGACACGGGCTCTGTTCGCTACTCTGTTGATTCATGATAACTTGATGGATCGCACGGCCATCGTGCCGGTGACGCATCATTCAAATTTTTGCCCTATCAACTTTTGATGGTAGGATAGTGGCCTACTATGGTGGTGACGGGTAACGGAGAATTAGGGTTCGATTCTGGAGACGGAGCCTAAGAAACGGCTACCACGTCTAAGGAAGGCAGTAGGTGTGCAAATTACCCAATCCTGACACGGGGAGGTAGTGACAATAAATAACAATACCGAGCTCTCACGAGTCTAGTAATTGGAATGAGTACAATCTAAATCCCTCAACAAGGATCCATTGGAGGGCAAGTTTGGTGCCAGCAGCCGCGGTAATTCCAGCTCCAATAGCATATATTTAAGTTGTTGTAGTTAAAAAGCTCGTAGTTGAACCTTGGGTTGGGTAGAGCGGTTTGCCCCTAGTGTGCACCAATCTACTCGTCCCTTCTATCGGCGATGTGCTCCTGGCTTTAACTGGCTGGGTCGTGCCTCTGGTGCTGTTACTTTGAAGAAATTAGAGTGCTCAAAGAAAGCCTACGCTTTGGATACATTAGCATGGGATAACATCATAGGACATTGGTCCAACTCAACGGGTCGGTCCTAAATTTGGCTCACATGATGGCTTGCCTGTTCAAAGCAAAGATTTGCCCCGATGGGCTTGGGCGAAAGCTCTAGGTCCAGCGCTTCCTAAAGTAAAGGGGAATGCGTGACGCTGGCTTCACAAGGTAGCGACCACTTTCCGCTCTCTTTCCGCTCTTTGCAGTGGAAGGATAACGATCTAATCTACAACATTGTTGGTTTTTGTTACAGTGATAATTTAATGGTTTATAACAAATGCCTGAAGTGATAATAGCTTGAATGAGAGAATTGTCAACAAATTAAATATAAGCCCATAAACATCATCACAAGTAATTTAAGCGCATAACACATATGGCCCATGCAGTTGACAAAATTCTCCAACTTGAGCCTAATAAAAAGGAAAATTAGGGCCCACAACTGGGTCAAAATTTAGCTTACTTAGGTTCTTTTTCAATATGTGGGGTGGACCATACCCTGTGAAAGAGATACCAACAAAAAGGAAAATTAAGAAATGTGGATTAGAGGGCAAAAGAGTTATTTCACATAAAGTTTAGGCACACTAAAAAGTAAAAAGTCTCTTAAATGAAGTTAGAACACATGAGAGTTTTCTAAAAAAAAAGAACACATATGAGAGTAATTATTAAGAGAGGATGTCATAGGTTAAAAAATCTCTTAGATATAAACACATATAAGACTTATGAGCTCTTACTAACGCAATGTGTAAACTACTTATGCTCAAAAAGAAATATCATGTATGTTGAATAAACATTCTTCCATAAATTGGAATCAATCATTATTTAATGCTAATTATTTTTTTATTTTTCCCTTTTGAGGAAACAAACTTCAAACTTTTTATTAATTAAAACCATGAATGTCAGTTTGGACAACAGAAAACAAAGGTGGTGGAACATCCTCCACCTACACTACAAAATCCAAAATTCCTAAAGCATATTGAGCTAAAAAATGAGCAACCTTATTACCTTCTCTCTTAACATGAGAGTAACGTAATTCATTAAAATGTCTAGCATCAAAATGAACATCTTCAATAAATAAACTATCAGTGCACAAAAAAATACCATCTTCTTTGAGAGCCTTAATAAGGACTTGACAATCTCCTTCAAGAATAACTCGGTTGAATCCCAACTCTGCTGCAAATTGGAGTGCCTTGGACGCTGCCTTTGCCTTAGTGATTAGTGTTGGGTTACACGTGTGAGTGAAGTCCCATATTGAATAAAGATGAGAAGAATGAGTGATTAATATAACATAATTGAGCACATACCCATTGGGCTTAGGCCTTTTGGGTTAAAGTGTGTCTCTATATGTTATATTAATTACTCAAGAAAGCTCCTTAAGGTGTTTATCTACCTAACAAGTGGTATCAGAGTTAGGTTGGTGTGCAGCGAAGGTGGTGATGTGTTCATGGTCCTTATGCAGCGGGGATAGAGAAAGCCTAAATGGCCCACACACAAAGATCCTGGAGAAAAAAGAAAGAAAAGAAAAGCCCAACAAAGGAATATTGCTAATGGTGCTAAATAATGGTGTGGTGTGAGGTTCCTATGGACATAGATGTGCGGGATTCCCATGGATGTGCGTGCGGGGTTGACACGTGGTTCCCATGGATGGCGTACGAGAGACCCATGGATGATGCATTGATGAAGTGAAAAGCCCATTAGGCAAGGGGGAGTGAGTAGGACTTGTTCATGGCCCATAGAGAGGTCTTGAAGCCCACAGAGAGGCAGACTCACACGTGAGGGGGAGATTGTTGGGTTACATGTGTGAGTGAAGTCCCATATTGAATAAAGATGAGAAGAATGAGTGATTAATATAACATAATTGATCACATACCCATTGGGCTTAGGCCTTTTAGGTTAAAGTGTGTCTCTATATGTTATATTAATTACTCAAGGAAGCTCCCCATGGTGTTTATCTCCCTAACAATTAGAGTGGTGTAGAGTTGTGGGAGTTGCTGGGCAAGTGATGTCAACATTGAGCCATTCTCATCGCACAAAACTACTCCAATACTTGAAGCTTGGTTCTTTGCTGAGGTCACGCCATGACACTTAGATTGCCATTTCTAGAGAGAAATTAGAATCTGTTCATCCTTTTCAAGATGGACACTGCTCAATGCTAATGAGTGTTAATACCTAGAAAATATAATTGATCTTCCTCAAATTTAGAAGATCTTTGTATGACTTTAGCTTTATTATAACAGCGAGGGGATTCCAACGTGAGGAAAGATGAGTAATTAGGAGAGGAAGAAAACATAAAACGTTCATATACTTATACACTTATACACCCTTGCATTTTCAAGTCTTTCATCAAGCCACTCTTAATTATCGTTTCTTTCAAAACTAAGGTCTTTCTCCTCTTTTGCAAGTTTGATTAGTATCACATAACCTCAAGATGCACTACTAGCCTTCATCTTTTTTTTTGGTAGATGTGAGTTGCGTAATTGGCTCCTTGAACTAAACCTAGGTCAACGAAGAAGTTCAATCAAATTGAAACATGTAGAAAATTGACAAAAGACCACAAACAAGATTATCATAATTGAGTTTGTTAGTTTAATTTGCAAATAGTCCTCACTTTTTAGATTTTATTGAGTACAACTGACAAAATCTATTCCACACACATTACAATTATTCTTTAATTTTCAAATAGAGACACGGATTGTTCTTTCTCCCTAGGCACACAAAAATGCAATCTCCCCAATCTGGTGAGAAAAATCAAGAGGAAAGAGGGAGCAAAAAGGTCTCACTTCGGAGAGACCAAAATAGCCCTGGTGCCTGTGCATCAATCCCTTTGAATTTGTTGTTTTATCTCATTTTGTTTTCTTGTTTAATTTGGATTTTTGTACCTTTTTTTTTTTTTTTGTGGATGAAGTGCACATTCATTTTTTAATAAAAATATAAGCATATGTTTTGATAAATATTTTTTTCTCAATTCTTTATTTTTTAGAAAAGTTTTCGATTTTCTAACACACAAACTTGTTTGGTACCCTAAAACAAGTAGAAAAAGAAATTATTTTTAATTTCTCAAAATAACAAGGAAAATAAACACAGGCCTTTACATGTCTTTTATTCCTAGTTCTTAGAAAACACAGACAAAATAATTTGAAGAATGTTGATTGCAATATCTATATTTTCTAAATACCAATTGTAATTGCCTCATTCCTCATCACTAGATAATCCTTTGAAGAATGTTGATTAGATAACAGATGAGGACTCATGCCATACTATTATAAGTCATTTAGCTAACAAAGTTTTGACATTTTCATTTCTAATTTTCAAAAACAATGAATCAAAAATCTAGAATACATTTTGGTAATTCACTGATTTGATTACATTAATATTTATTATTAGCTTAATAAGTAGTTACTTCTTCTTGTTCTTCTTTTCCTTTTCATCTTCCTCTACTAACTGTAATTGTGTTTGTCATGTAAAAAACCATTAAAGGCGTAACCATACAGTTTAAAGGCTTGGTAGTTGAAGCATTTTCAAGTGCACATGATGAAAGAAACTTGGAGATGAGAATATGTGATTTCATGCTTAGTTTGCAATAGCATGCAATCACATACTGAGGAGCTGTAGGTAAAATCACATGTTCAGCCTGAAGTTGCAGATTCGATTCACATGTTCCTTCAACAGGAATCCAATAGGAGAGCGTCCAATTTTACACAAATAATGGCCTGTTTAGAAATAGCCTCACCAGCATATGTTTGTTCCACAATCTCCCCACGCCACTTGATATCCTTATTAGAACACCATGATTTTTTGTGGTGTGTAGAGTTTTGAGAAATCAAAACTAAGATTTTTCCAATGTGTATGCTTGCTTTTGAAAATGGATGTTATAGCAATACAAGGAAATTTTGAACTTAGGAAGCAGAAATATATCCCCATCTTTGGAAAGCCTTGCTATCTTTGAGCACATTTCCTTCTGCGAACAGCGAACTCCTCTATGATCCAGAAAATGGAGCTATCAGAAGATGGATAAGTTTCCTCTCCTTTATTCAAATTTGTTCATTAATTCCACAGGTTAATGTCTAGAAAGTGTTATAGCTACTAACAATTTTACAACAATAGGTTTACAAACTAACATGACAATGAATTGATTAGTGTCATCTATGGAGACAACTTAACTTTCAACTAACGATATTTAGACTAACTAAAAAAAGATAGGATTGAAGTTTGTATCAATGATAGAAAGTTATAAATTTGTCAAACTAAAGCCAACTAATCAATTATGTAATGTATTCTAATTTTGTGATAAAATTAAAGTTTGAAAAGATAATCCAAAAGGAGAAAAAAAGAAGTGCAAGAAAAAGTTTTAGAATAAATAGTGTTGCAATTGTATGGTATGAGATGCTTTCACATTTCACCCACTCCATCTTTCTTTTTGTTTTACATCGTTCAAAAGTTTGTTACAGAAGATGGTAGAGTAGAGACGGGGATAAATAAATAAGGAGAAAGAGGGTAGAATTATAAGGGAAGAAGAGAAATGGAGAAACTTGAGGGGGGAAAAAAAGGTGCAAGAAAGTGGAAGATGAAGAGAAGTTTTTCTATAGTGAATTAGAAGGTTTATGGGCTTGAATGTTATTTCCATTGCAAAACATGCTCATTCAATAATACTTCAACCAAAACACAATCATTTAGAAATAATGCAAAGATAGCATAACCTTATGTTAGATCATTAACCATTTTAGAGTTTTAAGGTTCAACTTTCTATAAGTTTCCTCTTTTCATATTTATATAAATTAATGACTTGAAAGGGCCAAGGAGCGTTGGTTCAAATGGCACTTCCTCTCACAAGTTTGGGTAGATGTTGAGGTCATCAGTTCAAAACCCACTAGGGTGTGTGTGTGTTAACAATAGAGAAAAAGAAAAAAAGAAAAAGAAAAAAAACTCTTGAAATATTTAGATATACCTCAACTTCAAAAGATTTTGGTAATTTACTGATCCGATCACATCAACATGCATCACCTTTGTAGGTATTTTATTCTTTTTTGTCTTCTTTGCCTCTTGAATATTTTGCTCCTTCTAGCCCTCCTCTTACTCCTCCTCTGCCTCTACTAACTATAATTGTGTTTCTCATGTCAAAAATCACTAAGGCTATAATCATACAATTCCAAGGTTTGGTAGTTGTATCCTCTTTCAATGCACATTATCAAATGAAACTTTTATAGGATATTTATAGCATGATGATATATTTTCAAAAAAAAAAAATTAGAATTCCATAAAAGCACCAAAAATCTAAATCCCGGAAAATCCGGCATAAATCTGAAATTTTTTGGAAGCAAAGATAATGATAGTGTTTACTAGCCTAGTCATGTGTACCATGCGCATGTATTCATAGCCTTTTCTTCTTTTTAATAAAAAATGTGACGTTCTAAAGTTGTGACCGCGAATAGTTATAACAAAAAATTAAATGCATGTCTTAATTTATGGATTTAAATTTTTATTTTTAATTTTCAATTTACCTTTAGTATATCATTTTTTAATCATATACAATTATATTATTATTATTATTATTATTATCTAGTGAGTCCACTTTTGAAATTGATACAAAACTTGCTCGTTGTATGTGCAAATAAACATTAGTACATAGCATTCGACGCTTTCCATAATATTTTTGCATTTTCTCATTGTCTAAAACTATGCTCTTTCCCATATACATACATAGTGCTTTTATAAATCTCAACTTCATTTTGTGTATGAGATCATATGAGTTCAATAAACTTCCAATTTATATATAAAAGATGTTAATAATACAGCCATAACATCGATACTTTGAATTCACTTAGACATTAGCAATTGGTAAATTTGTAGCTCTCTAGGATCTCAAAAAAAATTGATGTTGGTGGTTTGTAACATACCAAATAGTATTATGAAAATCTTCGATGTTCGAAGGCTTGGTTTTTCAAAAACAAAAGGAATGCTTATTTGATGTTTATGGCAGAGAAGTTAGTTTTGAGCTTCAAATGAAGTGGATGTTTTTAATGCAATTTATATACAGTCTACAAATTTTCTTTTCAAATAAGAATGTGCATAAATGCATACATCCATATATCTTACACTTCATGTTTATAATTACTTACTTGGCAAGATAGTAGCTACATTCCTATAATTCAAAAAAAAAAAAAAAAAAAAAAAAAAAAAGGTAAAGAAAAAGCATTTTGCATTTGCATCACCAAAAATTAGTATTTTATTTACATTAAAACTTTAACAATCCACTTTGCATCCCATTCTCTATTTTACACTACACCATATTAGAATAATCTAAAAAAGGAAGAGAGAGAATGATGAAGCAAGGAAGAGAGAGTAATTTTGGATGTAGTAGTAGAAGTGGTTTTAAAATTTTAACGGAAGGGGGGTAATTTTACCCCTTTTTTCTGATATTTGGAAATGAATATGACAGAGCTCTTGCTATTGTTCTAAAAAAAATTATGGCTATTGTTCCAAACATAAGAGGATTGGGTTTGTTGAAAGCATACGACACTCTGGTAGTCTAAAATAAAAAATAAGCATAAATGCACTTTTAGTCCCTACATTTTATCGTTTTTCCATTTTAGTCTCTATATTTTATTTTTACCACTTTTAGTCCTTAAACCAATTAACGCGTGTTATTTTCATCCTTTCCATCAGTCAACCGACGGAAATAGCTGAGGTGGCAACCGGAGGCATTAAAATATTATAAAAAATGCCACATCACCCATGACACATCAGCATATAAATTTAAAAAATACATATTAATTTTAAAAAAATTGAAAAATATAAAAAAAAAATTTAAACCCAAAAAGTGGAAAGGGGAGTTTTCCAAGTAGTGGTGAAGGAGAGTTTAGTGGGGACGATTATGGAGGCGAGATCATCGTGGTCAAGGGGCTGAGGATTGCATATCGGATTTTGGTGGGTTTGCTTGGTGGGTTTGGGGCTGAGGATTGTGGTGGATTGAAGTGGTGGGCCGTGGGTTTCTGGCGATGGAGATCAACAAGTTCTTGTGGGTTTAGGTGATGGAGATCGGTGCGTTCTTGTGGGTTTCTAACGGTGGAGATTAGTTGGGTTTCTAGGTTTCTAGATTGCTGTGTCGTGGTGGTGAGTTGTGGCCGGACCTTGATCATCTCAATGCCTCTGCCACCGTGGTTTTGCTCATAAAGCCCTTTCTGATCTCACCCAGCTCTTTTTATTTGCTTTGCACCAAGGTTAGCCAAAGTTGAACCACAACAGACCACAACCACCACTAGTGATAGCAGTGGTTTACGGCTATGGTTTATTCACTTTCTTCTTCTTCTTCTTCTTCTTCTTTTTTTCCTCTCTTCGGTTTAGGGATTTAGATTTGGTTGTTAAGATCTGATGTTGTTGTTGCATGTGCTTTGGTTTGGATCTTGATTTCAAATGTATTTGGATTCTGTGAATCAATGGGTATGGTGGATTTTGGTTTGAAATTTTCTTAGATTTTGTTGTTTGTGTTGCTGTGGGTGTAAATTTATGATTTGGGGTTTGCTTCAATATGTCAGATATGGTGTTATAATAATTTCCATAGAAGAACAGAGCAATGAGATCTGGTTCAGCAAAAAAGAGCAACCGACGGAACTCTGAGTACTGTTCTTGTTATCTCGGTTTGTGTTCTTATGCTTTGGGTTCGTAGTCTTGTGTTCTTATGATCTGGGTTCATGTTCTTATTTATTTTTATTCCAATCTGATGTATTTTTATGTTTTTAATTTTGTTTTTATGTTTTTAATTTTGTTAAAATTAATATATATATATATATATATATATATATATATTTTAAATTTATATGCTGATGTGTCATGGGTGATGTGGCATTTTTTAATAATATTTTAATGCTTTTGGCTGCCACCTCAGCTATTTCCGTCGGTTGACTGACGGAAATGACGAAAATAACACTAAAATGTATGGACTAAAATGAAAAAATGTCAAAATGTAGGGACTAAAAGTGCATTTACGCCCAAAAAATAAAAAATTCAACCATTTGTCTAGCATATGAATAGATAGATTTGTCTTCTAATGAAAATAATGGAACTTGAAAGCTCAGATTTGTGCTAAAACACAAGAGTTTTTTAGACTCCCAATTAAAAATTACGGCTAGATTACTTTAATTATACTGAGTGCGGAACAAAAGTAAATGAATCGCAATTATCGAAACTACTCTAGTGCACAAACATGAACAATAAACAATAAATATAAAGCACAAGAGTAAAGGAAAAAAGATGCAAACACAAGATAACACCAAGACACGTTATCGAAGAGGAAATTGAAGAACTCGGCGAAAAACCTCTCCGCGACCCTCCAAGTCAAAATCGATCCACTAGTGAATAAGCTGTAGTACATGAATAACAAAAGACCCTTCAAGCCTAGTCTACCCAATGTACTTGAGCTCTCTAAGATCTTGCTACCAACGGACTTTTCGGAGTCTTGTCTTCACTAGCTTTCCAGATCCTGCAATATGCCCAATTGCATCCGCTAAGCCTCACCAGCTTCTTTTGGCAAATCCCCAAAACTTCTTAAGCTCCAAAACACTTTCTACACTCTGAATAGATATGGGTTGTGTTTGGGTACAAGTCTCCTCTCAAGATATAACAATGGGAGAGGGAAGGAGAAGATGCTATAATGATTTCTCACTAAGGATGAGTAGCTTTTTCTCTAAAATGGTAGGTGTGTTGTGTTGTAGAAACCTATCTAGGGTTTTCTCTCTAAATAACCTCTTTTACTTTTGTGGGTAATGAGGGTATATATAGCATGGGTGAAGGGTAAGAAAGTCACATTTAAAATCCTCCAGGCAGAATGTTTCGTAGGTAGCTCGCAAGATGGCCTGTTTTGCGAAGTACTTGCGAAATGCAGACGGGCGCTTGACGCTTCAGCTTCCAGCATGTGCTTCTTATGTGCCCTTTTCGTAGGAACCTTTACTCGCGAACTTCTTGCGAGCTAGTCGCGAAACTACACTGATCTTCGTTTCATGCTTGATTCTTCACCAACTTAATACTAAACTCAATACAATAAAATCCCATAAAATACAAGGAAATAAATTAATGCAATTACAATATTTTTTGTCATGGAATAAAGCCAACATAAAACATAGTTGTAAAACATAGTTGTCCCATGCAATACTCGTGTTCATTATTAGTTATTTTATAATAATTATATATATATATATATATATATATGTTTTAATTTTTGGAAAATTAATTTTGATTATGTATTAATGTCACTAAAATAATAAAGAAAAAAATGTAATCCAGTACATCCATAAGTAATTACAATTAATTAGAGCCTAAAAATTTCACCACATGCCTATTGATTTTTATTTTATTTTATCAGGTATACGTATATTTCGTTCTTATATTTGAGGTTCTAATTATTTCTTTATCTTTTTCTTAGGAGTATTTCTTTACTCCTTTTGTTTCATGCACTCATAAAATTCCAGGTCCCAAATCCGTTGTGCCCCTCGGAGGTATTTGAAAATGACATTTTGAATTTGCAGAATTACAACAATAATGTATTTTAGCCTTTTCTTTTTGGAAGAAGCAAACTTTTTAGATAACCTTTCAAAGAGGATTCCTTCTTTTTTTTTTTTTTTTTTTTTTTTTTTTTTTTTGAGAAAGAGTATTTAAATTATTATTTTGTGGCCATGTGTTTTAAATTTTTCCAATCAGTTTTCTTAACTATTCCTCTTTTCCTTAATTAAAGAGGAGTTAAGAAAACTGATTAGACAAATTTAAAATAAATGGCCACAAAATAATAACTTAAATAAATGTCTTTATTTCGTACTACATAAGCTTTTCAACAAATGGAATGAAAACACTTGTCATTGTTATATGCAAATGGATGCTTTACGGAATCAAAACCAAATCATGTAGTTTGAGAGCAGTAACAACTAAAACATTATAGCAACCGTAATAAGGAAGAATCAAAGCCAGATTATCTCAAGTGATGCTCTACTTAGGGATTGCGAGAATCACAAATTTCAGGAATGAAAAGTGCCAAGAAAGTGAAAGAGTTGCAAAAAATGGAAATAAGAAAAGTGAAATTAGAGTTACCAACCCAATAATGGAATAACACGTATTTATTAGAGTTTGTGGGTATAACAGTTGGAACTTGGAAGGCTAAAAGTATTGCCAAGCAAGATAGACATTGTAGTTGGGAATGCTAAAGACAGAGTAGAGGAAATTTTTGATATTATAGTTAGATAGATAATATAATACTAAATGCTGGCCCCTTTTTTAATAGATATAAATATATAATAGGTAATAACTAAAAGCAATTGAAGGAAAGGCAGAGCAGGAAACTCTTTTTTTTTTTATAAATATTTTTATAGGGGACGGACTTAGGATTTCAAGATAGGGGGCGAAGTATAAGGAAAAAAAAAAACCAAATAGGTATTCATATAATATTAACAAACTATCAACCAAGATAAATATACAAAATCATTGTTTCTTAATACATTAAGATGCAATCATCTACTAACAATGACAAAAAATAAAAAATAATATTGTTTCTTAAGAGCATCAGCTATTGCAAAAAAAATTTATTTTCATAAACCAAAAATGACTTTTGCTACTTTAATATAGCGTTTGAAACATCTCATACAATAGTGTTTTTGGTATTTGGTGTTTTAAAAACTAAATATTTAGCATTTAGAACACTTGTTTCACATATGAAAGTGCCATGCTTGGTTATGTTTTGGGAAGAACAGCTTCATCCAAAGACATGGAACTCAAAGCTTAACATGCTGGAAAGTGACCAACAGTGTTTAGCCGCCTTGTTTAGCAAATTTGCTCATCTAGCAGAGTAACTACAGACAACTTTCCAGCTTACAGATTTTCCTTTGTGTAGCAATGGAATTAATAATAATCAAAAGGTAGAAAATATTGCTACAGGAGTGGTAGTTGTCCCGTAGATTGTTTTCCAATCTGTAGAATGGTTTAGTATCAAGTTTATTTTTTGTTTCTCCTCATTCTTCTACATATCAAATAAAGATGCCTGTTCAAAGAAGCCCTGCTTTGAACAAAATAGGAATAAAAGAAGGGAGAATATGCATCTCTTTGTTTTCAAGGAATAATGTAAATTTTATCAAAGTTTTGAGTTTTAGATAAGTGGCTAATCCTATGGAGATGTTCATGGCCTAATGAATTTGTCCAAATAAGACATCGTAGTTCCATAAAACCCATCAGCATTCAGACGAGTGACCATTTTCCAACTTACAAGGTGCAACTTTCTCTTCTGGATAGTGGTACCCCAAATAAAATTTCTCTAGATTTTTGCAGGAAGCAAGCTACCCTGCATACAGAGCTGGCTCAATGGTAAAAGTAATTGATGTGGTCACCTAAGGTCCCAAGTAAAAAAAAGGCCCCCAAATTTTAACCAATAGAGTTTTTTCTATCAATGTAATAGTAAGAATTAAGTCCAAATATTAGCCAACAAATAAAATAATATTTTTTTTATCAAATGAAATAAAAACAAAAAAGAGAGAGCAATATTACGTCCACAACATTTTTCACAACATTTTAACAACAAATCCTAAGTAGCAAGTTGTTATTGATGGCAAAAAAATAATTTTAGTGTAGGGTTCAAATTAGAATCAGTAACAACTTAACACCTAGAATTTGTTGTGAAAAATATAGTGAATGTAACACTTATAAAAAAAAAAGAGTTATACACAAAAAAATTCACAACATTTTTCACAATAGTTGAGTTGACAAATTTTTATTGGTTCTTATCTAGGTCTACCATTAACATCACTCTTTCCTTTATCAATTTGCAACATCAACGGGTGTGAAAATTTTTTATCAAATTTTTTGTGTCTATAGACTTTCAAAAAGAAAAAATACTTACGTGGTTCATGTTAATTAGTAGTAATTTTGCATCTAAAACAAGATAATCAGTTTTCGCCTTAAGCTCCCAAATGCATCAAGCCGCCTTGCTTGCATAATTCTCCATAAATTTCTTCAATGGGACAACTTTATTTATTTGTGAATGTTCAAATAGTTTATAAAACACCTTGAACATTTAGACCCCCAATTTACAAATTACCAATTCAATCTTAATATCAAACAATGCATGTGCAGAATATAAACATAAGCTAAAACAGAATTGATAAAACAATCTAAACCAAATAAAATCACAACCACAACAGAAATTAAATGGCAAAGATTAAGGGAAGAGAGATGCAAACACAAAGACAATACAGCGATGTGTTATCGAAGAGGAAACTGAAATCCTCGGCGTAAAACCTTTCCGCCGCCCTCCAAGCGATCAATAATCCATTAAAGAATGAAGTTGGGATACATGAACAGCAGAAGACCCTCCAAGCCTAATCTATCCAGTGTACCTAAGCCCTCCAAGCTTCTTGCTCCAACGAGATTACGCCGAACCTTTGTCTTATTTAGCTTACCGGATTCCGCTATAGACCATAGCATCAACCAATATCAATTGCTCCCTTCCTAACTGCTTTCCAAACACCAAATAGCCTTCTCACAGATATGGGTATGGTGAGAAAAGGTTTTGGCTAATGTACCTTTCAAGGATGTAACAATGGAGAGGGTGAGAGTAGAGGAATTTGGAGAATAAAAGGATGAAGATTGTGGATGAGTCAATCTTGTTTTTCTCTAAGGTTTTTCTCTCAAAATTCTCTCTGGAAGCTCTCTACAATACGTGGGTATAAGGGTTATTTATACTAGTGTGTGTTTGGAATGCGAAAGGTTAGTTTTTCCCAAACAGAATGGTCTGGCGACTTGGCCTCACGACTTGACTGAGTTGCGAGTTCAAGCTGCGAGATAACTACCTGGCCAGCCTGGGACTTTGTTCCTGTAGTGCAATAGCTGGCGTGACTCTTTAGTTCCTTTGCATGCTTCACGCGTGTGCTAGCTTTGGCGACTTGCTATTCGCTAGCCAGTCGCGAGATCCAGTCGCGAGCCCCTGCTGAGTTGCACACTCTTGAGCTTTTCTCCACACTCTCTCACACACTACCCTTACATAATTTCCACCTAAATTCAGGGTTTCTAAATGAAAAATTACATGCAAAATGGCACGGAATAAAGCCAATAAAATGGTTGATTAAATTCAACCTTACAATCTCCCCCTTTGGGTACTCCATGACAAAACCCTAAAACAAACTCTAGACTTAACATGTGAGTTGGGAACAGTTGAACAAAACTCACTCACACCTGAATCTAGAATTTGTGATGCTCGTACAATTTTTGAAAAAATAGGACATGACTGATGACACAACAGGAATACAAACGTTAATCAATTATTAAATATATTTTAAAATATTGTAAGGCATTTATTTTTTATATAATGTCAAACATATTTCAATTTAAGAGTCATAATTGTTAGGTTTTTTTACCCCTTGTCACAATATGTTTAATCTAATATTAAACTAAATTGATTAACAAGATTGTTATTCAACATTAGGTTAAACACAAATAAACATAAAGCGGAAAATACAAAGAACTGATGGCCCAGGAAAACCAAACAGGTAAAAAACCTGGGGAGGATTTGACTTAGCTATTCTCAAGGTAAAAACAGATCTACAATAAAAGAATTGAAGTTTTACAAAAGGACTTAGACCACTAACATCCTAATGCTATCTTGAGTAACTTATTACAACGACCACATGCTAGCTCCGAATCCATGGACTACTTCTTTCTTGAATCTACTACAGCACAAGTTCTCCTACTTGTGACTTTGAGACACCTCTCAAAGGTTTTGTTGTTCTTTGAAGGTTCTTTATGCAGCAACTAAATCACCACCAAATCTTGATTGCAAATCTTGATATAGGTAGAGCTTTCCGTGTGTTCTAAGGTAAACACCTCTTAAATCTCACATAAGAGCAAACACACATCTACTCAGAGAATTTTAAAATGTGGCTAGGGTTTTTCCTTTTATATTAGGAGTGAAACACTTATCCCTACATGTCATATGAGTTTGGGCTACATTTGAAACTTTTCTGCAGAATTCTGGAACTGCGTGTTTCGATCAATCGAGCCTTGTAGTTTTACATAGTAAATTCCTGAAAAACATTCGATTCAAACTTGCACTTAAACAAACTTTGAGCAAGCCTAAACCTAGACTCATTGTTGATAGGCCACAAACTGAATGACCCCTTGTGATAAAAATTAATTAATTAATTAGCCAAGTTATTAATTAATCAATTTATCATGCAAACGCGTGGTAGCACAAACAAATCACCAATAAACTAAATATGCAGTGGAAATTAAATGACACGGTGATTTGTCTACGAATGGGGAAAACCTAACGGCAAAAACCTCACCGGGTGGTTTTCAGGTCACCACTCCCGAAACTCCACTATTATCATAACAAGCCGTTACAAGCAAGGAATCCCAAGTACCTTACCAACCTACAGTTGAACCCTTACCCCAATACCCAATTGGACTTGTTCTATAGTGATAGTTCCCCTTTCTGATGCATGGCTCCCAAGTACATGACTAACGGTTGCGCGCATCCTAGTACGCGACTTCAAAACACCAATTTGAAAAGATTGTTGGCTACAAAGTTTTTCAGTTCATCCACATGATGAAGATCAGGAAGATGCTTGGTCACAAAACCGTGCAAATACACAACAACTTCTTCAAGAGAAAGAGATGAACTAGGTCAAGAACCTTGTCTTCGGTCACAATTTGCTTGAACAGAGTTTGCTCAATGCTTGTGCAACTTGTGTACCATTTTACGGCTCTTAAAACAATCCTTTTATATGTCTAGGGTTAGGAGAAAAGAAGGTTCATAGACAGATTCACTAATCCTAAGAAAATCAGAGTTGAATTATGAAATTCTTAAACCTCGACAGATAGGAGGTGTCGAGAAGCTATCGACCAGCTGTCGAGCTTTAATGAATTTTCACTCTTGCTTGATTTTTTGAACATACTTGAAGGCTTCAACAATTGATCTTGAAACGTGGTTTCTTGAAGTATTTAAAACACATCATAAGTCTACCCAAATACAAGTAAAGTGTGTTTTGTCAAAGGATAAGCCAATTACATAAAAACATGACATATGTTCTATAATGTCCTAACAATCTACCCCTTTGGCAATCCGTGACAAAACCACAACTAACAAATGAACATATGAGAGAAGTCATAAATCACTCAACTTATATTCGTTTGTTGAATATAATAAAATCTATCCTAACACAAACTCTTGAAAAACTTTGCAAGAAGAGAGTTTATGGCAAGTAGACTTTAACAACCTATATTTCTGAAACACTTTAAACAAAACTCATCAAGACATCTTTGTGTGAAATAGAAATAATAGATTGCATACAAATAATAAAAAGCATGTGTATAAAGAGAGAAAAGAAACAACACATGAAAGGTTAGGTGAAAGAAAAAACATACATCAACAATATAAAAGAGAGAATAAGTACAATGTATCTAAGAGAGAAAGAAAAGAAAAGATACATAATATCCTCTCTACATCCCTCAATAAAAAATAACAATACTCCCCCTAACACAATGATCCCAAAAACTAACTCTCCCCCTAAGAGTGACTACTCTCCCCCTTTTTTGCTATCTCCATCATCATCTGAAGCGTCATTGGCATCACCATCATCATCATCATCATCCTCAGCATCAGAATCAGAAGCCACTGGATGAGGTGGTGAAGGAGTAGGCTCAGGTGCAAAGCCACCTATAGTCGGCTGTCGTCGTGCAATACGACCGACACGAACGATCACCTGATACAACTCTGTAGAGAGTGTATCCAGGCGAGCATCCATGCATTGCAGTTGTGCCATGATGTTTCCTATAGACATATCACCTGAAGAAGAAGGAGTGGATGTAGATGGAGTAGACTGGGATGATGCAGAACGAGAGGAGGGTGCTGCTGAATCTGTCTGCCACGACCGAAACTAGGCCTCGCTACATTTAACGATAGCATAATCTATGGCACACATGATGGTAAAGTGGTCGGAAGAGGCAAAAGGAATGGAAAAATGGCGTAAAATCCTCGTGATAGCGGAAGGAAAAATGAGCTTATCACGGGATGTCAAATCTAAATGAACATCTATGATAGAAAGAATGAAGTGAGAGGGAAAATCCATAGTGAGATGCTTAAGAAGAGATAGCAAAAATCAAGCACGAGGCTCTGTGATGGAGTTATAGTGAGAAAGAGGATGTAAAACAAAAGTCATCACCATGTTCATGAATCTAGGACCTTTAGCAAAAGGTCGACATGGTGTAAAGACACTAACCCCAAGTAGTAGGGCGCTCACAAAAAGAAGACATGAGATCATCCTTGGACACTGTCCTCAGACGCTTACAACTAGGATAGTCAGGAAACTCTATCCTAGGGACCTGAAGCACATCCGCAACCAGCTGCAGTGTGACAGGAATGCGCGTACCTCGAACGCGAGTGAAAAGAGAGGTACTGAACGATCAATCCCGTGCATGTTGGAGTAAAACTCCTGGATAAGCACAAGAGGACATGTGACTGGGACGTCACACAGTGACTCCCATCCCCTACTGTGAATGACAGAAGGAAGATCAGTGTCGGCAAAGTCCAACAAAACGACTTGGCGTTCCGAATGAATGCCTTGTTTAGAGAAGTTCTCCGAAAATGCCTTAAAGGCATCATCATCACGAAACCGAAAATTAGAAGGTGAAGGATCAGTAGATGAAGAAACACCGGAATGAAGAGGGTTCCGGGCAAGAGTGGATTTACATTTAGGTGTCATAGACATGACTAACGTAAACAGATTTAGAGGGAGAAAAAGAGAAGAACAATAAAAAAAGTCCCAAGCAATTCAAATATATCAAATATATGGAAAGGAGAGTACGTATGCATGGGAAATGCATGAACATGTGACAAGCAAAATAAAAAGCATCATGGGCTCAGTCTAATCCAATCCTACCAGCACACAAGCATATTACACACATTTAAATGTATGAAAATACCATTAAAATGCAAATGGGATGCAATGTATGAGGTTTTAAACACGTTTAGATGAAAACCCAACCCAAAATTTCATTAAACACTCATCAATTTTGAAAAACCCCAAAATTTTTCAAAAAATCCTAAAACCTAGGTTTCAAAACATGAAATGCATGAATAATGAGGGATTAGAAGCTTACCAAGTGTAGAAAAACTTGAAAAAGCTTGAAGAAACCTTGAGGAAGAGGTTGGGAGTGAAAAAGAGAGTGTTTGGGAGATGAACAGGTGTGGACAGATCGAGAAAGATCGAAGAAATGAGAGATGGATTGCGAAGGATGTAAAAATAAAACCTTCAGTAATGCTCGACAGATGAGGTATCGAGAGGTGTTGAGGAAGCTGTTGAGGTAGGTGTTGAGAAAAGGTCGTCGATAGCTGAGGTATTGAGAAAGTATCGAGAAACAAGAAATCCAATCTAAGAACAGAAGCTCGATCGATCCACCAGGTGTCGAGGAGCTATCGAGGAGGCAAGAGCATTCTCGATCGATCCACCAGGTATCAAGGAGCTATTGGGATTACGGTAAGAAAAAGGCTTGAGAAACACAACAGATAGCAAGGTATCGAGGAGGTGTCGAGGAGGTGTCGGGATTGCGATAAGAAAAGGCTTGAGAAGCTCGACAGATAACAAGGTATCGAGGAGGTGTCGAGCCAGCTTTTCAAAACATTTTTTTCAAGAGGAGAAAAACACAGACATGAATGCAATCCAACATACAACTCAACCAATGATCGAATCCACATAATAATCTTTCAAAATAATCTCACAATTTAAAAAATTTGAGTACAAGGATCTCCAAAACACATACACACACTAAACAAGTCTAGCCAATTTTATATTTCAAAAATAAGTCAAGACAGTTTAGTGAGCATACATTAACACATGTAAAACTTGTGATGGCCAAATCACATTGTATCTACACATGTATCAAGAATAGCAAAGAATATTGCGTGTTGTGTGTGAAAAATATCGCAAGATTGCATAAGTGTACACATGTTATGATGATTTGAGATATGAGAAAATCGCTTTAACTCACACACAATCATAACTGCTTGATGGGGACTATCACCTTCAAGGTACATCCTATAACTCTCACATCTCCTAGAATACACGCTTGCAATCATATTTAAAAGTATTTTTGATCTTTTTGCTTTTGATTTTTCTTTGCATATTTTTCTTTTAAGTATATCATACATGAGCTTATTAGAGAGAGAAAAGAAATACCCAATGATATTTGACATTCCAATTTTGCTATGCCTAAGCACACAAATGTCATTGACATCACACTTTTGCTATGCCGAAACATATAGATGTTATACATGATTGGCGAGCAACAGTGGTGAGACGGTTATTATTGCTTTTCTCTCAGGATTTTTTATTCATTCCCGTCAAAAAGAGTGATACGAGTATTAAGTACAAGAGACAACTCAATCTTACTCATCACAAACAAGAGCCACAAAGCTCACTTACTTATTTGTGCATAGAGATGCTCATCTAAGCTACAAAAGATACAAAATTCAGAAAACTTTGGTTCAATGGCCATCCAAGGTACACAAGTACCAATGTTCACACAACACACACTGTTTTTGTATTTTTCTGATTTTTCAATTTTTTTAATTTTTATATCAAAAACAAAATAAACAAAAAATGAAAGTAAACAAACAAAAACATGTTAAACAAAGCAAAACATAAAACTAGACTAACTTAAAAAAAAAAAAGGCAAAACACACAAGTAATGCAACAAACAAAAACAAGAAGATAAAAGAAAGTGATAAAATCACTTAGAGTCCTTTTTCTTCTACACCTTGGAAGAACCTTTCCTTTGATTAAATCTTTGAATCGGTGGAGAGGGGGAAGAATTGAAACCATTCAAGTTCGAAAGGAACATGAGGGCCTTGAGAAGATCACCGAAAGGAGCGAGAGATGATTGAAGCTGATTTTGGCTTCCAAATGCTATCATGTCGTTGCTCTGTTGAGTGGCTAACCACTTATAGCAATTTGGTCGAGTATGACCGACAACTCCATAATGATGATAGAGATGCTGCTTCTTTTATTTAAGCTTCTGAGAGTTAGCCTTCTTAGCCTTAGGATTTTTAACATATTTCTTATCTAGTTTAGGGGATGCTCCTAAGATAGATTTACCCTTGTCTAAGTTCTCACTAGCTAGACTAATTTTCACATTAATGTTCTCAGTTTCAGTATTTCTAGCAGGAGGAACAAAAACAGTAGTACTAGTAGAAGCAATATTAGAGGAAGAAAGACCATACCCTAAACCTGTTCGATCTAAAGCAGATTTCTGAATGCTGAGCATCTTGTCTAACTTAGCGCTTGAAGTCCTCTCCAATTGAGCTCTGAATTAAAACAGCTCCACCTTAAGCTTCTTGGTCTTCTCAGCCAAGAAATTGTTTTCAAGCCTCAGTGCTCTAATAGGCTGATTAGCCTCATCAAACTTAGTGGATAATTCCTCACGGTCAAGTTCCACATCATTAAGTTTCTTGGTGGCCAGCCTATAAAGTTTCTCATGTTTTTCAGAAACTTTGTACAATTTCTCATAGGCTGTATAGATGTCATCTTGAACATCTATCTTTTCAAATTTGGACTCCACCAATTCTTCTTCTTCGTCCACATCTTCAACAATCTCATCAGTAGGATTGACAGTGGCAGTGAAGGCATTCAAGAGTCCGTCATCCTCATTGTTGGAATCTTCCTTAGGGTCAGTGTCGCTCAAGGTAGCAACAAGTGTCTTACTCTTCTCAATGCTCTTGAGATACGTAGGACACTCATGTTTCATGTGCCCGAAGCCTTGACACCCAAAACACTTAAGTCCTACGGGAACAGTGTACTGACCACTTTCCTTAGCATCCTTCTTCCCTTTGTCTTGCCCTTTAAACTGAGAAGAACTGGATTGCCTGCGGTGCTTGTCGAAGTTTCTCCAGTTGGAATTCTTCATAAACTTCTTGAATTGCCTTGTAATGTAGGACTTCATCTTGGAATCTTCATCATCGGAAGACTCATCTGTGTCACTGCTCTTTGCCTTCAAGGCCATGCTTTTGCCCTTTCCCAACTTTCCAATCCTTGATAACCCTAGCTCATAAGTCTGTAGATTACCAACCAGCTCTATCAAAGGAATTTTGTCAATATCCTTCGATTCTTCTATCGCCGTAATCTTGGCATGGAATCTCTCGGGTAGAGATCTGAGCACTTTCCTTACAATCTTGAGTTCAGGAATGATTTCCCCAAGATTGAAGGCTGAGTTTACTATGTCTTTGAACTTGGCATAGAACTCATCAAATGACTCATCCTCCTCCATCTTTATTTCTTCAAAGCTTGTAGTGAGCCTCTGAAGTTTTAAATCCTTAACAGCCTTTGTACCCTCATAGGTTGTCTGGAGGATGGTCCATGCTTCCTTTGCAATTTCTGTGGAGGATATCTTCTTAAACTCCTCATTAGTGACTGCACTGAATAAGACATTCAATACTCTGCTGTTGAAGTTAGCTACCTTGATCTTTGCTTCATCCTAATCGGCCAGTGCTTCCTTTAGCTTGGTCCAGCCAATCTCTGCAGCTTGCCACACCCTCTTATCTAAAGATTGCAAGAAAGCTCTCATGCGTACTTTCCAGTATGCATAGTTAGTGCCATCAAATAAATGAGGTATAATTAATGATTGTCCTCTATCCATGACAAACTGGGGTCAATGGATCAATACAGCAAAGATTAAACCTAATCAGAGTGTACCTGCTCTGATACCACTTGATAGGCCACAAACTGAATGACCCCTTGTGATAGAAATTAATTAATTAATTAGCTAAGTTATTAATTAATCAATTTATCATGCAAACGCGTGGTAGCACAAACAAATCACCAATAAACTAAATATGCAGCAGAAATTAAATGACACGATGATTTGTTTACGAATGGGGAAAACCTAACGGCAAAAACCCCATCGGGTGATTTTCAGGTCACCACTCCCGAAACTCCACTATTATCACAACAAGCGGTTACAAGCAAGGAATCCAAGGTATCTTACCAACCTACAATTGAACCCTTACCCCAATACCCAATTGGACTTGTTCTGTAGTGACAGTTCCCCTTTCTGATGCATGGCTCCCAAGTACGTGACTAACGGTTGCGCGGATCCCAGTACGCAACTTCAAAACACCAATCTGAAAAGATTGTTGGCTGCAAAGTTCTTCAGTTCATCCACATGATGAAGATCAGGAAGATACTTGGTCACAAAACCCTACGGTGCAAATACACAACAACTTCTTCAAGAGAAAGAGATGAACTAGGTTAAGAACCTTGTCTCCGGTCACAATTTGCTTGAACAGAGTTTGCTCAATGCTTGTGCAACTTGTGTACCGTTTTATGGCTCTTAAAAAAATCATTTTATATGTCTAGGGTTAGGAGAAGGCCCATAGACAGATTCATAAATCCCAAGAAAATCAGAGTTGAATTCTAAAATTTTTAAATCTCGACAGATAGAAGGTGTCGAGAAGCTATCGACTAGCTGTCGAGCTTTAATGAATTTTCACTCTTGCTTGATTTCTTGAACAGACTTGAAGGCTTTAACACTTGATCTTGAAACGTGGTTTCTTGAAGTATTTAAAACACATCCTAAGTCTACCCAAATGCGTTTTGTCAAAGGATAAGCCAATTACATAAAATCATGACATATGTTCTATAACATGAGAAACACATATGTCCTAACAATTGTTTTGATCATGGTTTGCCAACATATACAAAATGAAGTTCTAATACATATAGATACTAAAGTCTTAAAACCTAACAATAATAGATAATAAAGTGAATTCATAACTAATAAATGATGTTTCAAAATTAGAATACACACCAAGAATAAGATCCAAAAGATTTAACGAAAGAATATTAAATAAAAGATAACCAAATTTTTTTTTTTTTGGAAGAAAGGAAAAAGGTAACTAGATAAGTGTTCACAGTTGAACCTAAAAAGAAATAAAAAAATAAGTTTCCCTCTCATTTCACAATCTTGTCCCACAATTTTTCAAAAGAGGAAAGGACAGTTAGAATATATGTATTATCTCTTTGTAGTCTATACACATTTAAATTATTGAATGCATGTGTCACCAATAAAATGTACATAACTAAATATACTAGGTGATATAATTTAAAAAACAGAATAAAATACAATTAGGTAAAAAAAATATTAAAACAAAAACAACAACAAGAACAAATAGTTAAACAAGTAGATACGTTACGTAGGCCAAAATTGGGAATTAACCCCATTTTTAAAACTATTTAATTAGTAGGCATGGTTTTGAAACTATATTTTTTAATAACATCTCGAGTTTCTAAAACTCAATTTAGGGCTTATAAATTGAGTCTTAGAGACTCGGTTTTCATGTTCTGACTTGGCCCTTCTCCATGTGACATCCACCTGGAAATCGAGTTTCTAAGACTCGATTTATAACTCAAACCAAAAAAAAACAATAAAAAAAACTGATATTAGTCAGATCTGATGGTTAGGACGTGAGACACGGCATGGACTCTTCTTTCGTCGCAAGTGCTTTCTTTTGCTCCTCACCAGACCTCTCACATGGCATGGACTCTCTTCTTTTGTTTGTTCTCTGCAAAGTCTTTTTTGGTTCCCATTTGTGAAGTGTGAAGTGTGTAGAGTGAAGCAAGTGTATTTTGGTGACTGAGTGTATCTTATAAAAAGTGGTTGCCGTGTGTATCTAAGCTAGTGTGACTTGTGAAGTGTACTGTCAACTCTTTTTTTTTTTTTTTGGGAGAAGTGTACTGTCAACTCAATTGTTCTCGGCAAAGACCTTTTTGGTTCCCATTTGTGAAGTGTGAAGTGTAGAGTGAAGCAAGTGTATTTTGGTGACTAAGTGTATCTTATAAAAGTAAGTGGTTGCTGTGTGCATCTAAGCTAGTGTGACTTGTGAAGTGTATTGTCAACTCTTTTTTTTTTTTAGGAGAAGTGTACTGTCAACTCAATATTTTCAAATAAAAGTTTGTTCACGTGTTGCCTTCTTTTGCTCAACACTGAGCTGTTTGTTTTCCCATCTTCTTTACCACTTCTCGACGAGGGAAAACAAAGTTTAGAGGGGACACGTGCAAGCTAAGGGCCTGACTAGCTCCTTGGCGCATGACACTACAATCCCCATTGGTGCATGTGTAAACTTACCAAAAAAGAAAAAAAATCGAGTGAGAGTGTGTGAGGGGTGAGGAATATGTTACATACAAATCAAGTTTCTAAGACTCGATTTCCAAGTGGACTACCTCAAACCTGATTAGAACATGAAAACCGAATCTCAAAGACTCGATTTATAGCCCCTAAATCGAGCCTCTTAGACTCGAGATGTTATTAACAAATATAGTTTCAAAACCATGCCTACTAATTATATAGTTGGAAAAATGGGGTTAATTCTCAATTTTAGCCCATTAGGTAAAAGAAGGATATTGGGAATATTCTACTACCGTGCCCCTGACAAGTATGCCCTATCTACTGTTGCTTTAGTAGATGTCCGCAATCCAACACAAAATAAGTAAAAATCTTGGAGAGAGATCCACATGTTATTAGTAAAGGGATAAATAAAATTAATTAGATTCTAATATAATATTTTGGTATTCCAAATCCCAATCATGTACCAATAATGTCTATGTTTTATTAAAATAAATTTATATAAATGTATCAAGATTATACGTGGAACGTTCATATTATTTGGTGTGAACTTATTAGGTTATTGTGAATTGTTAAATTATTTCTAAAAGAATCGATAATATAAAGTGATGGTGAAGGAATTTTTTTTAATTAAAGGTTGATTGTTGATAGAATGGTAAAAATAAATGTAGTAATTTAAGTTAATATTTGGTATTTATTCTGAAATCCATCCTTCATTAGTCATTATTACACATTTACCTGACTCAAACACAAATGGATTGTAATAAATTATTAATTATACCGAAAGCCAAACACAAATAGATTGTAATAAATTATTGATTGTCCAAAATGTTTAAGTAATGAATAAAACAAATTGGAATTTTTAACATTTCAAATAGAAGGTCAAGTGGAGGAAAATATAAAATTCAAGACTTCTTGCTCTGGTTTTATGAAAAATT
Organism: Quercus wislizeni; assembly: GCA_023055345.1. Lineage (NCBI taxonomy): Eukaryota > Viridiplantae > Streptophyta > Magnoliopsida > Fagales > Fagaceae > Quercus > Quercus wislizeni. The sequence continues at coordinate 20,276,162 of JALGQJ010000010.1, forward strand.
ACTAATTATCCCAATAGCTTATGTTGATAGGAAATAATGAATCTAATCATTTATTTAATTTATTTTTTTTGAGAAAATTTATGTATTTAATCACAATTATAATATATTGAGTCCAATCACTCAGAGTCACAACCCTAGGTGTCTATATTATCAATTTTGTCCTATTCTTCGAAAAACTTATCTTTAGTACAAGTGTGCTTAATCAAATTCGATTTTCTTAATAGATATTGTATAGGTTAATAGAAAATAGTATGCACAAATATTCTAAAATTTCAACATCCTTCTTTTTTTTGTTAGTAAAGATTGAGATAATAAAGAAAATATTGTTGTTTTTAGTCTTTGCATCTTGTAAGCATCCAAACTTGTCATTTTTATGATTTTAGCAACTAAATTATTCTCCTATATTAAATAAATGACTTAGGAAAAAAACACTATTAAAAAAAGTGAAGGTTGATTCTGCTAAGCTAATCTCAAGAATCTTACTTATTTGGCAAATGTTTTTGTGACAAAGTTTGGCTACAAACTTTGTTATAACCTAAGGATACAACATCCACTAAAATTTTTAACATTACTACATATTTAAAAATATATATATATATATATATATATATATATTCTAATTGTTGGATTGAATTTTCTTTATATTCTTAACACACGTGTCATGTTTTGTGCCAATCGGATTTTATTTATCATTCAATCTATAAAATTATTTTTTATACATAATTTAAAACTACAAAAACTTAAAATTTAAACATTTGATTGATAACATAGTTATTGAAATTTAATTTTCTAGAATTTCGCAAGAATGAAGATTATAAAAAGAAAATATAATCCAACGGTGAATTTGTTAAAATTCACTTCCAATAAAAAAATATATTGAGTGAAATTTTATTCGTAAACTACAATCAAGTCTATTTCCAAAATTTGTCCATACTTTTGAACTAGATTTCTTTTACCTTCATGAATCTAATTACTTCAGCATTACACTATTTCCCCTCTTTTTGTGTGTGTGTGTGTGTGTGTGTGTCTAACTACCAATAAGAATATGACATGTGTTCTTGTCGTATGTGATGCATGCATATAAAAATTATATTTATTTCAAAAAATTTCAGATTCTACGCCGGATTTTCCGAGTTTTTTTTTTTTTTTTTTTTTTTTTTTTTTTTTTTTTGTGGCTTTATAAAATTTGGTTTCCTTGAAAACTATTGTGTCCTCCTATAAATCCAACAAAAGTCTGTTTTGATCATGTGCATTTGAAGGCCTTAACTTCCAAAACTTGGAATTGGATGATTATAATCTCAATGATTTTTTAGATGAGAAACACATATTGTTAGAAGTGGCAGAAAAGGAGAACAAGGACGGCCAAAAGAAGTAGCAGAATCTTCAAGAGACATGGAAGAACAAGAAAGAGAAAGTACTTATGTTGCTGATACATGTTGATGTGATCGGATCAGTGAATTACCACAATCTTTTGAAGGTATTTTTAGACATTAAAAGTCTTTTTTTTTTCCTAATTTTAACACACACACACACACACACACACACACACACACACATTAGTGGGTTCTGAATAGGGTTGTTCATAGACCATGACCAATTCGACGATTATGTTGGTTGACGACAGGTGTTTGCATTCAAAACAGGTGAATCGAGTGGTGGTTCTCCTCCTCCAAAATTTGACTTACTAGATTCGACGAAAAATAGTTGATTCTGGTGGAGATTTACCAAATTTGATGATATTTCTGCCAGATCTGGTTAGATCTCCAATAGATCTAGTGATATCTTACCAAATTTGGTGAGATCTTCGCTAGATCTGGCAAGATCTTATCGGATTTGGTGAGATCTCCATGAAATCTTTGATGTTTTAAGCATTTCTCTGCATCTCCCTGTTGTTAATCGGCATTGACTAAACCACACACCACCCATGAAGTTCCCGATCCACCGATCCTTATTGGTTGATAGCGGGTTGAGTTTTCCTCCACCCAATATGATCTAGTCAGGTGTAGGTTAAACACAAACCCAACTTGATCCGACTCATAGACACCTCTAATTTTGAAAATATAGTTTCACCATCAACACACCTTTGTAAGAAGAGAGAGTGCCTTTGGGGCAAGGCTTGACCTTTTCAATTCATCTATATAATTTTAAAAGATGGGAATTAAGTTGAGAGAAAGTGAACTTTAAAACCCTAACATGATTCATAATCTACCATGTGTGTATGCTATCTTTGCATTATATTTAGTGATAGATTTTTAATATTGTGGAATGAGAACATTTTGCACTAGAAACAACCTTTAGCTCTAAAACCTTTTGAATCACACACATTTGTTTAATTATCATAAATAAAAATAAAAATATGTCACATATATAAGGTAAGTATTGATAATATATTAGATATATGCATTTTCTCTCTTACAATACTTAGATCTCTTGCAAAACTGGGTAATAGATATTGAATCTTTTTTCTAATAGGTATACCATGGTCAAACCAGGAGAATAAGGCAGGTTCTAGGCCGAAATTCACTCATTCTGGTAGATTACTCTTTGCTGAAGGATACGAGGCCCCATGCTTGTTGAGGGGCATCCGATTGTCCTCGGTAATTGACATGGTTACCATCAAAAGAAGCAGAAGTTGTGGAGACAATTTCAATAATAGCAGCTGGGGATGTTCGTTACTGAAGGACCAATATACGGTTTTGGCTGAGCCCTTTAGGGTCAAATTGTGCATATGTCTAAAGGAACCACCCCCCCCCCCCCCCCCCCCCCCCCCCAAAAAAAAAAAAAATCATACTCCATTGTATCCTATCATGCATGATGGTACAACTGGACTTATACTTGTAAGTGATGATTCACATGAAATAATAATGACAAGACTTAGTGGTTAATATAACATACTTGGACCAAATCTCATTGGTTTAAACTTTTGGATTAGGTGGTGTCCTTAGCTGTTATATTAATATCTCATGAATTGACTTCTCACAAGGTATTATCTCTGCAATAGATACACCAAAAATACAATCCTTTTTTTACCCATAGGATTTTCTTTTGCATTTCGAGGCCATATGATTGTCAACCACCCGTGAAATCTCTGGTTAAACAAGGGAGAGCAATCATATGAGCAAGAATGAGTAATTCTCAAGAATGGGTTCAAGTCACATGAACAACAATGAATACACATTGAAGCACCAATTTCTATCAAATGAGAAAAACTTAAAACAAAAGCATTATATCATTGACAAAATTCGTAAACTAACAAAATGTGATGATCAAGTCAAGAGTCGGATAGCTCAAATCTCCTAGTGTTTTCAATTGAGATATTTAAACTTCAAATCCCCCTCCCTCATTTTAACTATTAAATTATCAAAAAATATTATGATGATCAAAGCATTATCTGTAATCTCAAACCTTTCTCTATTGCGCAGAGGTAAGATTAACTTTCAGGTAAACTGGATCACAAATCCAAAAATCTCTAAACAGAAAAATAAAAAAAATTTACTTGGCTAATGAATAAAACAAAACATTGAAATGATAACATATCATATGGTGGGGGTTGGCTTTCCTCAGCTATATAATAATCTTTTGACAAAAGCATTTAATGATTACGACTATGTATTGCTGCAATGGATAAACACACAAAAAAGGCAAGTGTACTCATGAATGATGTCTACGTACTTTTTCAGGCCTAATGCATAAAACAAATTTTCCAAGAAAATGAAATATCCTAAGATGATAATGAACAATTAATAGGATCATTCCTATTGAAGCCCTATTTAACCTATATGCTTTTCCCCCTGGCTTCTCTGTTCTATTCTTCTTTGATTTGAAAGCTGCTCTTACCTCTTTATCTTTTTGGGATTTCATTTTTGTTCCTAAGACTGTAAAGTTTTTGTCTAACAATGGGCCTATTGGGTGGCCTTTTGTAATTGAGATGGGCCTATCTCTATCTCTATCTCCTTTCTTCCTTCTTGGGTGCTTGTCCCTCAAGTTAGAGATGGTTGAGGCCCTTGCTTGTTTCTCTTTGATATATTATTTTTCATTAAAAAAAAAAGGATCATTCCCGATAAAAGATGAAAATGAATATATTAGGTATGTTAAAATTTTATTTAAAAATTTGATATTAAATTTTTTTGTTTCAAAAGAGATTTGTCAATTTCAGGACTACCATTTATTCCACTAAGTTCCAAATTAATCTTAATTATACTCCATAGGGTTCTAGCAAGCAATCGATAGAAGTGTAGTTTCCCCTACCACATCAATATTATCAAGGATTTTGGGAAAATCTCTTTTAAAGCCCAAAAGAGCCCATATTTACACAAGACGACACCAAGGCCCATGACTCAAGCTCATGGTACAACATCTCATTTTTCAGCTGATGATCTAAGTTCATGAGTCTCATCAGGAGAACTTTGGAAGTCGTGGTTTGGAGGATCAAGAATTATGTTCAGTAAATCTCAAATGGTTTAAAGTTGATAAAATAATATGTTGCTTGGCATGTCTTCTCCAACTCCCTAAACTCTAACAGGTCAATGTATAATATGTAACATCTAGTAAGCCTCTCATATCACATAACACTTAAAATGATAAAACTCATTATTGCTTTTTACCTAAAACTTAATATTCATCATATAATCTAATTATATTGTGTGCACCCAAAGTATGGCTAACAAGCTCAACCTATATTTGGGCTCATAATCTATTTATATCGTGGGTTTCGTGTTTCCTACTATGGGTAATCCTTTCCTCAGAGACCCAGTTGTGCACTCATTTTCGTAAACCCTCTTTTTCTCTTGATATAGTCACTCTTATTCTCTCTATTTTCTCTTTGCAGTTGCCAACCCCCTCTTCTCAATCCATTCTCCTATTTATAGCTTGAGGCGAGTGGAGGTGTCATGATTACTTCCTTACTCGTGCAAAGGGGGGTCTAATCTTATCGTTTCTAAGTGGATGTTCCGTCGGGAAAGGTGGTAATGGCATTGGAATTGATTCCCACCTTCAAAAGACCGCTCGACAGCGATATTCCTTAAGGCACTTCTAAGCAGCCGAGTACAGGGTGTCTCCGAGCTATGATACCCCCGACCAGATTAAAGACGTTTGGGAGGGGCTTGCTTTAGGTACCCGAGACAGCACAATCTCATTTCAGCTATTGGGCTCGGATTGGGCCCTAAGGTGTCCGAATCGAGGTTATAGGTCCAAAAAAGGGACGAGGTGGCGTGCTGGGTTGCCAGGCCTGAGGCCCTGGTCCGTACATATATTATTTCATATAAATTATATTATTATTTTTATCAATTCCAAATGCGTGCCTAAACCTTATTGGCTATCTCTAAATATAAGAAATCTATTTAATATCTCATCTAACATTAAATGCCCTCCTTGCTCTCCAAGATTTGGTCACAATATAAAGAGACCATAAACTAAACCTCTAAAGCTTCATCAAATATCAACCAATGAGTTTATTACTTACCAAAATTACATTGTAATAAAACCATGGATTAAACATATATTTTTCCAAAAGATGAAACTTAGCCAAAAAGCACTAACAGCAACTCTAGCAGAAGCTACAATAGTTCCAGCAAATTACGAATGTCCAAAATGATATCATTAGCCCATTAATACTCAATCGTAGCAGCTTACTGCCATACCCAAAGTAGCAAAGATCCCATAAAAGAAATCTTACCATTTTAACCCAAATTCTTAGCCTTTAACTGTAGTACCAAAAATAGAAAGATCACATAAAATATATCATACCATTTTCAGCCAAACCATGAATTTAATGCTAAATATTTTCTCCAGCAGAAGATACCATTTAACTGACATCATCTAGCAGTGTAAGTTGCTGCAGCAGCTAGTACTATGTAAGGGTCACCAAATAGCCCATGGCCCATGGCCCGACCTAGAAACTCGACAGCCCATTGGGCTAATGGGCGGCCCGGCCTGTTGTTATTGAGGCCCATGGGTAGCCCACTAGCCCAGTAGGTTAGGCTATGGGCTAGTTTTTATGCCCATGGGCACGCAGTGGGCTAGCCCAGTAGCCCAGCTCGTTGGCCTAACCCGTTGTCCAGTTCAATAACTTAGAATTTATAACAAAAATATATAGGAGGTGTATGAAAGATTAATCTTGAGATATTGTAGATGAATTTCTTAAGAGAAATCTCCCAACCACTAAGATACTTAAAGTAATTGTGCTAAACTTAGTTTATTAAATATATATTTTTCTAGTAGTCTAGCAAATTTGAATTAACCATTTTATATTTTTTTTTATTAAAGATAAAAATAAAAAACCATTTGAAGCCTTAATAAATAAATAAAATTTAAATAAGTTTCCATCAATAAAAAAAAAAATTTAATTGATTTGACTGTAAAAAAAAAAAAAAAATTGTAATTAAGTATTAAATTCTTTGATTCTTTCCTTTAAAAAAAAAATTTGATTCATTATTCCCTTATAAAAAATGATTCTTTCTTTATAAAAATAATAAAATAATATGCTAATACAATCCCATTGGTAGCCCATTAGGCCTAACCTAGTAGCCTAGCCCGTTTTAGACAAAATGGGCATTGCCCACGGGCAAGGTCGTGGGCTGGGGTTTTCTCTTTCGGCCCATCTCGACCTGGCCCGTTAACTAGTTAATAACCCATTATGCCTAGCCCATTGTGCCCCTGGGCCAAGTAAAAATGGGCTGGGACAACCCAACCCAGCCCATTGACAACCCTTACTACTATGCAATCGTTAGCTGCAACAACTACTGTTGTACATCTATGTCAATTGTGACAGACAACTGTACTGCTTTTCCAGCAATCTTAGCATTTCAATCTTTCTTCTTTTGTCTAAAAACCAAAAACCCACTAAATAATTAAATTACTTTGCCAAAGACTTTTCCTTATTTGTTAATTTTCCCTTTAACTAATTTAAACCTAGTTACATTTTTGGCTCTATATAAAGAGGACTAAGCCACAACTCTTTCAAGGCAACACAATAGACCCATTACCCATTATATACTTACTCTCTCTCTCTCTTATTCAGAAACTTCATCATTTTGCTGCTCATAAACACATCTCCATCTCTTTCTCCAATTCTCTTACAAAATCTCTCTTGTTTAAAAGTAACATAACCCATGACATAACACACACACACACACACACACACACACAAAAACTCCAGCAACAACTATAAGCTCATGTATTTACTACATTTAATCTCCATATCCCTCATACTTCCATATATTTTACAAACACATTCCTCAAAAAAAAAAAAAAAAATATATATATATATATATATACATACTTCTTCTATATCTCACAAACACCATATCTCACAAAACATATATATTTCTTACCATCTCCATACATCTTAAAAAATATCAAACACTTCCAAAAACATGTTACAAAAGCCCTTCTCATGGAAGTCATACATTCATTATGCTAAAAGCCCTTCTTATGAAAGGCACAAACTTATAATACTAAAAGCCCTTGTAATGGAAGACAATATCACTTATATTTAACTAAAACCTAAAAGGACATTACATGGGGAAAATCATTTAAATGCATGATAAAGGGGGATACACTCAACCAATCTATGCACATGGCTAGACATATTCTCTCTCCCTCCAATTGCACCCATTTTTCTCCTTCAATCATGAAGTCATCATGAAAGGAATCATAATATCATATTGTGCTGCTGGAATGTTATTAGTCCACTGACGTTATACGCCTAGAGCCACAAACAACATAAAGATAAGTCAACATGTTTTTATCTCCAAATTTACATTATTAAGTATATTTTAATTCATTATCATTGTACCACTGGACTAATGTTACTATACCGCTGGAATGTTATCAACTCATTGATGCTATATGGTTGGAGCCACAAGTCACATCAAGTGATGTGATCATACGGCTAAAACCACAAACCATATCAAGATAAGCCATTATGCCTCAATCTTTTTTTTTTTTTTAGAGAGAGAGAGAGAGAGTTTCAACTTACGGCGTCTACTCCTGATATGCGGCCCAATGTCACGTTCTGAATTGAACTCCTCAAAACAAATCCGACTCTAGTAAAGTCAACCCTCCAGCAGAAGACACGTGGTTAGCAAAAAACAGCCTCCAATAGGTTTTATTTAAGAATAGGGAAAAAATAAATAAATAATTATATAATATATTTTTTAAATATATTTTTAAAAACTTTAAAAATATATTAAATATAGATGGATCAGGTTAGGTTGGGCAAATTTGTAAATCAATACCCAAACCCAATTTGACCCACTATGAAAAAAATTTCATGACCCAACTCAACCCATCAACCATTAAAAATCGACCAAATTAAGTGGGTTGAGTTAGGTCAGATTGGTTTTGGCAGATTTGGTGCACACCCCTAATTGCTAGAATAGAGATTGATAAACCTCAAGGCGTCGGGTGAACTGGAGACAATGAGGTAGCAATCCCATATCGACAAAATGAACAATCACGTATACATTTATAAGCTATCAAACAGTGCATGAATACCGCTGAGCTTGGTCACGTGAGCTTGTAAACCAAGTGGGGGCTTTAAAGTGATGGAACATTGGCCCAACTCAGCTGGTCAAACCTAAATATGGCTCACATGCTGGCTCCCCATTCCAAGCATCGAGTTGAATCGATGGACTTGGGCAAAAGCTCTAGGTCTAGCACTTCATAAATCAAAGGGAAATGCATGAGGCTGGCTACACAAAGCAGCGACCACTTTCTGCTCTTTGTAGTGGAAGGATAATGTGCCTGTGCCATTTGTGTTCAACATGGCCCGCTTTGTTGGACCCAACTCGACCATCACTCTTCTTTTTTTCCTTTTTCTTTTTCAATGCAAAAAAATCAGAAACAAAATTTCCTTTTTCTTTTTTTGCTACAACAAATAAATGCAATAGAATCTGAAACCAAAATTGCTGCTTTTTGTTAGAAAGTGTTTTTTCTTCTCTTTTTCATTTTTATGGTATACTATTACGAATGCAAAAGAATCTGAAACAAAATTAGTTTCAGTGAGAGAAAACATTGCAATTTAATAATTGGCAATATTTTTTGGAGGTAATTCAAATAATGGCTTATAAGAAATGCCTGAAGTGATAATGGCTTGAATGAGAGAATTGTCAACAAATTAAAAATAAGCCCATAAACATCATCACCAGTAATTTAAGCCCAGAACACATATGGCCCATGCAATTGACAAAATTTGCCAACTTGAACCCAATAAAACGGACAGCTAGGTCAAGATTTAGTTATGTTCTTTTTCAATATGTGGGGTGGACCATACCCACCTGTGCAAGAGAAACCGACAAAAAGGAAAATTAAGAAATGTGGATTAGATGGCAAAAAAGTCATTTCACATAGAGTTTTAGTGCACTAGAAAGTAAAAAATCTCTCAAATGAGATTAGAAGTTAGAACACATACGAGAGTAATCATCAAAAGAGAACGTCATAGGTTAAAAACTCTCTTAAGTCTCAACATGTTGTTGTAAAACAACTTCTTTGGGGGGTGGGGGAGAAATAATTCTTACGGTTTCTAATGATAAAATAAAAAGCCATTAAGAGTGAAAATAAAAAAGATAAGCAACATAAATGGTGTTTTTCATTTTGATAGAAAGAGAGTGGACCCTTTCCAAGCATTCCCCTCCAACTAAGTTATCTGCCATTTAACCTCTCACAAACCCATCAAGCAAATTAAAAAATTTGCATGCTTTTCTACTGCTATGTGCCCTTAAAAAAAAAGGCTTACAGTAGTTTTCTAGTTGAGGCAGCTGTAACAAGCAGTGGCGGAGCCCAAAATTTATCTAGGAGAGCCAAACTAAGTATTTTTTTTAAAAAGAAAATCTTAGATAAAAAAAATTCATACCCAAAGAAAATATTTTATTTTACAAATTAGCTTTTAACTTAATAAAGTTACATCTTATGTTGTTTTATTATATTAAAATTATTTATAATTTTTTTTTTGAGAAACAAAATTATTTATAATTGATTCTAAACTAAATTATTTAACCACCTCACTTTCACATCTTTGAGCCTTTTTAGAGGGTTCAACATAGAAGATGGTGCAATAGTGAATATTGTTTTTATAAATTATTTATATAGCAAATTTATTAGAGAGAAAAATATGTGAAAGTGTAAATTACAGTTTAGGATCAAACAATTGTTTGTTAATATCTCAAAAAGCTCTTACATCTCTCTCTCTCTCTCTCTCTCTCTCTCTCTCTCTCTCTCTCTCTCTCTCTCTCTCTCTCACACACACACACACACACACACATACACACACACACACACATATAATATGCAAGATAATAATTCTACAACTCAAACCATTACTACCCAGTAGGCAATATCTATATTTACTAAATACCAGTTTGAATTGCCTCATTCCTCATTGCTAGAGAATCCTTTGAAGAATATTGATTAGGTAACAGATGAGGACTCATGCCATACTATAACCATGAATTGAAAATCTAGATATACATTCTAGTAATTCATTGATTTGATTACATTAATATTTATTATTAGCTTAATAAGTATTTACTTCTTGTTGTTCTTCTTTTCCTCCTCATCTTCCTCTACTAAATGTAATTGTGTTTCTCATCTAAAAAACATTAAAGGTACAATCATACAGTTTAAAGGCTTGGTAGTTGAAGCCTCTTCAAGTGCACGTGATGAAAAGAAACTTGAAGATGAGAATATGCGATTTCATGCTTAGTTTGCAATAACATGCAATCAAATACTGAGGAGCTAGCTGTAGGTAAAATCGCATGTTCAACCTAAAGTTGAAGATTTGACTCGAATGTTCCTTCAGCAGGAATCCACCAAGAGAGCATCCAATTTTACACAATTGATGGCCTGTTTAGAACACCATGATTTTGTGTGGTGTGAAGAGTTCTGAGAAATCAGAACTAAGATTTTTCCAATGCGTACGAACTGCTTTTGATCCTACTTTCTGAAAAGTATGTTGCTCGCTTTTTTTTTCCTTTTTCTTTTCTTTTTTAATTTATTTTAGTATGTGTGTTCATTTTACCCAAGATTTTCCTTACAGAGAATAAGAATTGAAAATACATGTTATAGCAATATAACGAAATTTTGAACTTAGGAAGCAAAATATATCCCCATCTTTGGACAAACCTGCCATCTTTGAGCACATTTTCTTCAGTAAACGACTCTATGATCCAGAAAATGGAGATATCAAAAAGGTGGATAAGTTTCCTCTCATTTATTCGATCCTGTTTATTAATTCCACAAGTTAATGTCTAGAAAGAGTTATAGCTACTAACAATTTTACAACAACATGTTTACAAACTATGACAATGAATTGATTAGTGTCACATCAATAACATGATAAATAAATTAAAAACGGAAATTACATTTTGCCACCCTAAATTATGCAATAGGTTACACTTTGGACCCTAAATTATTCAAACACACACTTTGCACCCTAAACTATTACACTTGCACCTAGTGTTACTACCCAGTGTTACTTTTGTGATTATGTTTAACGAAATGTTACTGCACATGACAAGCATGTGCATCTTGCTTAGGTGGAATAAACTTAAAAAACTAGGACTTGGTTTACTTTTAGGTCTAGTGCATCTAGTGCACTGGACTCAGTCTGATGGTGAAAAATGTCTAAAAGTGGACATATGTCATCATCTCAATGGATCCAGTGCACTAGATGCACTGGACCTAAGCCTAACTAAAAAAACTAAAACAACCTACTTTAAAATCAATTAAAACAAAACCCAATTTTTTTTCACATCCTTTTTAGTTGTTCTAAATATCTGGGGGGGGGGGGGGGGGGGAAGTTCTTGTTTCCACTCATTAAACAAACAACTCTAGCAAGCAAAATTCATCCAGAGTAGAGTCAGGGTTACCTCCAGAAGATCTTGATAGCCTTTTATAGACTTCTACACAAGCATGGGCCTTTTCAAAGAAATGATCATAAAATTTCTTGTAGCTACTGGTAGGTTTAAGGCAATGATAATCAGCAATATTAGTAGAAAGCCATATCACTGGAGAACCATCTTCATAGCCAGAGATTTCCCATGATTCTAACCGTCCAAAGCCCTCACATCTAATTACCCTTTCCATTTCTTTGTTTGAACTTTCCTCAAGAGGCAATATAAGACCAGAGATAAACATGTCATCAAATTCCAACATCTCAAGGGGCTACGGGACACCATTTTCATCATGCAAAACAAAATCAGTTAGAAACTCTTCATCAACTAACTTATCATTCTTTGTTCAACAAGACAAGACTTCTCAGATATGCAAATAGATTGTTGCTTGAAATCTGTTGAAAGCAAAAGAAAGCAAAAGCAATTTTCAAATAAGGTATTTAGGGTTTAAAAAAATCTAGATTTGGGGAAGAGGCTGCATGCACGAGAGAGGGGGAGAGAGATGTGAAAAAAATTGGGTTTTGTTTTAATTGGTTTTGAAGTAGGGTGTTTTAGTCTTTTGAGTTTGTTTCACCTAAGCAAGATGCATGTGCTTGTCATGTGCAGTAGCATTCTATTAAACATAACAACAAAAGTAACACCAGGGTGCAAAGTGTTATAAGTGTGATAGTCTAGGGTGCAAAGTATGTGCTCGAATAGTTTAGGTTGCAAAGTGTAATCTAGTGCATAGTTTAGGGTGGTAAAGTGTAATTTTCCCAAATTAAAATAAATATATATATATATATATATATTTTTTTTTTCAGTTTTAACATCAAATGAGGTTTTTCCGTTTTCTACTCTTCTTCATCCTATACAACAAACTCAACAATCCGAACACTTTAATCTATGGACACAAATTAACTTTCAACTAACGATATTCATACTAATTAAAAAAGATAGGATTGAAGTTTGTATCAGTGATAGAAAGTTATAAATTTGTCCATCTAAAGCCAACTAATCAATTATGTTATGTATACTAATTTTGGAATAAAATTGAAGTTTGAAAAGATAATCCAAAAGGTGATAAAAAGAAGTGCAAGAAAAAGTTTTAGAATAATAATTACATGGATATGTGTAAATATACAAGCCTATTGTACATTTAAATACTAAATAGCATTGCAAGGCTACTATATATGGTCCAATTGTATGGAATGAGATCATTTCACGTTTCACCCACTCCATCTTTCTTTTTATTTTGCATCGTTCAAAAAGTTTTTTAAAGAAGATGGAAGAATGGAGATGAGGATAGATAAACAAGGAGAAAGACACAAACTTGAGAGAAGAAAAAAAAAAGTTGGAGAAGAAGAGTAGTTTCTGTATAGTGAATTAGAAGATTTACAGTGCAAAACATGCTCGTTCGATTATACTTCAACCAAACACAATCATTTAGAAATAATGAAAAGATAGCATAACAACATGTTAGATCAGTAACCATTTTAGGGTTTTAAGGTTCAACTTCCTCTTTTGCGTATTTATATAAATTAATGACTTGAAAGGGCCAAGGAGCTTTGGCTCAAATGACACTTCCTCTCACAAGTTTGGGTAGATGGAGATGGTGAGGCCATCAATTCAAAACCCACCAGGGTGTGTGTGTTAACAATAGAGAAAAAAAAATAGATAACTTGAAATGTTTATTGTTTAGATATACATCAACTTTAAAAGATTTTGGTAATTCACTGATCCGATCACATCAACACACACCAACTTCATAGGTATTTTCTTCTTCTTGTCTTCTTTGCCCTTTGAATATTTTGCTCCTTCTAGCCCTCTTCTTACTCCTCTATCTCTACTAACTATAATTGTGTTTATCATCTCAAAAATCACTGAGGTATTATAATACAATTCCAAGGTTTGCTAGGTGTAGCCTCTTCCAATGCATATTATCAAACGAAACTTTTATAGGAAATTTATAGGAAGATGATATATTTTCAAAAAATTTAGAATTCCATAAAAGCACCAAAAATCTAAATCCCAAAAAATCCGGCATGAATCTGAAATTTTTTGGAAGCAAAGATAATGGTAGTGTTTACTAGCCTAGTCACGTGCACCATGTGCATGTATTCATTGCCTTTTCTTTTCTTCTTCTTTTTTAATAAAACATATGACATTTTAAAGTCGTAACTACAAATAGTTATAGCTAAAAATTAAATGTTTGTCCTAGTTTATAGATTTAAATTTTTATTTTTAATTTTCAATTTTCAATTTACCTTTGTCTTAATGGGTAACAACTTATTTTATGAACATTAACGAATAGTATAATATATCATTTTTATATCATATACAATTATATTATTATAATATAGTGTGTCTACTTTTGAAATTTATACAAAGTTACTGGGATATGGTTTTCACAAACTTGCTTCGTTGTATGTGTGAATAAACATAAGTACATAGCATTCAACGCTTCCCATAATATTTTTGCATTTTCTCATTGTCTAAAGCTATGCTTTTTGCCATATACGTACATAGTGCTTTTATAAATCTCAACTTCATTTGGTGTAGGACATCATATTAGTTCAATATACTTCCAATTTATATATAAAAGATGTAAATAATACACCACACCATCTATATTTTGAATTCACTTAGACATTAGCAATTAGTGAATTTGTAGCTCTCTGTGATCTCAAAAAAAATTGATGTTGGTGGTTTGTAACATGCCAAATAGTATTATGAAAATATTGGATCTCTAAGGCTTGGTTTTTCAAAAACAAATGGAGTGCTTGTTTGATGTTTATGTCAGAGAAATTAGTTTTGAGCTTCAAATGAAGTGAATGTTTTTAATGCAATTTTTATAGACAGTCTACAAATGTTCTTTTCAAATAAGAATTTGCATAAATACATACATCCATATATCATACACTTCATATTTATAATTAATTACTTGGCAAGACTGTAGCTACATTCCTATAATGCAACCAAAAAAAAAAAAAAAAAGTGAAAAAGCATTTTGCATTTGCATCACCAAAAATTTAGTATTTAATTTACATTAACACTTTAACAATCCACTTTACATCCCATTCTCTATTTTACACTATACCATATTAGAATAATCTAAAAAAGGAAGAAGAGAATGATGAAGCAAGGAAGAGAGGGTAATTTAGGATGTAGTAGTAGAAGTGGTTTTTAATGGAAGAGAGGGTAGTTTTGCCCTTTTTTGTGATATTTCAAAATGAATATGACAGAGCTCCTACTATTGTTCTAAAAACAAATATGGATGTTGTTCCAAACATAAGAGGATTGGGTTTGTTGAAGGCATACGACACTATGGTAGTCTAAAATAAAAATAAAAAATTCAACCATTTGTCAAGCATACGAATAGACCGGTTTGTCTTCTAATGAAAATAATGGGACTAATTGAGAAATCAATGAAGGGGGGAAAAAATCAATGATGATGCAAAGTATCGATTCTCATACCTTCAAACTACAAGTTTGTTATTGTATAGACTATAGAGAAAACTCATTAAATTTTACCCTTACTAGTCAATTTTGGTGACAAAGAAAAAAAAACTATAAAAAAAAAAAAAAAAAAAAAGATATTTAGAAAATGTCCAATTAATCAAGATAATCCAACTTTTTTTTAAGAAAAAAACTGGAAAAAAAAAAGGAAAAATGAATTGAGATGCAAGCTATTTATACTCGTACCTTTAAATAGCATGTTCACTCCTCTACATTTGAGCTACAACCCCTTTAATGTTTTGTAAACATCCAATTAATAATATCCAATTGGGCTACCGAAAAATAAAATAAAAAGTAGATAACTAAAAAATGTTTAGCAATATCCAATTAACAAAGATTATACAATTTATATATATATATATATATATATATATATATATATAAACTAAAATCAAAAGAAAAAAAAAAGGAAAAATTAATGGATATGCTAGGTGTCAATCGTCGTATCTTTGAGTAAGGTGTTTGTTGCTCTACTATTTGAGCTACATCCCCTTCTATGTTGGGAATTTAAAAGTAAAAACTCTTAAGTAAGATTTAAGTTCAAAACATTTGGTAGATAACTTTTTTTATGAAATTTTGAATTTAGGTTTCTCAAACAAATTTTTTTTTTTTTAATTTATAACCTTTCAAAATCTATATCACAATGCTTTTTATTTATTTATTTATTCATTATTGTTAAAATAAAATTTTAGTGCATAGAGAAAACACTGAAATTTGTATATATAGATTATTCAATGTAGGCTACGAAAACAATGGAAAAGAAAATAACTAAAAAATATTTAGGAATAGTTCCAATTATTAAAGATCGTGAATTATAACTCCCATCCTTACTTCACAAAGGAGTTTGAACTCACCCCTGCTTTACAGAGTGGGTCAAGGAGGACAAAGAGAATTGTCCCTCCCATGTCACAATCTTGTCCCACAATTTTTCAAAAAAAGAAAAATGGAAAGGACACGCATGGAAAAGTGTCCCAGATGTATCTCATGTCCAACATGGATCTAGCACCCCATATGAAGTGTTTATGCTTCTTAGGTAGTAATCAAATAAAGGGATATAGGGATGATTTGCAGGCTACCAAAAGAATAGAAAATTTCACTTCCATTGATTCTAATAAAAAAGAGCAAGCATCATAAAAAGAATTCTATCTTCTTATACAACACAAAAACAAAAACAAAAAAACTCAGAAAGAAAATTTTCAAAAACTTGAATAAATTGGGATAAGATAATCAAGATTTTTAAACCCGGACCGTTCATTGAACCATAAAAAGGAGAGATTCGAGATTTTTGAGGTCGAACCGAAATCGAACCGTGATGATGTCATAATTAATTTAATAATTATTTTAAATATATATAAAAACATTAAATTAATAAAAAAATAGAAAAATTAACTAAAATAGTCTAATTCATTTAGAGAATTAACATTACTTTAAATATTAATCTAATACAAGAATATATTGTATAAATATTATAAAAATATTAAGTAAAAATATCATTACGTTAATTTTTAATCTAAAATATCTAGATCCACAATATTTTTACAACAAATTATAGGTTGGTTCAAATTTGAACATATCATTGAGATTACTTTTTTGTTCCAACAATGACAACCAGTAATAACTCACCACTTAAAATTTATTGTAAAAATATCGTAGGCATATTCTTTCTATTTCTAACCCAATACAAATTTAAAATCTTTTTTTCTTTTTATTCCCTCCATTCACCTGCCACTCCACAGCAACACATCACGTCTGGATCAGTACATCAACTTTACATTATTTATTTATTTTATTTCCCCAAGGCTTCCATTTTCCAAGGTTTAATCTACACCACACCTTAAAAAAAAATCTCTGCACCAAGTCAGCCTTTAACTTCTACGTATTTTTCCCTTCTTTCTTCTTCTTAACCTTCATTTCTTCTGTCACTCCCACTTCCCAGAACATGTTATAGTCAGCTTCAAAGAATGCCTCTACTTGTGCTGCAGAATTCTCTTCAAGAAACGCTTGAGCTAATCTATTTTCTAGAAACTTTCAGAGACAAGGATAAAGCTAAAGGAGAGATAGTGGCTTTGAGGATCGAAAAAAAAAAAGCGAGTTGGTGCGTCAGAGGAGCGTCGCTGTGTCGCCGCGAGTCCGGTGTCGATGTGGCGGCCTTGGAGCCGCACCCATGGTTTCTAGACTCCCAACAGTTGTGTGTTTTTTTTTTTTTTTTTTTTTTTTTTTTTTTTTTTTTTTTTTTTTTTAAGGTTCAGATTCAAAGGGAAGCAGGGAACCGTGAGAAGCGGTCTAATCATGGTTCTCAGAACCGTGAGGTTCGACCGCGGTTCATACGGATCTCTTTTTTTTTTCCCACAGAACGGTTCTTGAGGCTAAAAGAAACGCAAAAATGAGTGATTAAGGTTATACTGGTCTGACCGTATGGTACGGTCCGGGTTTCAAAACCTTGAAGATAATCCCTACATCACGTTCAATTACTTTTTTTTTTTCATCCTCAATTAAATTGGAAACTCTGTCTGTCTTAGTCTTTTCTTCATATCCAAATCATATGTATTCGACCTGAACGAGCATACTTGAACCCAATTGGTACATAAGATTCAATAGCACATTCGGGTTTAGCCAAAAAACAAAAAACAAAAAATGAATAATAGCACGGTGAAAGAAATTTGGCTACAACAATAATAATTCTGTCATTAGACGTGGCAGAATTTCAAGACCTAAAAGACCTTGGCATGCTACTTGTCGTTTAATATTTTAAAAAAAAAAAAACAAAAAAAAAAGTCTCGGATATGGTAATTTTGGCCTTTTATATATATATATATATATATATATATATATATATATATATATTTATATATTTTAAAAGAACTTCCTAGTGAATCAATCCTCCTATTCTCCATTCTTTGTATTAATAAATCAATATTATATTTATTAATATATGTATTATTTCTTTGTAGTCTATACACATTTAAATGTATTGAATGCATGTGTCACTAATAAAATGTACATAACTAAATATACTAGATGATATAATTTAAAAACAAAATAAAATACAATTAGGTAAAAAAAAATTAAAATAAAAAAGAACCAATAGTTAAATAAGTAGGTACGTTACATAAAAGAAGGATATATATTAGGAATATTCTACTACTGAACACGTGACAAGCATGCACCATCTACAGAAGCTCCAGTAGATGTCCGCAATCCAACACAAAATAAGTAAAAATCTTGGAGAGAGATCCACATGTTATTAGTAAAGGGATAATAAAAATTGAATTAGATTCTAATATAATATTTTGGTATTCCAAATCTCAATTTATGTACCAATAATATCTATTTTTTATTAAAATAAATTTATACAAATGCATCGAGATCATATGGGAAACATTCATATTATTTGTTTTGAACTTATTAGATTATTGTGAATTGTTAAATTAATTCTAAAAGAATCAACAATATAAAGTGATGGGGAAGGTTTTTTTTTTTTAATTATTATTATTATTTTTTTAATGAAAGGTTGGCTGTTGATAGAATGTAGTGTGGGTGCCAACATATAAGGATGTTGATGGTAAAAATAAATGTAGTAATATAAGTTAATCTTTGTTATTTATTCCGAAGAATAATGCTAGAGATACAAACTATTTTATAAAAATTTTTACAAACTATTGATATGGTGAGTGATTATTGGTAAATAAAAAAGTGATATTAATATGGGCCTAGATGAAAACTAATAAGAGATTGGTTACATCAAAAGTTTGTAAAAATGTTATAAAATAGTTTGTAACTGTAGATATTGAATAGGGTAATAGAAAATGGTATGCACAAGTATTCTATAATTTCAGCATCCTTCACAATTTTTTGTGTAAAAATTGAGAAAATAAAGAAAATATTGTTGTTGTTAGTCTTTGCATCTTGTAAGCATCCAAACTTGTCAAATTAATTATTCTCCTATGTTAAATAAATGACTTAGGAAAAAAAAAAAAAAAAAACTCTATTAAGAAAAGTGAAGGATGAGCCTGCTAAGCTGATCTTAAAACATTGTATATGTAATGTATGCATATGAAAATTATATTTACTTGCAAAACTTTTCAGATTCTACGCTGTATTTTCTGAGGTTTTTTTTTTTTTTTTTGGTGCCCTTGTAGAAATTTGGTTTCTATAAAAGCTAGATCATCCTCCTATAAATTCAACCAAAAATCTCTTTTGATCATGTGCATTTGAAGGCTTCAACTACCAAAACTTGGAATTGTGTGATTATAATCTCAATGATTTTTTAGATGAGAAATACTTATAGTTAGAATTGGCAGAAGAGGAGGACAAGGAGGGCCAAAAGAAGTAGAAGAATCTTCATGAGACATGGAAGAACAAGAAAGAAAAAGTACTTATAGAGCTGATACATGTTGATGTGATTGGATCAGTGAATTATCAGAATCTTTTGAAGGATACATTTAAAGTGTCTTTTTTTTTTTTACTATTTTTTTTTTCAATTTTAACACACACACACTAGTGGGTTTTGAATAGGGATGCCCAAAGACCCACTGCACCAACGACTAATCCAAAAATTCAGGTGGTTGACAACAGGTGTTCACCTTCAAAATAGGCCAATCGAGTGGTGGTTCTCCTTCACCAAAATCCGACTTACCTAATTCGACAGAAAATAGTCAAATCTGGTAGAGATCTACCAAATTTGATGAGATCTCTATTAGATCTGGTTACATCTCCAATAGATATAACGAGATCTTACGAAATTTGGTGAGATATTCACCAAATCTGGCGAGATCTTATCGGATATGGTGAGATCTCCACCGAATCTTTGCTATTTTAAGCGCTTCTCGGCCTCTCTCCATCATTATTTAGTGTCGACTAAACCGCCCACCACCTATGAAGTTCCCGAACCATCGATCCTTATTGGTCGATGGCAGGATGAGTTCTTCCTCCCAATCCAATCAAGTCGGGTGCAGGTTGAACACAAAATCGATTTGATCCGACTCGTAGACACCTCTAGTCTTGAACATATGGTCTCAATATCAACCCACCCTTGCGAGAAGAGGAAGAGCCATTTGGGGTAAGGCTCGACCTTTTAATTCATCTATATAATTTTAAAAGATAGGAATTAAGTTGAGAGAAAGTGAACTTTAAAACCCTAACAAGATTCATAATCTACCATGTGTGTATGCTATCTTTGAATTATTTTTAGTGATTAATTTTTAATATTGTGGAACGAGAAAATTTTGCACTAGAAACAAAATTTAATTCTTAAGCCTTATGATTTATACACATCTATGTAATTATCATAAATATAAATAAAATATGTCGCATATATGAGATAAATATTGATTTATGTTGATAGATAATATATTTGGTATATGCATTTTCCCTCTTACAATACTTGGATCTCTTGCAAAATTGGGTAATAGATATTGAATATTTTTTCAATAGGTATACCATGGTCAAACCAGGAGAATGAGGCCGGCTCCCAACCAAAGTTCACTCATGCTGGCAGATCACACTCTCCTAAAGGAGACAAGGCCCCATGCTTGTTGAGGGCCATTCATTTGTCTTCAGTAACTGACTTAATTACCATCAAAAGAAGCCGAAGCCAAACCTTAAGAATAACAAAGACATCACCTTAGAGCTTTCCCCATAGTATCTCTATTTACCAAAATAGTTGAAACAATTTCGGTAATAGTTGTTGGCGATGTTCGTTTATTGAGGGACCAATATCCAGTTTTGGCTGAGCTCTTAAGGGTCAAAGTGTGCATATGTGCCAAAAACCGAAATCATACTCCATTGTATCCTATCATGCACGACAGTATTACTAGATTTACACTTGTAAGTGATGATTCATGTGAAATAATAATGATAAGAGTTTTTTTTTTTTTTTTTTTGGAGGAAATAATGACAAGAGCTAGTGGTTAATATAATGTAATTGGACCAAATCTCATTGGTTTAAACTTTTGGATTACGTGGTGTCCTTACCTGTTATATTAACTACTCATGAATTGACTTCTCACAAGGTATTATCTGTGCAATAGACATGAAAAATACTATCCTCTTTTTAACTCAAGGATTTACTTTTGCATTTCGAGGTCAGAAAATAGTCAATCATCCTTGAAATTTTTGGTTAAACATGGGAGAGCAATCACATGAGCAATAATGGATAATTATAAAAGAATGGGCTCAAGTCATATGAACAACAATGAATACACATTGAAGCTCCAATTTGTCCCAAATGAGAACAACTTAAAGCAAAAGCATTATATCAATAACTAAATTTGTACACTAACAAAATGTGATGATCAAGTCAAGAGTCGGATAGTTCAAATCTCCTAGTGTTTTCAATTGAGATGTTTGAGGTTCAAATCCCCTTCTCTCATTGTAACTATCAAACTATAAAAAAGAATTGTTATGATGAAGGCATTATCTATAATTTTAAACCTTTCTCTACTGGGCAGAGATTACATTAAATTTTAGGTATATTGGGATCACAAATCCAAGGATCTCTTAACAGACAAGTTAAAAAATTTACTTGGCTAATGAATAAAATAAAATATTAAAAAGATAACCTGTCATACGGTGGGGGTAGGCCTACCTCTGCTATATTATAATCTTTTGACAAAAGCATTTCATGATTACAACTATGTATTGTTGCAATGGACAGACACACAGAAAAGGCAAGTGTACCCATGATATCTACGTACTATTTCAGGCCCAATGCATCAAACAATTGAGATTTTCCAAGAAAGAAAAAGAAATATGCTAAGATGATGATGAAAAGTTACTAGGATCATTACTATTGAAGCCCTTTTGAACCTATATGCTTCTCCCCCTTGCTTCCTTGTTCCATTCTTCTCTGAAGTGAAAGCAGCTCTTACCTCTTTATCTTTTCACTAGGGCTGTAATTTTTTTTCCTCACAATGTGCCTCATTAGGTGGCCTTTTGTAATTGGGATGGGCCTATCTCCATCTCCTCTCCTCCATCTTGGGTGCCAGTCCCTAAAGTTGGAGATAGCTTTAGGCCCTTGTTTCTCTTTGATATATTATTATTCATAAAAAAATAAAATGAATAGGATCATTCCCAATAGAAGATGAAGGAGAATATATTAAGTCTGGCAAAAGTATATTTAAAGGAAATTTTGTACAAAAGGTAATATTTTAAAAAATTGTACATAAGAGATCTGTTCATGATTGCAGGACTGCCATTTATTGCCTTAAGTTTCAAATTAATCTAAGTTATACTCCATAGTATTCTGCAAGTAATCGACAGAAGTTTTGTTTCCAATTGCAATGGTTTTTTAATTGAACTTTGATTGCTATAATGCAGATATATTTGAGCTAAAGTGTTCAAAAGAATATGGATATATTATTTATCACTCAAAAACAAGGATGAACCCAGGATTTCAAGTTAGGGGGCCATAGTATAAGCAAAAAATAAATAAAATATAAAAATAACTCTGAATAAGCAGCCATATATTATTAACAAACTATCAACCAACATAAATACACAATATCATTGTCTCATAATACAATAAGAAACAACCATCTACCAACAAAGATAAGAGACACAAAATACTATTGTTTCTTAATACATTACAATACAATCACCTATGAAAAGAGAACTTGACTTCTTTTTCTTTTTTTTTTTTCTTTTTTTTTTTTTTTTTTTTTTTTTTTTTTGTAACTATTACGCTAATAGGTTTTTAAATTTTTTTAAGCTTTGTTTTTGTTAATGTTAATGTATATTATGTTATGGGCTTTAGGCCCAATTACTTTACTTGTATAGTACACTTGTACTTGTACCGCACACTTATGCCTCCTATATAAGGCACTGATGTATATTTTCTCATTATGAAATACAATACAAATCCTCTATTATTTCTAATATGATATCAGAGCCACTGCTCTGACCTTTTCTTAGCAGTCTTGTCTTTATTAGTGTGACTTCTTTTTTTTTTTTTTTTTCAACATCACTTCCGCCATCACAACAACCGCCACAGCCTTTCGCCGTTGAACCTCCGACGTCATCCAGCCGTCGTCCTTGGGTTCCGGACCTGCAGCCGCCGTCGTTAAGGAGTTTCACACTGCACAGACCACTGCCGCTCACATCACCGCTACAAACATTGCTCCAATTACGGTTTTGAAGCTACCACAGAGATCGTCTTGCGCCGATCTACAAAACCGTGAAAGCCTCAACGCCGTCGGAGAACGTACGCACCCCCACGCGCCGCTCAAAGTTTCTATACGGTTGATCACGCGCTCCACGCGTCGCCAGGCTCTGCCACGCGCCACCACGCGCTGCACGCACCAGTTTTCTCCTGCTGACGTCAGCCTTAAGTGACGTCATCTGCCACGTCATCTGCTGACTAGACCGTTGACTTGCGTTGACTTTGACTGTTGACTTTTTCTCAAAGTTGACTTTTTCAGTCCAGGTTCTTCTTACCTAGTTTTTCGCGTAGATTTCATTTTTGTAGTCTGTTTTTACATATTGTGTCTCTAAATGGATAAAAAGGATGTGTTTCTTCCTTGCCCCATCAATACTGTGTTGGAGGGATGTAAGAATTACTTATCTTGGTCTCAAGCTATGCGCAGTTTTCTTAAGGGTCGCATGTTCTAGCATTATTGTACTGATGCAATCACTGTTCCTGTCAAGGGAGCCAATGAAGAAGATGCTGTCTTCCTTGGTCGCATGATTGAATGGGATAGTCACAACCACATGATCCTCACATGGATTCGGAACACTTCCATTCCCTCCATCTTTAACCTATTGGGCAGCTTTGATGATGCCAAGTCAGCGTGGGATATGTTGGCCAAAAGGTACTCCACTACTCATGGCTCCATGAAATACCAATTAGTGGTTGAATTGCATCAACTCAGACAAGAACCAGGGCAATCCATCAATGACTACTATGATCAGCTTCGCTTCATTTGGAACCAAATTGATCTTTCTGATCCAACTTGGGCATGCTCAAAGAATGCTCAACAATATGCTTCCATCATAGATGAATTTCGCCTCTATGAATTCCTGATGTCCCTTCACAAGGACTTTGAGCCCATTCGAGGTCAGCTTCTAAATCGCAGTCCTGCTCCCTCTTTTGACACTGCTGTGAACGAGTTGGTTAGAGAAGAAGCTCATCTTGCAACCCTTCAAGCTCAGAATAAGCTCAATGTTTTGGCCATTACACCTTCTGCTCCACCCTTAGAGCAACCTCAGCAATCACGTGATTCCTCTGGCTCTAGCAATCGTCGTAAGCAGACCAACAAAAAGTTCTGCAACTATTGCAAGCGTCCTGGCCATACCATTGAAACTTGTTATCATCGCAGCAAATCTACTGCTGTTGTTGCTAATACTGAGCCTACTCCGCCAATGGCTTCCATTTCAGTTGAGTCCTAGTCTTCTGGATCCACTATCAACCTCTCCCCCACTGAACTACAGGAGATCATAGCTCAGGCTGTTCGTATGGCTGGTAATACATCTCTTTCCACTGCTCTCTCTGTTCTACCTGGTAAGTCTCAAACTTGGCTTTTCGATTCTGCCTGTTGCAATCACACGACACCTCACTCCTCCTTATTCTCCAAACTTGACCCTGCACCACACCCCCTAAATATTCATATAGCTGATGGTTCCACCATGCATAGAAATAGTCTAGGTTTTGTTTCGACTTCCAACCTCTCTGTTCCTGGAGTCTATCATGTACCTGACCTATCCTATAATTTGTTCTCTGTGGGACAATTAGCTGAATTAGGTTATCGCCTTATTTTTTACTATTCTGGGTGTATTGTGCAGGATCCGAGGACGGGACAAGAGCTTGAGACCGGCCCTAGAGTTGGGCGTATGTTTCCCGTGGACAATCTTCATCTTCCACCTATTGCTCCTGTTTCTGTTACTGCTGCAGCTGCTACAGTTTCTTCCTTACCATCTCTTGCACTTTGACATTCTCGTCTTGGTCATGCATCATCTTCTCAGGTACAACTGTTAGCTTCTAGGGGTTTATTGGGTTCTGTGTCCAAAGACAATTTTGATTGTACTTCATGTCAGTTAGGAAAACAGCCAGCTTTGTCTTTTAATAACAATGAATCCATTTCTAATAGTATTTTTGAGTTAATTCATTCTGATGTTTGGGGACCTTCTCCTGTTGCTAGTATTGGTGGATCTCGATATTTTGTTGTTTTTATTGATGATTATTCTCGTTATAGTTGGATATTTCCTATGAAATCTCGTTCTGAAATTTTACCAATATATAGCAACTTTGCAAAAATGGTTGAAACCCAATTCTCCAAACGTATCAAAACCTTTCGTTCTGATAATGCTCTTGAATATACTCAATATGCATTTCAAGCTCTGTTACATTCCTATGGCACTGTACATCATCTAACTTGTCCAGGTACCTCTCAGCAAAATGATCGAGCTGAAAGAAAACTTCGTCATATTCTTGACACTGTTCGTGCTCTTCTTCTTTCTGCCAAAGTTCCTGCCCCTTTTTGGGGTGAAGCTGCTCTTAATGCTGTTCATGCGATTAATCGCATTCCAAGTGCTGTCATCCATAATCAGACTCCGTATAAGCGTTTCTTTGGGTCACCTCCTGACTATCATCACCTTCGATCTTTTGGATTTGCTTGTTTCGTTCTTCTTTAGCCTCATGAACACAACAAACTTGAGCCTCGATCTAGACTTTGTTGTTTCCTTGGTTATGGCGAAACTCAAAAAGGGTATAGGTGTTATGATCCTGTCTCTCATCGTCTTCGTGTTTCTCGTAATGTTATCTTTTAGGAACACCGATTATTTGTTGAACTCTCTCACTTTCGTTCTTCCCTAACTACCTCCTCTGTTTTAGAAATTTTTCCAGATGAGTCTCTTGTTCCTTCTACAAATACTTTTGATCCTCCTTTGGACCTTTCTCCAGATATTTTTGATGCTTCTCCTAGACAGGTTGAAGATGAACATGTTGATGACGAGCTACCCCACTTAGAGCCTGGGTCCCTTGCTCCTACTCCGCCTGAAGATCCTCCATAAGACATTCCACCTCGCCACTCAACCCGGGTAAGATCCATTCCTACACACTTACTTGACTATCATTGTTACACTACCCTTGCTACACTTCACGAGCCTCAAACCTATCGTAAGGCCTCCACTGACTCTTTATGGCAGATTGCAATGAAAGAGGAATTTGATGCATTAACCAAAAACCATACTTGGGATCTGGTCACTCTCCCTTCTGGATAGTCTGTGGTTGGTTGTAAGTGGATCTATAAGATCAAGACTCGCTCTGATGGGTCCATTGAGCCCTACAAGGCCCGTTTTGTTGCAAAAGGTTTTACACAGGAGTATGGAATTGATTATGAAGAGACCTTTACTCCAGTTGCTCGTATCTCATCTGTTCGTGCCCTCTTAGCTGTTGCTGCTGCTAGTAAATGAGACATTTTTCAGATGGATGTTAAAAGTGCTTTCCTTAATGGGGAGTTGAGTGACGAAGTCTATATGCAACCTCCTCATGGTCTCTCTATTGACTCAAACAAGGTTTGTCATCTTCGACGTGCACTTTATGGTCTTAAACAAGCTCCACGAGCTTGGTTTGCCAAGTTCAGCTCCACTATCTTTCGCTTGGGTTACACTGCTAGTCCGTATGATTCTGCCTTATTTCTTCGTCGTACCGATAAAGGCACCATTTTGCTTTTTCTATATGTGGATGATATGATCATAACTGGTGATGACCTCAGTGGCATTCAAGAACTTAAGGATTTTCTCAATTAGCAGTTTGAGATGAAAGATCTTGTACATCTCAGTTATTTCTTGGGTCTTGAAATTACTCACTCCACAGATTGTCTTTATATTACTCAAGCCAAGTATGCTTTTGACCTTTTATCTCAAGCTGGACTCACTGACAGCAAGACGGTTGACACTCCAGTTGAACTTAATGCGCATTTGACACCCTCGCGGGGGGGGGGGAACCATTGTCTAATCCTTCTCTTTACAGACGATTGGTTGGCAGCCTAGTTTATCTCACAGTTACTCATCCAGACATCTCCTATGTTGTTCATCAGGTGAGCTAGTATCTGTCTGCTCCACGATCTACTCACTATGTTGCTGTTCTGCGCATTCTTCGATACCTAAAGGGCACTCTCTTCCATGCCATTTTCTACTCAGCTCAGTCTCCTCTTGTGCTCCGTGCATTCTCTGATGCTGATTGGGCAGGGGATCCCACTGATCGCAGGTCCACTACAGGTTATTGCTTTCTCCTTGGTTCTTCTTTAATTTCTTGGCGAAGTAAGAAACAAATCTTTGTGGCCCGCTCCAGTACTGAAGCAGAATATCGTGCCCTTGCTGATACCACATCTGAGCTCCTTTGGCTACGATGGCTTCTTAAGGATTTAGGTGTGTCCACATCCTCTGCTACTCTTTACTGTGACAACCAGAGTGCCATTCATATTGCTCACAATGATGTCTTCCATGAACGGACTAAACACATCGAGATTGATTGTCATTTTATCCGTTATCATCTTGTCCATGGTGCTCTCAAGCTCTTCTCCGTCTCCTCCAAAGATCAACTTGCAGATATCTTCACCAAATCACTTCCTAAGGGACGCACTCGTGATTTGGTTGATAACCTCAAGCTGGTCTCACATCCACCTTGAGTTTGAGGGGGGCTGTTAATGTATATTATGTTATGGGCTTTAGGCCCAATTATTTTACTTGTATAGCACACTTGTACTTGTACTACACTTTACTTGTACCGCACACTTATGCCTCCTATATAAGGCACTGATGTATATTTTCTCATTATGAAATACAATACAAATCCTCTAGTATTTCTAACAGTTAAGTTTATGGGTTGGGCAGTTACTAGTTAGGCTAGGGTGGCTAGGCTGAGGGGGACCCAATAACGAAAATGAAAGAAAATATATGAACCAACAAAAATATTACTATGACCAGGGGGCTGGGGCCGCATTTGGCCCCCCATAAATCCGTCCCTGCTTAGAAAAATTTGGTTAGTATCAAGCTTATTGTTCAACTAAACATGTTGGAAGTGCAAGTCTAGCAAATCAAGGATGATTTTTGACCATGTTGAGTTTTTGAAAGTACAAAGCTTAGAAGTTATACCTGTGGGGTGGAAAAAGGACTAGTCTTAAAATAGAGAACAAGATTCTTAGACACAAAAATAATGACTAAATCAAGAAAAAACCCTTTTGTTAATAAGAATTTCCAAAGAAAGTACATGCACTTTTAAGATGTAGAGTTGTAGACATACTGAATCCCACACATACTGATTTTAACCCTCAACTCAGCGACCAACACTAGCACTCATTAGCTCATATGTGCTTATATTTGTTTGTATGAGACACATAGCTGGAATTGTGTTTTGAGCTCGAGTACATACGGTGCAACACAGTTTGTACAACAATAATTAGGATTATATGTTTATAAATACCAAAGAAAGCTTGCGTATCCTCAAGTTTCTTAATGTGGAATATTTACTCGTGGCCCAGATCTGGAGAGTCCATATTCAATGTTTTCTTTATTATCGGCCTGCCCATTGCAGGCAAAGAAAGGACCTAATGGGCTTGTGCTAAAGCTTATAACAACCCAACATGGCACTCTACGTTGAACCCAACCAGATTGTTATTGTTTTTAAACAACAATTTTTTGTATTGTTTAGATTAATGACACTTTTTTTAAGAGTGTTTCAATCTATAACGTCCGCTTTTGATAATAGCTCTTATTCAACGGATCAAGATTTTAATCAATTTTTGGTGTACACAGGAATCATTCCCAATAGAAGATGTAGGTGAATTGAAGAATGGAAAAATTATATTTAAAAGACATTTTGCACAAAAGGTGATATTTTAAAAAATTGTACAAAAGAGATCTGTTAAGTTTAGGATTGCAATTTATTTCCTTAAGTGTCAAATTAACCTAAGTTATACTCCATAGCGATCTAGCAAGTAATCAACAGAAGTTTTGTTTCCAATTGCAATGGTTGTTTAATTGAACTTTAATTATTATAATGCAGAGGAATCTTTGGCCATGCTTCAATGCAGGCTTAATTATGTAACCTCACATGCTGATATAATGCTAGTAGTATAAGTATAAGCTTGTACATGACCTGCTAAGCTACCGAAGACATATAAGATATGCACATCGAACAGGGAATAAATGTAATTATGGAAAAGTTTATTACTCTTTGTGTATCTGCGAATCATCTGTTGTCTATAAAATGTCTACAGTGCTTTTCAGGCCACCGAGGAATATTCCAACATCCTTTTTCTTAATTACTTTAAAGGATTTGAGCTTCTGAGGCGATACCTGGCAGAGCACAACCCTGGGGTTAATTTAAATGGCTTGGACTTCGAGGCAATTGATAAGGAGATCATTGCTGAAGAGGCAGCTGATGCTGGTGCTGCGGTTGTGGCTGTTGCTGAAGTTGTTGACGGAGCTGCTAAGGTTACAACTGATGACATCCCTAGGGTCGACGAGGACAATGTTGTTGTTAGAGATAGAATTCCCTCTGCTCGATGTGTGCTCCCCCTGCTTGATGTGTATATTTTTTTTGGATGTCCCGTTTGTTTTGGGGCTTTATTTTGAACAATCTGCTTCTATTTTGCATATGCACATGTGGGGTTCGTCGTTTCTTTGCTGAGCTATTGCTTCGTCGTATGACTTGCATTGCCCTTAAGGGAATTTATATCGCTTTTATCTACTTGGCATTCTCTATTGTTGAAAATGCAATTAAGGAAGAATGCAGTGATGATCAAACTGCAATTGAGAAAGAATGCACTAGTGATGAAAACGACAGAGACTGCAAGAAGAAAGGAAAGCTGAACGACAGAGCCTACAAGGTGAAAGGAAAGCATAAATCAAAACGGCAGCACTTGAATTAAAATGATCAGCACGTGAGCACGTGAGGTTAATTAACAAATGTACAGCTGTAAACTTAAGAGTTAGTTAGTTGGTTAAGAGTTTGTTAGACCGGTTTTAGCTTTCCCATTTAGCTCTGTAAACATGTATATAAAGGCAGAGCATTAGTGTAAATGAATAAATTCAATTTCCTATTCTAATCAATTCAAGAATAGTTTTTCTCTCAAATATTCCAGAAGCTTTCTTTAATATGGTATCAGAGCTTCAATAGTTCATCAATGGCTTCCGTCTCCAACGCTGCTTCAGATTCTGAAACTCTTCCAAATACTTCTGGTACTGCAAACCGTAGATCATCCAATCAAGCTCCTTCAATGGATGATGCGAACACCAATCCTTCGAGCCCTTATTTCATTCCACCATCTGATGTTGTTCTGGTTTCTCAACCCTTGATTGGTCCAGAGAACTATCTCAGTTGGTCAAGGGCTGTGTTTCTATCTCTCAGTGGTAGGAACAAATTTGGTTTTCTTGATGGTTCAATCTCTACGCCTGATCTCTCTCATCCTCTGTACAATGCATGGCACAGAGTAAACACCACAATCCTTTCATGGATGGTGAATTCCTTGAGCAAGGATCTAGCTACAAGTGTTATGTACATTCACACTGCAAAGGAATTATGGATTGACATGCGTGACAGGTTTTCTCAACCAAATGTCCCAAGATTCTTTGAAATTCAGAAAGAAATTTCAAAACTCTCACAAGGTTCCTTATTGGTGAGTTCTTATTTCACTAAGTTCAAGATTTTATGGGATGAACTTGTGCATTATCAGTCTTTTTCTGCTTGCACCTGTGTTTGCACTTGTGGTTCTCAAAGGAATCAATTGTGTGCTCAGCAAAAGGATCAAGTCTTTCGATTCCTTATGGGACTCAATGACAGTTATTCCACTGTTACTAGTCAGATATTAATTACTGAGCCACTACCTGCTTTGAACAAGACATATTCTTTGATTTTGCAGGAAGAAAAACACAGGCAAGTTGGTCATGCTGATTTGGTCATTGAACCAACAGCTTTATATGCTAATAATCCTAATTCAAAGGGGTTCCAAGGTCATCAAGGATGGAATCAGGCTCATCAAGGCTGGAATCAAGGTGTGCCTCATGGTAATCAAGGTGGAAAGAATGGCAATGCAAAGAAAGAGAGGCCCGTGTGTACTTACTGTGGAATTGTTGGTCATGTAGCAGATAAGTGCTACAAACTGCACGGGTACCCTCCAGGATATAAGCACAAAGGGAAGGCATTGGCTAATCAAGTTTCTAGCAGTGGCAATAGTTCATATGGAAATTTTTTTTGCAACAATGGTGGTTTTGGGAATGTTGTTTCTCAGCCTATGTCAAGTTTTCATAATCAACATGATCAGATGCATTGTGCACCACAATTGAACATGCCACAGCCTCAATTCAGTGCAGCCCAGTCTCAATTCAATGCACCTCAGTGTCCTATCACTCAAAGTCAATGTGAGCAGCTACTCTCCTTCCTTACCTCTCAGTCAAATGGTTCTTAGGGTTCTAATCACCAAGCTGCCTCAGTTCTGTCTCCATTGAGTGGTGCCAATGCTGCTACAGGCCCTAGTTCTTCCATACCTCATTTTGCCAATTTTTAGGTAATCCCTTCTGGTTGCCTCCAAATTTTTCCCATTCCATTTTCTCTGCACATGTAGTTGATAGGCATACTCATAAAACAAATGAATGGATCATTGACACTGGTGCTTCAGACCATATGGTGCATTCAGTTTCTTGTTTAACCTCCATTACTTCCACCATCAACACCTATGTCTACTTACCCAATGGAGAAAGAGCATTAGTTACTCACATAGGCACAGTTCATGTCTCAGATAAACTCACTCTCTATGGGGTTCTTTGTGTTCCTTCTTTTACTTTTAATCTCATATCAGTCAGCCAACTCACTAAAACATGTTTTTACTGTCTTGTATTTTTTGGTTCTTTGTGCTTTATCCAGGACCTGGCCAATTGGAACATAATTGGACTGGGTAAAGCATCAAAAGGTCTTTATCTTCTGCAACAAAGCCTTCCTTCTTCATCTGTTCTTGCTGCTTCTTCACAGCTGCCTATTTCAATTCCTTCTGTCAGTAATAATTCTGCCAATAATGTTGATTTGTGGCATTTTCGCTTAGGACATCCTTCTTATGCAAAATTGTCTTTGCTCAATAAATTTGTATCTGGTTTAAATTCTAATAAAGCAGCATGTTGTGATATTTGTCATTTTGCCAAACAAAAGAGGTTATCTTTTCCTAATAGCAGTCATGTCTCCCATTGCCCTTTTGATCTTGTGCATTGTGACCTTTGGGGACCTTTTTCAGTCCCAACCATTGAAGGTTACAGATTTTTTCTTACCATTGTGGATGATAACTCTAGATGCACTTGGGTTTATTTACTTAAATCTAAGTCAGAAACACAGGCTCTTATTGAACAATTTTCCAACATGGTTGAAACACAATTTGGTACAAAAATCAAGTGTATTAGAAGTGATAATGGGACAGAATTCTTTATGAAAGATTTTTTCAAATCAAAGGGTATTTTGCATCAATTAACTTGTGTTGAGACCCCTCAACAAAATGCAATAGTTGAGAGGAAACATCAACACATTTTAAATGTTGCAAGGGCTTTGAGGTTCCATTCTTTTTTGCCTTTGAAAATGTGGGGTGACTGCATCCTCACTGCAGTCTATCTCATCAATAGGCTACCCTCTAAACACTTGAAAAACAAAACTCCTTTTGAAATGCTTTTTCAAACACCTCCTTCATATGCACATATCAGAACCTTTGGCTGTCTATGTTTTACTTCCACTCTTTGTCAAAACCGGCACAAATTTGCACCAAGGGCAAGAAAATGTGTTTTTTTTAGGTTATCCCAGTGGTATTAAAGGGTACAAGGTCATGGATTTGGCAACCAATTCCATATTTGTCTCTAGAGATGTGTTTTTTTATGAACACAATTTTCCTTTTGCTTCTGGTTCTTCTTCTTCTTCTTTTGTGCATCTTCATGATTCTTCATCTGTTGATTCAACTTCTTTTGTTTTCCCTCTTTCAGTTCCTGACTCTTGTTGTTCAGATTCCATTTTCTTAAAAGAAACTCCAGTTGTCCTCCCTGATTCTGCAGATAATGTTTCTGCAGATCAGATTTCCATTTCCCCATTATCTTCCCCCCTTCCACATGTCACTCCACTTGTTGATTCTGAGCATGATCCTGTTTCTATGCCTGTTTCTAGGCCACCTTCTCCTTTACCCTTAAGAAAATCCACTAGATCACACAACCCTCCACTTTACCTAAAAGATTACTCTTGCAAATCTGTCACTTCCAGCCCATCTAAGCCTTCCACTGGCCTCCCTTATGACATTTTTGCCTGTTTCACCTATTCCAACCTTACCAAGCATTACCAAAAGTTTGTCATGGCAATTGGAGAGCTGACCCTTCTTCCTTCCAAGAAGCTGTTCAATCCCCTGATTGGAGAGCTGCTATGGATAAGGAAATTGCAGCTCTTGAACTCACTAATACCTGGTCCTTAACCCCTCTCCCTCCTGGCAAGATCCCTATTGGTTGCAAATGGGTGTTTAGGACTAAGTATAAATCTAATGGCTCCATTGAGAGGCATAAAGCTCGTTTAGTTGCCAAAGGGTATACACAGAGGAAAGGTCTTGATTACACTGATACTTTCTCCCCTGTAGCCAAATCTGTTTCTGTCAGAATAGTGTTATCTTTGGCTGCTGTGAAAGGTTGGGCTCTTCAACAAATGGATGTGAATAATGCCTTTCTTCATGGAGATTTGGATGAAGAGGTTTACATGAGCCTTCCACTTGGTTTTCACAGCAAGGGGGAGTGTGCTAATGCCTCAAATTCTGGTCTGTTGGTTTGCAAACTCAACAAGAGTCTATATGGCCTGAAACAAGCCTCTCAGCAATGGTTTGCAAAATTCTCTTCCACCTTATTGAATTTTGGTTTCATCCAATCCAAGGCAGATTACTCCCTCTTCACACATACTAAAGGTGCTTCTTTCACTGCCTTGCTTGTGTATGTAGATGACATTTTGCTCACTGGCAATGACCCTAGCTGCATTACTGAACCAAGAGAGCCTCATATGGTGGCAGTCAATAGAGTGCTGCAATACTTGAAAGGCACTCCAGGCAGAGGTTTGTTCTTCTCCAGCAACTCCACAATGCAAGTAAAGGCTTTCTGCGATGCTGATTGGGCAGGCTACCCTGACACCAGAAGGTCAATCACAGGTTATAGTGTGTTCTTAGGAGATTCCTTAATCTCATGGAGGTCCAAGAAGCAAAGTACAGTGTCTAGATCCTCAGCAGAAGCAGAGTATAGATCAATGGCTACAACAACCTGTGAAATTGTATGGGTTCTTCAATTACTAAGAGACAGAAAAGTTGAGCACTACATGGATGATCAACCCTTAAGTCTCTTAGTAATTGAAGAACCCATACAATTTCACAGGTTGTTGTAGCCATTGATCTATACTCTTCTTCTGCTGAGGATCTAGACACTGTACTTTGCTTCTTGGACCTCCATGAGATTAAGGAATCTCCTAAGAACACACTATAACCTGTGATTGACCTTCTGGTGTCAGGGCAGCCTGCCCAATCAGCATCGCAGAAAGCCTTTACTTGCATTGTGGAGTTGCTGGAGAAGAACAAACCTCTGCCTGGAGTGCCTTTCAAGTATTGCAGCACTCTATTGACTGCCAACATATGAGGCTCTCTTGGTTCAGCTAAAAACTGACTCAACCTGTGCACTGCATAAGTGATGTCAGGTCTGGTTAAGGTGAGATAGAGCAGTCTTCCTATCAGTTTCCTGTACTGACTTGCATCTGGAATTAGCTTGCCCGCATCCTTTGAGAGATGTAAATTTTGTTCCATAGGAGTTCTAAGTGGTTTAGACCCCAAAGTACCTGTATCTTGCAGAATTTCCAAGCAATACTTCCTTTGGTTCAAGCTTATACCCTTTGCACTTCTAACAACCTCTAGACCCAAAAAATACTTCAACAAGCCTAAGTCTTTCAGACCAAACTTAGTGTCAAGCAATTGTTTTAAGTCAGTAATG
>JALGQJ010000010.1:20916515-21444015 GCA_023055345.1 Quercus wislizeni
TCTCCAAATTACATTATTTAACCTATAAAAAGAAAAAAGAAAAAGAAAAAGAAAAAAGATACAATTGGAAATACAAAAGCGCAGAAAGGGCAGTTTAAGGTGAAAAAATATATATATATATATATATATTTTTTTTTTTATTCTTCATGTTGTGCATAATCCCTACTTTGTATAATGGGTTTTACATGTTATGATCAGGGTTTTTTTTTTTTTTTTTGGGTGCTAAACGTGAGTAGTTTTGCGTTTCTCCTTTGTGGTTAAGCTTTTTTTTTTTGGTAGAAACTCAATAAATTTTTATTCAATGTGTATATTTGAAAAATTCAAGATTGAATTACATTTTATGCTTATAAGTTGTGTCCATAAAATTTCACAATGATATATCATATAAATATATCTCATCTGTAACATATTCAAAATTTTTAATTTTAAAATTATGCATAAAAGATAAGTTTATAAAAAAAAATAGTAAATGATATATGGTTAAAGCAAAATTTGATGCACAATAATGAAAACATATATATATATATATATATATATATATATATATATATATATATATATATATATTTTGGATGAATGAATGAAAACATATAATTAATCTAAAGGTTGAGTTTTTAAAATATTAGTTAAATGAAAAGTTTTTGAGTTGTGTAACTTGATCCTTATATATACACGATCGATTGAGTTGACAAACAAATGATTGATCCAAAACATCACTTTTTTCACCTTGACACCAATCACAGCTTGTATGCACCTCAGCAAAAGTTGAGGAAAAAAAATGTGAAATGTTATGTAAAAGTGTAAAAGACAAACAAAACAGAACAAATTCTCACGTTTTCCTTAATAGCAATGAGTGAAGTTTGTTCTATCGTTTGTACGTTTCTGTGCAATGTACAGATTATATACATACATACAGACACCATTTTCTTTTTGTTCTTTTCCTGCCTTTTGCTGATAAACCAAACACACAGAGAGAGAGAGAGAGAGAGAGAGAGAGAGCTTTGGTTAAGCCGGAGATTGTGGAAAGAGCAAGGCCGAAAGTTTCAGACTCAGGGTCGAGATCACCAGCAGAGCGAAGCTTATCAGGCAACCTTTACACGAACTCTTTCTTCAATGACTTCACCGAGTACGACCTCCGACTCAGCCTCCCCCCTCCTCTACCGTTTTGACTCGCCCCCAGAATCGGCGTTTTCAGATCCGTATACTCCATCTCTCTCTCTCTCTCTCTCTCTGTTCTTATTTTTGCTGTGTCTGTGTCTCTTTGTTCATGTGCCTTCTTACTTATATCTCTCGCTCACATGTCTTACCATATATATACACAAAACAGATCTAGAAAGTAAAGAGGCCTAACTATAATCAGATTTTGTACGATTATGATTAACTAATTAATTTATATATATATATATATATATATATATATATAAAAATATATATAAAATAGGGATTTACTAATGTGTCTTAGAGCATATATTAGTAATTTATTTTAGAAAATTTTTTACGGAAAAACGAAAAAGTAATTTACTGTTTTAACAATTTTTTCAATTTTTTATAAAAAATTTTCCCAAAATAAATTGTTAATATGTGCCTTAACGGCACACATTAACGGGACCCTATACAATATATAAATTCTAATACATACTGTTTGTTAGTTACCAAAATTTAACTTTTCTATTGCCTTGGAAAGGAGAGGTTAAACATAAAATGATACTAAGGTTGGGTTGCCATTGGTTCAAAAAGTCAACTTTTTTTTATTATTTAACTTATTTTTGCTACTATTTATAGGTCTATTATACTTTTTAGTACTATTTGTGAATCTCATTTGTACTATTTCAACTATCTTTTAGTTTTATTCATAGTACTTTTAGAAAAAAATTTCAATTTTAGGCTTTCAGCTAAATAAGCTGTTCTCAGATCTATAATACTCCCAGAGTAGTAGGTAAGTAGGTAACGATGGCAAGTACTTGTACTACTAGAGTGAACTGTACCTAAAATTCTATAGTACTTAGCATTTATATTGGTGGAGCCATTTTTTTAATTATAAGGTACCACAAAAAGTCACTTTATCAATTTCACATTTTCACTTTACAAAACATCTAACATTAGTGGTTCTATTTTTTTTACCTCTTTATTTAAATATTATTTCTTTGTTATTTTTTTTATTCTCTCTCTTTTCTTCCATCTCTCTCTTTCTCTGTCTCTCTCTCTCTCTTTCTTTGAAGAAAGAACAACTATGAACAAAACCACAAACCCACAAACCCAGCAAACCAATAGCCACCACCAGCCACTGCCAAGCCTATAAAACATAGAAAAAATTATTGGCTTCATCCCTCCCCTTTCAACTTCACTATGCTGCAACTAGCATTTCTCGACTCTCACTCAATGTCAATGGGTATCACTGCCCACCTACTTGCCACCATCAACCCAACCACATCTTTCAACTACTCGTTGGCCACCAACCATTAGTCATTACAACCGCCAGTTACCATTTAGCCCATCCTCTATCCAACTAAAGCCAATTGCCAACCACCAATCTTCAACCATAGTAGCAACCAATCACTTGCCACCATCAGTTGCTACCTCACTGTCTCCATCTCTGTCATCACCACCATCCACCACTGCGACCATCATCACTTTCCTTCCCCTAACTATCATCTTTAATAGGAATTTTCAGTGCAACCAAATGTTAGAAAATTATTTTTTCAAGTTACAACCAAACAATGAAAATAAATCATTTTCCTCAATGAATATTTTTGTAGAAAGTATTTTATTCTGATGAAGCCTAAATTTGACACATGGTTTGCTGAGGAAAAAAAAAAAACAAGCTATATTTGGAAAAGTAAGCTAGAATCCAAAAATGTTGTGTCAAAGCTGTAGCTATTTACACAATTTTTTCTTTGATTTTGTTATACATTATTGAAAAGACCTACGGCAATACTAGCCCACAAATATAATTGGAACTGAGTCTCTTTTTTTCTTTTTCTTTTTCTAGAGAGAGAGAGTTGAGGTTTAAGCTATAGACATGGGCACCACAAAGGACAATATTATCATTGTACTATCACTTAAACCCCAATTAGAAGTGCAATAATTTATCGTAGGCTTTCATATTAAGTAAACTAGCATTTAACCCACGCAATGCGTAGGGAACATTTTACATATTTAAAATACCATCAAATTGACATAACAATACAATAAAATACAACAATTAATATGTTTATTAAAGGCTTTGTTTTAATAATGCCAATCAATTCAAAAAACAAAAATTACAATTGTGCGATGTAGAGTCAGGTTCAATAACAATGTCAAAAGTCCAAAATTCCCCATAGCAAAAAATGAAGTCTAAGTACTTATTAACCAAAAAAACATCTAGTGAGCAAAGCCATATTCTAGCTAGGCTTGATGTACTATAAATGCCAGCTCTGTTTCACTTGGATGAATTGAGTCATCATCAGCCACCTACAAAAACTATAGCACATATGTAGAACATCCTCAAATGGATTCTTTGGTGTGCTAAATGGGTGATTGTTGTCTAACTGGAGGCAAAGACCTATTTAAATGTAACCTTAGAAATAATAGAAACTAATACAACCTTTTGAGCTCCATGTAAGGAGAACATATTCAATAATAATATAAGGTAAAATTCCAATGTATAAATACAAAGAAACAATATTTTAATTTCTATTGGTAGAAAGTAAATGATTGATAAAAGAAAGCATAACTGATATAAAAAAGAACTTTGGTGTACTTATAAGTATTATAAGATCTTTTATAGCCTTAGCACTAAGCAACAAAATGACATACACCTGCTAGGAAATCCAAATTGGGATGTAGATGCCAAAGATTGATGTTCTAGTCTTAAATAGATATAAATAAATAAAGCATCAAACATGTTTAACAATTGCAATTTTTAATATATAAACATCTAAATTAAATCTGTGAAAAGTTGTAAACCATAAAAGAACAAAGAACCTAAAAAAAAATAGAAAAGAAAAATAAATTCATATTTTTTCTCTGCCAAGTTAGAATTTGCTCAATCTTTTGTAGTCTGAATTCTAAGAATGCATCTTACAATCCGAGCCACCAAATTGCTACTATATAAGTTTCAAGTGTGTAATGGTCATAAGCATTATAGTGTCAAGAGATTTTTTTTTTTTTAATAATTAAAAGAACATAGTTCTTGTAATTCAAATGGTTTTATTTTTTGAAAAGTTGTAATTCAAACAGTTTGGATATTTTCAGTTTTCTTAACTTTTTTACATTAGACTATCAGAGAATAGAGAAAATTTCTTCTTTTCACCAAGTATAGACATTTCCTTCACTTTAGATAGACTATTAATTCTACTTTAATTACTAATCAAAAAGAACTTTGAACGAAAAACACTTCCATTTCTGCACAAACAACATTAAAAAAAAATTTCTTAGTTGGTACATACTACTTTCTATTCTTCTCAAATAGCACTTGAATTTACATATCCAAAAATTGGGTTTTTATTAAATACTCCAGAATATGTAAAAAAAAAAAAAAATCAAAACACAGTAAATAATTAATTATTTTCATTCATATACCAAAGCAACAATACCTGAATAACCTTCTAAAATATAAGCCTTTTTTTTGTTCTTCATGAGAAAAATTCTAGCAATGCAAAACAGCTACTAGTTCAACTTCTAGAGGATTTTCATTTTTTTTTTTTTTTTTTTTTGCATAGCAGTCATTGGAAGAAACACT
Source organism: Quercus wislizeni (assembly GCA_023055345.1). Lineage (NCBI taxonomy): Eukaryota > Viridiplantae > Streptophyta > Magnoliopsida > Fagales > Fagaceae > Quercus > Quercus wislizeni. The sequence goes on from JALGQJ010000010.1 coordinate 20,921,239, forward strand.
GAATTTCATATGACAGCACCCACTCCAGCAGCTCCCAACTACTAAAAATATCTTCCTATGCTGGTTAATTGTGCATTGTACCCCGGTTTTCTACACTATTTTCTTGTTGATGAACTGACAAAATTTGTCCAAAAGCAAACTAAATTTCAGTTATTGAAAACAACTAAAATAAAAAATTTATTCAATTCGAAACGAATCTGTTTGACTGCCAAATGTATATTGAACAATATATAAGAAAACCTTGAATAAAAAAAATTACATTAGCTTACATTAAAAAAAAAAAGGTTACTTATGAATCCAAAATCTTCTCTACTACATTACCACCAACAAATCATTTCACTTGTCCTTACTAAATTTGCTTGCAAACGTAAATTGACTGCTTACAAATAAAGAAAATATACATTGTTACACCCTATGATATAAAAGACACAATAACCAACATCTTGAGTTATTCTTGTTACAGTACAACATTATGGGAAAACAATGCACTTCAAAACACTAAACTAAGTGGCATAATCTTTAATGGGAGGTTGTAGGCATCAAGACCTATTATAACAATATGAAGAATGGAAGCATTTGCCTATTTTAAAAATACTAAACATTGATATATGAAACAGCAAATGAGTTCCACTAACCATTACATATATCATGAATTCCATCCAACACATGATAGACATTATTAATTTAGCCAACTTTGAAAGCAAAACAATACGTGTATATATATATATATATATTTATATGAATAAAATTTCTACTTTGATTTTAGTTTAATTTTTTAGTTTTGTTTTAGACCTACTATCATATAGTATATCTTCAATTTGTTATGCCTTCCAAAAAGAAAAAAAAAAAAGAATAATATTATTACATCAAAACCAAAATAACCAGATTGGCTAAAGAAACAATTTTTTCTAAAAAAAAATCTTATAGTTGAAGATTTGATGGCAGGACTGACACATACAAATATTTATGCATGTGCACATTTATATACCTTGCTGCCCCTTTTTTTAACTATGCCAAAATTCCAATGTGATAATTATGATAAAGCTTTAATCATCTCAAAACAGAATAAAAGAACTTACAAAGCATGCTCTTAAAAAAATTCCAAGACATAGGTAGGAGCTTTCGTTGTGAATGACCTCAAACTATGTATCCACACCCAATTTTGCATCCCACCTTGGCTATGGGAAATTTTAGATTAACTCTGTAAAAAAGAACTATTCAAGCTCTATTTTTTCAACCCACAAATTAGCAAACAATATTTTTAAAAGGAAATCTTTGAAAGAAAAAACATATTATCATCAAAACTAATCAAAGATGTAAATGTGTTTGCAAAATTGATTTACCAATTGCAATTTCTATAAGCTTTTATAAAAAAGATAAATTGCACATACAAATGTGACCTATAGAAACTAAAGCAACAAAAATCCAAAACTTACTACATAAATAAAAACCAAGCATTACATAAAAATACTTCAAGAAGTAACTAAAAGTTAGGCTTATGAGTAAAAAAGACTTCTCAATCTAATGGGTCCGAAATTCTTTTTTAAATATCCTTGACACAACACACTCTCTATTGATAATGCAATAGGCTCTTACAATATTAAAAATAAATAAAAAAGACCAAAACCGAAATATCATATTGTGTTCAATCATAGAAACATTATGGCCTTTTGCTACGTTATTTTCTTGTATCAGCCAAACAAACCATGCTTTCTCATATTGTAGACTGCAATCATAGTTTCTGTAAATTATATGACAGAAGACTATGTATTGTAATATCTTTTTCACTTACCGAGATAGCTTACCAATAGATATCAGTTGTTGTACAAATTCCATCATCAATGACAGAAGCATTTCTCACTGCTTTATGTTTTTTTATTTTAAAAAGTTATTACCTCACAGCAGGCTTATCTAGCCTCCAAAAACCATACCAAACATAGATAGTTACAATTTTTAGTAGATTTTATAAATGAGATAACATTCACACACAAAAAAGAAGGAGAAGAAGAAGAAGAAGCTTGTTCTACGTATTAAACTTTCACAACAAAATAACAATATAAAAGTATGGTTCAATATCAATAGTTTGAGATTAAATTTAATCTCCTTGGTGGGCTAAGGAGCAAAAATTAAAATAAAGGAAACTACAGCTACAACTCTTTTTTAATTATGATTAATAAAAAACAGCCCACAATCCTTTCACACTCAAGAATAGGTGGAAAATTTTTATTACCTAGGCAATCCTTCCGCATTAACTGTACACTACCACCAACAATAGCCAAGTTTCTCTCTAAGAAGCTTTCATGTACACAACCCAACCATCAAATCACAATGAGAGTTGTCAACCACCTACCAATCAAAAAATCGCGTATTATACTTCTGAAAATATCGGAGGCTTTCTCTGCAACCAAACACAACAATAATAGAGGGGGGGGGGGGAGGAAAGAAAACATGCTAAAATAAAGAAATGGAACCTTATTGGAAGCAAATTGAAATTTGAAAAACGAACAAACAATTTAATTGATTCTTAGGTGCAGATTTTAGTCTTATAATCCAAATTGACTTTTGAAATCAACAATATTTGAACTAAAAGCAATTTGAAAATAAAAGAAGTAGTAAAACTAAATAAAAGTTAAAACAATTCACAATTATATTATGCAATTTTGTCGGAAAGGGAGGAAAAGAGTGACCTTGAAGGAGTTGGTGCTTTGGGCTAATAGCATCATTGGGAAGAGAATAAAAAAGGCCAACAAACATCACTTAAGAATTTTATCAAATAGCTTGTGTACATGTAAAAGAAACAACACTTAATGAATCATTGTAAAATTCAAATGTAACAAAAAAACTTTCTAAACACATATGTATTAGTACTTCCAAATTTGCAATTTGAGCCCATATCTAACCAAAGTTGTCTGGACAATATTCAAGTGCATATTAATTAACTTTAGATTAAATTCCCGTTCTAAACATATTGGGCATAAATCAGCAACTTCAATCTGAGAAGATCAAATTCCAAATCAAATGAAAATTGAAACTCTAATAATGAGTTAGGAGAGCAATAAAATTGATTACTTGAACAAACAAAATCTTGAAAGAAATGAGAGGTACACATCAGAATCTGTGTTGGACTTGGGAGAACAACTTGCTAGAAGGCTTCGTGAGAAGACACCTCTGTTTCCTGAAAAGTGAAAGCCTAAAAAGAAAGAAATATATGAAATAAAGAAAACACAGAACACAAATTGGAAGCGGAAAGTAAAACGAAAATAAAAAACAACTTGCAGTTTTGGTTTTCAGATGGTTCTAGGTTTTTCTGCTTTGAAGTTTGTCCCCAAAACCAAACACAACAATTAATAACAAAAAACAAAGATTAAAAAAAATAGTAAGCATGTCAAATTAACAATTTAAATTAGGGAAAAAAATGGTGGGAGAAAGAAGAGGTGCCTATCAGAGAGACTAAACATCATTAAAATGTGAAAAATATCATTGAAAAGTTTCCTTAATGCACCAAATGAAAAGTGACAATGTTTCTGCGTTTTTAAATGTAAATACAAAATCAACCACTTGTTAACAGAAGTCTAAAAACCAGGAAAATAAAAGGGAAAATTTGTAAAAACTTACCTTTAATTTTGGTACTCATTCTAATGCATTTTATACCTTAATCACTTGATCAGTGAATGACGTAGCCTTTATCGACAACTGCAGGAAAAACTTATTATTTTTAATTTTTATTATTAAAAAAATCACTCAAATAACTTTACAAAAACGAACAAAGAGAACATAGAAAACCAAAATATATCGAAGAGGTAATGAAATATATATCAATTATAAAAAAATTAAATTAAATTAAATTAAATAAAAAACATAAATGAAATGCCATGCATGTAGGTAGATACCCAAAACGAATGCAACCCAAATAGACAAAACAAAACCTATTCTAATCCAAATTCCCAAGTAAATTATTAAAGAATCTAAATCTAAACCAATCCAACCAAGAAATTCAAACCTAAATTATATTCAATTCCCAGATTTGAAAACGAAAAGGAAAAAAAACAAAAACATTAACTTTACCGGTTATGGCCTTATGGGTACACGGCCTGTCTCTCTAATGGTGGCAGATTTTTCTCTACCCAGTCCCCACTCCGTGCCTCCTCTGTTTACCGTTCTGCCAAGGTTTTGGGTCTACAAAATTGTTTTATGAAACTTTTTGATTTCGTCATCTCTTTCCTTCTCTGCTTCTTTTTCCGTGTACTCATCGCCTTTCTCTGTTTCATCGCCACTCCCTATTTCTGACCCAAAATACCAATCTATTAATCAAAACCAAATCTAACCCAAAATACCAAAGTAAATCATAATTAACACCCAATTGATTCTCCAAATAAAAACCAAAAACCCTAATTTTTTTTTAATTTAAAACAGAACTTTACCAGTAGCGATTCCGACAGTTGGGTAGTGAGTGGAGGCTTACGGTGATGGCAGAAGATCTGGGTGGTGCCCTTATGATGATGGGAGAAGATCTGGGTGATGCCTTTCTCTCTATCTCTGTCTCTCTATTTCTCTTTTATTCCAGGGAAAGAAATTAGCAGACAGTTAGATGAAGAAATCTGACAGGAAGTGAGAGACATCTTTCATTCTAGATTGCAAAATGCAGTTTTTGATCTCTCAATCTCTCTCTCCTTCTCCATTCTCTGTTCTCTGCCTCTCTATTTCTCTGTCTTTCTTTTCTCTAGGTCTCTCTTTCTCCTTTCTCCGGGTAGCAATCTGTCTTTCTTTTTTTTGTCTTAAGCGGTTAGTTTTCTCTCTCCATCTCCGTATCTCTCAATCTGATGGTAACGGTGTTGATGGCTTTCTGTAGGTGTGCGTAGTGTCACCATTGTTGGGATCTCCCGCTCTCTCTCTTTTCTCTGTGTACCAATCTTTCTTTCTTTCTTTCATTTTTTCCTTTTTTTTAAGCAATTAGTTTCCTTTTATACCGAGAGGCTCCAAACAGTGTTTTAACAAAGTGAATCATTGTTTTATTTCGCTTTTTCCGAACGCACCATGCGGGTTTTTTAAGTTTAACATATACGTGTCAGTTTTTGAAGGGGTCATTTTTCCTAACGTGTCAACACCTCATTAAAAACTTCTGCTTTTATATATTGTATTAGATTAGATAAGGTTTTTAGAATAAATAATACCGAGAAATTTATTACATTTGATTTGAATTGAATCATGTCTAATAATTTCAAATCTCTTTGTAAAGCTTTGATTAGTTCTCCTCTGCAAGTAAATACTAATCCATTACAGGCTCCTCTATGTAAGTGTTTTACTCTAATTTAAAGAATGAACTTGCCTCTATTAAATATGTATATAACTTGTTCTTCTTGTGAAGTCCTTGCAATTCGATTTTGGCACTATTATAATTGCGACAAATAACTTTTCTGAAGCAAATAAGCATGAGAAAGGTGGATTTGGGTAGTTTACAAGGTATGAGAATGTTATTATATGAACTGAACTATTAATCATATGTCGTAATGTGTTGAACCAATAATGTGTGAAACAAATATTTATAATTCCTTGAAGTTGAGTTAGAGATTATTTTCTCCATAAATTATATTCTTAAATATATACAAGGTAAGCTTTCAATTGGACAAGAGATAGCTGTGAAAATATTATCAATGAACTCCAGACAAGGAGATTTAGAATTCAAGAATGAGGTCGTCTTAGTAGCCAAGCTCCAACATCGAAATCTAATTCGGCTCCTGGGATTCTGCTTAGAAGGAAATGAAAAACTTCTTATCTATGAATTTGTGCCTAACATAAGCCTTGATCACTTCATAATTGGTATCCCTTCTTTTCAATATTAGTTTATAAGCTAATCAAAACAATTTAAGTTGGTAAAAAATATTTTAATTCCTTTTTGTTGAAAAAGTCAATTTAAAATATTTGATTACTAGTTTAGTTTTGTGAATATATAGATCCTACAAAGCATGCACAATTAGGTTGGGAAAGCCGTTATCAAATAATAATAGGTATTGCTAGAGGAATTCTTTATCTTCATGAGGATTCCCGACTTCGGATAATTTATCGTGACCTTAAAGCTAGCAACTTTCTATTAGATGCAGAAATGAATCCTAAAATTTCAAATTTTGGTATGACAAAACTATTTGTACCTGATTAAGGGTCTGTTTGGATAGGACTTATTTTGCTGAAACTGAAAACTTATTGCTGAAATCACTGTAGCAAAATAATTTTTAAATGTGTAAATAGTACCGTGGGACCCATTTTTAATGAAAAAGTTGCTAAAAAATGGAATTTGTGGGTCCATGAACAGTACAAGATCACTGTTTGCGGCAGAAAAGTCAATATTTGCGGTTACTGTTCATTGAACAGTACATAAACAGTAACCGCGTTTTGCCAAAACGCGTGAAAAAAAAAAAAAAAAAAACCAAAACGCAAACGCAGATGTGTTTTCAAAACGTGAATCCAAACATACACTAAACTGAAGCAATACAAATAGAATTGTGAAAACATAGTAAGCATCAAAACTTGCTAATTGCTAGAACTAACTAATGCAATCCTGCATGCATAGTAAAATTCAGTTCAATAGACTACCTGTGTCAAAGTACTAACAAGAAAGCCATAAAAGAATTGAAAGTTGAACATTTTGAATGTAACTATTACAGGCTCTATTGTCATGTACATTGATACTAGCTTTATTTATATTGATATGTAGTGGATATATGACTCCCGAATATGCAAAGTCAAGACAATTTTCAATGAAGTTAGACATCTTTAGTTTTGGTGTGTTAATCTTGGAGATTGTAAGCAGTCGGAAAGTTATTTGTTTAGATAATGGAGAGAATAGGGAGCATCTTCTAAGCTATGTGAGTATGAATATTCAAAGTTACATTTCCATTATTTTGAAAAAATAAATGATAAACTAGAATGTTGAACAATTTCTTCTTTAACATGGTATATGCACATTGGTATATTTCTGCAGGCATGGAAAAACTGGATTTAGGGGACGGCTACAAATCTCATAGATCCTACATTGAGGGATAGTCCAATAACTGAAATAATGAGATGTATCCAAACTGGACTACTATGTGTTCAAACACACGAAGTTGCTAGACCAAACACGGCTTCAATTGTTGCCATGATTAATAGCGATTCTATCACTCTCCCTGTACATACACGACCTTCATATTTCACGCAGAGCGATTCTGTATTGGACACATCATTGCAACAAGACATTGGTTCTCACGTAACAAGTATGAGCTTTCAATTACTGAATTATATCCCATATAAAGTTTTGTAAATAAGCATACAATAAGCACATTTCTCACGAAATCTCTTGGTTTATTTATTTATGAGAAATGTTAACCAATACCCTTAAAGCATTGGTTTAGGAATTATTTTTAGAAATATTTTATTGGAAGAATGATAAAATAATAAATGTTATTGACAATTTTTTATATTTCCCATGAAAATTGTGTAATTTTTTTTTTATTATAGTTTATTAACAATTACCTTAAGGATATCCGTTAACCTAACCTTTTATTTATTTATTGGTTTATTACTGAATAACTTCACTTCATTGCGAAGGAACAAAATAGGGTACAAAGGAATCTTCCCCATCTCCACCTTCGGTGCAAAAACAAAATTTTATTATAGAAAAAGGCCCACTTTGTAATATTGTAGGCTACAAAATTTTGCAGTGGCTTACTTAACTCAAGATGCAGATTCATGTGAAGGTGATTTGCAGCTTTAGAGATCGGATTTACTGGTTACCAAAAGTCACCTGTTGTAAGAAAGTTAGTTAGGCAATGAGATATCAGCCAACATGTGTATGTGGAGTTTAATCCATAGTGTGGGCTTAAAGAGATGCTACTGGGACAAGGGCTCGGACTGAGGGTTAGATTTGAAATGGTCCTAAGGCCACTCACGGATTGGGCTCAGTATTGTGAACAAATATGGGCTTAAACTTCAATCCGGGTGGGGCCTTATCAAAGGGGTCAGATCCAGCCCAACCTAACTCTATCTCTAACCCTCTTCTCTATTTTGGCCCCATTTTTGTGGTTCATAGGAGGCGCTAAGCGGCGCGTGAAAGAAAAAAAGGTGGTGTGGAGGCTATTGGCCTCACGGGTTGGCCACAAGCCACAGCCGCGACGGCGCGTGAACAGCGTCAGACAGAGTGTAAGCTACTGTGTACTTATGTGTGCTCCGTGTTCAGGTGAGCAAAAATGGGAGCATGCATGCATGTATATGTATGTAAAACTAATGGACACATGAGAGAGAAGCAATATGTAGCATAGATGAGAAGCAGAGTGTGTATACTGTGGTGTATGTATTGTGTACAGAGATATATATGGGAAAGAGAAATGTAAGATGGGTTTCCGAGTTTACCCTTCCTTTTTCTTTTCATTTTTGTTTTCTTTGCTTTGATGCTTGCTGGCTGTTGTTGTTGTTGATTTGTTGGCTCCCTGGTAGCCTTGAATTTACTTGTCCTCATTCAAAAAGAAACTTCTCAAGCTTGCTTGGCATTAACGACCGAATGAGTTTGTGTTTCTGTGTGAATCTTTGACTTTTAATTCTATCAGTTTCTCTCATTCTTTTCTATCTCTTCTTTCCCATGAATTTCTCAGTCGTTCTCTATCTCTCTCCGTCCGATGTAGCTTTTGTTCTTCAAGTTGTTTTGTTGATTTGTTTTCAAACTCTTTAGTGCTTTAGAGCATCCACAATGGTGGTGCTATTTTTAGCACCACCGTATACAAAAAGAGTGCTATTGATGGTTGTATAAGTAAATGTTTTACCTACACAGCTACAGTGCACTACTATATATGGTTATGCACTGTAGTTGAAACCTAAAAAAGAAAAATTAATTAAAAAAAAATTTATTCCCCCCTCAATTAAAATATTATTTCATTGTTTTTTTTTTTTTTTTTTTATCTTCTACCCGACAGTTCAGATCTCTCACCTCTATCTCTCTCAACTCTCACCTCTCTCTCAACCCTCACCACCGCCAGCCCACCCTGAAGCTCAACTCTCATCGGCCCACTCACCTGACCCATGCCGCCACAGACCCAGCTCGCCTGTCCAGCTCTGACCCACCCCTTCCGTCAACCCAGCTCATTGACCCAAGCCCCAAGCCCTACATTGTCATATATCTGACCCACGCCGACACCATCCTCCCCACCCATCTTCGAAACCCAGCTTCGTTCAACCATTATTCTCACCGAAGCTCTCTATGCAATCAGCCATTGCCGACCCACGCAGGCTACTCCCCATCACCGTCTTTATGTGTGTTTGTTTATGTTGTTGTTGAGCCTACTTTGGGGTTATTCAAAAGATCCTAAATTTTTTGAAGTTTTGTTTTTGATTGGTGATTTTTGATGGTCTAAGTTAAGAAAAAAGATTGAGGATTTGAGTTGGGGTCATGCAACCCTTTTGTTTGGTTACTGAAAAAACAGAGAATATATTAATAATTTGATTGTTAATTGAAATTGGGTTTTACTGGGTCAAATGGTATTAATAATTTGATTGTTGTGCTTATTATTTTTTCAGCTTGTAAATGTTTGTATGAGAATTTTTTGTGTAGAGGTTGTCGTTACAGTGGTTGTGGTAGATGTTGTGGTTGTGGTAGATGTTTATGGCAGTAAATATATATTATTTTATTGTAGTGACTATATTATTTTATTATAATAGATACATTATTTTATTATATTATTTATATTATTTTATTGTGTTGAAAGGTAAAATAAATCTACTGATACTGAATAATTTGTAAAGTGGATAAGTAAAATAAATAAAATAACTTTTTATGATTCCAAATAATTAAAAAAAATAACTCCGCCGAAGTGGACGCTTACCGGGGTAAATACAAAAGCCAAAGATCGGTCTTTTTTCTGAACAGTAGTACACACTCTCTTTAAAGTAACAATACAAAAGTTTGGAAGCTAGATTACTATACAATGTATACAAGTACGTTTCTTTTGTTTAAGTACATTAACTTTTCAGACAATCCGTACATTATATGTATGGATTTTCTGAATTTACAAAAAGTGATCAGTTATTAGCCATCTATTAATGCAGCAGCCAATGAAATTAGTTTGAAACTAAATAGTTAGTGGTTTAGTTAGTTAGTTCTTTGAGATCTAATGAGAATTAAGCCAATTAAATGGCACCCAACATTAATTTAGTAGTGTCAGATTTTGATGATGAAAATTACTTAGCCCTGATTGCAATTTTCAGATATTGTGTTCTCTATGCAAAGGTATTTAGGACAAAATTGGCAAATGCCATTTTCAGGTAAAAAAAGCAACATTATGCCCCCTTTTCCAAACTAATTAGAGAAATGTCTCTCTTTTGAAACTTGATTTTCTCAAAATTGAATTAAGCCCTATAGTGGTGTTTTTAAGGAATATATAGTTACATTTTAATAACCTATAGTGGCGTTTTGAAACTCGAGCTCCATGAACTCGAGTTATAGGTAAAAAAAGAAAAAAAAAATTGCATGTAACTCAAGTTCATAGAGATCGAGTTCCAAAACTCCACTATAGGTCCTTAAAATGTTACTATAGGCTCCTTAAAACGCCACTATAGGGCTCCAGAAATTTTTTTTTTTTTAACTCGATTTTGAGAAAATCAAGTTTCAAAAGAGGGACATTTCCCTAATTAGTTTGGAAAATTGGACAAAATGCTGTTTTTTTTGCTCGAAAAGGGCATTTGCCAATTTTGTCCGAGGTATTTAACTAGAATTGCCCGGTCAACACCGGTGGTCAATGGTCCGCTGACCTGTAAGTAGGTCTGACATGGCTAGGATGAATGGTGATCAGCTGTGATTTATGATTGAGTCGAGTGATGGTCGGTGGTGGGCTTCCAGAACCCAAATTTATATGTTATTATGTATTATACAAGAAGTGATGTAGGGTGTTCCTTAAATAAATAAATAAATAAAATAAAAAAGTGATGCAGGGTGCAAAATAGACAAAAACTAGAACACGTTCGAATTCAAAAAAATAAGAAACAAAACTTGTTTACACACGTTTACTTTTAAAAAACAATCTTAAATCTATAATAGTCCTTGAATCCACAAGAAAAAGGGGGTCTGAAACCCATAAGAAGATTGAGAGAATAATTGTAAAATTTAACTTGGATGCCTATTTAAGGAATCTGTAAAACTTGACAAACAAAAAATTATTTTTTAAAATAAATCTTAATAAATACCAGACCATAATAGGAACCTAATTTAACCTAAAAAACATTAAAAGTATTTAGAATCAAAATAATAAATACCTTAAATTTAAAATAAAAAAATACATAAAAATATTAAAATTAATAAATTACAAAACTCAAATTGTAGATTTTGTTCTACATCAAGAAGGATGTTTTTCTCAGGCAATGGAGTTTGATTCACATGTTATGGGTAGAAAAAATACTATTATTTTGTCAAATGTGCTTGGTTTTAATCTGCTTATATGGCTTTGTCAAACCCAAATTATATGTCTCAATTTCATGCTATTTTTGCCAATCTATATGTGTGTGTCTATATATATATAAATATATATATAGGTAAAACAGAGAGAAAATCCAAATAAATTCTAAATTGGAGTCTAATTTTGCGCCACATGTCTCATCTAATTTTTAATTTTTTGTGTCAAGTGAATTATTAGGTGCAAAAATCAAAGAATATAAATTCAATTAGATTTTAAATTGAATTTTAATTGAAGAGCAATTTTGCCAAGTGGTGCATCCCTTGCAATATTCTTCCTTTTTTTTTTTTTTTTTTATTAATTTTTTGAAATTTATTTTTGTGGGGGCCAATTGAACCCTACGTTCAAACTGCATTGGAGGAGGCCAGGCCCGATATCTAGTCTCATATGTACAAACGGCGTAAGAAAGGGCCAGGCCCAATATCCAGTCTGAGGGTAAGAGAATATCCGAGGACAACCAACAAAAGAAGGGATAAAATTACCCTCCGAGGAGAGGTAAAGCGTGCTTGTGAGGAATTTGGCCGTGTCCGAGGACGATGGTCACCTCGGAACTTCTATCCGAGGTATCTGGTAAACTTATTAGTCACTTAGAGCAACGCCTCGAGCAAACCTTACAACAAAGTGAAAGGGAAAATATCAAATAAAGGATAATAGTAAGAAATAACAAATATCTAAGGGTACTGTCACCTCCGCATTAAATGTCGTCCAGCTAATCTTCTGGCCGCATTAATGTGGAGGTGATACCTGAACAGTGAACACGCAACCTTCCAACTAAGAATGAAAGATTCAAGAAAAGGCAGGAGGGATGGAGAAAAAGGACTTTGAACGCCCAGTCCACATGTGGATGGAGAAAAAGGTAAAGAAGTCATAGTATATAAGATGAAGGAGGGAGAAAGGAAAAAGGAAGGGAAGTATTCTAAAATGAAAGCATTGGGGCATGTCCGAGGATACTTTTTGTGCTTATATGGATGTATAACTCTTTCTTTCTAACGTTGTAACCCAATATCTTGGTCCTAGATCCAGACTTGCTTTTTACCCTACAACACTCTACAAATTTATTGCTCGGACTTTGTGGGCTTGGATCCATTCCTGTTTTGGGGTTCAAGCCAAATCTGGTCCTTACAATTTTCAATACCCATGCCCACTTTCCATATTCGGCTTCCAGTTATAGTTCCCTAGGCACTTTGAAGTTTGAACCAAGAGAACAACAAATCTACATAAAAATAGATAAAAACAATGAATCAGAGTAATGGTTCTCTCGAAAACAACCCCAAATCCTATTATATTCTTCTGATTCTTTTCTTTGTTACTCAAGCGCTTTATAAAACGTTCTATCTTATTCTCGCAGCTGGTTTGGTCACTTTGATTTCACTGATTTTGTATTCTCTGAGGTTTAGTTTGTATGTGTCTGTCTCTACTAATCACCCATTTTTCAAAAACAAAAATGTTGGTGCTTTTTATTAAATGCACAAAAATTATTTGACAAAAGACCTTAAGTTTTCTTCTTTTTCTATAATCTAACTTTGTAAAATGTCTATTTTGTGGATCTAATACATGGACATGTGTACTTCTTCCTGCAGTATATGGCATATACATAATTTGGTAACTGGTAAGGGCCAATAATTTAGCATGTGGTTTTGTCCCTTCTTCACAAAAAAAATAAAATAAAAAAATAAAAATAAATTCTGTCCCTTCTTCAATTTTGTATCTATTTATTTTAGATTTTATTTTTGTTTTTGTACAATGTACTTTTTATTATAGATTTTTGCCCCGGTATTAAGGTTTTTGTGAAAGTATGAGTGTAGGAGCTTGTGCAAGAAAGACTCACCTCAGTAAAGCATTCCCCCTATATATATTACCATTTTTTCCTTTGGATAAGTTATCTATGTACTATTTCTCAATATATAAGAGAATCTATCATTGTGGCCATTGATCACATTACTATTTCTCCAGATGTAAATTTGTGTTTCTAGATACTTAATTTTTATAAGGTGCAAAATTGAGGCACTGTGACGTGTTTTACATAAAGTAGCTAGTAACCCTATGCATATGCATGGATACACTTAAAGATATACAATAAAATACATAATATAATTCTTATATATATAATTTAAATACTATTTAATGGTGAACCAAATCGAACTATATCCAGTTTGTCCATAGTGTCGTCCAAGACCAAAAAGGTTAACCCAACATAAGAAGGCCGTCCACCGTCAGGAGGTCGTCTGTAAGTATGAAAGTCGTACATCAGGGAAGCACCTGGACGACCCCTCAACACTTAAAAAATTTTCAGAGTGGATTTATGCACAAAAGATTATAATTCGAACCACGTTCAACTATTTTGAAGTATAAGCAAAATCCTTGCTCATCATTATAACTTCCCACTAAATTATTAACTTCTAATGGCAGTTGTAAAAGATAAGATTGAACCTTCCAACTTCTATAGCAGTTGTAGAAGTTAAGTCTGAACCTTAAAACTTCCGTACATGTTGAGGAAGTTACTAAACAAGTAACCACTCCAAAGCTCACTATAAAAGGACTCATTCACATCAATTGAAAATAAGCTTCCACTATCCCTAAAGTTGGAATTCTTGAGTTCTAGAGAGAAAACCAACTTAAGCATCGGAGAGTTCTTAGCCGGTTCACCCTAGTCACCTTTGATTTGGTGTTTCTTTCTTTTCAGGCCTTCCAAGCAACCACTAGCCCATTGAAGCCCAAAGCATTATCATCAGTTAGTGCCATCTGTGGGGAAGATTAAATTTGTGTTTTGTGTTTTGCAATTTATCTTTCTTTGACAAAAGGTTGTATGGTCCTATTAATGTCAATGGCCACTAGTCTAGGCCACCAGGAGAGTGAAAACGCTTCCAACCACCCCAACCACGCTCACCAGTCAGCACTTGTTATGCAACCGCCTTCCATCCAACAAATACAATCTACGGTAGCCGCCATGGCAGAGTTAACCTGTCAAAATCAGGAGTTGACTCGAGAGATCAACGAAAGAAGGCAGCGTAATGAAAGGTGAGTGGAAGGGCAGGCTCAAAGTTAAGAAGTTAAAGAAGGAGAAAATGTTGAGCGCAAGAACCACTCAAGGGGGACAGCATCACATAGGGTGCCACACTTGGAAAGGGAAATGGATCAAATAAGGAGGGCTATGGACGAGATGAAGGAGAATATAAGAAGGATGAGTCATGTAGATGATTTAGTTCATCGAACCGATTTCCTTTTCATAGCTTCCATCAATAGTCATCCTCTGCTTTCCAAGTTCAAGATGCTTTCATTGGATTCGTATGATGGAACATGCGACCCATGTGATCACATTGCAACTTTCAAGACCACAATGCACCTTCAAAGAGTTCCAAACAAGATAATGTGTAGGGTCTTCCCAACCACCCTTAAGGGGCTAGCATGGGTGTGGTTCAATAAAATACCTCCCAACACTATTAGTTCTTTCGAGGAGTTGAGTAAGTTGTTCATTAACAACTTTATTGGAGAACAAAGGCATAAACGCTCCTCGTCCAGCCTACTGACTATAGAACAAGGAGAAAATGAGTGCTTGCGGTCCTTTATCACTTGCTTCAATAGGGAAGCCCTGACATAGACAAGATGGACGATAAGTTGATGTTGGCAGCCTTCCACAATTGAGTTAGTTCAAATTTATTCATTCACAAGCTTTATGATCAAGAACCACAGACCATGGTTGAACTCGTTCATTCAGCCCAAAGTTTCATGAATGTAGAGGATGCAATCATTGCCAAGAAAAGGAAGAGAGCAAAGCGAATGGAAGTAGATCTCCCATGCCATCCTGAACAAGGCTCTTGTCCAAAGAAGGCACGGATGAGAGAGAAGAAGGATGAGACAACAGGAATGCAGATTCGTCTTCAGGAAAGAGTCAGCACTACACGCCCTTAAACGTTCCACTTGATCAGGTGCTTATGCAAATCAAGGATGACCCATCCTTGAAGTGGCCTAAGAAGATGAAGGGAGATCTCAATAAGCTCAATAAGAATAAGTATTACCACTTCCATAGAGATCGTGGGCATGACACGGACAAGTGCTATGACTTAAAGCAGAAGATAGAGAATCTCATCAGGCAGGGAAAGTTGAGGAATTTTCTTGGACGAGATCATAAGGATGAGAAGTTGAAAGGAAAGATAGAAGAGCCATCACGGCCCCCAGTTGGAGAAATAAGAATTATTGTAGGAGGAACTTCAGCAGGGCAATCTTCTAAGTCAAGGAAGACCTACTTAAAGGTGGTGTAGAACGCCCAACTCTCTAGACGACCACTAAGGACGAGGGAGGCAGATGAGCAGGCCATTACTTTCACAAACGAAGACGCTAGAAAGGTCCATCATCCACATGATGATGCAATCGTCATAATTTTGCTCATTGTAGATTACACGACTAGAAATGTGTTGATAGATAATGGGAGTTCAGCAAATATCCTATATTCTCTCTCCTTCTAGCAGATGAGACTTGGACGAGACCAACTTCGTCTAGTGAATTCGCCCTTAGTAGGATTTGGAGGAATGAAAGTACAACCAGTGGGCACTATTACTCTACCTGTAGTGGTAGAAGTGTATCAACAACAAATAGCCAAAGAAGTAAATTTCCTCGTCGTAGATTGTTCATTTTCCTACAATGCCATCATTGGAAGACTAACTTTAAACAATTGGAAGGCAGCAACGTCTACCTACCACTTATTTGTCAAGTTCCCAATAGATTATAGAATAGGGCAAGTACAAGAAGATTAATTAGCCGCTAGAGAATGCAAATTAGCCATGTTAGATATGGATGAGCATGTGTAGACGATGAATATAGAGGAAAGAAGGGTTGTTGCAGAGCCCATCGAAGTACTAGAAGACATCCCTCTAAAAGAGAGTAATCCTGAGAAGCTTACCAGAATAGGAACAAGTATGGAGGAGAAGATGAAGCAAGACCTCGGCCAGTTCTTAAGAAAGAGCATTGATGTTTTAGCGTGGAGTCATGAAGACATGCCAGGAATTGACCCAAGTGTTATTACTCATCATTTGAATGTATATCCATCTTCCAAGCTTGTTCGTCAGAAAAAGAGGGTCTTTGTGTCACATCCCAAACCTGATACCCGGATTTGTGACCATAATCGGCATGTTAATATCAAGTCTAAACCTGGTATTAACAAAAACCAACTAAACTTTTTACAAAAGCTTCCCTTTTTCTTTTCATTCTTGTTTCTTTACTTTTTGAGATAACTTTTCACTTGATATTCAGAGCATCTACAATGTACTTCAACCGATAACACAAACCACCAGTTATTCAAATTCTAAATTTCACATAATACATCTCTTAATACTTTAACGTACACAACTTTCATTAGATCCTAAAATACACAATACTACAAAGCTAAATATCAAATACTAATTTGGGATATATACATTAAAACTAAAACCAGCTCCTTCCAAAACTCGACTAAGGCTCCCTCTACTTCAAAATAAAACCTGTTAACTGAAAGAGTGAAAGGGGAGAGCTACACAGCTCAGTAAGGGTAAGATACACAAGAATTTAATAAGAATGCATGTAAATCAAATCATTTCATTTTATAAATATTCAGATAGAAGAACATCTTTTCATGCATAGTATTTTATACTATTCATAATGATAACTTATACGCTCTTCGTAAAAAAATAATTGTTCTCCCTCTTCTTATCAGAATAATATTACCAAAACCTTTCGAATTGAATTTCTTTCATTTCTTACAAAGTCACCAAACATAATATTGATTGTTTAAAAATCATATATATATATATATATATATATATATATATATTCTCATTAGAAAATAATCATTTTAATTTAAATCCAATAATTGGTAACTTTGTCTTAAACTAGAAACATCTTAACGAACAAGAAGACTTTTCTTTATAAACTCCTTCTTGTAAAATATTATAACTTTCATAGTCATAAAACTTAACGTTTCATAAAGAACAAATATCTGATGATTTTTTAACATTAACTTGTACTTTCATCAAAAGCTTTATCTTTACAAAACACTAAAGCACAACAGAACTTCAGAAATTCTTATCTTTAAAGAATAGCTTTTCTTTTCATCATAAACTTCTTTTCATGAGAGCTTTTAACTTTTCATAATGCGTTTAAATAAATCATTCTCTCATGATCAATAAAATAATATAACTGTTCATAGCATATTGGTTAGTCCATATCTGATAAGTCTGTACTTATTTTGTGGTGCAAGTGCACGACAGAGAAGGCCTCATCACATTTGGGTGCCCTCGTGTGTATGATATTGTCCTCTTTGAGAGGCCTGATGGCACATCCCTTCAAGGTTTTGTTCTTCCCCACTGTCCATACACATTGGGGAAGAAGCCTCGTTCAGATTAAAGTTACGGGCAGCCCCATTTCCTCCAACTTTCAATAGCCAAACAGATAACATTTTTCATAGAAAACCAGTAATTTAACCCTTACTAGCTGATTTCAGATCACCAGAGGACATAACCTGAAAACATTTCATACTTATACATCATACTGAAATTCCTTATTTTGCATAACATTTCATAATAATAGCATTTCCATTCTTTTCTTTAAACATCATGTTTGTGGAATCAGTAATAGCATCAATATGCTCAAATCATATACATAAGGTTTCGAAAGCTCACGAACATATCTTTGTCTAAAACATGATTATATGTCATACCTCTAATCAAAAACCTTTTAATGTATAATACACTTTAAAATAACCTCATGATTTATCAAATGCTCATATAACTTATATCTTACCTGAAAGCAGAGAAACCGAAAGCCTACAGTTGAAGGAGCTCAGACCTAGGGGCTGGTAACACCTAAACCAAATATCAAAGCTTATTACTACTAATTACTCATTATCATAAACTTACACATTCATCTCAAAGCCTATTTCTCATGATCAATGAAATCATAATCCCACCTCAATGAGGTTCCCCAAATACAAGATACATTCATCAAACATGATATAACAAATCATAGAGAAACCATTATTTTAATGTTCGTATTCAGATCATGTCAATTAACTTTAAAATCAATTCAGAATGTGTTTGAGATTGGAAGCAATGGTGCATGCATAATCTTACACAAGGCAAATATATAGCGTGAACAAAACAGCTTCATAAAAACAACAGTTGAATGGTTTAGAACCCCTCCTTTAGAGTACTAAACTGTGAACCAAGCTATATAAAATCTATCTATGATCCAAATATACCAAAAGATAAGTATATTAAATTATAGCTCAAAACATTCACCCTAACTTTATAATTAAATCCTCAAAGTCAAAGTTATCATTTACTATTTACTGCTCATTTCAACAGCATATGCTTCATTTGTAAAACACAAATGGACTATCTAAACACATCCAATATTCATGCAATTTTACAGAGCCACTCTTCTGGATGTCTAGTAAATACTATATCAATTTCAAAGTTAAAGTATAAAACCATGATTTATTAAAAATCATAAAAGATAACATGCTTGAATCTGTCTTGATAGAATTTCATGCAATTTAGAAATTAAACCATTATTTTTATATTAATCCAAATGCTATGAGACCACTTCCATTACAACCATATGTGTCTTAGATTTCATAAGAAATATCCCTAACAACCAAATTCACTGTATACAATTTAATGCATAATTGATCATGCGTAAACACAGAATTTGTCACAGTGACAGTCTTGCAACATTTTCTTGAAAATTTACAAACAATTATCAAGTGATGGTATTTTCATATGAAATTTAATACACACATAGTGGACATATTATATAATAATCTCCAACAAACCTTTTACCCATGGCTGTCCTAGAAAAATACAGGATTTATGATGACCAAACAGGTTAACCAATGAGTGCAACTCTTACCAAGTTCATGAACTAACTCTTAACAAGCTTCAATTACTGAATCAACTACACAATCAGCACCTCAATTAGCAATACAATAAAGTTTATCTAGCTATTTTACTCATTTTAACACTTATCTATAACAAATTTTATCTTAGTCTCTCATCTAGGAGCATATGCAAGCATAACAATGATTCAATTCATATTGCATAATCAACAATCTCTAGAATCTAACACACCCATAACAAAATCATATAACCATTACTTAAGTTTAAAATGGACAATAGACTGAAAGAATTAGATTTTCCCCTTACCCTAGACACAGGTTCTTAGAGTGATAGAGCTAGAATCACTCTAGCTTTAAATTGGGAACAAAAGCTTGAGAAGAATTGAAAGAAACCTCTTGTTGCTGTTGGACCCGTAGGTGTGAGAGGGAGAGGAGAGTTGAGATTTTTTCTTTCTTTTGGTGTTGGACCCATGTGTATGAGAGGGAGAGATTTCTTGTTTGTTCTAGTTGCTTGAGAAAGTCAAAGAAGAGATGAGGTGTTGCTGATAATAACAAGAAAGAAGAGAGCAATAAGAACAAAGAAAAGGAATAGAGAGAAGAATAAGAGAGGAACCTTCTGGTGCAGCCAAGAAAAGATAAGGGATATTGACTTGGGTGGAACACATGGATGCTAAAAAAAATAGTGAGTTGATGACTCACCTTACAACCTTTTAAAATTTACTTTCCACCCCCTTATAAGCTTATATTCTATAAAGACCCAAACTATAAAATAACTTTGCATATAAACCCTTACCTTAAACACTTAATTAAACACCAACAACTATATATCTAATAACTTAACCACTTAATATAATTTTGTACATACTTAGTATATGTATTTATAATACAATTAGCCATTCAATTATTTATAATCTTTGCAATTCTTATTCAATGACATTATAAAATAATATGTTTATTAAATACTCTTCTATTAATTATAGAAAGAAAGTAGCTTAAAATAATGATTAACCATTCAAACACATAGTTTAACTATAAAGTTGGGTCTGGGTGTTACACTTTGCTCCTGAGCAAGATAATGCTATCAAGGAAGAAGTCTAGAAGTTAACCACAGCAGAATTTATTCGGGAAGTCTATTACCCGGATTGGTTAGCTAATGTGGTGATGGTCAAAAAGGCTAATGGCAAGTGGAGGATGTGTATAGACTTCACTGATTTGAACAAGGCTTGCCCCAAGGATAGTTATCTGTTGCCACGTATTTGACCAATTGGTAGGCTCAATAGCAGGTCATTAATTGCTAAGTTTCATGAATGCCTTCTCAAGTTATAACCAGATAAAGATGAACGAGGCAGATCAAGAGAAAACATCCTTCATTATCAGTCAAGGTTTATTTTGTTATATAGCGATGCCCTTTGGTTTGAAGAATGCGGGGGCAACTTATCAGAGGTTGGTCAATCATATGTTTCGCCCACAAATAGGATGGAATGTAGAAGTTTATGTGGATGACATGCTAGTGAAGAGCTTGGAAGAGAAGAAACATCTAGACAACCTACAGGAGACCTTTGACACACTTAAACGATACAACATGAAACTGAATCCAAGTAAGTGTGTCTTCGGGGTTTCGTCAGGTAAGTTCCTAGGGTTTATGGTTTCACATAGGGGAATTAAAGCGAATCTTAATAAGATCCAAGCAATACTGAACATGGAACCACCAAAGAATGTTAAGGAAGTCCAGTCCCTCACTAGACGAGTTGCAGCTGTAAACAAGTTTATTTCAAAAGCTACTGATAAATGTTTGTCATTTTTCAAAGTTCTCAAGAAGGTGTTTGAATGGACGGACGAGTGCCAAAAGGCCTTCCAAGATCTTAAGGTTTATCTTACCACAGCTCCCCTGCTAAGTCCATCCATACCAGGTGAGGAGTTGTATTTATACTTAGCACTGTCCCCACATGTAATAAGTTCAACATTAATCAGGGAAGAAGGAAAAGTGCAGAAGCATGTGTATTATACAAGTCGAGAACTAAGGGGGGCAAAAGGACGATATCCAATGATTGAAAAGTTGGCTTTTGCACTAATAACGGCTTCCAGGAAGCTAAGACATTACTTCCAAGCTCATATCATCAATGTCATGATGGATCATCCACTCAAGAAGGCAATAAACAAGTTGGAAGCTGCAGGACGACTGATCCAATGGGCTATAGAGCTTAGTGAGTTTGATATCAGATATCAACCCAAGAATACAATAAAAGTTCAAGCTCTAGTAGATTTCATTGCAAAGTTCACCCCACACCATGGTGATTTAGACAAGGAAAATGAAGCTAAGTCATGGGTCATCCACACTATATGCAGGAGGAATACGAGTTGTATTGAAATCCCTGGAAAGGGACAAGTTGAAGTATGTAGCTCGTCTAGAATACCAAACAACCAACAATGAAGTGGAGTATGAAGCCCTTATTAAAGGGCTAGAATTGGCTAAGTCCTTAAGGGCAGAGTCAGTAGTCGTCCAAGGAGACTCTCAGTTAATCATAGGCCAAGTAAATGAAACATGTGAAGCAAAGGAGAAGAAGTACCTCAGTAAGGTGAAACGTCCTATTAAGAAATTTAAGGAAGCCAATTTCCTTCAAATCCGATTTCCGTCCTTTTCTTTCGTCGTGGCCCCTAGAAAACCCCTCAAAGCCTATACATACATTTAAAAATAAATAAACTCTTTAATCAATCCCTATAATAGGCTGGCTAATATGAAATTCATTGCAAAATCCTAATTTTTAAGGTTTTGAATTCATTTTTTGATAAGTAAACTAAAGATTCTTGGTTATCAATAAGAAAATTGAAAATTGATATGTCATCAAGATATGGTCAAGAAAAAAGACTAGACAAAGTTCCAATTGGAATCAAATTTAAAAAGATTCAAGCATCTATATTTACGTTATCAAATAGACAAAATATATTGACTATTCTAAGCCACCAAAAAAAAAAACTAGTTAATTAAAGAATATTCAACCAAAAAAAAATTGAATTGAAAACCCTAGAATCAACAAGAACTAGTTAATTACAAACAATCAAAGAAAATTCAAGAAGCACATGAACAAATCAAAGAAAAAAAATCAAAACAAGTATTTTAAAGGAAAAGAGATATCAATGAAAGAATTATGAACATGAATATGAATACTCACAAGGCCTTGCGAAGCAATCTAGTGGACCCAACATGTTGAATTTACAACGTTTATCAGATAAAAAAAAAAAAAGAAATCGAAGTCATAAACCAGAGAGCATGAATAAATACTTTAAAAACTTTGTTTCGAATCAAAACTGAATCGGTTGCTGGTTGGAGAAAAAGAATACGATGACGTGTTTAGTAAGGTTTTGTTATTGGGGATTCTTATGCGTGTAGTTGAATTCAAAGTTCAAACTAATGAAAATGAAACACAGAGAGAAAGAGAGAGAGTAATATTAATGAAATAGAATTTGTAAGTAAATACTAGGACGAAGAAAACTACAATTTGTAAGTAAATAACAGAAACAGTATTTTAGGGACTTGATGTTATCATCAAAATATGAAGATCATCTTTATGTCAAGCTCTTCCACCATTTAATTTCACTTCACCGCCATGATCAAGTAATATGCTGGGTGTGATGAAAACATGTACTTGAAATTAGGATCAGATCATATACCTGAAGAGTGTCGCAATGAAGATGGTTGGAGGGAGGGTTTATTTGTTTTGATTCGGAGGCAAGAGTGAAGAAATGAAGCAAAAGTGAGAGAGCCAAAGCCACCCTCAAACATCCACAAAAGAGGCTTTTAAATTTCTCCTCTTTCACAGTGACTACTCATAAAACCAGGTCCTCAATTTCTGTCATCCACCAGCTACATGCCCAAAAGAACAGCATATAATGAGTTATGTCAGATTAGTCCAAATACGAAAATCAATGAAATCCGCAAGATCCATATTGATATATCATATTAAGACATAAATGAATAAGAAGAATCAACTAAAGGCATTACATTTGCTGGTTTCTAGTTAGTGTGGACTTACATGCCCAAAAATCAAGACTTTTATTTATAACTAAGAACATATTAGACTAAAAAGGATCACTAAAAAGGATCACAGCCAAATAATAATAATAAAATCAGTTTGTGGTGATTATAGATAAATAACGGCTACGAATATCTAAAAAGAAGAAAATGTATTTTAGATTTGTAAAATTGTGGGCATAGGAGATACAATATTTGGTGGGAGTGTGAATGTGATTTACAACAGAGGCTTGATATACTTCTCCTCTCTCACCATCATCATCTAAACAAATTTTACTTGTGGAAAAAGCAAGATCTCACACACACACCCACATTCAATAAAACCAATCAATAAACAGTTACTATAGTTTTAATGACTATATCATCAATATTTTTCTTTTTTCTTTTTTGCTGAATGACTATATAATTATTCTCACACAAGTAAAAGGGGAATGTTACTTACCTCCTTATTTGTAGTCTTCAAAAATTTTGTCCACTTCAACATCTTGCTCTTATTATCTAGTCTCATAATATGTATTAGTCTACTTTACAGAGCAATCCTAACTATTGCCTACATGCATGTCCAAAAGAAAAAGAAAAGCATATGAGTTATGTTAGATTTAGTTTAAAATACCGAATGAGGAGGTAAATATCTTGCTCTTATTATCCAGTTAGGTCAAGAGTACGTACAAATCCAAGCATTCGCACAGAGAAAAGAGTACCTTTTCTTTTGCCTAGCCAAACGCAAAGTTATATATCTCACGGAACTTTTCTGGACAAATACAAGCATCAATCATTTTCAGCAACAAAGGCACAACAATTGTATCTCTAGCTTAGAAATGCTAATCAAACCAACCAATGAGCTTTAGTTTAAATGGTACCTCCTGCCTTGTAAAAGCAAGGTGGAGAGTGCACTCGAGAGTTCATGACCATTGGGTGAGTGTTTTCGCCTAAAAGCAACATGAATTACAATATTAAAACTAAATTTTAGAAAAAACCATAATTCATGAACACTTGCACATACGATCATCTTTCAGCTCCATGCACATAAATGGTATCTTTTCACAGAACTTCTCCAGAGAGTCTATCCTGCCATCAGAATATATAGCCTTAATCACGGCAGTTCCAAACTCTTAATCGATATCATTAAACTCGAGAATAAGTATAGCATAAATAACTATTTATATACTTACCCTAGCCCTTGTAGACCACCTATAAACTCCTGCTTGGAAAATTCACACATGGTAGCAGCTTTATGTGCCATGAAACAACTAACTGCAATAACAGCAGCAACCCATGTATTCAAAACAATTCATAAGCTATACATACTGATACAAATCATAAACAATGGGGAAATATGAAGACTGAAAATATTCTGACTCTATGAACAGCCATAGTTTCTCTGTGTTGGATCTTTGGTAGGGCAAGGGGGAGGGTATTGAGAATCAAAATATAAACTTTCTGTTCTTGCCAAATTTCCAAACACTTCAACACGGCTACATTTTATATAATAAATTTCTTGCTACCACAGGGTCAGACTTTGTAGATTTGAATTTAAACCTCAAATTAAGGATACTTTCTTCATATTAATCAAAAGATATTTAGTATGCATGCCTTGGATAGTAATAGCCTCAAAGAATTAACTAAACAATTTAATGCTTTTTTCCCAAATAATTTTTAAGGCTCTTTTGCCATTACAAATTTACAAGAAATGAAATTCAAAAACAAATAAAATGATCACCAATTCTGTTTTTTTTTTGCGTAAATGTCCTTTCAAATTGAATTAGTATCCCACATGAAAGAGCCCATTAATTTAGAGAAAGAGAATAGGAAGTGAAAAAGACCCCCAAATATGCAAATCAAACAATGCAAAAAAGGGAGACATACTCTGGCATTCAACAACATAAAATAAATCAAATGAAGATGATGCAAAGGAAAATAGTTTCAATATAATAATAGTTCCATTTGGTATATCCATTAGAAGCCTTGAATGAGATGTCAAGGAAAGACACCAACTGTGATCAGGGACTAGAGGAGGCTGAGGAACTGCTACATTGGAAAATGGCTCTCAAAGTCTAGGCAGGTGATCATAGCATTAAGGCAAGAAAAATTGAAACCCATTACAATCACAATCATCCAATTCATCTGCATGTTAAGACAATTCAAATCATAAAATAGTTAAAGAAAATACGAACCATTATTTTCCCCCTTTTTCTAAGGGAGAAAAATCTATTCCTAAAATTTTAAGATATACCCCTACTTAAATGCTTACCTCTGCCAAATCTGGCAGGCCTCAGTTGCCAAACAAACACCATTCTGCCCCTTCAAAATCCCATAGAAAATATGCTTAACTCAATACAAGTAATCTCTTGTGTGTGACCATGTAGATGTTGACCATCATCAATGTAAAATATTATATTCATTTTGACCTCACTCGTCCATTAAGTTGCACAACTTAATGCTTATTTCTAGACGCATTTTGGACACTTCTTGGCCATTAAAAGCCACGGACCTCAGCAACAGATCAAATTACTAATTTCTTTCATTAGTTCTGTTCTTTTTTTGCATTATTATATCCTTCAAGTTGGCCAAGTACCTCTTTATTAATGAGTGTGTTAATTTAATGAAAGAGAGTGAGAAGTGACAAAGATGCAAATCAAACAATACGACTAAAGAGGGAGACATACACAGGCATTCAACAACTCAAAAGAAATCGAACAAAGATGACGCAAACGAAAACAGTTTCAATGTAATAACAGTACCTCGCCATGTTTCTTCGAAATTTGATCCGAACTAAGACATTTTCATTTTCTTCAACTGTGGATATGGATTGAAGTCGAAATGATCGTTTACAGAGGGTTAAGTCAAATCCCAAACCAAAATCAGACTCATTTGCCGCATCCATTGGAAGCCCTGAATCAGACTCAATGCATACCAAATATGAGTCCTTGCGCACTGTGTTCAAAGGGATGGACAATTGATGATGATACCAAATCAGAGCCATCATTGTGAAAGCCCATCAAACTTGAATGAAGCCCCCTATTTGTCTAGTCCATTGAAAGCCCCCAAAGCTTCGACATTGTTGAAACTGTAAGAAGTTGGCAAAGGAGGCAATAAATGCTGGAGCTCAGTGTCGTGAGGGACTGAGGATGACCCGCCACCATCCATAGCGTTTGGGATAGTTTTTGGAGGGTGACATTGGTGCTGTTTTTCTGCTGTATCTTTCTTTCTTTCGTTTTTAATGGGTTTTTCTGGTGTCTATATCATTTATCTTTTTCGAAAGATGCTGTATTTATAATATTTTTATAATATTTTCACAACAAATCACATATGGTTAGTTGTTATTGGTTCAAATTTGAATCTAACACTAAAATTATTTTTTTACTTTAATAATAATAATCAGTAATAATATGCCACTTAAAATTTGTTATAAAAATATTATGGTGATATTCAAGTCAGCAATAACTAAAGATGCTCGAATGCACTGAAGATGCTCCCACTGAATGCGTGGAGCCCACCTCTTTTAAACATTGGCAACGGGTTTCAGCTCCACACAAACATGAGCAGCTAGTTGCTACTAAGGGCCTGTGTCGACCATAAGTACTCCAATTTGACCACTCGGTATTGTACAGCTTATGCAGGATAAAACTTGGACCTTGTAGAAGACAATTAAAATCATAAATTTTCAAATAAAATAAGAACCATGATTTTCCCCTTTTTTGAGGGAGCAAAATATGTTCCTGAGATTTTAAGTCACTCCTAGTGAAATTTTTAGTTCTGCCAAATCCAGCATACCAGACCACTTTGTAAAAATGTTTGACCAAAAGACTTTGAAATTGTACCAAATTCAAAAAAAAATATGACTATCGATCCTACTTTCCCATTGGGGTCTTTGTCACTTTCCATTCTCTTCTCTAAATTATTACCCTGTATGAAAAAGCCCATTAATTTAGAGAAAGAGAATGGGAAGTGTCAAAGTCCCCCAAAGATGCAAATCAAACAATGCAAAACAGTGAGACATACTCTAGCATTCAACAACATTAAAAAATCAAATAAAGATGAGGCAATGGAAAATAGTTTCAATGTAAAAATAATACCTAGGAATATTTCTTTTTAGAAAGGGATGGGCTATTGAAGAAGACCCTAACTCAAACCCATTACCATCTACTGAGTCAATACCCAAATTTTAGTTGAACCAACTTGCTATATCCATTGGAAGCCTTGAATCAGATGTAACCTAGGATTACCAGGGTCTCCAGCGTCTGAGTTCGTTGAGACACCCAAGATTCATATGTGAACCATTAGAAGTGGAGCAAGGAGGTAGTAAAGGTGTGAGCATAGTGTCTTCAGAGTCATCAACATTTTGAGAGTTGTCTTGGATGATAACGGAATTCAAAGGAGAACAAATGCATTCCGCATGTACCCCCATCCTTGCAACCATAGGAGCAAATTTTCCTAATTCACTTGTCCAATGAGAGATTTTACATGAAATCTCAACATGATTCCGATCACCTCGTATCAAGTCTCCGAATTTCCTTAGTAATTGGCTGTGAGGCATACCCAAAAACCACATATGATCACACTTCAGAAAATAAAAGAACTCTCTCTTAGTGAAAGGTTGCTTATGACCATTGATGAAAATTATGAGATCACAAGACCAATTAATTTTATCATCACGAACATAACCATAGCTATCATTATCAGCATAGCCGTCCTTCAACGGAATTAGATGAAAAGCAACACAAAGAGCAACTGTGGGAAATTCAGGACCAACCCAGAAAAATATGGAACTCTCTGTGCTTTGATGGTTAAACCACTTTGGAATCTTCTTTCCTGGTACTCTAATGTCATATATTTCTACCATATCACTCACTAGATGAGCATCTAGAGTGGGAAGTGACTCAAATAAAAGTACACGGAGCTTAGAGATGGAGACCTGGGAAGAGAAATCAATCTAATGCAATAATTTGTGATGTGAATGCAAATCAATCTTCACACCTGAACATTTCATATCTTGTGGAAGCCCCAACTTTCTTCCAAACTGCATGCAATTCGGAAGTTTGAGAAATTGAAGTTTAGCAAATCTACTAAATGTATTTGCAAATTTAACCAAAATTATTACTTTAAGAGAGGGAGAGGTACCTGAAGGATTAATTTTCTTAATGATTCTGAATTCAACAAAATGCAGTTATATGCAAATATTCCTCTTATACCTTCTAGAAGCTTTGGAATTTTTTTAAGGAACTTGGAATCCCAAATTACAAGCACATGTAACCCATTGAATCTGATAATACATTCTTGGAGGTTCAAATCATTAGTTTTCTCTGAGTGGGTGAAACATGAAGTTAACTTTTTTAGAAAACTCAACAAGGTTTGTCTGCCAATTCCCATGCTCTTTGGAAATTGGACATTACCATAGAGCAAGAGTTGGGAAATATGTTGCAATTCATAAATGCTAATTGGAAGTTGACACGAATAGAAAAAGGAACCTATATCTAATCGCTCAAGCCCAGTGAGATTCCCAATTGATGGAGGAAGCTTTGTGTTAAGTTTTTAGACCCCTTAAAACACAATTGGATTAACCTAGGAATTTAGCCAAGTTGTTACTTAGTCAAATTAATTAAATCTAGGTTAACACAATCAAATAATCATATCAAGTAAAGCAGCGGAAACATAAAAGACACAAGATATGATCACCCAAGAAACCAAACCGGTAAAAACCTGGGGAGGATTTAACCTAGCTATCCTCAAAGTAAACTTGAATCCACTATTTTGAAAGAATCGAAGTTCATACAATAAGACTTACAAGCCCCCACGCTCGACTTCTTATTGCTACCCACCAGTATAACTTACTGACACGACCACGTGCAAACTCCGAATCCACGGACTCCTTCTTTCTTGGATTCTCCACCAAATACAAGTACACCCGCTTATGTTTCTTTAAACTTCAATGGCAGCAACTAGATTGATCATCAAGGTGTAGAAAACTTTTTCTCCTTGAAAACCCTAAGTTTATGTGAAGGAAAGCTCCTCAAAGATCTCACAAGAGATTCACTCAAACCGCAATATGAGCAACACTAAAACGTGGCTAGGGTTTCCCTTATATACCTAGGGTAAATTAGAAACCCAAAACCTTTTAAAACACTTAAGGCTGAGTTGGAATTTCTGCTTAAAACGTCAGACCCGATTTTCGATTGATCGAGCCTAAGCTTCGATCAATCGAAATGGGCTGAAACTATTTTTTAATTTGTGCAGTAGTTTAATCCAACTTTACAACAAAGAACCAACTTTGAGCAATTCTAAAACAACTTAAATACATTGTTTTGATCAAGGTTTGCCAACAATACAAATTAGAATTCTAAATACATAAAACCTAAGTCTTTAGAACCTAACACTTTGTAATGGCAGTTTGTGCCAAATTTAGATACTTTAAATTTTCCATTTCTTTTGGAATATCAAGGAACCTCCTAACCCTTTTGCAACCCCAAATATTTAAAGTTTTAAGGAGACTTCATCACAATGCAGCTTGGAAGAATATGAAGTTCAAAGCAACCTTGAAGGTCCCAACTTTCAAGCTTATCAAGATATCCAATAGAATCATGAATCTTGACTAATTTTGTACAATCAATGAGATCCAAGTTCTTTACATTTGGCATGGCACTCAATAAGTCCGGTAATTTCTTAATGTATTGACAGTTACAAAAATTCATATGTGTCAAGCTTCTACATTGTATCCTCTGTAGGAAAAAAAAAATCAAAATTTAACTTCAATAAATGTTAAAATACAGATTAATGAAGTTATAATAATTTATAAATAAATAAAAATGGCAATACCTTGAAAACCTTGTCTAATATAATCCGACTTTGTGGCAAGTTGAGTGCAACAAGGTTTTGAGGACGAAAATTGGATGGTAAGAAGGATAAAGGAAACCATAGCCAATCAAGCACCCTTAATCCATTAGGGAGATATTCAAGACCTCTGCAAATATCCACGTTACCAACCATAAGGAACTTGAGATTTTTCATCTTTTCAAAACAATTAGCTTCTAGTTGCAACTTTGTTGGTTCAAGTGGGACTATCATCATGCCTCGAATGTTATCTGATCCCTGATTAGACAAAACATTTAGTGAATTACATCATACAAAAGAACTCACTAAAAATATAATAACTATTAACATTTAACTTTGTTGACAAACTTGAATTTTCTTCCATAACTAAAGAAAAAAATTATATGAAGGAAAAAAAAACCAAAAATAAAAAGCCATGTTATACCTTATTTTCCATTAGTACTTCAAAAGCATCCTCATAATACCATAATCTGCTACGTAGTTTGGGTTTTTAGGGTGATTCCTGTCGGACAATCTCTCTACCGATTTGCTGTAACGAGTCATGCATCCATAATTTGTTAAATCGATCAACATTTATAAGACAGTTATCAATAAGTTTTTTAATACCAATAACTGGGTATAGATCGCAAGAATTTAGTATATCCACAACATAATCCTTGAAATGACCCTTGAAGAAACACGCAAGATCGAGAAAAATATTTCGTTCCGTATCATCCAATCCTTGATAACTTACTTGGAGTACTTTTTGTATATCTTTGTCAGGAATCCTTTCATACTTATCTAATGCGCTTTTCCATTCCATTTCACTTCTTCCATGCAGATTGGCACCAATTATTGATAGAGCTAATGGAATGCCCTTGGCATAATATATAACTTGATTAGTAAGCTCTAAATAATCTTCCTCAGGTTTGTTTTTTTGAAAGGCGTGCATACTAAATAGTTCAAGAGCTTCATGATCACCTAACTTGTTAACCATGTAAGTTGAATGACATATTCTAAAAGTATGTAACAAATGTTTATCTCTTGTTGTTATAATGATTCGACTTCCAAAAGCAAACCAATCACATCTTCCAATCAATATTTCTATTTGGTCTGATTTATCCACATCATCAAGAATTAAAAGAATTCTTTTATTGCGAAGTATGTTCTCTATCGCAATGGTTCTTTTTGATTCACTGCACACCTTCAGTTGTCTATTCCCTAGGGCCTCACAAAGAAGTATCTCTTGTAGTTGAATAATGCCATCAAATGTCCCTGACTTTTTTCTAACATTTTCCAAAAAGAAGTTTCTTTCGAAATTGTAAAAAATTTTGTTATAAACAGCTTTTGCAATGGTTGTTTTACCCACTCCACCGAGGCCATACATACCTAACATACGAACATCATTTGACCTAATATCTAATTGCAACATTATGGCCTCTACACGAGAATTTATTCCAACTGGGTATTTAGCAACAAATAATGGCATCCAATTTAATATAGAATTTGAGATCTCTTCAACAATTTCTTGGATAAATTCAAATTCAGTACAACTGTCATTCAATACAAGACATGTAAATAGTTAGACTATAAAATTGAAATATGAACCTGAACTAAATTCAAGATGTTCAGAGTTTGAGCATTACGAAAAAAATTAGTTTGATTAGGTTTTTTATTTTTTAAAGTACACCTAATGTAGTTTATAGGTCTAAGAACTATAATTTGGTTAGGATTTTTTCTAGGAAATTAGTTTTAGGTTTTTGCAAAGAAATTGCATGGAAAATCCAGTTAGAGGAGGGGCACAAAATTATTGAAAACCCACTTAATACTTGAACAAAATTGATAAGAATTTCTTCTAAAAAAAATTTTAAAACCACATGTTAGAAAAAATCCTAATTATTTGTTAAGATAATCTAATATTTTGTTATTTTATTTTTACTATTGAGCCATAGCTAACATCCTTAGTAGAAGATATGACCCCAAAAAAATCCATAATTTGAAAAACATAAATAAATAATAATAAAATTTAAAAGGACAACCATCACATAGTAGTAATTGTTTAACAATAACATCTACTGGTCATTACAAAACTATTAAAACTTTTCTTTTTACGAGAAAAACCATTAGAACCCTTTTTTTATAAGAAAAACCATTAGAACTTGTAAGGCATTAAAGTAGTCATTAAGTATAGGAACATACTCATGCTTGCAATGCCAACCAGATATATTGGCAACTTCATGTAAAGCTTCCCTCCAACTGTGCAGCTTCTTGTTATCCTTTATTTTTTCTTCATGTTTAGATAATGCTTCTCCAAACTTTCCTTTTTGGTTACGAACTTTTGATGGATCTACGTTGTAAAAAACCGGTCGCACTAATTGGCCATTCTTCCTACACTCAACAATCTTGGCAAGTTCATCCAAGCCCCATGTGGAGGACGAATAATTTTCAGAGAATACAATTATTGAAATCCTTGAACTTTCAATGATTTTGAGAAGTCCTGCAGAAATTTATTCTCCCCTTTGAAAGTTATCATCAATAAAGGTGTTGATACCCTGTTGACACAAAGCATTATACAAATGACCTATAAAACCAAGACGGGTATCTTCACCTCTGAAATTCAAGAAGACATCAAAGTTCTTGAGTTGGTGGGTGAAAGAGGAAGATGAAGATGAAGATAAGCCTCCTTTGCTAGTCACAAGAGCCATTGGAGGGATTTTTGAGCAGATTGTTGTAAAGATCTAAAAGGAGGAAAAAGAAAACTACGAAGGAGTTGCAAATATAAGACAGGAAATTAAGTGAATAACAAATTAGGAAGAGGATGAATAAAAGGTAGAGGATTATTTAAAGGTAGCTTGCTTAGGGTGTGACTAGTAACTCTTTGAACTTTAGAACCATACTGATGCGTTTTTTCATTTCAATATCATCCAAGTTTCCATGTGAAACCTAAAATAAGTCTATGAACATTGTAAGCACTACACCGGTCACTATGGACTGGTCAAACGTAAGGGTAATTTCGTATTCGAAAGTGGGACTGAAATAATGAAGTATCTATCAAACATTTCCCATTTTCTAGGGAAAAAGGGGTTAATTTTCTATGTTAGCATTTTGAAGTCAAAGGTGAAACCACATCATAAATATCCATCTAAGTAGGTATGGGGTATAAAAACCAAATAATCTAGAATTAGTTAATAGAAAAAAAAATTTAAAAAAATGGAAAAATTACATTTTCTACCTAATAATATTCTTACAAGACTTTTTAAAGAGTTAAAAAAATATATAAGAATGTTTATCAATAATATTTAATTTATATACTTAAAAATTATATTATGCATCTTAACGTATATCTTTTAAGTATATCCATGCATATACATAGGTTACAAGCTAGTTTAATTAATTACTTCTAACTTAAACCTAAGTCAACCCAATTATTATGGGTAAACACAAACCCACCAAATTACCCAATAATTATTCTCAAAAAAAAGACCCAATAACTAAAATTACCAAATTGCCTCTAAAACTTGAAGATGATCAAAATTTAGACATTTGGAAAGATTTGGTTTTTTTTTTTTTTTTCTTCTCAAATGATTGAATTTGTGTTTCACCTAAAATTGATTGGGGTCAAGATTGGATTGAATTAAAACTACCTCAATCAAAAAAAAAAAATCTCAATAAAAAGGAGTTACTACTTTTAAACACGTATGACAGGAGTTTAGTTTAGATCAGCATTAACCCATAATTTTTTTTAATCTTAAACATTAAAGAGAAATTAATCAAAGTTTTGAAAATACTTCCAAAATCAATATTTTTAGAGAATTCATAAATATTTTCCATTTAAAAATGTTTAAAAGGTGAAATATTGTTCCGAAGAGTGGCATTCAATCTTCAGAGAAGTCCGCCAAACGAGCAATTTCTATGAAGATGAGAAGAAATAAAGTATAAAGTGACTCATCCACAGTGTATTATTAAAGAGACTTTGAAATCGGTGGAAGCCAATCAATATATATATAAAAGCAAAGACCTCATGCGGGAGTATGCAAGGTCTTGTCAAGTGACGCTCTAACTTTGCATTTAGCATTTTTTTACCTCTTTCATTAAGTTTTTCTATATTAATTCGTGCTGTGATGGTCCCAAACATTTTCACTTTTCAGTTTTCTATTAAAAAGTGAGAATACACAATTTGATTGATTCACCAATATTTCATACTTTTTTTCTTTTTTGATGAAGTTTCATACTTTTCTCACAACCCATAATTTTGAGAAAAGTTTATGTTCTAGAAATTTCCTTAGCACAATCCTTCAGACGGTCCCATTATTTTTTCAAAAAAGACATTTCTTTTGAAGAAATTGTTTAATGCAATCCTTCTATGTACAACTCTCTCTTCTTCAATTTCCCTTCCCTTACTTTTTTCTCCCTTCTTTCCTTTTCATCTCCCTTAAAACCAAACAAGATATTAGTTTCCAAATTCAGCTAATAAAAAAAAAATTTGAGAATATTAATAAAAAGAGTTTGAATTTGGTAAGAATATGGTGTAAAATTCATGTTTTACACTAATAAGAGATGTTACATCAACTTTTTACTTAAAACTTAGTACATCATACCACAATTAATAACATCTTAATAAACTCTCAATTTAGTTGAATTTTCAGATGAGCATTATAATTGATTGAGTGTGGTTGTTCTTATTCTTTAATACGTGATAAGATGATGTGACATGTTGGAATTGAAGGGTATAAAACTTGAGTTTTAAACCACTTCCTTATAGAATTTAATCTTTAATAAAAATATGTAAAAAATATGTTTAATTACCGTTTTAGTCTTTAACACTTGTACTATGTATCAAAATGGTTTTTAACATCTTAAACGTGTCAATTTTGTTTCTAAATTTTTGGTATTGTGTCAAAATAATCCTTATTATTAAGCGGTACATGAAAAAAATTGATGTATCTAACATTAGTATCAAAACAATATTTTTATGTCGTCCAAGCTATCCTTTGAATTATCATGTGTCTTTAATTAGAAAATAAAATAAAATATTTGAAAATATATTAATTGCATCTCCATAAGTAAATATTTCTTTTCTTTTCCTTTGCTTTCTCGGCAACCAAATGTGGTCTAAGTCTTGACTTTTTAGTTAAAGAGCTCATGAACATCATCTAAAAAACATACTATTTACCTAATTTTAAAATGAAAATTTTAAAAAAACAAAAGCCAAATGTCAATTTTTTACATTATCATTTTTTTAAGAAATTAAAGTTATTACCAATTATATTATAAAAATCTTGTAAACTAACATGGTAATGAATATAATTAGTGTCAAGTCAACAAGGTAAGAAATCAATTTCCTAATTATTTTTCTATTTTGTGTTTAAAAATTGATACATTCATTTAATAAAAGTAGTGTGTAACCCTGTGCATATGTACATGTACATTTAAAAACAATCACAATTATATATATATATATATATATATATACACGATTTAGAATCTAATTGGATCTAGACTCTTCGATTTTTGTACGAAATAATTCACTTGCTACAAAAATTAAAATATTAGATGGGATACATGGCGTAAAATTGAACTCCAATTAAAATTCAATTTAGAATCTAATTGAATTTAGACTCTTTGATTTTTGCACCTAATAATTCACGTGATACACACATTTAAAATTAGATGAGACATGTGATGCAAAATTAGACTCCAATTTAGAATTTAATTAAATTTTTCTCTTAGTTTTGGCTGTGTGTGTGTGTGTGTGTGTGTGTGTGTGTGTGTGTGTGTGTGTGTGTGTGTGTGTGTGTGTGTGTGTGTGTGGCAACCTACCATCATTCTATTTAAAATTACATGTTATTCATGAAATCTTAGTTCCATATATGGCCCTTTTTTAGGAGCCACTATCTCATAAAAAAAAAAACTACCTAATAATAAATAATAATAAAAAGTTAGTATATTGCAATGTATTTGGAATCGATTTTTTTTTTTTAACCTTAAATTGGACACATGATACAAAATTAGACAACAATTGGAATCTAATTTAAAATCTAATTGGATTTTCTCGTAGTTTTGGCTTTATTATATATATAGACTGGTTATTGGCCTGTGTATTGCACGATTTTTTTTGGTATGATCTTTTTTGGTAAATATTATGACTAGAGAACATTTTTTTGGGGAAAAAAACTTCTTTTATTTTTATGTAGTGATTTTAAAAAAATACAATGAAGGGTTTTATGATAAATTTTGTTAATTTTATGCAATACATTTATATAAAATAAAACTCATAAAATGCACAAAATATACATAAAGGTATAATTCATGACTACGCATGAAAGTTATTGTATTTTTTTAATTTCTATTAGCTAGATCACATTTCTTAAATAAACTAAACAACCATTTCATCACCCCGTTTGATTGGAATGTTGTTAGTTAGTACATGATTGCTTGATAAACAATAATGAGAAAAAATTATTTTAATTCTAGGCATAAATGCACTTTTAGTCCCTACATTTTAGCTTTTTTCCATTTTCGTCCCTACATTTTTATTTTACCACTTTTAATCTCTAAACCAATTAATGCATTACATTTAAATCCTTATCATCACCCAACTAACAGAAAAAGCTGACGTGAGCGACGACACATTAAAATAATAATTAAAAAATCTATTTTGACATTAAAAAATGCCACATCAGCTACTAAATTAAAAAAAAATTAATTTATTAATTTTAACTAAATAAAAAAATTAAAAACAAAAAATCACATGAATTGAGATCTAAAAGTAGCTTGAATTCATATGATTTTTTGTTTTTAATTTTTTTTATTTAGTTAAAATTAATTTTTTAATTTAGTAGCTGATGTGGCATTTTTTAATGCCAAAATAGATTTTTTTAATTATTATTTTAATGTGCCGTCAGCCACGTCAGCTTTTTCTGTTAGTTAGGTGATGGTAAGGACTTAAATGTAACGCGTTAATTAGTTTAGGGACTAAAAGTGGTAAAATAAAAATATAGAGACTAAAAGTGCATTTATGCCTTAATTCTATTTTAAAAATAAATTTGTGAAATTTTCATTTTCATGTCCATTTTTTTAATATAATAGATTTAATTGTTCACATTAGTTTAATTGAATAGTATTGTGTTTATACCTTTTTTTTTAACTACAATTGATAATTCACAAAATGAGTAAACAACTTATTGAGTATTGCAAAAGATACAAATATGAACATCAACATGAGCATGAACATGAAGGGAGATTTCTATTCATGTTCTTGAAGAAAAAATTTGCTTACAGAAAATTCCTAACTTTATTAGGTACAGAAGAATCAAAGTTATAGATAACAAAATCAATAAACCAAAAAATTTAGGAGCCTAAGAGGAGCCATTACTCATTTGATACAATCCAAAATATTCAAGGACTAAAAATAAAAAAATAAAAACCATCCACTCCACACTTCCATCGCAACTACTTTAGCTCAAGGAAAACAATATATATATATATATATATATATATATATATATATATATGTATGTATATATCTCTATATCTTTTTTTTTTTTTTTTTAGAAATAATTACAATATGCTGCTAACCCCGCAACTTGAACCTTTTTTCCCTAACTCCCGCAATTTGAACATTTTCTCCCTTAAACTCGAGACACTTTGTGTATGAGGAGGTTTCAATTCAACTACATGGCCCTCGACATATATATATATATATATATATATATATATATATATATATATATATATATATATATATATATATATCTCATTTTATAAATATAAAAATTCTTTAAAAAAATATATATGTTTATCGTAATTAAGGGAAATCCTAATGGATACTTCAATTGAGCGTATGTGAAAAAGGCATATACATACCACAAATGGTAAAGGAAAAAGAAGAAGTTGCTAATCCCTTTTAATATGGTTAATTGCTTTGCCTCAATCAGTCGACCAAACAACATACCGCTTATTCATACCACAACCACAAATGACAATGCAGCATTAGCCATTTGTAATTGCTAATCTAAAAGTACAAATTTCCTTAATAGTTCTACCTTCGTTTCTTTTGGCTAATATGTCTTTACTGAATCAAAATCAAACCACAAAAATCATATAAAAATCACCAAGTTAGAGTTTGAAATTATAATTAATTTTTTTAAAGAAATCTAGGCACATTTGCACAAAAATTCCATGTAACTAAGTCACACATAGGAATATTGGACCATTTTTCCTTTGTATAAATAGGGGGGGTCCCAATGGGATGAGAGGGCTAACAATTTTCTCTCCAAAACATTTATTGTAGGAACACAAACGTTTTCCATTGTAGACTTTTCACGATTAAAGAACATGACTTGCCAACTAATCAAACTAGAGTTTTTAGTACCTATAGCTATTTCACAACATCAAGAACAAACCCAAGTGTATTCAATGTCAAATTCCATAGTCTCCTGTTACATCAAATGAGTGTTTAATTTTTCTCGCAAAGTATTGAATAGAAAAGCTTCTGGGCCATAGTCTTAATTACAACTCTCAATCATGTTGGACTTGGATGATACCTATCAACAACGTATCATTATGAGGTGCAGAAAAAACTTGGAGTGTACACAATGTTTAGTGTGGATGGGAAGAAATTTCATCCTATTCCAATTGGTTAGGTTAGTAAGGGACCTATTCCAATTTAATGATCCTGGAATTTTGTATACAAGTAATAATCAAGGAAACTTCCACCTAAAATAAGTCGGACTTTTGGCAAGAGAGAAAATTGATGTCTAGACAAATCAAGCTAAGGCCGAGCAAAATGGACCATATTTTTAATTTCTTATCTCTATTTGTTCCATGTACAAGACTTATAGTCAATGCTTGGTGTATAAAAGTTGAACATCTTATCTAAAGTCCATCCTCTGAAAGCTTGAGAAAAAATTCATTTAAACCAACACAATATATAAATTATAAAGGAATCAAAGAAAAATTGTCAAAAATAATGAAAATTTAATCTATGCTTAAATTCTTATAAGGATGAACACAATAGCAATATCCTTTTAAAAAAAAATAAAGATAAAAAAATTTATACTTATTTTGTATGTATGATAAAGTCCTATTACAAAGTTTTTTGAGACTCATGTTGATTAGTGATTAAAAGTGATTAAAAGTTATAAAGGAATAATCATCGATATATATATAAGCAGAGACCTCATGCGGGAGTGCGTGAGATCTTGCCAAGTGACGCTTTAATTTTGCATATAGCATTTTTTTTTTGCCTCTTTCGTTAAGGTTTTTTTACTGTTATCCAAAAGTTTACATTAACTTATTTTACTGTTATCTCATTAGTCTCTCATTAATTGCCTACGCTTACATCACACATTTCTCTCTTTTTCATGTCTTTTAGCATACCCACCATTTTAATATTTTAAAAAAAGTAAAAAAGTACTCCCTCCATCCCACTTTATTTGTCCTGTTTGAAAAGTCAAACATTTTAAAAGAACATCATTTTTTGTCTTGTCTGCCTTATAAAAATGTAGAAGTTTACAAAACTACCCTTAAATAAATTTATCAGTTTTTTTTTAAAAAATAGTTATTCTTAATGAGACTTAGGGGTATACTAGGAACATTAGTAAACTAATAACTTTTATTTTTTGAAACGGGACAATATTTTGGGACATCCCAAAATGGAATAGAGGACAAACAAAATGGGTCGGAATGAGTAATAATTAAGGACTAATAGTAATAACTAACTAGATAAGGCATTGGAGAGAGATAGAGAGACATAAAAATGTTGTCGATTGTTAAATAAAACGCATTGTTTCACTACAAAATCAAAACGTATTGTTTCACTATAAAAGACCTGAGACTGACAAAACATTTTATGTATGATGTATGATGTATGTCTGAAAGTTTTTCTCAGCTCTTGCAACTTTTCTCTGGACATGGAATGTTTTTCTCAGCACTTCCAATGTATGTCTGAGAAGTTTTTCCCAACACAAGGGAAATTCTAGTTTTTGGTTTGTCTAAGTTAAGTTTTCGGTGTTTTATTTGTTTAAAACGAAATCAAAAAATGGTCTTTTTATATTATTTTATGAGTAAAATAAACAAATAAGCTACTTTTTATTTTGTTTTTGTTTTTAGTTAATGATGTGTTACCACTTACCAGTTAAACTAGGTTACCAGCTGAATAGAAATCCACAACTACCAAAAAAAGTTGAGTTTCTTTTCTTTTCTTTTTTGGTTTTTATTTAATGATTTTTTACCAATTAAGTTTTGACATGTCACATTATATTCCATGTTTTCTTTTTTAATTTAACATTTTTGACTTTTTTTTTTTTAAACATTTTTGACATTTAGGTTGTGTACAATAACATTTTTTTTCCCCAAAATACAATAACATGTTGACAAATGTTATTGATAATGTTTACACATGTAACAATGAACATTAACTCCAAAATAGACATCATACCTTCAAAAACTTCAAAGCATCATAGAAGGATCGTAATCAAAAACACATTCATTTGTTTCCTTATATGTCCATATATAAATTACACGGAAGAGTCCCACAAATTTTTTAGTTGAATGCATGCACTGATCCAACCAAGCCATCATAAATTTGTCAAACCCTTTCATTGAAAAAAAAAAATTGTCAAATCCTCTTTTATCTTCATGCCCCTCCATCCTTTATATATATATACAGTTTGGCTATCATCAGGAGTAGACGCTATAAATTGAATATCTCTAAAAAAATATACAACTTGGCTACAAGCTTAGTTGCAACCTTGGGCTACAACACACAATAAAAGATGATATGTGTCCCTATAATATGCAATATTGTATTGCACATGATAAACACACATATCATCTTCCTATTATAAGTTGACGCCTAAAACTCTAACCAAGTTTGCAACCAAATTTTGTTCATCCATATATATTTTGTTTCTTACCACTTTACTTTTTGTTTGGGGTACAACCTTACCACTTTACTTGGTTTATAGTGTAATTCTAGGGCTCTAAATGATCCAAGCCGTTCAAAATCTCTCGGCCTTAGTTCAATAAAAACTTTTGTTCTGTTTGTTTCGATAGAAAACTTTGTCTAAAAATAGTTTTCTATGTTTTCTAGCGTTTGGTAGAATCATAAAAACTAAGTTAATGGAAAACTACTTTGGTCAACAACAAAAATATGGCTTATTTTTAAAGATTATTTTCCTCTAAATATTTTTGAAAAACAACTCCATCTCACAACAAGCTAAATAAGAGAAGTTATGAGATTATTTTTCAATTTATTTTAGGTCGTTACCAAACATAGGAAAATGAAATCGTTTTATAAAAATACTTTTTGGAAAATGACTCGATCATTTTCTAGAAAACGTTATCGCCAAAACAAACAGAGCGTTCATATTTTTTTGTTTATAAAAAAGCCAAGTTTGAGTTTCAGTTTTAGACTTTTTTAATAAACAAACCAAGCTAAGCAAAAAAATTATTTATTAAAAAAAAATTAAAAAAAAAAAAACTTTCATGAACATTAGAGCTCAATACAATATAAGTTGAGCCTAGGCTCATTTATGGGCTTAGTAATAATTTTGATATGAGCTTAACAAATAAACCCATATCCTTCTAAGACTTTAGTTAATTAGGAGTTGGGACCCATTCATTCAAACCAGATAAGCTAGATAATAAATTTGATATGTGCTTGATAATGTACTTGTGTTAGATCTCAAGTTCAAATGTTTGATATTATTAAGCTCAAGTTTGATCTTGATATAGAGCTTGATTTTGGCTTGAAAAATGATTTAACCTAAGCCAAGCTGAGCTTAAGCATTTAAACATTTTGATGAGCTCAAACTTGAACATTATCTGTGGACTTGAACATGTTACTTTTGGTGTCAAGCCAAATTTGAACATTCGCTACACAACAAGGCTCATCTCGTTTACCACCCTATATCTAATCCCCACACAACTCATTTTGCACACATACATACATTTTTCAATAAGACTAGGGTGACAACTAAACATCATAATAATTACGTGACACTTAATTCATCTACCATCTCACACCAAGGCCTACCAAAATCTATAACTATAACTATAGGTGTCTATTGACCCACCTAACCTGAGCCACCCAATTAGTACCGACTTGACCCACACCTAATCCAATGGTCAACAATGGCTATGCCTCTTTATAACAGACTTATGGCAGGTCTCCCTCTCAAAGAACCAAGTTGACCTAATCTAACCATGAAAACAAAAAAATTGGCAAGATCCACCAACTCTAATTCAGAACTCAGTCAACTCTAATGGAGACCTGCTAGATCTAACAAGATCTCTACTAGATCTAGTGAGATCTCACCAAATTTTCCATGTATTCAGCTTGTCCATTCCCTTTCTCCACCATTGCTGATCCTGATTGAACCACCCACTACCTATGAAGAGACTGAACTGCCCGATATGCTGCTCCTCCCAAGTCAATGAAGAGTTGATTTCCATGCACCTGATCAAATCTAGTCAAGTGTTGGTTGAATACAAACCTGACTCGTACTGACCTGCGAACACCTCTACTGACCTGTGGACACCTCTATCTAAAA
Source organism: Quercus wislizeni (assembly GCA_023055345.1). Taxonomy (NCBI): domain Eukaryota; kingdom Viridiplantae; phylum Streptophyta; class Magnoliopsida; order Fagales; family Fagaceae; genus Quercus; species Quercus wislizeni. Next base: position 20,963,968 of record JALGQJ010000010.1, read on the forward strand.
CATTATATTTAAACTGTTATTATGGATACTACAAATTTTACTCCATAAAACTTACAAACTTGTGTGAAATTAGAAAAAATCTATTCAAAGATTCATTATGTTGTTAAAGTCCACTAATGGCTCATATGTGAGATGTTAAGCAAATTGAGTGTTATTGTGAAATTGTGATGACCATTTGTTGTAACTCTAACTTTATTTTATACAAGTAATTTGCTTGTGTAATGAGCTGATTAATTAAAAAATTTTGTTAAAAAATATAATAATATTTTACAAATATTATTGAAAATATGATAATAATTAATGAGCTACTTGATACTCTAAATTAACTATCATCATAAATACATATATTGAGCCACGCCTAGACGATATGTAGTGTGAAAGCATATAAAAATACAAAATTATGATAAATTATTAAAATAAAAATTTTTATTTAGAACTTCTTGAAAAAAATTTGTAATATATATAATTTGAGTTGGCCGGAATAGAAGTTTAAATTTCTTAAAAAAATTTAAATAATAGATTTTAAAACTTATAATTTTTTGGAATAGAATTTTAATTTTTTGAAAATTGAGTAATAGATTCTTAGCTAAATTAAATTATCCTAACAATTAATTAGATAAATATAATTTTAATTGGAGTAAATAATGTAATTTCTTAAAACTTAGGTAACAGAGTTTTCATTATATTAAACTATAATAACAATAAATAAGATAAACTAATTTACAAATAAATGAGAATGTAGTGAGTCACTTGTAGTTGTGTAGACACTCATTTTTGCAACTATCATTTAACCTCACTTGCATTGCATCATGCACCACATTGCATATCATATCACAGGGAAAAACTTTAATTTTTGACTATTTGATTTCTAATTTCATTGCATGATATGAATTTTTAATTCTAACAGGCCTATTTTTAGTTTAATTTAAATTACATGATATGTCATAATGCTCTTGGTTGAGTATAGATTCTACGGTAAAGTTGCATGCACCTGATTTAATCCAGAGACAAAGCATTAATTGATTCCTTGCTAAGTTGGTAAAAATTGATTAATTGATTGAATATATTTGGAATTAATATTCTGAACTTGAGAACCAAGAAAGTCCAAAAAAAATTGTAGAAATTTGGAGGAAATCAAAACACCACTAAAACAAAAGATGACGAACCAAAAAAGAAAATATACAGGAAATATTTGGACCAAGATCGAATCAGCACTTGGGCCAGATCTCCTAGATTTCCTTCCTTTTCTGCTCAGGCTTGCTCCCCTCTCAGCTTGACTTTGAGACCTACATTTTTCATTCAAAAAATCTAATTTTCCTAAGTCCCACATTTCCTAGAAACTCAACGGTAACCCTCAGCCTTCAGTATAATTACCCCTATCCAATATCAAACCAAAGCACACCAAATTTCAAATCCATACCCCAGAATTTCAGAGAAAAATGAAAACTGCTCTCTCTCTCTCTCTCTCTCTCTCTCTCTCTCTCTCTCTCTCTCTCTCTCTCTAGAGTTAATAGTAGGAAGGTTCATTTGGTGTCTTGGACCTCCTAATCTCAATTCACTAGAAATGATAGCTTGGTCCTTCTGGTCTTAAGCTACCAAATTCCTAATCATGAATCTTTTTTGCTTGGACCGCTAAGGAGTGCCAATGCATGCAAGTAATGTTTCTAACCTCCTCTTTTTGATTATGCTCTAACTTTTAGATTCAAGCATGCTTTACTTTTGTTGTTCTTCATATGTTCTTGGTTACTAGCATGTTAATTCTAGGTAGGCATGGCAACAGGCAGGTTTGGGGCGGGTTTCAAATTCCCCACCTCCATTCCACTTCCGCTTCAGGGCGGGTTTCTCCCCCCCTGCCCCCCCCACCTCATTCTAGTAGGTACCCGCAATTGCTCACAGGTACCTTTCCCGCCACACTCAAATTTTATATATTTATAATTTATTAAAATTTTATTTTTTGAACACATTAAATTAAAACTCATGAACATTATTAAAAAAAAAAGATCCAACATTACAAAACCTTATCAAAGCATAACAATACAACAATACAACAATTCAAGTAATAAGAAATACAAAAATAATTCAAACATAGCAATACAATAATTAAAAAATATAAATAATGTAATTATTAAAACATAAAAGTATAAATTCAATAATACAATATAAAAAACATCATAAATTTAAAATTAGAAGGCTAAAAACACACACACACACACGCATATATATATATATATATATATATATATATATATATATATATATATATATATATGTCTTATAAAAACATATAAAAATATTTTTTAATTATTTAAATATAAACAGGGCAAGAGTGGGGGAAAAATATTAACCCCCATCCCCGCCCCATTTGTTATGCGGGGCGGGTAAAGCCTATCCATTAAGGGTGGGTAAGGCGGGTACCAATGGGTGCGGGTTTAAATTGCCACCCCTAAATCTAAGTTCTTTTTAGCCTTTGCATGCCTAGAATAGGGTTTCATCATGCTCATGAATGTTGTTTTAATCTTTGCAATCACATGTTCTTGGATGAAATAGACTAATTGTATGATGTGATATGATCATTGGTCACTCAAATCTAAAAAACTGGTTTTACCAGGCAAGTTAAGTGTCTAACACTTTCCCAATCTTGTAACCTCTGAATTTAGATGAAGCAAAGCTATGTATTTTTGTTTTTTATTGTATCTAGGGCCAAAAATTTGTAGTTTTTCTGTTATTATCAAGAGATGTACAATTTAAATTCATCAATAAGAAAATACACTTTTCAACTTTTTATTTTCTTATTTTTCAAATTAATTAAGGGGCAACTTCATTGTAAAACCCTTAACCTAGGAGGGTAGAAAATGTCAATAGAACCTTCACTCTTGAGAGTCACCAATACAACTCACACATTCATGTGAGTTATGCCAAAACCTACTCTAAAAGGTTTGGGCCAGGAGCATGGTCTCTCACAAATAGAGAGAAGGTAGTTACTTGGTGTAACCATAGCTTCTAAAACCCTACTTTTAACATAGTCACTTTATGTAACCATGATTTCTATAACTTCATTTTTATTGCATAGTATATGATGTTTTACAAATTTTATAAAGCAACAAGTCTAGAGGCACAAAAAAAAAAAAAAAAAATCATAAATCATAACTATGGAACAAATCGATATTGATAGGTGAAAAGAAAAAATTGATGTTAATTGTGGACTTAAAGAAAAAATTGGAAAAAATTTATCAATTCTACTGTTATAAAAAATATTTTAAAAGTATTATGTCTATAGCATCACTCTTAGATAAACAAGTTTGCCTATCTAAAATGAACCAATACACTGTACCTTTTTTGAAAACGCAAGGCAAACAAGCCTAGACCTAAGTGCTTATCTAAAGTGAAAAAGGATTTCATCCCAAACAAAATAAAATCTCACATATAAAGGAAGGAATGCTCTAGAAGTCATAAGATGTCATTTATTTATCACAAAACCTTCATTTTATTTCATTACTTCTTCTCTAAGATTCCACCGCCAATAATGCTTAAGAAAACTATTTAATTACATTGTCATATTTACCAAAATATCCTGCAATTACAGTGGCAAAACCTAACATTTGCATGTTTATATATATTATATAAGGATTATGGAATCAACTTTCTCATTTCTCAAATTGCACACACAACCACCCCTCTCCTAATTTGGCAACAAATAAAAAGAAAATAGTACTAATTAAGGCTATGCCAAGTGTCAAAGTTAACTTATAAAGAAGAAAAAGCTAACTTATAAGTAGCTAAAAAAAAGTTAGCCAAGAGTCTTATAACTTAATTTGTTGATATACTTTTTAATATTTTTAACGAAAACATCTAGTGTTAAAATCCTCTTATCCCATTATAACTATTGAATTATAAAAAATAATTTTTTTAAAAACAAAAAAGAAAAAAGAAAAAAAGAAAAGAGGAATGGTAAGTGTGGGGTCAAAGAACTCAGCAGCCCCGGCCCACTTCATACAGAACCCAAGGCCCACATCGAGGAGGAAGAAGCACTCGAGGATTAACAAAGAGAGCCCCAGTTGCCAGGGGACATCGCCGAAGACAATCCTACCGTCGGCCAACCAAAATCTTGAGAAAGAAGAGCAACATGCCCTTAAAGACAATCTCCCCAGGCGTCCCAAGCAAAAAGGACTAACACGGTGGGCCAGCCATAAGAGCATAGTGGAGGAGCAATTCCAGGGAAAGCTGTCACCTCCGTATTAAATGCCCACAGCTGACGATCTAGCCGCATTAATGAGAAAATGACCCCTGAATAATACCACCTTGGTTGCTGCAACTCACAGCAAGTTGAAGAAGGCGGCAGATGGGACAAGCACTCAAGTAGCAACCTGCATGATCAAGAAATAGAGGGCCAAGATCAATGGAAATGAGGTATATAACATAAGAGACCTTCCAGGAATGGGGGATCGAAAAATAGATTGAAGGAAGACAGTTGCTGTTTTTACCACCCTGGAAAGCTTCTATAACTGAGCACCGAAGAACCAAGAAGAAAAATCAGACCTCGGATCAAGCCTGAGGATAAACTTTCACTCTTCCCCCCACGTGTTTGATTATTCCATCTATTTACGAACATGTCCGGTTGTTGCAATCCTCACTAAAGCCCAGTTTTTAAGCCCATTCTCTACCAAATTTATTGTATTGGGCCCGTTGGATTTGAGTTTATTCACGTAACAGTGGAAGCACTCAAGGCCAGACCCTACAGTAAGAGTTCAAATTTCTATTTGATTTCAAAAGCAATTAAAAAATAAAATAAAAAGGGAGAGAAGTGTATCAACGGATAAGCACACTCACCTATGGTGCATATTGTTTGCATGATGGTTGTCCAAAAAAGAGTGACTTTCTATAGTATAAATAGTAGTGACGTTTTAGAGAGACATTATGTGAGTGTGTGCACTTTTATTAGAGACGATGCTTCCAGGTTACTCATCTCTATCTTTCTCTTGGATTTGTTTGGATGCTTAGAATATTTCATTGGGATTCCTTGGAAATGAACACGAATTATATATTTTATATATATGGGTCGTATCTCCCTGCTGACTCTGCATCTCCCTCTCTATCTCTCTCTCTCTGAAATTGAAGTTGATAATATTTTCTTTCAACATAAGGGTCGCAACCCGCAAGAGCAATATTTTCTCTCAATGAAATTTTGTATGGATTGGACTTTCTTTTGCAAGAGCAAATACCCGAACATAAGCTATTCTTGATTTATTAGAATTCTAAGCTTTTTATCACTAATATACCTCTCTTTTTTTTCATTGATAGGTTCAGAACTCGAAACCGACTTCCAGAATCTTGGCTCTATGGATCGGCTTCTTCGTTTCCACATCTTTATCTTCCTCCTCTTCACCCTTATCGTTTTTACTTCTGTACAAGCAAGCAACGGCACAATCAATTGCACTACTATTGACTGTGGCAAGGATCTCGAGTTGACAAGGACACCTAATGGTGTATGTGAATCATGTGAAAGCACCCATGGAACCTGCTCAACCAATAGTCATGGTGATTTCGTTTGCCTTTGTAATGGAGCGAAGCATCGGTATAACTGTAATGGTCCAACTTAGTATTATAGGGTTCTTGCTAGTTGCTTCTGAACCCTGCAAGTCACGTGCATGGATATATTTAGAAGGTGCTGTTGTGTTTTAATAGTGGTGTATTGGGTAATGGGTTCATGTGTCTATGCACTCTCCTTAAAGTATGTACACAATGGGTGATTAATTAATCGAGACTGGTAGGGCTTCTATTGTGTTAATATGCTAGCTCTTTTTTTTTTTTTCTTTTTTTTTTCTGGAAATGCTAACGAGTGCGATCTCGTTAACAATCTAGTTAAAAAAAAATTATGAAAAAAAAAACAATTAATATTTTGACAATTTTTTTCATTTCTCATAAAAGTGATGTCAAAATTTTCCTAAATAGTAATGGATTGAATAATAATGGATTGTTGAAAAGTGATGTCAAAATACCTTAGAGCACTCGTTAGCATGACCCTTAATTTTTTTTTTTTTTTTTACCCCTTCCTCTATTGCACCTCATAAAATAGTAATGGATTGTTGAAATTGAAAGTTAAAAAAGGCAACTTTCAATCTCAACTATTGAAGAAAAAAGTTTAAAAATTTTTGAAAAAAATTATGAGGTTAAAGTTAACCAATGAAAATGGCAAAAAATGATGTGTGTGGAAATGGGGTATTTGCACCCGGTGCAATACCTAGGTATTACACCGTTTCCAAATCCCTTCTTTTGTTTGTTTAAATTAAGGTTTTTTTTTTTTTTTTTCAAATGCTAAAACACAAATTTCATTAAGGGGTGAAGTTTCATCAAATTAAGGCATATAAATTATACGAATTAAAATAATTATTTTCCGTAACTTTGCACCCATTTGGTACAGTTTAATAGTTTATTTTTTAGTTTTCAAAAAATATAAGCCCCGTTTGATAGAGTTGTTAAACAACTCATTTTTAGTTTTTAAACAACATTACACACTTTTTCACTTACACCCACGTATTTCAAAACATTATAAACAATATTACTTAAACTCCTCTACCAAACGGTCCATAGTTGCTTGACTTTTGACTTTGATCCAAACAAAAATTACTGTAGGTGTAGCTATAAGGGGCGAAGTTTAAAATTTTATATATAATTGTTTGAAAGGATGTCTCCACTAAGTATCCATGGCTGAATGGTTAAAGCACTCAACTCATAATTGGCAAAGTCATAAGTTCAATTCATACTGGATGCACACCAATAGGAAAAATAACTATGCAGAATTACTGAGCTACATGGAATTATAGTGGCAAGTGGGATGAGAACGTGACGATTTTAGACTAAAGTGGAGTAAAGATCAAATTAGATCCTTGTAAATAAATAAAGGTTTCAATCAGTACGTACTTTCAAAACTCTAGACACAAAATAGGTAACTGAGACAAACTTTTAAGGAATATGTTTTGTGTCTGCCCTAATAAATAAAAAAAGGTTAATGTTGCATAAAAATTACATGCAAGCTATTACCACATGCAATTGAAATGAAAAAAAAAATGAAAAAAAAATCACTTTCTAGACTTGAATTTGCTAAAAAAAATTTCTATTCTAGTTTTCCTGATTAGAAAATATTGGAAAAAATACAGCGACATAAAAAATAAAAATAAAAATAAAAAGGAAGAAAAATGGACCAAACAGTGGGTTGATCCCGTATCGAAAAATGAGTGTGAGTTAAAGAGGTTTAAAGTCTGTATTGTGTATCTAAGAGTTAGGTCTTTTCAAGTAAACACCACTGTCAGTTTCCTTAAGACGTTATCCCCTCTCCCTGTGTGTGTGTAAAAACACTTAGTACTCTCAAAAGAAAAAATAGTGGATAAATCTCATATCAGAAAATGAGTGTAAGTTAAAGAGGTTTAAAACCTGTGTTGTGTATCCAAGAGTTTGGTCATTTTTGATATACACCATTGTCAATTTCTTTAAGACCTTCTCCCCTCTCCTGTGTGTGTGTGTTAAAATACTTAGTGTGTGTTTGGAAAGTAATGAAAATTATAAATTATTTCACCATTCAGCTTATTTTTGCTACTATTTATGAGCCCCACTGCACTTTTTGGTACAATTCATGGGCTCCACTATACTATTTCAACTAACTTTTACTTTTATTTACAGTACTTTCAACAATAAATTTTCAATTTCAGTAAAATAAGTAATATCCAAACATATTCTTAGTGTTCTTTTAAAAAAAAAAAATACTTGGTCAGCAAAACAAATGAAACTTGTAACCTATTTTTAAGCCCAAAAATTACCAAATGTCTCAAGGCCCATTTCACACAAAGGGTTCGGTGGGCCTATGGCACTTTTTTTGGGTTCGTTTTCTTTTCTATTCTTTTTTTAATGTATCATAATTCAACATGGGATTAGTGAATCTCGATAGTGGTGGAATTAGCTCAGATTAAAATTCAATAATCCTGCTAAGCCCGAAAAATGAAATAGTCAGATAGCTAGGATAAAAACTCAATCATCTTGCTAAGCCCTAGAATGAAATGTCAAGCTTAAGGAAAATATGTTGGTCTGTAGTAGTTTTTACTTGGTACCCCTTAAAGGTTGTCACATTTCATCTTAATTTCTATGTTAAGAAATATAATAAGCAAAGAATGTTGAAAAACTTGTTGTACTCCAAGTGCAAGATTGTCACGAAGTAATAACTCGGTAAGTCTAAGATCGAATCCACAGGAAAAAGAGAAATGATTAGCAAATCACAAGAATATAACTAAAAAAGTAAGAATATATTAAACAAAATTTTTGATAGTTTGGTGAAAGTAATTTTGAATGAAAGGAAATAACAATATATTACACATCAAAAAAAAAAAAAAAAAAAAAAGGAAATAACAATATATTAAAGCACTAAGGTTTAAGAATCTACACACAATGCATCTATTCGTAATCTTAACAATTGTTTTATGGTTTTAATACTTAGGTATTATGTTTTTGATTTATTTACTCATCTAGAAAAGTATTTAATTCTGTATAATTCTTTGATTTATCTTAGACTTCAGCACATTAAAAGCTTACTTCCCTGGTCACTCAAGCTCGTGTCAGTCCCACTCATCTCACAGCATGTGAAGCCCACAACTGAATGAATGAACCACTAAATGGAATTGATACATGCTAGGTGACTTAACCCATATGTTCCGGCCTGCTCTCATTTTGAATCCAGGACTTGATAGCTAGGTTTACGATGTCAACTCTAAACCGTATTTGCCAGTCCATTGGCTAGACTTATCATCATGTACAATAAACCGTGTTCACCCGGTCCATAATATTGGATTCATTCATGAAGAGACATTTCAAGTACCAAAGTCCATACTATCGTATAGAGGAAATATTTTATCCAAACAAAAGAAAATTCCAACACTAGTGCTTAATTGTACTAGTAGGTTCTCAATTCTCATAACTTATTTTACAGGAAAATGCATATACCAAATCAGCAGTCCCATTAACTACAAAGGTTTGCAAATGAATCGTCAGTGGAAAAGAAGGTTGAATTGGAACTCATGTCTTCTCATTCCTTTTTGGGGGATTTTACCTTTTAGTGATAGACCAATACTATCACAGAACATCGCAATTTAACCACACAAAAGAAAGATGACAAATCACTACTTCAGCACCCCATCATCGTTTTTGGCTCAAATCATTCAACTGGACATTTTGGATGATGCCATTTTCATTCAAGTATTCAACAAATTCATCAATAAGATAGGGCCATGCACCTTCAGCATCATAATTTGTTAATGCAGGGTCCACCGTCTGGATATACAAAGCATGAAAAATTAGTAGTGCCATGATGAGCATCAAAACCAGCAAGTCGCGTCAATATACATAATGCTCATGAAAGGACGATATCAATGTTTCTTTTTGTTTCCTTTCTTATTAAAGAAGATTCAAGTCTTCAACGGCTATGAATATTTTTTTCAATAAGTAAAAACAATTTTATTCATAAGAGATAAATCAATCACTCTCTAAAGGCAATGAATATCCCGATACCTAGTAATTTATTCAGAAGATTAAAAACAGAAATGCTGGTGATTGTTTAATAAACTTCAACAAGATAAAAAATTGATTAGGAAACCAAAATTCATGACCTTGTTTTCAATTACACAAACAAAAATTTATCTTTCCATATTTGTATTCTCCATATCTATCTCACAGAAAGAAAGAGATGGAGTAATCAGAACTGCCACTAGTGCAGCATCTTTGTTGTGTGGGAGGTAAGAATACCGATATAGAAAAACGAAGGTACGAATAAGATTGTTCAGTCTGTGGAATTAAAAGAACGCAGATAACAAATGGCAGCAGGGATGGAAGTCAAGTATCAAATGATTCCCAGTGGAGAGAAAAAAACAACAAATAGGAAACAAGGAAAAAGAATGAAGTCAAGCTAATCAATCACTCTCTAAAGGCAATGAATATCACGATACCTAGTAATTTATTCAGAAGATTAAAAATTGAAATGCTGGTGATTGTTTAATAAACTTCAACAGGATAAAAAATGATTAGGAAACCAAAATTCATGACCTTGTTTTCAATTACACAAACAAAAATTTATCTTTCCATATTTGTATAACCCATATCTATTTCACAGAAAGAAAGAGATGGAGTGATCAGAATTGCCATTAGTGCCGCATCTTTGTTGTGTGGGAGGTAAGAATACCGAAATAGAAATGAAGGTATGAATAAGATTGTTCAGTCTGCGGAATTAGAAGAATACAGCTAACAAATGGCATCAAGGATGGAAGTCAAGTATCAAATGAAGTCAAGCTAAGATTATCTCTCTCACCTGTCCTGGAAACATATATTTCTCCCACTCTACATAATAAGAAAGCTACTTTTAAAATAAAATATTCTAAAATAATTAAAAAGGTGGAGGAAGGGGAGGCAGCACAATGCATATCATACTTCTTGAGTTTGAGGAGATAAAAAAGCAGTTGAAAAGGGTAATGATTGCATATGCAGGTGTAAATGAAACGTAGGCATTTAATCTTGAGATAATGGTGCAGTATATAATAATCCTTTTTATATCTTACCCTTGCAAACTCCAATAGTTGAGACCACGTGTCCCTAGATATTGCCTTGTTATGCCGAGCCTAAGCATCAACATCAAAACAGAAAGGAGAAGCCAAACGAAAAAAATTATTAATTAATCCTCTCATAAAAGATATAGAAGAAAGCTGATAGAGTTCATAACATCAACCCAATTAAACATGTATAACTCAACACATATCCATGAATTTATTTATTTTAAATATCATTTAAAAAGGGGACCCAATATCCTAGAAAAGATTTTATTTTATTTTATTTTTTGATAAGTTACCCTAGAAAAGAAAATTCATCTATCCACAGAAAATTTCACAAGGTAATCATTATGAAAAACAAAGCCTGCACCAACAGGTATATCTATTATCACGTGCTTAGATAGGTCATATGCAGTAATCACTGGTGCCTAACCAAACCAAGAATCACAAAAAAGTGCAGTCACACAACCAACCACCAAGGTAGTTTTGGATTAAATAATTTATGAAGGCAAATTAGCCAATGAGCCTAGGTGTAGAGCTGTTCACCCACCAACCATCACATTCCGCCATTGACAAAATTTCACCAAACTTACTGAAAATGGCAGTTACCAACAATGTTGACGAGGATAGGATTTTTGCCAAAACCCCCAGGCATTTTGTCTCACAATGAGTGAATCCTTTTAGGGGGTCAGGGAAGAAAGAAAGAAGATGAAAACAACACAAAGACAAAGACAGACCAACAAATCTAACAATGACATAGATGCCTATGTGCCATTTATAACATCACAAAGACCTGAAGATAGATCCCCAGAGGGCATCAAGGTTGAAATAATAATAAACATAATTAGCAATATATTCTCACTTCCTATTGCAGCTCACTTAACAATGCCTTAATCCCAACATGATGCCAGCTACAAAATTCTTTTCAACATAGGTCACAAGAATTCACTACTCAATTCTCATTAGATCAAAATATGGATGGTAAGCTACCTGTAAGAACTGGCACCAATGATCAACCAATGGCCACTGCTTTTCGGCAAACAGTAATTGCCACATTCCAATAGCTGTATCCAATGCTAAAGATTTCTGACCCTGAAATACTAAGAAAAATCAGCTACATGCATATGTAACCAGAATTTGGGTGACAATGACATTGTATAAAAAAAACACATACATAATTGAATTTTTAGGTGTTAAATATAATTTTTAGTAAAGTACATAAAATGTAGCACAGAGCTGTCGTAGAAGCTGAAGGAAAAATCTGTTTGTAATCATGTGTGCACATGCTGTGTGCATGCATACACACATGCATCCCCATGCTTTTGAATGTACAGCCTTTTAAGCTAAATAAAATTTCACACCCATCAAGGATCATATCCACCTAGACAGCCATAACACTTTGCAAAAATTTCAGCAAGTGGCTCATTGTCTCTTTGCTATGTTTCAATTGGCTCAGTAATGTCAGCAGACTCAGCATGTCTCTCCATATTGTAAAATTTCTGGAAATTATCATCCATAGGGAACTGGAAAAATGCATTTAGCTTCGCCATCTCTGCCTATCAAAAATTCACCTATCCATGTTTATTCCAACAAAAAATGGGAAGGAAACATTTTATAAATGAAACTTAAAACATCTAAATCCCCCGCCATTGTTCTAGGGATAATAGTAATACAAGCTTTAAGAGGCACCTATCCATCAAAGATTCAGTCATTTAGCGTAGTTGTCAAAAGCTCCGATTACTGCTATATACATGCAGTAGTGACTTTGTGATGGTATTATGCACATACAAGGACACTATATACCTCAGCACAACAGGAAAATAATAAAATCCAAAAGAACAGGTCACTATATAATTTAAGAACTAATGCAAAAAACCATACATCCCTGGTTCGAGTTTTAGCACCTCAATCTAAGCTATCTTCCCAATAAAATTCAAATTCTATGAGCAGCCAGTGTCACACAACATGAAATGAACACAGGTATCAAACATACTTAGACTCAATCATTCTTTCTCAAACTGTTTTTCAGTTTCATGAATAAGTCAAAATTTACTGTTTTGGATATTCTATGCTAAGGTTACATTACATCTTGTATGCCCTCAAGAAGAAATCAATTCCCAGTTCACTTATACATCACTGAATTAGAAATAGATATTAAAAAATAAAATAAACCAAATTCGAAGCCAGGAGAACATCTGAGTTCATGGATCTAACATCCATACCAAAATGCACCTAAGTCTAGACATTTCCACTCAAAATTAATGGCAGGATTGCATGCAGGAATTAATCAAGTTGATTTTTAACAATAACAGAAGGGCATAAAGCAACTCCAGCACACTCAGAGCACACCCCATTCTGAGTTCAGAGTAAAAAGACGAGCTTATTGTGCATACACTTCATCTAAATGTTAAATAAGTGATATCACCTTCCAATGCTGGTTTTTCTAATAAAAGGAATTATTCAGGGAAAAAAAAGTAGCAAAACCAAGTACCATACCTACCTAAATGACTACAGGGAGCAGGAACAAGAACAAGTGGAAAAGTGGGGACACAATCAACATTATAAATTCGAAATATCAAAAAACAAACACAGAAAAACCAATCCTGGATTAACCAGGAGCCCAAAATAAAAATAAAAATAAAGAAACTGAGAAAAGTGAAAAGCTGAAAACTATTAAAGTCTTCATTTTCAGCAGTGGAAATAAATATCCATAGGTCAAGAGTATGTATAAATCCAAGCATTCACACAGAGAAAAGAGTACCTTTTCTTTTGCCCAGCCAAACGCAAAGTTATATATCTCACGGAACTTTTCTGAACAAATACAAGCAAAAATCATTGTCAGCAACAAAAGCACAATAATTGTATCTCTGGCTTAGAAATGCTAATCAAACCAACCAATGAGCTCTAGTTTAAATGGTACCTCCTCCCTTGTAAAACCAAGGTGGAGAGTGCGCTCAAGAGTTCGTGACCTTTGGGTGAGTGTTTAACTTACCAATATAAATAAAACTTTTAAAAAAAGAAATTGCTAACAAAACCAATCACTTTGACTTTTCACTAAATATATCAGTTTTGGGAGTGTTTTTGCCTAAAAGCAACATGAATTACAATATTAAAACTAAAATTTAGAAAAAATCATAATTCATGAACACTTGCACATACGATCATCTTTCAGTTCCATGCGCATAAATGGAATCTTTTCACAGAACTTCTCCAAAGAGTCTATCCTGCCATCAGAATATATAGCCTTAATCACGGCAGTTCCAAACTCTTAATCAATATTCGATATCATTAAACTCGAGAATAAGTATAGCATAAATAACTATGTATATACTTACCCTAGCCCTTGTAATCCACCTATAAACTCCTGCTTGGAAAATTCGCACATGGTAGCAGCTTTCATGTGCCATGAAACAACTAACTGCAATAACAGCAGCAAAAACATGTATTCAAAATAATTCATAAGCTATACTTACTGATACAAATCATAAACAAAGGGGAACTATGAAGATTGAAAATATTCCGACTCTATGAACAGCCATAGTTTCCCTGTTTTGGGTCTTTGGTAGGGCAAGGGGGAGGGGATTGAGAATCAAAATTTAAACTCTGTTCTTGCCAAATTTCCGAACACTTCAACATGGTTACATTTTATATAATAATTTTCTTGCTACCACAGGGTCAGAGTTTGTAGATTTGAATTTAAACCTCATATTAAGGATACTTTCTTCATAATAATCAAAAGATATTTAGGTATGCATGTCTTGGATAGCAATAGCTTCAAAGAATTATACATACCATAACGATATCTTGCGGATCCACCTGCCAAAAGACAAAGACCCATATATCATTAAAATTGTGAAGATCAAATTTATTATAGCTAACCAAATAACTAATTGAACTCTTATTTAAGAAAAACGAAAAACAAAAAGATGACCAATAAGGTACAAACAGCCGATGACAAGAAATTACAAAATTCTAAGTTTTGAAAACCTTATAGTCTTCAAGAAATAATAACTAACCATCATTTAAAAAAACTACCTGAATATCATTGCAAAGGAGAGTTATACCATCAACCAGTATCATATCACTATATGGATCTGCACACATATCAGATTCAAAAAATTTAGTTGCATAATTGCAGCCATTAATCAACAGAAGTCATTTACAGCACCCAATGCTTAGAAGTCCAACATTTAAAACCAACATTACATAGGCTCATTCCTATTTAACAGCATATTAATTGTTAACACCAAATGAGTTTTAGGCTCTATGGTGGTTCCTACTGACAGGCATTGTTGTACATGTCAAGTTATCTAAAATTGCTTTTTCAAATTTCAGGATAATTTCATAATAAAACCTAGAGTTTAACATTGATTTAAATTAAATTCTGATGATTCAATTACATTAATGTCCACCCTATATTGGCGAGTCTCTATTGACTAAAAGTAACGAAGACCCACATAATTTACACTTGAGATCTATCTGGGTACTTAAAAATATATGTGAACATGAAGTGATATTTTAGGTTACACTCTCCCACCTCCAACACCCCCCCCCCCCCCCCCAAAAAACCACCACCACCCCACAATCCAAAAAAAAAAATGATGAAATCTTCTTCAAGCTTTTTTTTTTCTTTTTTCTTTTTTTCATATAAGAGAACTATGTTTATTTGTTAGGATTTTTACGCAAGAAAAAGTCATTTTGTGATACAACTTGTAATTGACAAGAAGGAATTTTTAAGCACCCAGATAGGTCCTAAGTAGACGTGAATTTCAGTTATTTTTAGTTAACAGAAACTCACTAATTATAGGCTTTAAAGTGATGCAACTAAAACTTGCAGGTTTAATTTGAAGCTAACGCCAAATATAATATAGCTACCACACCCCCCCCCCCCCCCCCCGGCCGCAAAAAAAAAAAATTTCAACAACTCCAGAAAAAGACGTAGTAATGAAGTGCTAGAAAGGCTGCAGAAGCAAGAGTTTAAGTAAAGCTTGCCTTTATATCTATTGAAGAGCTCCTCCAAATGTCTAGAGTCAGTAAATGATTTGCTCTGGGGCTGGCTGTAGAATACATCAAAGGCTCCTTCAAGATGCCAATCACTGGCCTTTAAAGTCTGAAGGGCAGATTTTTCACTGTAATTGGATTGGATTGTAAGATACACTATCATTAAAATTTCAATTTTAAAACCACACACAAATACAACAATTATAATCTTTTTCAGAGTTTTACTTTTCAGGTGCAGCTTCCACCCGAGGATTGTGCTCTATGCAAGCACTTTAGAGGAGCAAATTATGGTAGTCTTACTTAGCCAAGAAATCAGAAGGTACTTTGATGGGAAACAGTTTGTGGATTTAAAATTTTAAAAGAAATAGAATATACTGAAACTGACAGATTTAACAGTTTGACAGATACAAAGGTTTTTATTTTAAAACCTACAAAACTAGAGAGCTTCCAACAAAGTGCTTCAAGCATTTACGCCCAATTCCTTATCCCCCACCCCCAACCCCATTCTTCCCTCTCCATTCTGCACATCACCGATTTAGCAAGCACTAAAATTATTAATTTATTACTAACTGCCATTTTTCCTTCTTTTTTCCTGAATTTCAAAATTATAATAACGCTGATTTAGTGCATTCAAATCATGCCAATTTTCATCACCTCCATCTAATTCTCATCAATGCAAAGAAAGATGTGATTCAGTACAGTAGAAAAATTGCATATGATTATCAGTTACCTTGCACCAGTGATTGTCATAAACTGCTGAAGTTTGTCACGGTGACCTCTGCCCAATTTGTGCTGTCAAAAAAGAACAAAACCAGATCATGAATACTTTTTTTTATAGGTAATAAGACTTTTACTGAAAAAAATGAACATCACGTTCATGATGATGAACACTCTGAACATGAAACAAATGCACATAGATCAAGAACTAAAGCTAACAACATGTAGGAAATCAGCAATAGATATACAATGCGTAAAACCCCAAATACAAGCCCACTGAAACAAAGTACCAAAAAGAAGAGATCATAAAAGATCTAAGGGCCTCTCAATATCTTCAAAGGTACGGGTGTTTTGTTCCTAGCAAACTTACCACATTAAACAGGCCGGAACCATATTTCATGCAGTGGAAAAGTGCTTCCCAGAGCATGAATACATACATATTACAACATAAATATATGCATAAAAATCCCAAAAACGCAATATAGAGGCCATGCATGCACGCAAGCACAAATATACACATTGACATAGAGACACAAGCACACTACTCCCTATTGACAAATTTTCAAACTGCACATTTGTCACACAAAATTACTCCAAAAAATTCCCATTTGATAACACGTAAAATAACATAACATTTGTATAGAAATGTTAATTATGTAGGTTGATAAATTAATGAAATTAGTAAAGCCCCTTCCCCACTCTGTGCGTGTTGATAAGTCATTAAACAATATTGTAAAAAATTCACACCACTTACCCACTTTTCTCAGCAGCTAGCCACACCCACCATGTCTCTCAGTTTTTCTTTTCTCTTTTTCTCACATACGTCTCCTATATCCCCCAATACTTCTTCATTTACTAATGAATTTCTAAATAAATTTTGGACTTATTGTTTTGGGCCATAGTAGAATACATTGTAATGTAGACTTCATTGCTTCTCTTTCTTTTAAATTGTTACTTTTCATCTTTTGTATCTCTTTGGGTCTACTTTGTGTATAAAAATATGTCCATGAGCTAGTTCCATTCGTTCAATAACATTTTATTACAATAACCATCACCACCAAATCAGAAGTAAATTTTGGACTTACTCAACCATAATAGTTCTTGTTGACATGAGGATGATGGAGATTTTTTCCATAAGTAACAATTATTTATTGAGAAAAGAGACTTATATGCTCCTGGGCATAAGCATAAACTACTTAGCCCGTCGGTAGCAAACGCCCATGGGTTACCCAGCAATCAATTCTAGTGGGTGGGGTCAAATGCAAGTCCAAAGGACTCTTGGATTACCCATCGGGGTGCAGCCTAGTGGTTGGAAGTGGGGATGAGCTGTAAACCCAGACTTCCTGGGTTCAATCCCCACTAGGAGTTCTCTTGAATTACCTGATACACTGTATTGGCAGGTGGGGTTCAAAGAGCCCTGCCTTGGTGATTTACGAAGTCATAAAAAAAAAAAGGCTCCCTTCATTTCCACCCACCCCCCCCCCCCACAAAAAAAAAAAGAAAAAGAAGCCTAAAAGAATTACAAAAAAGTAAATTATGCACAGAAGTATAGCAACCCTTTAAAACCGATAAGGGATGCTTTTGGTATGATAAAAACTTAAACAACTTTGACATTCCCTGGAGACACTCTCTTTTCTTCTACATCAAACTACCATGAAAGTGTTCAAATAATCTTCCCTAATTCCTATGATCTATACCCAACTCAATTTATACTCTTTTCAGCTACATAGAACTAACACAGTCTAATTTGACCTAAAGTCACACCTCAATTATAAGATTTGCAATATGGCAATTCACTCCTTTCCCTCAGTTTTCTACATTGAAAAAAGCCACAACACTAAAACCCTAATTCTCCACAAATTTCAAGCAATTAGTCACAAAAAAAAAAAAAACCCCCAAAAAGGAAAAAAAAAAAGCACTGAAGATTTCTGAGACACAGGTCTAGATTTGAATTAAAAAATTCACACATACGTAACAGAGTAAAAGAAAGAAAAAAACTTTGCGAAATTAAAACCCTAGTTCTCCAAAAATTGTGAACTAAATTACTCAATTTAAAAGAAGAAGAAGAAAAAAAAAAGTTACCATTTTTGAAGTGTGATGAGTGAAACCCTAACTGTGGGTACCGTGCGAGAGAGAGAGAGAGAGAGAGGACTTAGAGAGAGAAAATTAGGGTTTGTTTCTTTCTCTGTCACTCTCTTTCTCTCTCTAAAAAAAAAAAAAAAAAAAAGAGAGAAGCAGAAGAGATTTTCGATTCTCTCTTTGTTCTCCGGTGTGGTGGAGACGACTCTTTGCTGAATCGGACAGCGACAGGAGCATTGGTCTTTCTGGCGCTTGTGTTTTCTTTAATTTACCATATTGCCCTTTACATTATCTGAAACTTAAGCTAGTGGGAGCTTATCTTTGAGGAGAAAAAGGTAAATTTGTGAGAATTGGACACATGTTATTGTTCTGGTGGGACCATATATTTAAGGATGACCGTGGGTGAGGGGGCATGGACAATGGCATCCATTGTCCAAACCAAACCCGTGACGATAGTAACACGTAAAGGCTGCGTTTGTTTCGCCTGAAAAGTATTTTAAGAAATCATTTTACACTTTAATGTGTGTTTGGTTATGCATAAAAAATCTGGTCAAATCTATTTTATCTTCAAACCATTTCCAGAAAAAAAAAGCCTCGAACCGAGAGAGAGAGAGGCCGGTCACCGTCAGAGGGAGAAAAAGAGTGAGAGAGAGCCACCAACCGTCAGAGAGAGAGAGACAGGTCGGTCACCTGAACTTGAGATCGATGGCATAGCTGTCTAGGTCGTGCCTCTCATCACCGATCAAGTAAAGATCGACTCCACCCCTCCCTCATCACCGATCCACAAACACCCAAAACCCACCGCTCTGATCGCCAATCATGCACTGACGAGTATAGGTTGAGCTCCGATCTTGACAACCAACTGCAAGCCGTGCTCCAACGTCGCCTCCATCTAGATCGGAGCCTTGCAAGCCGTGCTCCAACATCTCGTTCTTGTCATCACCACCCAAGACCGATCTCGTTCTTGACCCACCCAAGACCGATCTCATCGCCGCCGCTGAAGACTGATCTCTCTTTCCCAATCTATCTCTATTTCCTTCAATCTCTCAATATTTGTCTCTTTGATCTCTAATTTTTTTTTTTTTTTTTTTTTTTTTTTGTGGTGGTGTGAGTGGTGGTGTTTTGGTGGTTTTTGTGTTGTAAGGTGGTGGATTTTCTATGGGTGTTGGTGGATTTTCTAATATAAAATTTGTTTGGAAGTTAAGAAAATGACTGAGAAAATGTGAAAGATTTGTAGGAAAATAGTATTTTCAGAATGTTACCAAACACTAGAAATCATTTTCGGGACTATTTTCCATTGCACACCCAAACGCCCAGATTTTAATTTCCTTACGGGAATTCATTTTCCCCTGCATTCATTTTACACTCGGAATTTGATTTACATCGAACCAAACGCAGCCTAAAAGTAATGACTTTTTCTATATGATATGATAGACTATAACTAATTATTTATAATTTTCGTATGGATTATCACATTTTCTACACTTCTCACAATCTACCACATGAATAGTTGTGATTTTTTATGTGACCCTAAAATTTTTGTTGGGGAAAATTTTAACACACTATATATGATAATGTTTTCTAATTTTGGATCTATGGTGTGGGTTCTAAAGCTTTTAAGATTTTTTATTTGTTGGATAAGAGAATTAAAGTTTTAATCTGCTTACACTAAAAATCGTTTAATAATAAAGGGTAATTATTATGTAGTGAATCTCAATAGGAGAAAGAAAAAAAAAGGGTTCATACCATTCACATGTTTCTTCTGTCCAAAATGGTATTTCAATCCAAATTTACCTTATCAAATGTTATTTAATTTTAAGCAACATATTTTAGTCATGCAAATATGGGATTATTGAATATAAGGAGAAGGGGAGGGATGGGATGAAGAAGGCATAGATCACTTAAAGCATAAAGTTGAAAAACCCTAGAGATTTGTATACCTGTATCACATCTCAATTCGAATTGAAAACCAATAAAGCAACAAGAATAATCTGCATTTCCTTTTCCTTTCTAGTAATGGAACTTGTTTGTTAAAATGAAAAGAAGAAAAGGGTATGGGCCTTAGCTTATCCTTACTTTCGGCAAGCAGAATCAAGGTTAGAGATGGGTATAAACCTGGTAACCCCACCAGGGCCACCACAATAAAAAGCCCATGTTTGTAAACTACTTGTTTGTAGTTATTTTAAATCAAACAAAGCATACTTGGGGCGGTGAGGCAATATATCTCTTTGTAGACATTGGCTAGTTGGTTTAATGGACAAGAAAGGTGTGTCAAAAGTTTCAAGTTTCATCTATTACATTATTATTCTACGAGGTTTTTAAGGTGTCTCGTGAACAAAAAGTGAAATAATCTGACCAAAGTTTAGGACATCACTTCCTTATATAAAAACTAACCTCATTACATGAGTTTCGCGTCTGGGATGAGGCTTTTTTTTTTTTAGTGGTCCTATTTTGTAGAAAAAAAAATTTGTGTTTTTTTATTTTATATATATATATAATTTTTATTTTGAAAATCTAATTTATAAGTCATATTTTTTAAGCAATGTTTTAGTAGGAGTTAGAGTCGCATTTTTACCGTATTATCCTTTAGTTTTGTCTCTACTTAAACATAGGGGTGTAGGGACATTTTTGAACTAAAAAATGAGGAATTCAAACAGGAGAAGCACCTTAAATAATAATATAGATAGATAATAAAAAAAATTAAAAGTTCTATCTGTATTTTAAAGAAGAAGGCATTTAGGATGTAATTATGAATTATTGGAGGAGATACTAATGGCAAAAGGTATGTTTGGATATTGTTTATTTTGCTAAAAACTGAAAACTTATTGCTGAAAATAATAAAAAAATAATTTTTAGGTTGCTGTTCACTTCCCCAAACACTGTACATTTGCTTATTTTGCTGAAAACTGAAAACTTATTGCTGAAAACAATAAAAAAATAATTTTTGAGTTACTGTTCACTTTCCCAAGCACTGTAGATTTGCTTTAATGCACTGTTCATGTCTCATGAACAGTGCAAGAGGCGTTGGTAAAAAAAAAAAAAAGGCAAAAATACGGATACTAAGTCAAGTTTAGAACCTCTATCTAGTTTCAAAAGCTATCCAAGTTGGAAGATTTTGCCGAAGATTGAAGACAGTAAAGGGTGAAAAGAGATGCGAACATAATGGCCCATGAATTACGTGAATGGGCCTTGAGATGCAATTTTGAGGGCTGTATCCAGCCTTATGTCGTCCCTTGGGTGTGTTAAAAGAATCTGATGCCTAATGATTGTACAGTAAATGAGTAAATTTACATTTACTAATCCAGATTGCCTCCTATTTGTTTTTTTTTTTTTTTTCATTTAAAAAATATTCAAGTAAAAGTACCAAAACCTTACTATAATTTAGATATTGTGTACCTTGTAGATCTAATGAAATGCATTAGGGAGTCCAAATTTTCTGTCCCACTTTTTCTGCTCCACTCTATACTCCACCAATAAAAGCTTGCCACGTATTCATCTAATTAATAATGATAATATTAATAAGTCAATAATGATAGTATTTAATTAATAATGTTAACACGTGGCAAGCTTTTATTAGTGGAGTATAGAGTGGAGCAGGAAAAGTGGGACTGAAGATTTGGATTCTGCATTAGGTACTAAATGTAACGTGTAAGCCAAGAGTTTTATAGCACAACTAGTTGGTATATCATTACATCATTTGAACAAATTGATACCTTTCTAGGAGCGTTTGGGAGAGTACAGTGATGGATGGGTTCGAGCTCTGAGGGCAAAATATATAATATATAAGTATTTATAACCATTTAAAAAGAATGGACACTTTTTGATGTTTCAAATAAAAACATCCAAAGTTCAAATTAGGAAGGATAATAAGGGTAGAATAAGGTCAGATCATGGGTGCCCCATCTTAGGTGCTTAAACAAACTTTGGGCCAAGATAGGGTATGGTCACTTTATGGCCCAAAAATGCCTTTTTTATGTGAAGATGTATTATGTATGTGTAAATAAATTATTGTAAAAAGTTGAACTTAATTGAAGTTATAATATTTTGAGCCACTAAATACTTTTTTTTTTCTTTTTTATATTGTTGTTAAGATAGGCAAATATAGTGGGGGAGGAAAAGGTGGGGTTCAAATTACAAACTTAGTATAGCACAAAGAATATTATCACCATTGGGCTATCACTTGAATCCCAACTTGTGGTAATCAAAGATTACTTTCATTTTTACTTTTCTAATTTCCAAAGAGTATCCCACCACCTCCCCTTCCTCATGGCATCAAACAATAAAATAACTCAAATTTGACTATGGTGTTTTTGTCTATCAATTTTCGATTCTCCAATGATTTAGGACCTATTTGGTAATGTTGTTCTAAAAATATTGTTTGTATTTTTTGAAAATACGTGTGAATAAAAAAGTGTATAAAAATACGTATAATATTATTTAAAAACTGAAAACATGTCGTTAAAAATCCTCTCTCAAAGTCTGTCAACCGAGATTTTGCTTACATGTGTCTATGGCAAAGACTATTAAGTGTGGATCTCTTGATTCAAACGTAATGGTTTGCAACAAATGTCCCAAACTATGTAAAGCCCAAAAAATAGGTTGGCCCAACTTAAATGAGATATGATAGGCTTCTTATGGTCAAACAATATTGGCAATACATTATCTTCGTTTTGCAAGAACCAGGGTTTTGTTTTTTTATCTGGACAACGAACTTATTCAACCAAATGAAAGGCCCAATTGGGCCCTAAACTTATAAGAGCCCTCATAGATGGTATTTATTTAGTCAACTTAGTGTGTGTTTAGCTCAAAATTAAAAAGTCAATTTATTTTATTAATCAGCTTATTTTTGCTACTATTTATGGGTTCCATTACACTTTTTGGTACTATTCATAAGTTCCACTATATTATTTTGGCTAACTTTTACATTTATTTATAGTATTTTCAGCAAAAAGTTTTTAGTGTCAGCAAAATAAGCGGATCCTAAATAGACCCTTATTTAGTTTGCGTAAGACTTTTAAAAATATTTTTTTCATTTTTTTTAGTGTAAAACTTATATCTTCTAATGTTCTGGATTTGGATCATTTGTGGTTTTGAAGACTTAATCAATTCCATTGTAATTTTGTATTCACTTTGAAAGAAAATTTTGTAATTTATATTGAAAATATAACCCTTAAGAATTTTATTAGGAAGATGCATGATAATAGATGATTTTTTTTACATAAAATCTAGCATAATTTTGGTAAAAGATAACAACTTCTTTCTTGATATGTTTGTACATGTCTAAAACAAACTAGACAATAATTGGAGTTTAAAAGTAATAAGTTCTCTTCAAAAAAATGATTTAGAAAATATATAATTACATCAACATTCATAATTATATATATATTTATAAATTATGACTTACTCTAAAATTAATTCAAGAGATTTGTCTTGATTAATTTATCATTAGCGTAATGTGATTTCCAAACAAAAATTTCTAACTCTATTCCTACTTTTATATATGTGTGTATGAAGAAGTTGGGATCAAATTTTAGATATGCATCCACAACAGAAGTGGATTTGCGTCAAACCAAGAGGTAATTGGCTTCTACATGTACATTGTAGCTCTCACACATGACACGACTACAATGGGTCACAAGGTACCTCTTTTTTTTTTTTTTTTCATACCTCTCTTCATGTTTCCCTTTTTCATGGGGGAATTTTGAGAATATTGTATTCTTAATGGATTCGTCCAAAACATTATATGAATTCTTGATGCGAAAAAAATTACTAGAATTAAATTAAAGTTGGGTTAAGTGAATACATGGATACAGCTTCTAATGCTATTTTTTTTCTTTTAAGATCAACTATTTTAACCAATCACTCCCTATATTCCAACAGTTTTCCAGTTTTGCTGTTGTTTTCTTATCATTTGAGTGGTGGTGTTATCGTTCCTCACCAAACAAGTCAATGACTGTGCTTGGCTAACCTATTTGCTTAATATTGAGATAAAAAGTGAATATTAAATAAATTAACTTTAAGAAAATAAACAAAATTATTTTCTTAATAAAGTCCTTTTTTATTTCACATTTAAGCAAATAAGCTAACAGTAAATAAGCACGGTCAAACATGCCCTCAGAATTAAATTTTAAAATTATTTTGAAATGACCTTTTATCCTCTTTCATATGAATTCAATTTTAATAATAAATTGTATTTTTCTATGGGATAATATTAATAAAAATACATCTTTTGTCGTGTATTTCGTTCTATCAACTACAACTTGTCATACACATATATATTGTTTATTCTAAAACGACCA
Organism: Quercus wislizeni; assembly: GCA_023055345.1. Taxonomy (NCBI): domain Eukaryota; kingdom Viridiplantae; phylum Streptophyta; class Magnoliopsida; order Fagales; family Fagaceae; genus Quercus; species Quercus wislizeni. Next base: position 20,988,641 of record JALGQJ010000010.1, read on the forward strand.
AAGTTTAGAGAGGAAAAAAAATAAAATACATGACATATTATAATTAGTGGAGTATAAAATGAAACACTTGAAGTGAAATGGAGAATTTATGTTCAGTGATATTTGTAACCTCAAGTTAAGTTGAGAGTAAACTAAATTGGACAAACCAATTATTAATTCTTCTTTCCAATTCTAGTAAGTTTGGGTACCCAAGCATAATGTACATGAAGTTTCTAAAAACTTGTTCATGTGAACAGAGTAATTTAATTCTTGAATTGACTTGTCAAGAATCAAGAGTCTTTAGATTAATTCATTCTTTCTTTGTTAATTTTTAATTTATGAAACGTATTTTTAAGCCTTTACTATCAATTTTTCAACCATAACAAAATTGGAAACTTTTTAAAGTATGTTATTCTTCTCTCTGCTAAGCAACAAGATTTGGTAAAGTATAAAATTATGGTTCTAAAATCTTTATTAACATCTTTAACCAACTTCTATGTGCATGTGTGGGGGAATGCTCCTGTGCAGTATTGTGCATCCCATGCATGGGTTGCTTATATAAGCAATTTCTATATATATATATAGATACAATAAATTTTCAACTTAGGATACAACTCCATAATAATAATTATTTATTATCATACTAAGTCACCAATTAGTTTATGTTGTAGGAGGGAGTTAGCTGACTTACGATGCAACTTCATAATAACTAAAGCCCATTATATAAGCTATACTTGGTTCCTTTTTATGAGTTCTCCTTCTACATCCCGAAATTGGGAAATTACGTTAAAGACCTAAAATTTATACCATATTTCATAATAAGTTCTATTTTTTTAGTTTTGTCAATTAAAATTCCAAAATGTTGAAACTGTTTCAAGAAAAAGCATTAATTTGTCCATCACCATTATTCTATAGTAACAAAAAACAAATAAAAAAGAGGTGAACAAGGTTTAAGTAAAACACAAAGTTTTCTCAATGATTTCTTTTTGCTTCATTATTGTTAGAGATGGGAGAGAGACTTCAAGTTCAAACGAGTAGATATTAAGAGTCTTTTATGTAATTTTCCTAAACAAAGCATGTGTCATCCTGTGGAATTCAAGGATTATTATATATGAAAAAGAGGTAGATAGAAAGCTAGCCCAAGCACACTTTCAAGTATTATATGTTGTATTAGTTGAGATGTGAACTAAAATGAAGGTTCCAGTGGGATTCCTTCCATGCTTAGTATAGCCAAAATTAGGACAGCTAAAACAAAGTCAGCTCTTAATATGTCATGACAAAAGAGTAGTTACACTAATACATCATATCAACATTCCTCATGCGTTTTTTTGTTTAATCTAAATCCAATTTTAGCTTAGAATTGGAAGCTGCAATTAATTATCAAATACCAACTTGTTCAATTATTTATTAATTTGCTATCTATATAAGGTGACTGAGATTTCTTCCTTTCTTCTCTTCTTGTAACAACAATGGCAACTGATGATCTTCGCACAGATTCTTCCGACTACCGGGTTGAGCTTCTCTCGCCGGAAGCAGCAGGCATGGTTCCGGCTGCACCAAGGGAGCCAACATGGCAACTCAATATGGATCAGTTTCGGTTGGCAGAGAGACACATGAATTCTAACTTTGGTTGTGGATCTTTTTGGCAGACATTAAGTATGCATGCTATTCTTCTCCTGTTTATATAATCTTATTGTGCTTAATTAAGATTTAATTACAGTAACTTATTTTGTTTTTCTATCTTTTGTTAGTGAGGCAAAAAAAAATTGCGGCATACTACAAGAGGCAGGAAAAAATTCTCAAAGGATTTGATGAAATCGACAAATTTACCGAGCAAGGGTTTTTGCCAGAAAGTATGACAGAGGTTTGTCATTTAATTTATCAAATATACTTAAATCGAGTCACATACTCACAAGCAATAACCAATTTCAATGACTTGTAACCATATTTTGTTTTGGTTATTGAGAAATGAAGCTAATGAAATGTGCTCCTTTTGAGATGGGGTTGAGATCAACACTTATAATTGTTATTGATTCATCTTATTCATTTACTTAGGGAAAAAGTGACATATCAAATCTAGTAACTATTTGGGGTTGGATTGGTTGTCTCATGAGGTCTCAAAATGTGTATATCTTTACCGAACTCTCTGTCTCTCACACATAAACCTTTTTTTGTTTTCAGGATGAAGAAAAGCAACTTGCTAGGGGTGAGAGTCTGGCAATATATGCATCTAACATAGCTAACGTTGTGATTTTCATTGCAAAAGTGTTTGCTTGTGTTGAGAGTAAATCACTGGCAGTGATAGCTTCCACCTTAGACTCCCTTTTGGATCTTTTATCTGGTTTTATCCTATGGTTTACTTCTCATGCTATGAAAAAACCAAATCACCATTGGTATCCTGTTGGAAAGAACCGAATGCAACCTGTGGTAAGCCTTCCTAACTAGAAAAACATTAAATTGAAGTTCTTAGAAGATTACAAATGATTTCTTAATTGCACTGTTAATTAATGAAGCCATATGATACCGTTGACTTAATTTACAATCATGTGCTATCTCATTTTCTTTTTAATACACTTTAAACCCCTAAAATTTATGGTTGTTATTATTTTGCTCTCTTAAGTTTGAGATTTTTCATTTTAGTCCTCCGAATTTTCAATTTTTTTTTTCAAAATGATTATTTTGTCCATTTTTTGACAGATTTGGGTGCCAAGTACCAAAAATTTGTTTTTTTCCCTCTCTCTCTCTGCTTAGTTACAATTTTATTGACAGACAAAATGACCATTTTGAAGATAGAAACAAACCCTTTTTTTTTTTTTTTGAGAAGAGGCAGAATCAAACTTTGTGGACTAAAATGAAAAATCTCAAATTTAAAGAACCAAAATGAAAATTATTCCAAACTTTAAGGGTCAAAAGTATAATTTAGTCCAAAAAAAAATGTTAAAACTATTATCAATTTTATTACAAAAATTTTACTAACAAACATATTAAATAAAATTTTAATAACTTTTTGTTGTTTCGTATTTAAAATTTGACATATGAGTTTATAAGTTTTATGTATAAAAAATTGTAGTATTAATATTACTCTTTTTCCTAAAAATGAGATCTCATGTCTTGTGCCAAAGAAAAAAAGAAGAAGAATTTAGTGGGTTTTGAGCTAAGTACTGTATTAACTATGTATGATGTTATCAAAATCTGAACACGTTCATCATTTTCCTCTTTCTTTTGTCATCATAAAGTGGTGTTGTAATTATGGTCAATAACATAGAAATAAGAATTCCACTTTCTTATTTAGCTCCAATGGGCAATTTTGCAGGGCATTGTTGTTTTTGCATCAGTAATGGCGACACTTGGATTACAAATATTGTTCGAATCAGGTCGACAACTCCTTGCGAAAGTGAGTTTCAATAAATTCAATTTGCAATTCATTCAATGGTTTTGGGCAGCACTAGTCTCACTCTATGATGCTTTTGGATTCAAATTTTAAAATCTGAAAAAATATCACTAATGTTTTTAGAGATTCTACTATATAGTGATAAATAAGTGGTATTGACACCCTCTATAGTGTTTGATGTTTAGGATTCTAATCTCACCTCTCACTTATGTTTTCTGCTTGTATTTAACCCATTACTATTTCCTGAAGTCACCATTAAATTTATATATGCAGACACAGCCTGAAAGGGACCCCATGAAAGAAAGATGGATGATAGGAATAATGATCTCAGTCACAGTAGTAAAATTTGTCCTCATGGTATACTGTCGCAGATTCGAAAATGAAATTGTGAGGGCATATGCTCAAGACCATTTCTTCGATGTGATCACCAATGCAATCGGTCTAGTAACAGCAGTTTTGGCTATCAAATTCTACTGGTGGCTCGATCCAACCGGTGCCATCATTGTAAGTCTATGATGTCTATTGTTAAATTTCTTATAATTGTAATAGATTTTACCAGTTGAGTTAATTCGAACTCGTGTCACAATTAATCACTGATCCATTATTATAAATGAACCACAACGCAGATAGCTTTGTACACAATCGGTAATTGGTCAAGGACTGTGATGGAGAATGTATGGTCACTAATTGGGAGGACAGCCCCGCAAGAGTATTTAGCAAAGCTAACATATCTCATTTGGAACCATGACAAGGAGATTAAGCACATTGACACAGTTAGAGCATACACATTTGGGTGTAACTACTTTGTTGAGGCTGACATAGTTTTACCAGAGGAGATGCCCCTTGGTCAAGCACATAATATTGGGGAGAGCCTTCAAGAGAAGATTGAACAACTCCCCCAAGTTGAACGAGCATTTGTTCATGTAGATTTTGAAACAACTCACAAGCCAGAACACAAGCCAAAGGCTTCATAACAACCAAGAAAAGCAATACAAGGAGGATAAATAATTGTTTGCATGTGTGCATATTAAAGTGGGATGGATATTCATCGTGTAACGAGTCCAACCAAACTTTCATGGGCTCTTCGGGTTGGTTTTTTCCCTTATCAGTGAGTAATTGGTCTATAAAAAGTTCTAAGAGGCCTCTATTTACAATTTAGTCTACTGACACTTCACTTTCTAAGATTGAAAATTTTGGATTCCGATTTATTGTAAGCTATAACATCTATAACATCATGCATATGTATTGATACATTTAAAAAAAAATTAAATAAGATGTTTCTATTTACTATTTAGTCTATTGACACTTCACTTTTTAAAATTAGAAAACTTAGGTTCAGATTTATTGTGAAATTGAAATTAAAAAAAAAAAAAAAAACTTATTTGCTTATATTTTGTTTTTGGGCATCAAAATTAAGAATCTCGAATAGGGAAACCCTGAACAACTCCAACTAGTTTTGCCATCTCATCCTATTTTACCATTCCAAAAAGCTACTTTATCAATTATACAATATAATTTTACAATACTCTCAGCATCCCAACTTTTATTTTCCTATTCTACTCGTTAAAATAATATTTCAACACAATAAAATAATATATCCCACATTCACCATTGTAGGGGCAAAGGCCCGAAATAATATATTGGGTCATGGACCTTATCCGAGGACACTAACCTGTTCGAGGAAAGGCTAGTAATTATTAGAGGCCCTATGCCTATGCATAGGATCGCATGTGTAAGAGACACCCAGGGGCGTAGCCAGGAATGAATACTGGGGGGGTCCGGGTTGTAACAGAAATATACTAAATATAATTCTTAAGTCTATTGGATACAAAATTATCAACTTTCATATATCATCATATACTTGAACATGTTGGGAATTCAACTGTACTTGAACATGTTGGGAATTCAACTGAAATTCCAAACCTGTGAGAAACAAAAAAATAGAGAAAAGAAAACGCTAAAAGAAAAACAATCACACGCACAATACAGTATTTACGTGGTTCGGCAATTTGCCTATGTCCACAGAGTTGCAGGAATTTCACTATTATAAAAGAAAATTACAATGTGCGGTTACAGTGTTTTTCTTTCTCACAAACAACAAGAAGACAAAACCCTAATCACAAAAAAAAAAAAAACGGCTTTTATATCCTGTGCATAGGATTCACAATGGGCTACAAAAACGGGCCAAAAATTTTTTGTCGGCCCAAGCCTCCGCTCCATGGACTAAGCCTTAGTAAATCTCCCATTATTCGGGTCAAGTCGGGTCATCAACCGGATCAAATCATGTCTGACGACGATTTTTCATGGAATAAAATTCATCAATTATCATCTCTATAGTAAAATTCCCTGCAATTTCCTTCTCTATATAATCTATCATATTATCTGCCAAAAACTCATCCTCCATTCTATTGCGAAGTCTTGTTTTTAACAACTTTATAGCTGAGAAAGCTCGTTCTATAGTTGCTATAGAAACTGGAAGGGTCAACACAAGACGAATAAGTCTATCAATCAAAAAATAGATATTAGACTTTCCTGAAATTTGTAATCCCCTACATAGCTCGGAAATTGTACTCATATTCTGAAAATCTGGATGTTTTATCACATCAAGCTCATAATGTTGCAATTGAGACTCCAAAAGTTTTTGTTCATGTTTAGTGAAATCTTGAGGATAATATTTCTTAACCAAATTGCATATATGAACAATTTTGAATAATCTAAAAGCATCATTGGGATTTAAAACTGAACTAAGAATGACAAGTTTCGTTGTTAGCTCAGAAAATCTACTTTTCAATTCTTGCAATTGAAAGTCTATTGCAACTGTAAATATGTCAATTCTAAAATGATGTTCCATTGTTAAATCATCATCTTGACGACGATATCTACCTCGACCTTTAGTGTAATGAGCATTCATATCAGGAATATCAATTTCATGTTGCTCACAAAATGATATAACACTAGCAAGTAAAGGCTCCCATTCATCATCTCTCAACTCTTGAATAAGTGATTTTGTAGTTGAAACTAAATGCATGACATTTAAAAGATCTTGAGAATGTTGTTGCAAAGCTTGACAAAGAACATTAGTAATTCCCATTATCTCTTTCATCAAATGCAAGATTAAAATAAATTAAAATAATGTTAATACCTGATAAGCTCTCTCGGCATCACCGCGTTGTTTATAGTTAGCCCCTTCCTCAGAGATAGTGTTGATAACTTTGCAAGTAGCATCAAACATTTTAATCAAACTACAAATAGATTGAAAATGAGATCCCCACCTAGTATCTACAGCTCGTTGCAAAGTACCAATCTAGTTTGCACCTCTTCCAGTCTCAATTTCATTAGAAGCAATCATATTCTCAACTTGTTCTACTTGAGTATGTTGCAATTCATCATTACGCTTACTAGAACCAACAACAATATTGATAATATTAACCAAATGATCAAACAATTGATGAACATCTTTTACTTCTCTAGATGCTGTAACTAGAGCTAATTGCAACCTATGAGCCATACAATGTACATAATAAGCATATGGGCAATCTTTAAGAAAAAAATCTTGTAATCCATTCCATTCACCACACATGTTACTAGCCCCATCATATCCTTGACCTCGAATATTTTCAATGTGGAGGTTGTAATGAGAAAGGACAGCACATATCTCATTCTTTAAAGTCAATGCAGTAGTGTCTCTAACATGCACAATATGAAAGAAACACTCTTTAATGAAACTTTCTTTATCAACAAACCTCAAAATGATGGCCATTTGCTCTCTCTTCGACTCATCCCGGGCTTCATCAACAAGAATGCAAAATTTTGCATCCCCAATTTCTTCATGAATAGCATTTCGCACATTACTAGCAAGAATATGCAAAATCTTCTTTTGAATTGTGGGTGATGTATATTTGGCATTTCCTGGAGCATTTTCCAAGACAACACTAGCTATTTTGTCATTAAAAGTTGATGTAAATTTTATCAATTCAATAAAATTACCCCTATTTTTTGAATCAAGGCTTTCATCATGACCTCTAAAAGCACAAGCTTGGAATGCTAGCCATCAAGCACACTCTATTGAGGTTTTGAGCCGTAACCGATTATTCTTTAATTCTTTTGACGTTTGTTTCTTAATTAGCTTGTCAATATGTCATGAATAATTCTTTAAATCCTCACAACATTTCACAAAAATTTTATGTGGGGAGTTTGGTTCTTTCCCAACATGACGAATTAAAGGACAATTCATTCCATCTTTCACATTTTTCCAATTATTAAAACCTGTTGAAATGAATGCATCTGATCCGGGACGACCTATTGGTTTCTTACTAAAAAGGTAGCAAGGTAGACAATATATCGCATCCGTTGAAGGTGAGTATTCCAACCAATCCTTATGTGAATTAAACCATGAAGGTTGAAATCGATGATGATGAGTATCATCATTGTATGGATAGTCTATATTTTTAGGTTAATATGGACCTTTTTCGAAATAAGCTCGTCGGATTTCATCTTGTTTGTTGATAGGAAATTCACATATTTGTTTACATGATCCTGGATCATGATTTATCTCTTCAAATTGAAGTTTTGGACATTTGGAGGGATGTTCATCAGGTATTGAAGTATTAACATTTGTTTCTACAACCACAGGTGTCCTAATTTCTAAATTGTTAACATCTTTTTTCTTAAAGAATGCATCAATTGTTTTTCGTTTGCTCATAATTCTTTTAGTTTTAAAAATATGACTCAAAAATTAACCTGAAAAAAATTTTAAAAAATAAAATTTTAATTAGAAATTTTTACTTAGTTATATGAATGTTATTCATACTCAAGAAAAAAACAAAATTTCCACTATAATTTAAACAGTCAACCCATTTTTAATACAACTTTAATTAATAATAACCCCTCAAACAAAAACGAAAATAATTTAATTAATTTGTCTTTTATAATGTATTGGTTAATTTAATTATATAGCTTTAATTATTGTTGTTTAGCGTAACAATAAACTATATTGCTTTAATTTATTTGTCATTAATTATACAATTAACTAATTATAGTATAATAGTGATACTGTAACTAATTAACTATTTATTGTCTCCATTAGCTAATGGACTGCAACTAAAATAATATTAATCAATAAAAGTTGGATGGTGAAGTCCTTTAAAAAAAAACAAAAAAAATAACCGATATTATTTATATTATATGATTTTCAAATTTTTTTTAAATTGTTTTTTTCCAAGTTTCAATTCCAAAATTGAAACTTGGGTAATATGTGAAGCTCAAGCCCAAGTACTGCAGTGAATAACTTCAAAATCCATTCAAATTTTCTGAGCCTTAAAGAAGTCCAAACCAAATAGGATACAACAAGCCCAACCCAACACACAAACACACCCACCAAAAACAAAAACACTTATAAGTGGAGTGAGATACTCAAATACAGTAGAACACATTGTTGTGGTTGTACAACAGGACCCAAAAAAAAAATTGTTATGAGTGCAGGCGTGTAAGACGCAAGGGAGCACAGTGTGTGGATAGCCAAATTTAAAAAGACAAAAAAAAAAAAAAAAAAAAGAAGAAGAAGAAGAAAGAAAGAAAGTAAAATTCAGCCAAATTAGCCAATCAGATGCTCACAGTTCAAAAGAGAAAGAGACTTACTGAGATTAAATAATAAAGACTAAAGAGAGAGTGAGAGATTCGTTCAATTTATAAGTTTCATTTCATTTTTTATTCAGTGAGATAAAGAGAGAGAGACTGAGAGTCTGAGAGAGAGTCGGAGAGAAAAACCTTGAGGGAGGGCCAGACTGCCGAAGGAAGCAACGAGCACCGCTCACCGAAGCAGAGGTAAAGGCACAGAGCGATGACCGATCTACCGTCTACGATGTCGATCTGCGATTCATTTCCTTTTTAATTTCAGTGAGATAAAGAGCGAGAGACTGAGAGAGAGTCAGAGAGAAAAAGAACGAAATACCTTGAGGGAGGGCCGAAGGGAGCATCGAGCGGCGAGCACCGAGCATCGGAGTAGAGGCAGAACGATCTGCGCTCTCCGATCTCCGATCTGCGATGAGGGGCGACCGGGCGAGCAACGACGACGACGACAAGCTCGTTGCGGCGACGACAACGACGACATGACCGTCCGTGGGTTATTGGGTTTGATTTTGGTTTGTGTATTAGGGATTTTTTTTTTTTAATTTTTATAAACACCTTTGTGCTCTGTGTTTGGTTTGCTGAGTTCTTTGTGTTTGGTTTGCTTTTGTATTGGGGTTTGATCTCTCTGCTAACAACGACGCAACGTGATGGGATTCTGCCAGCGACGTGATGGGTTCAATTTCTGATTCTCTTTATTTTTTTTGGGTTGAGAATCCGTGGGCTTGCCATGAACAAGCTACCTGTAATGGGCTCGCCGTGAGCTTGGCTTTGTTATATATATATATATATATATATATATATATATATATATTTTTTTTTTTTCAAATTTTAGTTCAAATTTTTTTTGGGTTTTTTTTTTTTTTTTGCTTGAAAGTAGAACAGATAATTTTTTTTTTTTTTTTTAATTTGATGGTGTTCCTAATTTTTGATTGAGGGCTGGGAGAATGGGTGAGAAATGGGTGGGGGGCCGATTGTGTAATGTTGGGGGGGCCTATTTATTTTTTCTTCATAGTCTAATGGGAAAAAAAAAATTTGCAAGGGCCACGGCCCCCCCAAGCCACTATGTGGCTCCGCCCCTGGAGACACTTGGAAGAATGTTCGAGAGGAAAATCCCCCTCAGATATGGCTAGCATAGCTCGAATTTGTGTCCCAACAGCTGGAGGAACTTTCCAAGAAGCTCAAGAGATGAGGACGTGTCTTATGAACATAGAAGAAGGGAAGAAACACAAAAATATCTAAAGAAAAGCTGTTACTATCACATTAAATGCATTGTAACCACTTTCCTGGCTATATTTATGTGGAGAAGACATATGAACAGTGAAGTCTTGACTACTACAACTCACAAAAAATCAAGAGAGGTGTCTGATGGGACAGGTACACAAGTGATATCTTAAACGATCGACAAGTGTAGGGTTAGGATGATATAGAGGGAGCTATATAATGTAAAGAATCTCCTGTGAAAAGGGGATCGGAGAAATTTTAAGAAAGAAGATAGAAAGCTTATTTACAATTGTATGCAGTCAGAACTGATTGATATGAATGCAAAGCTCCTTGGACTGAGAGTCTGTTCCTATTTGTCTCTGAAATGTAATTCAAATCTTCTTAAAACTTGAGATAATTGTTGTCCAAATTCACTAAGGCTCGGCTTCCGAACCCACTCTCTACAAATTTATTGTCTTGGACTCATTGAGCCAAGATACTCTACGTTTGGACTACAAATTGAGACCCTACAGCCATCATTTACAATACAACCCATTATTTATTATTTCTCTCTTTCTTTCTGTTCAAGAACCACAATCACCACCACCGCTGCACTACACACACCTGACACCACCACCACCACCACCACCAGCATCCCATAATCTACCGTCAACACCAAAAAAAAAAGAAGAAAAAAAAACCATGATAAAAAATCAGACCCACGCCACTGTCGCTGAACCCCAACAAACCACTAATCACCACCACCACGCCACACACCCACTAGAAAAATCCACTCTATCAAAACCCCATTGGAATGAAACCCACGCAATCAAAACCCGATCTCCATATACGTAGATCAAAACTCCATCAGAACCCACCCAATCTCCTTCTGCCGATCAAAACCCCATCTGAACCCACCCAAAATCAAAACCCACCTTGCCACATTGATCTCCACGCATGACTAGCCACAACCCACACGCCCCACGATAAACTCCATGCAAAACGGCCTAAGCAGCTCCGGTGGCAAGTCTTGAACAAGAGAGGGAGTGAGTACACAGTCACACGGAGAGGGAGCTAAAGTGAGAGTGCTGAGAGAGAGTGAAGAGAGAGTGCCGAATAAAAAACAATATTTATTTTAAGATGGCATTGCAGCATAATTGTAAATTTTTTTACAATTTTACAATTTGACAAGTCTGGCTGGAGCTCACTTTTAATGCCTTAATGCTAAAACATGCTTAAATATGGCATTTAGAAGTCCAGCTGTGAATGCTCTAAATATTAGTATAGATACTATCAAAAAAAAAAAAAAATAGTAGTAGAGATGAATGCCATTTTAAGGGGAAAAAATAATTATTTTGTATATATTTTATAATGTAATTATAGTGAACATAAAATAAAATAAAGAACACCAAAATTCGTGCCACTCAAAAGATAATTTTCACTATGAAAATCATGGAATGGGTGAGGGAGAAATTAATTAGCACAAGTATGATTTCTCTGTCATTATTCACTTTGAAAGTTGAATTCCACCAATCAATGTTTCTCTATAGAGCTGTAGGAGTTTTCTATCTTATCTAAAAACTTGAACTTTTTAAAGGGATGGTGGATAATGCATATTGCATAATCTTTTAAATAAAATGGTAAAAAAAGAAAAAAAAAATAGAGTTCAAAACTATTTTTAATTGCCGAAAGTGATTTGAGAACATAAAAAATTAGTCCCTATCAAAACCTCATAGTTTTAATTTATAAATTATTTTATTTTCCATAACAAGACAATTACACATTTCCACTTGTTGGGTTCTACCATCTCACTTGCTTACAGTGGGATATCCACTTGTGCACACTAGCAAATTAACAATGATTCGTATAATATCTCTTATATGGTGCAGTTAACGATTACCTTTGGGATATTTGTTTGATTATTTTAGAAAATTTTCGATACAATTTTTATAAAAAATTTAAAAAACTGTTCAAATATATTTTTCATTTTCTATAATTGAAAATATTTACTAAATTAATGCTCTAAGGCATCCGTTACTTTTCTAATATATCAAAAGATATTTGACATATAAGTGGTGTAAATAAGTGTTTTTAAGGTATTTATTAATTAATTATTTTAAAAATATTTTAACACTATTTTTATAAAAAATATCAAAAAAAAAAATCAAAAATTTCAATAATATTTTTCTCTTTTTAAAAAAAGTTAACACTATTGTTAACTTTTCTCCCAATGCCCATGCTCAATGTAACTTTTCTTCTAATAAATACACTATACCATACTTTGGAGGTCACACCGTCGCAGAGAGAAAATAATATGAAACTCGTGAAGACGTAGTTGGGTTTCCTGCTGGCCACCATCAAACAATGACAGCGGCTGATGATAAGATGCTTGCCTATCACCATCAAAGCTCACAATAGTCCAAAAAGATAATTATAGGTGGCTGAACAAAAAATTGTCATAAAAAAAAAATTTTTATTTTCTTCTTTTTTCATAAATAATTTTTAAAAATATTTTTCAAACCAATCCTCTTAAGTATTGGTTAACATTTTCCTATTATTTATTAAAAATAACTGTTAAACATAAAACTAAAAAAAAAAAAAGTGATTTCAATACTAAAAGTCTAAAACCACTACTGTATTAATTTTACTAAAATTAGGTTATTAGTTTATAAATTTACATAACAATGAATATAACTGATCACATTAGTATCATTTTATAATAAATTTTTTTAAAAAATATTTTGCCTTTTGTTTTAAATAATCTTCTAGTGTTTTTAGGTCACATTTCCATTAATTCATTCAGTTACTAAAATTTTAAAATAAATAAATTGAATTTTATCGAGTTATCAATAATTTAAATAACTACAAATTTGAAACTAATTAATTATTGTTTAAATGTTGATCATATGGTAAAATTTCAATAGTCTTATTTTATTAAAATTTAAATTCACGAACATATATTTTTAACTCGAATGACAAAGAGGTAAACACATTAAATGAATTTTCTTATAAGAATACTAGTCTCATTATATGCGTTTTTTTTTTTTTTTTTTGGTATAGTCAGTGTCATTTTAAAAAAAAAAAATTGGATAAGTTTGTTTTGAAGACATGGATTAGTAGGAGAGTATCCTATTTTACAAGCATTTTAAGGGAAGTTTGAAATATATTTTTACCAGGTTGTCCTCAAATTTTTTTTCTTATTAAACTTAAGGTTTAAAGGTATTTCTGAACCACACAAAAAGTCTAGTTGAAAGAGAAAAATCCTATTATATATAAATAATTTTCTAAACAAAATCAATTAAGTTGGACAAGTAATTATTTTAAGGAAAAAAAGGATAATTATTTTCTATACTTTATAGTGTAAGTAAAGTGAAACAGAAATAATATAGTCTTAAAAAAAAAAAATACACAAACGAGCATCCATGTTTTTCATAAGATATTTTTCATTATGAAAATCACGAAGTCGTGGGTTCCAGTTAGCTCAACTGGTAAAGTCTCTGATGGTTGTATAAGAGATCTAGGGTTCAATCCCCGTCTACACTAAAAACTGATTAGTGTCTTAGTGTGATGATAAAGAGTTATCATCAGAAGCGAATGTCATAAGTTGAAACTCTCTAAAAAAAAAATCATGAAGTCAGGGAGCGAGTAATCAATTAGAGAAAAAAGAATGATGTATTAATATTGACGGATACAACAAAAGCAAGGAAGGGGTTTACTTACAAAAGCAAGGAAGGGGTTTACTTATTAATTATTATTATTAATTAATGACACCAACTCCAAAGTCCAAACTGAGTAAATAATTATTAATCCATTTATTCATAGGTTAAGTTAACTAGTACTCTTAATGCAATGGTTAACCGTCAATTTTAGAAAAGTTTTGACACCACTTTTATAGAAAACAAAAAAACTATCAAAAATTCTTTTTTTTCTTTTCTTATAAAAACTTTTTTTAAATGGATTGTTAATCATTGCTTTAAGGACATCCGTTAGCATTTCTCTTTATTTATTTGGCTTACAATGGAATAAGTGCAACTGTTCAACTTAGATTTTGGCTCTTGTGCCCTCAAATCTAATGAATTCGGGGCGTAGCTTCTGTCCAGTGCCCTGAAGTGCACTGAATTCGCTGCGATCATGACATGTGTCCATTTTCGAACATTCTTCATAATCACAGTAGGTCCAGTATCACAAGACACTGGACAGAAGCTACACCCATGAATTCATGTATTCATTCATTGACCTTTAATCAAATTTGTGATGAACTTTGAAATTTCAATTCCACCGGTCAAGATTTTCCTAAAGGAAGTGTTCCTTCAGTCTCTATCTTATGACTTATCTAAAAACTTGAACTTTTCAAAGGAATGGTGGATAATGCAAGATCTTTTAAATAAAAATAAAAATATATTTTTTTAAAAAATACCTCAGACTTTCATTAAAAAAAATTAATCATAATCAACTAGAAGAACATCACGAAATAAAAAGAATTTAAAAGATCTGAACTATTTTTTGTACATATATTAATTTTGAAACAAATAAAAATAATAAATTACAAAAATTGTATCCATTAACATTTTGAAGAATATGCTATTATAGATTATCTGCCTACCAGATAGCATGTGAGAGGTGCGTGTATTTTCTCTCAACATTTGCAATTATCCTAAAATAAAATATTAAAAAAAAAAAAGAAAACATTGGCACTTATCAGCAATGCCAAAATTATTTTGTAAATATAAAGATCAGTCCCTATCATATGTCCAATTTATAAATTATTTTGTTTCCATACCAAAGGCAAGTTGGGTTCTACATTTAGGTGGCGGCTTTTTCTAAAAAACGAAAAAAGAAAAAAGAAAAAAAGAAGGTAGTGGCGGCTTTAGTCAGGCTGTCACTTCATATTAACACCTGTTTTTTTTTTTTTTTATTAAATGAATTTCATATCAACACCCTGATTTGCTATATATATAGTTTTTAATAAATTTGTTTTGTCTATGATTCACCATTCTACCTAAAAAAAATCATTGAATTCTTTGACTAGAAAATTTCAAAAATTTTAGTTCTGCAAAAATAAAAATAACAGTAAGGACAAAAAAACAATAGTTTAATAAATATATCCATAATTTCAATTTCATTTTTCCTAAAAAAAATAGTAACAAGAAAGATTCTATGGCCATGAATTCTCATTTATTAAATTTCATATATTTGTATGTGTGTTTTTTTTTCTTTGTAATATTGATATATTCAAGGCTTTCAAGCTATCTTTATTAGATTTTTTATTACTATTTAAGTTTCTTATAAAGAATGACTATATTATAAAAAATTCTTAAAACCACCGCTACTACATTTTTCACATTTATTTTAATAATTTGACAATTATATTAGATATGGTTTTAAAAACTGGTACGGTCAAAGAACCAACTTGAAAAAAAAATGCCAATCATGATCCTTGTCGTAACAAATTAACAATGATTGATACTCAATAAATAATCTGATGTTGGAGCCTCTGGTTGATGATTGCAGGACCCTATTGAAGAAATTCCATAGATCAATTGTCTATCGCGTTTTCAGGGAGGCGAACCAATGTGCTGATGCATTAGCTAAGTTTAGAACCACCTTATCTTCTGACTATGTTAATTTTGTTAACCCACTACCTGTAGTGGAGGACTTGCTGGTTTTGACAATGTGGGCTTTTTTTTTAATAGACTTATTAGAAATAATTTATATTTGGCTTACCAAAAAAAACAATAATTTTGTATAATAATATATTTATATCAAGAGATATTTACTTTACCTTTTTCTCAAAAAATATTTATATATTATATAAATAGATATTTATAAAGCAAAGTACCTGCACAGCCTGCAACTGTAGAATGCCTATGCTTAAAGTAACTTTTCTAATAAATACTATAAAAAAAAAAGGCACCTACACGCTTCATTGCCAGTTTGCCATTGGGAGGTCCCGGAGAGTTTCTAGTTGGCCACCACCAAACAATGATATCGGTTGATGATAAGATGGAGATGCTTGCCGACAAGATGGCTAAAGTGCTAAACAATCCTTGTCATTAATTATTAAGAACATTATTATATTTAAAAACAAAATTTATTACCCTTTTAAAAGTTTTAATGGAAAAATAAGGGGGAGGGGGACCAAGAGTTGGGGGAGCTTTCTTTTTCTTTTTTGAGACACTGTATCTGTATTACATTTGATATAAATTTTAATACATGAATTTTATAAATTAATATAAATTAATATGTTAAATTTTAAACATTAAAAATAAAATATTTTTTCATCCAATATTATGACATATCACATCAAATCATTAATACCATGCTAATAAGATTCAGACTAAATTAAAAATTATACTCTTAAAGTTTAGGAGTATTTGGATTTTACACATTGAAATTTCAGAATTTGGAGGTGTAAATTTGGAGGTGTAAATCCAAACATTCTAAAATTTAAGGGAGTAAAATCTAAATACCCCTAAAATTTATGAGGTAAAATTCAAATTCTAAAACGTTAGAGTGTAAAATTCAAACACTCCCAAACTTCAGAAGGAAAATCTAAATTCTAAAATTTCAAGATGTAAAATTCAAATACCCTTAAATTTTAGAGGAGTAATTTACAATTTACCTTAAGTTTCATAAAAAGTACTTTATATTGGTATTTAAAACAATCTTCTAGAGTTTTTAGGTGATGTCGTTGTTGACCAAGAGTTTTGTAAGTTGTAACTCAACTAGTTGGCACCTTATGATATTTTTAATAAAGACATCCAAGACTCAAATTATTTTTTCATCAACTATCAAATTATCAAGAAAATGTAAAGTCGCTATTGCGTTCCTAAAATCCTGCCCATTCATTTTTAAATGAGTATATTGAATTTTACCATGTAATCAACAATATAAATATATACCAATTAGTAATAATTAAAATTTTTATTCATTTTTTATACATTTTGGTTGGGGAAAGATGTATTTGTTAGAAACATTAAGTACCAATTACATAGAAATTATATGTAATACTTTTTGTGTTTCACTTTATAATCTACCAATTGTAATATGTCATAAATTTACATTTTTGTTTCTATTTTAATCTTTGATTATTTTATAAAGAACGTAAAAAAAAATTTATAATTAGTAAAATATAAAGTTGAATATAAAACGTGAAACAAAAGATTTATACTCGCGTAGATCTAAAGTTTATCGACAACATTAATCATATTCAATGTTTGTAATTTTTTTATGATAAAATTGATAATAATTTTAGTAATGCCCTTCTTTAAATCCGTGAATGAAATGCTAAAAATGGAAAACATCAGTCTCTGTCTACCTGCCATTAGCAACTTCTTTCATGATGGCATGTGAGAGTGGAGCTGTGTAGTTTACATTTGCTACGAAGTTTCGCAGTAATTTCCAAGATAGTATCGATTACTGTCCGCTGAGATATTAACATGTAAAAGTAAAGTTTTCTATTGTCTTTATCTTTTTTGGCCAAAGAAAATCTTTTGTCTATGGGTTTGTGGGGATGGAGGGAAGTTTCTCTATGAATTTGTTCGGTTGAGGATAATTTTCTTTATGTCAACTCTCTCATGACTCATGAATACTTTGGGGATGCAAAGGCCAAATTTGACACATGGAAAGGCACTTTTTTATACCAAACTTTGATGGAACTGGCCTATTTTAAAATTTAAATTGATGGATTTGAAAGCAACCTTTTAAATTTTAATGAGTTATGTTAGGGGTATTTATTTTTAATTTGTTTACATAGAGCTTATAAATGAATGTGTCATTAATTACAAAGAAGCACAGGCTATCCATCCATTAATTACCAAAAAAGGGTAGACTATTAATTTTATACTTATCATTTATCTCATATTTTAATTTGGTTCCTAGCATTTTAATTGCATCAATTTAATCCCTAACATTTCAGTGTTGCATTAATTTAGTCTCTGTTGTTATTTATTGGATAAAAATTGCTAACATAGTTAACAGCCAAAATATAAAATCAATTTCTTGTCACATCAACAAAAACTAATTTTTTATTTTGACAGATAGCCGCGCCAATAATTTTCAACAAAGAGATAATGATAGAAACTAAATTAACACGACATTGAAATGTTAAAAACCAAATAAACACAATTGAAAGGTTATAGAACAAATTAAAATATGGTGTAAAGGATAGGAACCAAATACGTAGTTTACTCTAAAAAAAAGTTCAAACATTTATGAATTTTGATAATAGATGCTCTAAGGGTACTTGTTTAGGAAATAATTTTAATATTTTTTTATGGGAAAGGAAAAAAGAAACAATTGATTTTTTTTTTACAGCTTTTTATATTGAATAATGCTATAGGTACTATAAATTTTACTGCATTAATACTCTATTTGTTTCGATGGAAAATCTTGTATAAAGATAATTTTCTGTGTTTTCCAGTATTTGGTATCATTAGAAAAAATGAGTTAAAGGAAAACTATTTTTAGTTAACAGATATTTTTAAAAAGGATTTGGCTTATCTCCTGTACTTTTTTAACTAGATGTCTATTTTTGTTTTAAATACACAATTGCAAGTGGTAGTAAGTTTTAATCTCCATATTTTATTTAGTTAGTGGGTAATGAGGTAGTTTCTCATTAAAATAAAAAAATATTTTAGTTAAAAAAGTACTGGAAGTAAGCCAAACCCTTTTAGAAATTGTTTTTCACTAAGGCTGTGTTTGTTTTGGCTTTAAATCATTTCCGGAAATGCTTTTCCATAAATGCAGGTGTTTGGTTGCGCATGGAAAATAAATTTTCCGGAAATTATTTTCAGTTGACTGTGTGTTGGCTTTGACGCGAAAATTGGTTTCAGTCAAAATTTTCACTTTAAAGCATTTTCGGACTCACGCGCAAAAAGGGAGAGAGAGAGAGAGAGAGAGAGGAAGAAGAGAGAGCCCAGTCCTCAGACCGAGCTCCAGTCTGACGACCACAGATCGAGCTCCAGTCCGACGACCCACACTCCACTTGTCTCGTCGATCACAGCACCGTGCCGATTGCACTAGATCGCATCAGTCTTGTCGATCGCAGCACCGCGCCGATCAGACTGCGCTGATCAAGCAAAGATCAACTCCAACACCGCTCTATCTCGCCTCCACCGTGTGATCTCGCCTTCGCATCCGCCGCGATCTCGCCTCTAGATCGAACCCAATCGCCTTTCCTCTCTTCCTTCTTCTCTCAATTTGACCAGATTTGATGATTTTTTTTTTCTAGGTTTTGTTTCTTTTGTGTTTCTGTATTGAGGAATGATATTACATATTTGTTTGGTAGCTGAGAAAATTGTATGCAACAAGTAGAAAATGTGTTTTCTATGGTATTTTTTAGAACACAACTAAACACCAGAAAATATATTTCAAAACATTTTTTGAAATGCAACCAAACACTTGAAAATATTTTGCTTTCCCGAAAATAGCATTTCCGAAAAATATTTTACATGAATCAAACACAGCCTAAATTTTTTTTGGAAAACAACTCTATCTCATAACAAGTTAAATAAGATAAGTTAAAAATTTTTTTCAACTCATTTAAGGTTGTTACCAAATATAAGAAAATGAGATAATTTTATAAAAAATATTTTTTGAAAAATGACTTATTTTCTAGAAAACATTATCACTAAAACAAACAGAGCGTAAGTTTACAAACTGGTGTGTCACTAATCATAAAGAGACAATTCAAATTTTCATTTATGAGGTGGTTGAAACGCATCAATTACATTATTGTCACATCAATTTGTAAGCTTTATGTGGTAAAATTTGTAATTTATTTAGCATTTACTTTTTATATTTTCCATAAAAAAGATATTAAAATTTCCTGATTTATTAGTTATATTAACGGGTGCCCTTAGGGTAATTTTTAATAAACTATATTAGAAAATTTTTGACATCATTTTTATGAGAAATCTATAAAACTGTTAACAAAATTAATTACTTTATCATTTTTCTACAAATATATTTTTAAAAATAGTTCCTAAATCAATACCTTTAAGACATTTTTTAAGATTTCCCATGGTTTATTAATTTAACAAATACTCTTAAAACCTTCGTTAACTGAACCCAACATTTGTTTATTAAAATTTTGAAGTTCACCCATCGCTTTTATTACAACATGAATTTGTAAGTTGTACCATCTTACCACTCTTAGCACCTTTAAATTTTTTTCGGTTTTGAGAGAGAAAGAAGAAAAAAAAATCGATTTTAATTCTTATATGTGGCGGCTAGTATTTAAAGTTTTGGACTGCTAGGCTCCTTCTGGATGTTGACAAAATATTAGATTTATTAGAACAAGAAAATTGACCGAAGAACTCTCTTGGCTGGGGTGGATGAGTACGTAGGTGGCTTTCAAAATTTGTTTTGTTTTTCCCCTTCTATCTCTTGTTTTATTTTCATTTTGGTCCATCAAGTGCTAAAATCAAATATAAAAAATGAAAGTCAAGTGCGAAAAAGTAAATCAAATATAAAAAATAATTTTCTCAAAAAAAATAAAAAATCAAAATAAAAAAGATGTAACGGAACTGTGGGGCCAAAGGATTTGGCGACCCCGGTCCATTTCATATCAAGCCTATGGCCCATGCTGAGGAGGAAGAAATGTCCGATGATGAACAAAGAAAGTCTAGACTGTCAGGATATACTGCCGAGGACAACCCTGTCTTCAGCGAACCAAGATCATAAAAGGAGAAAGCGCCACGTCACCAAGGGCAGTCTCCTAGAGCGTCCCAAAGGAAAGCATAAGCATAGTGGGTCAGCCATAGGAGCATGGTGGAGAAGCAATTCCAGAAGAGGTTGTCACCTCCGCATTAAATACCCATAGCTAACATCCTGGCCCAATTTACGTGGATGTGACCCCTAGATAGTGCTATCTGGGTCACCACGGCTCACAGAACGTCAGAGGGAGTGGCTGATGGGACATGCACTTAAGTATGGGCATGGATGACTAACAAGTGTAGGACCATGATGACCCAAAAGAAACTATATAATGTAAGAGATCTTCTACAATAGAGGGCCCCGGGTGGGGGACAGGGGCACAGATCCTCCTTCGTGCTCTTGGAGAATCAGACTAGATGGGAATTCATATCCTCGGACGAGGAGTTCGTTCCCTCGGATCGTGAGTCCGTCCAGTTCTGTGTTCTTAACTCCTACTCGATCATCTCTAACCTCCTCATTAATCGTTGTCTCATCAAAGCCCAGCTCTTAGACCCACTATCTACAAATTCATTGTAATGAGTCTGCTGGGCCTAGATCCCATCCCTTCATGGGCCCAATCCGAAAATCACGACCTTACAGGAACATATTCAATTGTGACCAGGTTAATTAATAATTTGGTCTTATTTTATCAAGAGCCTTATAATTTAATAGTAAAAAAAAAAAAATAGTATGAAAAATATTAAATGCATAATAAATTTACTACATCAACCTTATAAATTAAAGTGACAATAAATGCAATTAGCTAGTAAGCTCCAACCACATGATAAATTAATATTTAAATTATTTTTTATGATTGATGATGTAAGTTCTACAAAATAAAATTTGTAGTATCTTCAAATATAGGAAATGTTAACAAATGTCTTAAGGACATTGGTTTAGAAACTATTTTTAGAAATATTTGATGGGAAAATGATAAAATAATTAATTGGATAAATTACGTACGTGATTCCTATTCTATACACCATATTTCAATTTGGTCCCTAATCTTTCAGATACTGTGTCAATTTAGTCCTTACCGTTATTTTTTGGATGAAAATTGATGATATGTCTAATGGCCAAAATAAAAAATTGGCTTTCGTTAATGTGACAATACACTAAAATTTTATTTTAGCCATTTGACATGTAATCAATTTTCATCTAAGATATAACAACATGAACTAAATTGACACGATATTAATAGGTTAAGGACCATGTAGGGGCCCCAAGATTGTATATTGGGCCTTGGGCTTTATCCGAGGATATAAATAGGTCCAAGAATAAGCAAATAATTATGAAATACTCCCAGACCAAGTCCCATAAGTAGAGTGCAAATGAATGGCTGTCCGAGGAGTACATACTTCTCGGACTTAATGAATATGGTTCAAAATATATAATTTAGCAATTAAAGTGACCTTCCAAGAAGGTTCAATGATAGGAATGTGCTTCACGGACATGGGAGAAGGAAGAAGACCTGAAAATATCTAAGAGAAGGTTGACATCACCGTATTAAATGTACAACAGCTACTTTATTGGTCACATTTATGTGGAGAAGACATCTGAACAATGTTACCTTGGCTACTGCAACTCACAGAAAGCTAGGGAAGGTGGCTGATGGGACAAGTACTTAAGTAAGGGTTCAGATGATCAACAAGTGGAGGTGAAGATGATTCAAAAGAGGCTATATAAGGTGGAAGACTCTTCATGAAAGGGGGATCGAAGGAGGAGAGAGAAAAAAGCAATATAGTAATCTGAACCATTTTGATATTTGAAAGCATTCGTCATACATAGATTTAACCTCCTCGGACTGGAAGTTTACTGAGATAAGTATCCTTGCTTTGTGTTTGATCGCCACACGATTTAATACTAGCCGTTGTCCAACTCAGTAGGACTTAGTTCTTTGATCCATTCTCTACAAATTCATTATATTGAGCTCATTGGACCAAGACTCCATACATTTTGGGCTTGGGCCGCAAATTGTGACCTTACAAACCAAATTGACATAATTGAAAAGTTATGGATCAAATTGAAATATGCTGTAAATGATAGGGACCAAATATGTAGTTTATCTTAATTAATTTTGTTGACAGGTTTTTATATTTTTCGTAAAAGTAGTGTCAACATTTTCTATTATAGTTTATTAACCATTAGGTATTTTTCAATTCTAGTAAAGAAGTTATGTTAGGGTCAAACTTCAAATCCGTCCTTATTACTTTTTTATACATATGTTAGTCTTTAAAATGAACTTTCTGTTTTTTAACTTCAAAAATATCTATCAAGACTAATGAATAATAGTATTGTATCATTATAAAATATTTTATTTATTATTGAGGGATAAAGTTTTTGCTTTTTTTAAGCGTTTAGCAAATTATTTAAGGACAATGCTAACGGATGCTCTTAGGGCAATGGTTAATAATCAATTTAAAGAAAATTTTTATGGGAAAGAAAAAAATAATTAATGTTTTGACAGCTTTTTCCATTTTCCATAAAAGTTGTATCAAAACTTTCCTAAAATGGGTTGTTAACTATTGTCCTAAGGGCATTCGTTAGCATTACCCATTATTTAATGACCCACAATTGTTTATAACTTATCTCAATTATATAGTCAGTCATTGTTTTCCGATAACTTAAACTTATCCAAATCGAAACCAGTGAAGCTATGTTATAAATACCAACACTAGACACTAATTATAAAATAATTTTCTATGTTATGTGTGTTAGAAGTTACTACTTACTATTCACTAAAACAGTAATAGAGTGGATTGTAGTTAGGCCTGTCCATGGGTTAAATCGGGTCGGTTCGGTTTTGGACCTAACCTGAACCCAACCTTCCGGTGTTAGGTGGAGGGTGGAAGGACCCGAAATCGACCACCAGTGTCAATTGGTCGAGTCAATTTCGGGTTTGAGTGTGGTCGGTTCGGATCGGTTGGTCGCTGAAAATTGCATTTGTCATTGGAAACTGCAAATTTTTTGCCCAAATTTACAAATTTTAGCTAAAAATTTCTGTGGTTTGGCCGGATCTAGCTAAATCCCACTAGATCTGGTCGAGAACTCACCAAATCTGGCTTAATTTTGCCGGATTTGGCCGGAGTTCTTGTATAGCAGTGATCGGGTTTGGGTTGCTCGGGTTTTGGAGAAGTAAACCCGCCACTCGACCTGCCGGCATCAGTTCTTGGAATCGAAAACCTACAGCTGACTGACTAGAGCTTCGGTTCGGGCTAGAATTAGGTCGACGTCGGGTAGTTTGGTCGACTTTTCAAGCTCAGGTCAGGTCAAGACACCCTTAATTGTAGTGATTAAAAGTTATAAATCTCATATACACCAAAAATCAATTAGTATTTTGATCTAATGATAAAATGTAATCATCATAGAGAGAAGTAATTAAAAATCTCACATAAAAAAGTCTATTGATACACAACAAAATCTCACAACTTCTAATTTTTTTATATTTAGAAAATAAAAATACAAATAAAAAACAAACAATCTCACAACATTTTTATACAACCTTGTTTTAAGTTGTGGTTGGTTTTGTTGTACATGTATTTTTCCCAGTGTTGACATTCACCCAACCTTTTTGGAGTTTTCACTTGGCGACAGCGTATGGTGTAATGTAAAGGTGTGCGATATGTATACATTACATAGGTGAGGTGTGCGTATGAGTGAACTTCATTACCTATGATCATTTTTAGGAGTCTCCACCAACCATGAGAATTATAAGGAATGATTGATCACCTAAGTCTAATTGACTTTATTTTATAAATTAACTAATAAAAGCTAAAGGCCCCTAAGCTAAAAATAGAAAGAAAGAAAGAAAATATATATATATATATATATATATATATGTGTGTGTGTGTGTGTGTGTGTGTGTGTGTGTGTGTCTTGAATCTTAAGAAATGGATTTAGAAGCTCAGTTACGCGTGAAGAAAATGTTAGGCATCCTATGATGCCAATCCCAAAGGATAATACATTGTTTTGAAATTAACCCTAAATTTCACCATTTAAATAATAAAGAATTTGACATTTGGGTTTTGAAAAAGAGTTATTGTATATGTTGGCAGGTATAAATTGAACAAGTGCAAATGCATAAGCATGTAAATGCATGACATACAAATCTACCCTAAAGTGATATGTGGATGCACATGCATGTGAATCTATCATAGGATGACATGTGAATGTATGACATAAATGAGTCTATTTTAGGATGACATTTGAATACATAACATATGAAAATCTATCTTATAGAAATTTACCCTAAGATGACTTGTGAATGACATAGGCAATTATCTCAAGAAATAAAAAGGCATGAATATTGAAAGAGTGTAAGTCTAAGCAATATACGTCACACTCTTCAATAAGCTAAACAATTTTATATGGACAAAGTTTAATTACAAAATTAGCTGTAACCTAAGACTATAACCTTACTCCTTTCTCAAAAAAAAAAAAAAAAAAACCTACTCAATAACTTTTTATTAGAAGTGAATTTTTACAAATTCACCATTAGATTAAATTTTTTTTCTTATACTCTCCTCTATTGCTTACCTACAAATAGTAGGGAAAAATAAAAGGGCTAAAAGCTACCTATCATCCCATATCAAATGCATAAAAAAAAAAAAAAAAAAAAAATTAACTCCTTTTTAAAAAAATAGTTGTGTTCAAAAAAGTGTTCAAAAAGGAAAAAGTAAAAAATTAAAACTATTTACAAAACAGATACCAAGGTGCCAATGGCTTTGGGCAAACACCACTTTCTCTCCATAAATATGGGGTGGTTGATGAAGGTGGGGGCTCAAATTCCGACCCCTCAAACTGCATGGGTCATTAGACTCGTTACCTAACAAAGAGAATGATTGAATTCTCCCAAAAAAAAAAAAGCATGATTAGTTCAAGGAGTTCATTTTGTTGGGTAATAAAAATCTTGAGGCATTCTTTGCCACCAAGCCAAAATTAAACGAGCCATATTGCATTTTGATTTTGTTGCCTTTGCCTATTTTAAGATCACAATATCACATATTGTATCGTATTTCTTAACCCGCATCATTACTTCATTTCGATCTTGGAAAAAAAAAATCATTACTTTACATTTGAATAAATGACCCGAATCATTACTTGCAAGCAAAAGTGTTTTCTTTTGGCTGAAAAGATTCCCGGTAATAATCATCAATAGAAATTTGAAATGCGTATCCATATCAAATGTTATGATCTTTATTTTATACTCCTACATAGAAAGAAACTTCATGTGCCCGTTTAACTTTCATTTATTTTTGTGAATGCAACTCATCACAACGTGCCAAAAATAGACAAAGATCATAAGAATAATAGAATATGCTTCAATGGTGCTACCGACCCATGGAAATTAATTTTTAATTTATGTATTGTCAATTGCAATTTGCAGTATGATATATATATAATAAAACCTTAACATACACAAGGGGATAAAGGAGAACAGTACACTTCTGTGCCATTTGATTCATTTGAATGCAAAAAAAAAAGAAAAAAAAAAAAAAGAAAAAAAAAGAAAAAAAGAAGCAAACAAATAAATGGTATGCAGTTGTGCACAAGTCTACAATGTGACAAAACATACAAAATTATGAAGTTGGGATATTTATTTCTTGTTTTACTTTTTATTTATTTATTTAAAGTAAGATTGTATCATGGCTATAAAAAGTACAATTATATTGTGGGAGGGGAAAGCCCTAAGAAAGAAGATCATTGAGTGGAATCCACTAGAGGGGAAACTAGGCCCAATTATTCATTAAATCAGGCCTAGGCCAGTCAAGATAACCTAGTCAGAGAAACCGAGGAGGGCGGCTTGCCCGAAGAGCTTGAGGAGTAGATACTCCTTGGGAGACTAGAGACAAGCCACCAAGGTCATAAGGTTGAAGGCCGAGGAAGAAAGTAGTGACGTGCAAGCAAGGGAAGGAGGAGACTTCCATATAAAGCATCCACCACCTCCACATTTAAAGCACTATACCAACTCAGCCTGTCACATTAATGGTAGAATAATCCTTTGTCGGGGGCGGTTTTTTGCGCGTAACCACGTGCCTTTGGAGGTGTGACTTTGCTAGACCCGGATTTGTTTTGGAGAGGTCAACCCGGAACTCAACATTGGGCCACATAGACCAATGGCTCTAGGTGTATTTTTAAGTCTACAAAATAGATGAAACTCAAAGTCTTAGAATCATAATAATGGTTGAAATAAATAAATAATATGCTTAGCATGATAGCTTTGATTAAATGGTGAGTTGATACATTATTATTATGTTTATTAAGTGATGTCCAATGTCCAACAATGGGATGAGTCCGATAGTCCATGTCTAGTTGCGGTTTATGGTTCATGTTCAACATGATAAGATATGTCCGGCAATGGTCCATGTCCAAATAATATATCTCTAATGGTAGTTCATGTCCAAAACAATATGTGTCCAAGGATGGTTCATGTCCAAATAATATATGTGAGATGATGATAGATCGATTTATTAATATGTATGTTCATTAATGAAGTATTAGTGAGATGGTATTAAAATAACTTGCATCCAACGGTAAAATAATAATGAATTAACATGTACTCAATAATATAATCTTGAAAATAGAGAAAGATTGACTTCTTTTGTGTGTTTCTGACTCCAGCCGTATAGCATCACTTTGTTCTTTATGTGATTTGTGGCTCTAGTCATGTAATAATAATGGGCTGATGACATTCCAACAGTATAATAACATTAGTTGAGTGGTATAATGATAGTGAATAAAATATACTTAATAATATAAGTTTGAAGGTAAAATATAATGACTTATCTTCATAGTTTGGGGCTTCAACCGTAACATCAGTGGATTTAGAATTTCAGCAACCTTCAGACTTTGCAGCTCTAGCCATATAAAACCAGTGGACTTAACATTTCAACAGCATGGTGAAGTGAATCCTTTTATGGTGACTTCATGTTTAAAGGGCAAAAATGGGGGCAACTGGAGGGAGAGAGAATATGTCCAGCCATGTGCATAGGTTGGTTAAGTTCATCATTTTTATTGTGCACTTAAATGATTTTTCCCATGTAATAGTCTTTTAGTTTCTAGTCAAATATGAGTGATATTGCCTTCCATAAGAAGGACTTTTGATTTTATAGGTTTTTTCCTTTCATAAGAAAGGACTTTTAGTAATAAGTTCTTGGAAGAGTGTTTGATATATTTTAAGATGTTTGGAGATGGTAAGAAATATGTATATATTGTGAGATATGGTGTTTAGAGATATATGAGAAGTATGTATGGGTATTTTGTGAGGAATGTGTTTTGTAAAATAAATGGAAGTATAAGATAGATAAATGAAGGTTAAATGTAATAAAGGCTGTTGTTGAGATTGTTTTTTGTATTATGACATTGGTTATGTTGCTTTCTAAGAAGAGAGATTTTGTATGAGAAATAAAGAATGAGATGGAGATTTGTTTTTGAAGAGCAAAATGATGAAGTTTCAGAGTATTGAAGTATGGGAGAGATGGATAATGTGTAATGAATGATGGTGTGTTGTAATATGTATGTTGTGTTGTTATCTATGGAGAGAGATATTTTTGTAAGGGAGATGAAGAAGTATGGAGAAGTTTAGAGATATGTGTAGTAAGGTGAATTAAGTTTCAGAACCTTGAGGATCATAGAGAGGGATCAGAGAGGGGATCAAAGAGCCCTTTAGTGTGTAGCTTGGTCCTCTTTATATAGAGCCAAGCTATGTAACTAGATTGAAACTAGTTGAAGGAAAACTTAGCAAATCAGGAAAAATCTTTGACAAAGTAAGTGGTTTTTTGTTTTTTGGCCAAAAGAAGAAAGTTTGAGACTTTAAGGCTGAAGTTATAGCTGTAACAGCTGTCAATCATAACTGTTACAGTTGGATGATGTCATCCGAATGATATCATTTGCTTGGAGGAAAGTATTTGACATTAAATTCATGATTTGGCTAAAGATGGTAAAATAATCTTTATGGGATCTTCTTGTGTCTGGTACTATAGCTGCTGAGATTAGGCATTAATGGGCAAATGACATCATTTTAGGACGTGTGTCAACTTGCTGGAGCTTCTGTAGCGTCCGCTGGAGCTGTTTTAATTTATGCAGAAGTTGTTGCAGCTTTCGCTAGAGTTGTTACAGCTTGTGCAGAAGCTGTTGTAACTTCTGCTAGAGCTGTTACAGCTTGTGCAGAAGTTGTTGTAGCTTCTGCTGGAGCCGTTTTTTGTGTTTTCGGCTAAATTTTCTCTTTTGGAAAATTATATGCGTAGCCCATATATAATTTTGGTAAGTAATAGACTAGTTGGTTGATATTCAATGAAGTTTTAAAGATGTAATTATGGTTTTTTTTTTGTATCTTAACCAAATCTTGGAGAGTAAGGAGAGTATTTTAATGCTAGATATGAGATATTAATATATATTTACCTATGTGCTTGAAATTGATAATAACAATAATATATATATATATATTTTTTGAGAAAGAAGACTTTTATTGAATAGAATCAAAGCGCGGCCAAATCAGCCTGAATAAAGGGTAAGGTGCGAGATGGGACATCTTCCATCCACACTGTACAACCCGGTGTGATCAAAGCTAGCCTAGCTAAACTATGAGCGACTTTGTTGCCATCTCTCTTAATGTGAGAGTATGACAATTCTGAATACAAATTCGAAAATAGAGAGACATCATTTATCAGCGGTGCAATTGGATTCAAGCCATTATCCATGTTCCTCAAAGTCTTTATCAACACTTCTGAATCACCCTCCACAATGGCACAGTCCACACCAATCTCGCTGCCAAACTCCACTGCTCTGCACGCAGCAATGGCTTCAACTTCTAGAGGTTGAAAGGCTTGCTCCACCTGCTGCACTAGAGATGCTATTACCTCACCGTTACAGTTACGAACAACCACACCGATCCCAGAAATGTTGTCTACCTCTGAGATTGCACCATCATAATTTATCTTATATTTGTTCGACGGTGGGACTGACCATTTTGGTTTTGGTTGAGGTCTGGTCGGAATAGGCAAAGGATAACAAGATCTGACCTCATCCCAGCGATCTTGTGCAGTGAGTTTCAGGTCCTTCGTGAGGCAGCAAGGCTGATGCAGCCGGGACTGATTTCTCTGGTGCCAAATACACCACACCTGGATAGCAAAAAACTTTAGTGGCTTTCCCTTCTCCAATAACCAGCCCACAAGTTGTTTGAAATCAGAGAAGACTTCCCGAGACCGAAAGCTCCATCTAGCTTCATCCCAAACCATGTCCAAAGCAGGACAACCCCAGAGAGCATGGATTGTATCCTCTGCCATTGACGCACATCTGTCGCATGTTGGGGTCTGAATTATCATTTTTCTGGTCAGGTTGGACTTCGTTGGGAGAGAATTTTTACATGCACGCCACAAAAAATTCTTGTATTTGTTTGGAATCTGTAAGGACCAAATATTTTTTCAGAGTGTTTTGTCCTGCTCCGGTTGTATGTGTCGCTCAGCTCCTGTCTCAATTTCCTTAAGAAAGCGGTAACCGGATTTGCAGTTGTATTGACCATTTGCGGTGTAAGGCCAGATCAGAGAGTCATCAGGTTTGCTACGGGCAAGAGGAATTTTCAGTGCAAGTTCAACTTCAGTTGGAATAAGAACTCCCTCCAACGTTGCTGCATCCCATGTCCCAGTATTCTCATAAATTAGGCAATCAACCGTGGCATCCTCCATTGACTCAATGATTGGAGAAGTAACTAAGGTTGGGTGCTTAATGGGCAGCCAATGGTGTTGCCATATTTTAATGGTTTTTCCATTCCCAACTCGAAATCTTGAGCCCAATTTTATGACATCCCTACCCTTCAAAATGCTTTTCCAAGCGTATGAACCGGTTGTCGATTCTTTGGCTTCCATGAAAGAACAATTAGGGAAAAATCTTGCCTTGAAAATTTTGTAGAAAAGTGAGTCTCTATTATGTATGAGTCTCCATGCTTGCTTGGCTAGAAGCGAGTCATTGAACAATGCAAGGTCCCTAAATCCCATTCCTCCATCTAGCTTCGATTTCGTCAACTCCGACCATTTAATCCAATGTATTTTTCTTTTGTCACCCCGCTGCCCCCAAAAAATTTTTTTAACCATTGCTTCAATGTCATGACATAGACCCAAGGGTATTTTGAAACATCCCATGGTATATGTCGGAATGGCTTGAACAATTGCTTTGATTAGAACTTCTCTACCCGCTTGAGACAAAAGCTTTCCTTCCCACCCTTGTAATTTTCGCCAAACCCTCTCCTTTATATAATTGAAGCTCGCTTTTTTTCCCCTTCCCACCAACGAAGGCAGCCCCAAATATTTCTCAAAAAATTTTATCTCTTGCACTCCCAATACTCCTTGTATCTCTTGCCTAGTCTCCTCTTCTGTGGACTTGCTAAAGAAAAGAGAAGTCTTTTCCCTATTGATTTTTTGACCCGAAACTACTTCATAATCTGATAATATTTTGAGTACATTTCCACATTCTTGAGAGTTGGCCTTGCAAAAAAGTAAGCTATCATCTGCAAAAAATAAATGGGTTAGTTTGGGGCCTCTCTTGCAGATAGAGAAGCCGTGGATTTCCTTTGCCCTTGCAGCTTGTGAGATTAGGCCATGTAAACCTTCAGAGCACAAAAGGAAAAGGAAAGGGGAGAGGGGGTCCCCTTGTTGTATGCCTCTTGTTGGATTAATTAACCCTTTCGGTTCTCCATTCACTAAGATGGAATATGAGACAGTACGAACACACTCCATAACTAACTCAATCCACCTTGTGCAAAATCCCATTGTCTCCATGAGTTTCTGCAAATAATCCCACTCCACCCTATCATATGCTTTGCTCATGTTAAGCTTGACAGCCATAAAACCTGTTTTTCCTAAACTATGATTTTTCATACAATGTAAAGTCTCGAAAGCAACTAAAACATTATCTGAAATAAGCCTATTTTTTGCAAAAGCAGATTGATGCTCAGTTATAAGTTCTGGCATGAATTTTTTCAATCTACTTGCAAGGACTTTGGAAAAAATTTTGTATAGCACATTACACAGACTTATAGGGCGATATTCAGAAACTAATACAGGATTTTTCACTTTTGGGATTAAGGTGATGAAAGTGTGGTTGATTGGGTGAGGCAATTTACTTGAATTTAGCCAATTGAGAATTGTAGATGTTACCTCTTGGTTCATTGTCCCCCAAAAATGTTGGTAGAAAAGAGGTGGCATCCCATCAGGTCCTGGTGCTTTCATAGGCGCCATTTGTTGTAATGCTTCCTGGACTTCCCATCCCATGAACTCACCTGTTAGCTTCTCATTCATCTCATTTGTAACAAGTTGGGGAATGAAGGCAAGAGAATCATCAACCAATGCCGGATTGCAAGTGGTAAACAATTCCCCAAAAAAATCAACAATAATATCTCCAATCAAATCCGGTTTCTCTTGCCAAATTCCATTTCTATCTTTAATTCAAAGAATAGAATTTTTCCTAAAGCGTTGGGTTGCTTTAGTATGGAAGAACTTAGAATTGCAATCACCATTTTTCAACCATAAAACTCTTGACCTTTGACTCCATAATCGGGTTTCCCTATCCATGAGCACTTGAATTTTAGCTTTTAGTTCCCTAAGCCGAGTGTTATCTCCTGTTCTCAATGCTTCGGCTTCAGCTTTTGTTAACAACTTTTTTTTCTCTTCCAACTCTCTTCTCACATTCCCAAAACAATTCTTTTCCCACCACTCCAACTCTTTACTACATTTTTCTACTTTCTTTAAAATGTCACCCTCCTCTCCACTCCTCCATGCCGCCTCCACTGTTTCTCCACAGCTTGAATCTGAGAGCCACATCTCCTCAAATCGGAACACCTTCCTCCTTGGTGGAGCCTCCAAACCTGACAAGTTTATAAGAATTGGTACATGGTCTGATGACAGACATCTCGGATGAGACACTTTTGTACTTGGATATTTTAGAAGGAATCCACTGTTCACCAAACCTCTATCCAACCGTTCCCATATGGAATGACCATCTGAGAAGTGTTTGCTCCACGTAAATTTGGGTCCCTCAAAACCCAAGTCAATGAGCCCGCATTCATCAATTACATCTCTGAAAATCTGCATTTGGTTGTGGCCCCTCAAGGATCCCCCTATTTTTTCATCTTGTCTACAGATTTCATTGAAATCTCCCACACAGAGCCATGGGATAGATGGTCTAGTGTTTAGACCCCTCAATTTATTCCAAGCTTCCATTCTCCGATGAGTCTCAGGCTCTCCATAAAATCCAGTGAATCTCCATTCCCCTTCCATATTTTTATCAAATGTTACATCAATAAAATACCTATGGAACTCCTCAATGGTTACTTTGACATCTCGCTTCCAGAAAAGTGCCAATCCGCCCCCTCTCCTCCCTCTGGGGACCTCCCACTTGTGATCAAAATTTATATTATGAAGAACTCGGTCTAGCCTAGCTTCGTCTGCCCATGTTTCGGCTAAAAACACAACAGAGGGATCTTTCGCCCGGATGATATTTCCAAGCTCCTTTTCTGTACGTAGGTTCCCAAGCCCACGACAGTTCCAAACTAGGAGATTCATGACTGTTGGCGGGGCTGCTCAACAGCCTCCACCACTTTGACAGAGAAGTCACCACCATCCTTCAAAACCTGTCTTTTGCTGCTAGGTAAATCCGAATGGTCATCCACATCTGAAAAGGTCCGTTTGCATGCACCTGTAACAGCAGCAAGACATGTTTTCTGGGCTGCGGCAGCTCTATCAAACCTTGTCCACGTGCTAGGTTTTTTGTGAGCCCTAAAAATTCCATGCATCTCACGTGACACAGGCTCATGTGAATAAGTTGAATGGGCAGATTCCAGTTCAGCCGTTCCTGGGCTTTGATTGGTCCGTTGGATTTGATCCAAAGCATTAATGAGAAAATTATCCCCTGTTTCCGATGAAGGAGAATCACAGCTAGCGCCCATAATTCCGGACGTAATTGTGTCATCAAACATTGTAGTAAATGAGTCCGGATTGTGTGGAGGATTTTTAGGAACGTGATCTTCACCATCATTCTTTCCGTTATTGGACTGGATTGGCTCCTTAAAGGTAGCGGTTTCCTGAATTAATGGCTCATTGAAGTTGGTAACGGACGTTGACAGAGTGTGTGCCACCGTCTGCGCCTCCCTTGGTGGTGGACTGGTGCTGGTTGGTCCTACATCGTCAGGCCTGTTCTCCCTGGCAGCTGGAGTTTTTGTCTTGCGGTTTGAGTTGTAAAAACCTGGGACAGCCACCACGGTTCGCCTGACTGGAGAAAACGGAGGAGCCCGCAAGTATGGACCAAATTGCTTCTGGCTTTCCATTAAACTCCCTTCGCTGTCCAGCCAAATATCACAATCCCAATCATTGTGATCTAGTCTGCCGCACCAATAACAAATATTTGGAAGACGCTCATATTTGAACGTAATCCAAGTTTTTTTTCCTTCCTCCAAGGATACGACTCTACCACGGCAAAGCGGTAACGTTACATCCAGCCCAACTCGGAGTCTCATGAAATTACCACCCTCATTTTCCGCTGGATTATCCGAGTGAGTAACTTGTCCTACCACTTCACAAATTTTCTTAGCGGCCTTGACATTTAGGTACTTGTAGGGAAGCCCATGGACTTGCACCCAAAAGAAAGTCCGCTCAAATTTCAGTTCTTCTACGGCCTTGCTTCTATCATACTTCTGCATTATCACTAAATGTTTATCAAAACTCCATGGTTCTGCACGTAGGACTTTGTCTACTTCACTTGCATTGTCAAAAATGAACAGAATTACATGATCACCAAGGTTTCTGACCTTGAAACCGCTTTTTGACTGCCACAAAGGAGTGAAAGTTTTTGCAATTGCCTCAATATTAAGAGCTCGTTTCGTAAGAAATTTTGCTGCTATAATATGTTCTTGCGTGCTAAACTCATTCTCTAAGCAGCAGCCCGGACCTTCCCTCTCAGAAAGTGACAGTTTCATCCAATTTTGAGACAATTCTTCCATTGTGAACACAAGAAAATTTTTTGCAAAGCGAGCGTAAAAATAAATAAAATACTGTTTCCCAATTCCCTTGAAGAAAACCCAACTAGCCAATGTATTAACACTGTTAATACGTGGAAGACAACCAAGCCTTCATAGAAGGTACAGCTATTCTACTGTCTAAGAGAAGTTAGAGCACTTTCTTAGTTACAGAGAAACCCTTGATAATAACAATAATATAATTGATATGAAATACTATAATTACATCTTTAAACTTATATTATATGATGAACATCAATTTTTATGTAAAGAGTATGGGGAGATTTATCATTTTAAATGTTATGTGATATGTGTTATGTTAACAAAATACATGTCATTTATGGCTTGTTTGGAAGTTTAGAGAGGGAGGAGAGTAGAAGGGAGTAGAGAGGAAAAAAGTAGTGGGGAGGAGAATAGAGGAGAATGGTTCCCCTTCACCTTGTTTGAATGTTTTTAAAATTAATAAGGGGGAATGAAGTAATTAGCCATTTCATTTGTTTGGATGTTTTAAAAATTAGGATGGATAGGGGAGAAAATGATTAAAATAGACAAATTTACTCCTATTTAAAAATAGACTTACAACATTGGTCTATTATTAATTTAGAAAGGGTAAATTGAGAAATTTATATAGCCAATAATTTATCTACTCTACTCTCCCTCCAAATCTCTCAAATTTGGGGAATTAAAAATGAGGGATTAGAGGTAGTTGAAATCCCTCCTTCTCATTCCTTAAAAAACTTCAAAATAGGGTAATTAAATTGCTCTTCTTCTCTCTATTCAACTTCTCCTCTTTTTTTTTTAACTTCCAAACAAGCCATTAAAAAATCAAAAATCAAGTAATATTTATTTATTTATTTTTAGAATCGAGAATCTTGATACTAAATACGAAAAAAGTAACACGATCAGTAATTAAAAAACAAAAAAATCTCATAAACTTTGCAAAGCGTAAAGAATCTAATATTTAATGAAAATATATACATTCTTAAAATAGACCACAACAGTTTAAAAAAGAGGTCAAAACATTTATTTATTTACAAACGTCCAAAATAGAAAGTAGCAAATTAATAAGTACTTTCTCTTTATGCTTCTATAAACTTGGCAAACATATACTATCAAAATTCAAAGCCTTTCACATGTTTTGTGATTCTAGTTCAAGCCAAAAAAATAAAAAATAAAAAATAAAAAAACCAAAGGCTGAACAAAGAACAGTCTGTGTTTAAAAAAAAAAAAAAAAAAAAATTTATAGTGACTCTTTTTGAGAGAGAGAGAGAGTGAGAGTGAGAGTGAGAGAGTGATGGAAGATGGAAAGAGAGGCACGTTGGAGGAAAACATTGAGAGCAGAAGGGAGCCTCTTTTGCCAGCAGACGTGTCATGGAGGCTAAACCTGCGAGAGTTTCCTGCACTGCCTGAAAGAAGAGATGAACATGGCTCCATCATTCTGCGCCGAGTTCGTCGTACCACAGGTCAGCCCTCTTCACAAATCCTTATGTATATATGTATAATATTTTTGATACTATTTTCAAAAGGGTTTTTGCTTTTTGGTTTTTTTTTTGTTTTTTTTTTTTTTTTTTTTTTTTTTTTTGGTGAGTTTTATAATGGCCAGGCCATATGTCAATATAGGATGAAAGTTTTGCTTTTGGTTTTTGCTTTTGTTTTTGTTTTTTTTTTCTTACCAAGATTCAAGACCCAGATGCAATTTTGTTCAAAGATGTTATTCTCCAGATTTTTCTCAGTCAAGCAGCTTATGTATATACTTATATATGTGTTTATTATATGTTTGATATTATGCTCAAAAAGGTATTTGCTTTTTTGTTTTTGTTTTAGCATGTATAAGCATAAAGTTCAATGAAAAAAGGAGCAAAGTGAAGCACCAAGAGTTTTATGATGGCCGGGCAACGTCAATATAGAATTAAAGTTGCTATTTTTATTTTTATTTTTTTGGCTTTTTTCTGTGCAAGATTCAAAACCCAGGTTTTTATTTTATTTTATTATTTTATTTTTTTTGACAAGTAAAAAAAAAAAAAAAAAAACCTGGGTTTTGAATCTTGCACAGGAAAAAGCCAAAAAAAGTTGTGTTTGTGAAAGTGGTGTTTTTACTTCTTCTTCTTCTTCTTCTTCTTTTCATAGATGTTGTTCAATCTCTATTGAGAAACAGAGATGTTATTTGTTCAATGAAAGCTGATTTTTTGGGATTGTTAACTGAGTCGACTCAGCCGAGTTCTGATTTCCATTTTTATATGTTATCTGATTTTTGGCTTTAGGGGAACACTTTATGTAAAACTCATTATTTGAATTTAACAATGAACTTAAATAAAATTTCTTAGATGCATTGAACAATTTACTGTAGTGTTTTAAAAAGTTTTACTTAAGAGAAAAAAAATGAGCTTTTAATAATGTTCTTTAAAAAAGTTCTACTGAAAATAAAGTATGCCTAAGCTATTTCCTTTGGCGTGACTCAACCTTTTCTTTTTGGTCTAGAATCACCTCAATTGTCCTTAACTTTTTTCACAATTATTTTGTCCAGCATACTTGGCTGTTTATTGCTTTCACATGAACCCAATATTTTTCCCTCCACCGTTACTTTCACACGAACCCAATATTTTTCTCTCTCCCGCTCATAATTTACCATGTCAAAGTTATGGCAAAGTATATTTTTCTTTCTACCACTCAAAATTTACCACTTACGATTTGTCACCTTATAGTTGAGGTACATAAGATTGGGCAATCTATTTTTGGTTCTTTTTCATGGTTGTGTTTTTTCTGCCACTTGCCTAGTGGCCTTGGCTCACTCTGCAAACCATTCATGGCAATGGTCAGCATCACCATTTGAGTGTCAAATTCATATTAGGTGCCTACCTAGTGTATGGATTTTTAGGTAAGGATATGGAGATCTGTGTACCAAAAGAAAAGAAAAGTGTGTTTTTTGATAATGTGGAGGTCGCTTTGGCTTGAATTTTGGACTATCTTCCTTGTGTCTTCAAGTGATCGATCATGTGTGGCACAATTTACATAAAACACATTATATGTGTATGTGGTCGGTACTGAATACCTTTGGGAAAATTAAACATGACGTGGCATCCATTTATGGAATGGAATTCTTATGACAAGGACTGTAGATAAGAAACAAGTCACGAGCACGCAAGTACCACATAAATTAGTTGTTTATTTTGGTATCAAATATGTGATGCGTTCACTTAAGCTTAGGCATGTGGAACAATTGGTCCAGCAGAAAAATAATGCTCTCTTACACAATAAGAAAGATTCCTTGCCTCTTTAGTTAGGTACTAGTGGTCCCTTTTAGATTTTATGGAAGTCTAATACATTTTTTTTAAGCCTAGTGTTTGTTAATTTAGTTATTGATTGAAATGGGTTCTTTAATTGTAAATTATTGGTTGAAAAAGTTTCAATAGTAGTAAGAAAGTTAAATAGTTGAAATTCATCAAAGAATTGTTAAGTTATATGCCTCTGGTTTATGAATTGGAAAACTGCAGAAATAGTTGTAAAAAAAGGGAAAAAAATTATTAAAACTTGATTCAAATTGTGAATGTCAGTTTTTAGGTGTTTTTTTTTTTTTGGTGGTGGGGGGTGTAAAAAGTGGAAGTTCCTGACTGCTAGAAAAAGAGGCATATGTTGAATTTGGTGATTGCTTCTTGTCCTCTTTTAATCAAAGTTTGGTGATTGTTTTACTTTTTGTATAAACTATGCCCAAGCCTGGTTGGTAGTGTTGAGATTTTGCACTGCAGATGTTTTGTCACACAATAATAAATTTTATGGAAGAGGGTATTCTTAACAAATACATTTCAATTGATTTCATCACTCTCAAGCGAGATCTCGGGGAAAGAAAACTGACTTTGCTACACACTTCAGACACCTCAACACTCTTTCACTTCCACATTTTTACTTTTGCATAGAACGCAAAAATGCTTAACTTCCTCTCCTAGACTTGTAACATCACATTACAAAAGGTTGAACACATAGAAAAGATAAAGTCAACAAAGGCAACTCTTTCTTATCTATAATGTCATTCTCATGTAGCTAATGTATTCCTCACATATTGAATTGTCAGAAAAGTGAGAAGTTGTCTCCTCCCAACTTGTAATCTACCATTCAAACCTAAGAGCATTAAGCTCGTAAAAAATTCTTGTCTATTTTAGCGTAAATATTTACTTTTTATATTTTATATACTTACTTTTTAAAACACCACACATTAGATTATCTATTTTACACTACATTTCATTAAAATATCATTTTTTCTTGATTTATTTTTTTTTTTGTCTTTCTTCACACACAACCACCATCCGTTTTCTTCCTTCATCCTTGGCATACGTAAAGAAAGAATAAAAAACTAAATGCAAAATGAATAGTGTTGGTGTAAATTTACACGGTTATTATAGCAAACTTGTAAATTTACACAATTATGTACTAACTGATGTGAGTCATTTTTAGGCAAAACTATGTAAATTTTACACATTTGTCTACTATACAGCTGCTGATTTGAGTGCTCCAAGCTAGCAAAGACAAGCAAAACACACCAGATATAACACATGCAATTCTACTTGATTTGGCTTTGTTCAGGGAATCACATACAAAATGTTTTTAAGAACAAAGCACCAGTCTATTGCTCGAGTCAGCGATGATTCTTATAGGGAGTTTGATCTTGTTTATTGCTGTTTTGTTGTCATTTTAAAAAATTATTAGAACCCTCAAGCTTCTGTTGATGACTTGAACTGGTTAAAAATTGGTGCATCTTATTCCACTTATCAGTTCTAATTAATGAGGTGGTTTTATCAGTTTTGGTTAAAAATTGCTACAACTTATTCCTTCCATTTTGGTTTTTAAATCTTCAAGTGTGACAGCAGTTTGCTGCAAAGAAATTTAATGGTCCTGCTGATTCATTGAATATTGCTTTGGCATTCATATGTGCAAAGAAGCATTTAGATGGAATCTGTTAGCTATGCTCTTCAGCTGTTCTAAAATCAGGAAATAGTATGTGGTTTCCCATATCTGCTGAAAATATACTAGTTAGTTAGCCTAGTTTGGTAAAGCAACTTTCTGATTTTGGCCTTCAAAATAGCTGACATGCATGATTGCCATCAAATCCAAAACCTTCACTAGGGAATCTTGTACAAATAAGATGAAATTATGCAAATGAATTGATTTTTGAATGTTGACTCACTATTCTGACTTTATTATGATAACAATTGCTTAGCCCTTTAGGGGTGAATGCCCCTAGATTAGCCAATAATTGGTTCTGACAAGTGGGGTCAATTGCACATAGGTTTTTTTTTGGCTAAAGGCAAGTCCAAAAGGCTCTTCTGTACGTTATTAAAAAAAAAACCGTACTTGGAGAAATAAATTGAAAAAATATTTTAAATGATTGAATTTTTTGTGTAGTTGGTTCTTCCATTTAACGGCAAGGGCATTCCATACTTCTTTTGCTTAAAATTTCTGAATAACCCCTTTCACATTCTTAAGAGATGATACCGAAAGAGAGTAACTTTTGATAACCTGGCAGCTTTGAACTTCCTTTTGGAGCTTTGGCAAGGCACTTCACATATTGCCTTGTTTCCAGTCGTTATGCTTATAGTTATAATCATAATCAATCAATGTTTTCTTAATCTTAACATGTGTGATGTTTACTTAAAAAAATGAGTGTGATGCTTAGTTCTTTTGGGAAATGAAACATAAATAAAAATTTGATGAATTTGGATGCTTTAATTCATCTCGTTGTCAAATATTAGTGATGAATGTAATGTAAAACTTGTACTCTTGACTGCAGGGAAACGATGCAAGGTTGCTGATTACTACAAGAAACAAGAAAGGCTCCTTGAAGGGTTTACTGAGATGGATGCTATGACTGAATCAGGTTTTGCTCCTGGAAATCTAACCGAGGTTGGTTGTTCCGCAAGGTTGCTTTAATGATTTTTTTGGTTGTATAGTAAGAAGATTTTATTGAAAAGAAAAAGGGTGAAGCCTGGTTACACAGGAAGTTCTTTATGAGTAAGATTTTTTATTGATAAACATTCTTTTAATGCTGGAGGCCATGCCCAATTCCTGAGTACAAACAGAGTTTTCAAGCTCTGCTCCCACCCCCCCTGGCCCAAAAAAAAAAAAAAAACTATATCCTTTCAACTAAAGCCGTCTCATTTCCTGGAAAACAGAAACTGATTTCTTTTGTTGATCCATTTACACTTTCTCAGGATGAGATGAAGCAGCTTGCAAAGAGTGAGAGATTGGCTATCCGGATATCTAATTTAGCTAACGTTGTGCTTTTTGCGGCCAAGGTTTTTGCTTCTATTGAGAGCAGATCATTGGCAGTTATTGCCTCTACCTTGGATTCGCTCTTAGATCTCTTGTCGGGGTTTATATTGTGGTTCACTTCTCATGCCATGCGAAACCCAAACCAGTATCATTATCCAATTGGAAAAAAAAGGATGCAGCCAGTGGTAAGTCATTTAATCCAACAATTGTGAGGGTGCATTTGGAAATACCTTAATGTATATTTGAATTTTAGACTCAACCTTCCTGCAATTACTATAATAAGTTTTACTGCCATAATAAAAAATAGTTTTCTCTTTTCTGTCAAGCCATTACCGTAACTCCAACTGAGTAAAGCAGAAAAAACTACTGTTTTAGTTTCCTTAATTTTTGTATTTCAGATAATTTTAAAATGCAGATTCTGATAGATTTAAGTTGTTAAGGCTGATAATGAGAATTCAATTGTACTTGGTTAGTGTTGCACCTTTGCCTCATTGGTTGCTCAGAAGTTGGTGGAGAGAAATTGTGCATCTTAAACTAATTAACAAGTTAGCCCCAAAGAAGTCAAGG
Organism: Quercus wislizeni; assembly: GCA_023055345.1. Classification (NCBI taxonomy): domain Eukaryota; kingdom Viridiplantae; phylum Streptophyta; class Magnoliopsida; order Fagales; family Fagaceae; genus Quercus; species Quercus wislizeni. The sequence continues at coordinate 21,030,367 of JALGQJ010000010.1, forward strand.
AATGTGCTTTTCTTTTTTCCATTTTGCCAATCGTTGGCATTGTTGTGATAAATGGGGGAAATATACTGCAGTGCTATTTCCACCGTTACTGTTGCCTCAACTTGATCATAATCCACAAATGCTTGAGGGAAAAGCAGAAAAAGCAATAAAGAGAAATGTAATGGTGTTAGTCGTTTAAGCTACAGTTTTATTCCATTCCAAGAAGTTTTAAATTAATTTACTACACATCTAAAGATTTCATCAGGTCATGCTTTAGACTCTCATTATGTTATCAAAATATTGAGCATGTCATATTGAGTTTGCCAAAAGAACAAATAGTGGTTTTTTTTTACAGATTTTGTTAAATGAGAAAATGATGGGACCATTGGCTTTTTCCTTCTGCATATCAAGCAATGAAAAGACACTCTAGAATAATTATTATTATTATTTTTATAAAATGGAAAAGCAGTCAAACAATCTTCTTTTGGGAATAAAATTAAATAGCATTGGTTTTGGGAATAGTTTTTGAATGTAGGTTAGGTTCAAGTGTGACTATGACTTATGGGGATGTGGACCCAAGGCATGCTAATAATCACATCAGATATGCCGAGACTGTGCTTGAACTTTTTGTTACAACACTTATGCTATATCACAACAAATATTTTACTAATTTATATTGAGCTTGCAGGGAATCATTGTTTTTGCATCAGTAATGGCAACTCTTGGATTACAAATACTGCTTGAGTCTGGTCGACAATTCGTTAATAGGGTATGCAGCTTTAATCATATTTGCTTTGACTTAATTTAAGGGTATATATGGTGGTGAGCTGGTGAGCACAGTTGGACTTGTACACCTGTTAACCAAAGTTGGATTTGAGAAGGGTTTGTAGATTAGCACCCTTCTTGATGTCTTGTCAGAGCTCAGAGCTCCAAGGTTTCCTTAGTTTTTAGTGCTTTAGGATGACATAGGTTTTGAGGTACTACCCAATGTATGAGATCCTAGTTAGATCACAATCTTAGTTGGTGAATGCAACACTTGTGCATGGTTGTTCTAAAGTTCTAGTTTTGGTAATCTTTTACAATATCAGTGATTAATATAATCATCATTTCATGTGCTGATTACAGACTGAGCCTGAAAAGGATCCTCAGAAGGAGAAATGGATGATTGGAATAATGTGCTTCGTAACTGTAGTGAAGTTTGTGCTCATGGTCTATTGTCGAAGATATAAAAATGAAATTGTTAGAGCCTATGCACAAGATCATTTCTTCGACGTTATTACTAATTCAATTGGTTTGGCAGCAGCTGTCCTGGCCGTTCGATATAAATGGTGGATTGACCCTACTGGAGCTATTATAGTAAGTTCATATGCAACTGATTCCCCACCCCCTTTTTTTCCCTTTTTTACTGTACTGTATATAATTGGGTTCAGCTACTCTATAAGTTTTTAGTTTCCTTTCTTTTCTTAAAATTACCTCAATTACCAGCAACCAATTTTTAATATAACAAAATATTGGTTTTCCCACTCTTCTGACTCAATTTAAAAAAAAAAAAAAAAAAGAGTAAAATGCCACTCCATGCCTTGACATGGTAGAATTCCTGTTTTGTACAGCTTCTTGTTTCAGCTTTTAGAAAGAGCTGTATATGGAAAAAATTGAGGTTTAAAAAACCTGTACATATAAAATTCCACTTCAAATTGGGATACCAAATGGGCACAAGTGGCCTCAAGATGGAATTTTTGGGTTCTTGGAGTTGAATCTTACTCTATCTTATCATGATGATTTCTTTTAACCTGTGATGCAGATAGCTTTATATACAATGAATACATGGACAAAGACGGTCTTTGAGAATGTATTTGCACTAATTGGAAGGACAGCACCACCTGAATTTTTGGCAAAGTTAACATATCTGATATGGAACCACCATGAAGATATCAAGCACATTGACACAGTAAGAGCATACACTTTTGGTTGTCATTATTTTGTGGAGGTTGACATAGTTTTGCCACAAGACATGCTTCTGAACAAAGCACATAATATTGGTGAGACACTGCAAGAGAAGCTGGAGCAACTCCCTGAAATTGAGAGAGCTTTTGTGCATATAGACTTTGAGTATACTCACAAGCCTGAGCACAAGACCACAGTTTGATGACAATAGTAGTAATTGTCAGATCTTAGCCTTTCCGAATCATAAGGGCTTTCAAATGAGTTTCTGATTCACTTAATATGTGATGCAGTTTTATTGTTCTGCCAAATAGACTGAATAGGATTTTAACATTGCTAATCCTTGATATGCAAGCACTTTTATTTTAATGTAAGATGATAAGAATTTGGACATTTTATGATACAATCTTATGCTGCAAGCATTCATTTTTTTGTTCTAGTCAATTTAATCGTGGAAGTTATTGAAGCATTAACCTCTAATTTTACTTGTCAAGGAATTCTTTAGTATTTACAACCATTGATTGTCCATTTTGTATCTGCTAAAAGCCCAAACTGTTGTAGTGCCACATGACCTTAAATGGGTGTTCAAAACTTCTTATTGTCAGCTAAATTCTTCTGTGGCTATCATAGTGTTCAAGATGTTGGCTACTTGGCTCTTTAAGCTTTGTTTTGCTTTTTTTTTTTTTTTGGTGGGAAATATTTATTATATATTCAACAGCAAGCCTCTGTGCACCTTGATTAATTGGGTGTATATCCTATTCTGATATGAGGTAGAGTGAAGGGTTTTTCTTAACTCGGTTCCTTAATATATTCAGGCTAGGTCTTCTCTACATCTCAAACGTAAGATGAAACCATGGTTTGTCCTATGAAAAGTAGTCTAGTAAGGATTCAAGAGAGCAGCACGTAAATGCTTGTGTGTTCACTCACACCCACATTTTTTAGGGGCCCTTTTTTGAATTGTTCCTAGTGGCACTGCTTTTATTAGCCTCAATTCAATTGGGTTTTTATTACACTTCACAATCATTCACTCAGAGACAGTGAGTTCAGTAGTTTCAGTGTTAACATGTCAAAGCTCTGGATTTTTTTATTTTTATTTTTTATTAAATGAATGATTTTCCCCCATTTTATTTTTGTCCTTCTGTTGCGTTTCAGTGTCAAAGCAAACTTCTTTGCAACTGGGTAGGCTTTACATCTGCCGAAAATTTTCCATTTTATTTAGAGGCCAAGCATTTGCCAATTGGTACAATTTTGTTTTTTTTTAAAGGTTTGTTCAATGACAAAGGTGCATGCAGCATACTTAAACCCTATTTTTGCTCAGTTGTGTTTAATATTTGGATCAAGATCTTCTAGAGTTCTTAGCTAGAAAACTCTACTATGTAGAGTTCTTTAAATCCTTAACTTCTTATAATAAAAGGGTTAACTTCTTATAATAAAAGGTTAAGATTATGCCAAATCATCAATCTACTAACATAATCTTAAAAGGATGCTTTAGGAAAAAAAAATCAAACTTAATTCTTTTTAAATTATGTGAAACCAAAATAAACGTCAGGAAAAAGGTGAACAAAAGGAAATCACAACCTTGGATGTCAATGGATCAGATGATGTGGCAAAAAAGAGCAAACAAAACCCTTTTCTTGAGTAATAAAAAAATCAAAGACTAAATTTCAAATGGCACGCTCTAACTTTACTTAAAATTCAATAATTTACTTTTACTTTAATTTAATTCAATCCTATAACTTTCAATCTTGTTCAGTTCAGTCCTCCTATCAGTCTCTATCAAAATTGAGTTGTTAAAGACCCTCAAAACGACATTTTGAATTGAACAAAGTTGAAAAATTAATGATGCAATTCTAACTGAGATTAATGGGAGGACTAAATTGAACAAAGTTAAAAATTAGAAGATTGAGTTAAATGAACGTAAAGTTAAAGGACTAAATTAAATTTTAGAAAAAGTTAAAGGGTGTAATTTGTAATTTAACCAAAATCAAACTAAATTGATATAAGTGTCTTGGTCACGTGCATCTCACATGACCAATTTAACTCAAACATTAATACCGTATAGACTTTAGTTCTCCATCCCCTTCTCTCTCTCTCTCTCTAGAGGAGAAAATCAATCATGAATCGGATGTTGTCAAAGGCTTTGTAATTGAATTGGCATCTCCCCATGCACAAAGTGTTTTGGGATCTAAGGGAGAAAATGTTCGAACCGTGGGGTTAACAACATATTATAATTATCTCTCAAAAAAAAAAAAAAATCATGAATTGGATGCATGTAATACAACCTCCTGTTTTAGCCACTAAACCTCTTCTGTCTCTCCTCCATTAATAAATAATAACTAGAAAAATCATTCAAATCCCATTACTCTACTCCATTAATAACTAGAAACAAAAAATCATTCAAATCCAATTACTTTCGTACAAAGCAAGCACAAAGTAGATTCATAAAAGCAACTTCATTTAAATAGGAAGATGACTGAGGCAATAGATTTGATGGCGATGACTCTGTTCAAGCCAGCGTCGTTGCTACTTGGAGGCACTGCCAGAGGTTGGCTGATCAGAGTAGTCGACACAATCTGTTTTTCATGGGCTTATGGGTTTGTACAAGTTGCTCAAACCCATTTGTAGGATTTTACATAACTTGATTTTTTTGATAATCACATAACTAGATAGGTTAGAAAAATACTTTTATTCAATAGGTCAATGCGATTCTCCGTGTAACTTAAACTTGTGCTATACCTCTCATGGGCTTGCAAGCATTCCAAGCCTATTATCAATGCACTAGTTGTCAAAATGCTCTTTTGTGCTCTCCATGCCACAACTTGAATCTTCGATATCCAATAAAATATTGATGGCCTTTGTCCATGCGTTTGGGATTCACCTATTTATTTTTTGTAATGAGTATTTTGACAGCACATAGTTGTGAAAAAAGTGTCATCGACAACATTTTGATAAGAACTTTATATAACTTAATTAGCATCTCTTGGTGTTTAGACATTCACATTTCAATTTCCTCTCCTTACTATTATCAAATTATATATATTTTTTAAAAACATTATCTTCCGTTTCTCTAAATATATTCTTTTATACATTTTATTATGATTTTTGACACAAATTTGCTGAGTATAGCGTAAATAATTAAAGAGGGTTGAGCACTTGATGTCATTTGTTTGGCATAACAACTCCCACCGGCCATCATAGTTCGAGAAAAGTTGGTGCCGTACAATATTTATTACCTTTGATGGGTACTTTTTTTTTTTTTTTTGACCATCTTTTTTTTCATCGAAGAGTAATTGCAGTTTAATACATATCTAATGAATTATGAAATCTAACATATCATGGATCGGTGTCTTTGTTCCATAATAAAGACCAATTTTCATGAAATGGATATAATAGGAACATGTTAACATTTTTTTTTTTTTTTGATAATTCAATAGTTGTAAGATGAAAGATTTGAATTTGAGATGTCTTTATTGAAAATATTGTTAACTAGTTGAATTATAAAACTCTTGGCAGCAATGTTTTTAATATTAAAAAAAAATCATAGATTAGTATTTACACATAAAAAACACACGACTCGTTTCAATGGTGGAGGACTGTAACCAAACCTGTTTCTAACAAGCCTTCCCCAAATCAAAACCAGATGGAATAAATTTAATAAAATTCCTATATTGAGAGATAGAGAGAGAGTGAGAGAGAGAGAGAGAGAGAATGTCCGAGCCCTAAACTTGCCCCATCCTCCTCCCCTTGCGACGTGGTCCTCGTAAACTAAAACCCTCAAACTAAATAACCAAAGAGCCCACTTAATTTGCTAATTATCTGGTTTGTTGTCAACACAATTGAAAAACAATCTTTTTGTCATTAATTGGCACACCACTTTCAACTTTTTGCTGTAATCGTGTAACTGGGAATCTCAAAATCAAAATAAAAGTTAAGATATTCCAAGGGTATAGGTTTAGAAAATATTTTAGAAATTTTTATGAGAAAAGAAAAAATAATTAATTTTTCGATAATTTTTTATATTTTTTTATGAAAGTGATATCAAAACTTTTTAAAATCATTAACAAATGTTCTAAGGGTATCCGATAACCAGATCCATTAAAATATTTCAATTCAATTCTCTTTCATAATGGAAAATTGGGAACTGTCTTAGGATGAATGGAAAAATGATTATAGACGCATCATGCCTGCGATGCTGATGAGGTATGATAATCTAAAAAAATGGTTAGGAATTGCTTTACAAATGGGGCAAATCTACTCATGAGCTAAAGTCCATTTTCAAGATGCTTTGGTTTAAATGGTCGAAACAAGAAGATTGTAAATATTCAAAGTCAAAAACCATTGACCTAATATATTGGGTTTGGACGAGGAGTTTATAGACAATTTGACCCAAACCAGTTTTAGCAAAGAGTAGTGTTTATACAGAAACAGTTTTACACACATCTCCGAAAGTGACCGAAATTGTTTCAGAAGTGACTATTTCAATTACATTTAAGAGTGTAAAACTGTGTAAAAAAGTTGTGTGCAACATATTTAACATTTCAGCAAAGATATACAAGCACATTTTGCTTTGTAAAATGAATGTTATCTTAGGTTCTGTAGGGAATTTAACCAAAATTTCAACTTGTGAGAAACAAAACAAATAGAGAAAACACACGCCAAAGAAAACAATCACACGCACAAGACAATATTTACATGGTTCGGCAATTTGCCTACATCCACGGAATTGCAGGGATTTCACTATAAAATAAGGAGATACAATAGTGCACAAGAACACTCTCAAGAAACCCAATTCCCAATACACCCTAACTCTCTCTCACCCACAAGACAAGAAAACATTATTCTTTCTTCTTATGTGACTGCTAGGTTATTAGGAATTTTTTTTTTTTTTTTTTTTACTCTCACGGCTTACCCTATATCACAAACCTTATATATATATATATATATATATGTCATAGGTTGGCTATTACAAGGAGTTACAATCCTACTTGTACTCGGTTTCCTAATACTGCTTGTATTTGGTTTATAAGAATGAATTGGTCTTGGTAATTCAAGCCACACACGGCCCACTTCAACAAATCTCCACCTTGGTTTGAATTGATCAAGCTACATGAGCAAACTCCTCCATTGCCTCCACCTTAGGCCTTAAGGGCTCACAAGCTGCAAACATCAACCACAAACCTCCATAATACAATCCCTCATCCCTTAACTCATCCTCCTATCCTCATGCTAGAAGGCCAACTGAAGCTGCACACAGCTTCAGCTTTTCAATAGTGACACCTTTAGTCAACATGTCTGCCGGGTTCTTAGATCCACAAATCTTCTCATGTATTACCAGCTTATCTTCAACAAGATAACGGATAAAGTGGTATTTTGTCTGTATGTGCTTCGACTTTGAATGAAAAGCCGAATTTTTGGCAAGAAAGATTGCACTCTGACTGTTACTGTGTAGAATGCCCATCTCCTGCTTCTTACCCAATTCATCTAAGAAACCATGTAGTCAAATCATCTCTTTTCCAGCTTCAGTTGCAGCAACATACTCAACTTCTGTAGTAGACAAAGTAACAATCTTCTGTAAATTTGAAGCCCATGATATAGCTGTACCACCCAGAGTAAAAACAAACCTTGTAGTACTCTTTCTACTATCAATATCACTAGCAAAATCAGCATCTACATAACCCTGCAGTTTCAAACTTGCACCTGTGAAGCAAAGACATGTATTTGATGAACCCTTTAGATATCTAAGAATCCACTTGACTGCCTCCCAATGCTGCTTTCCAGGTCTACTCATGAATCTGCTTACAACTCCCACTGCATGTGCAATGTCTGGCCTTGTACACACCATAGCATACATCAAGCTGCCAATAGCTGAGGCATAGGGCACCTTGCTCATATGGCCCCTTTCTTCCTCTGTCTTCGGTGACTGTTCTTTACTTAGTTTGAAATGACTACCCAAGGGTGTGCTCACTGGTTTAGCTTCATTCATGTTGAATCTGCTGAGGACTTTCTTCACATACTTTGACTGTGAAAACTTTAATGTACCATTAGCCTTGTCTCTAATGATTCTCATGCCAAGGATTTGCTTTGCAACTCCCAAATCCTTCATTGCAAACTGTTTGGACAATTGCTTCTTCAGATTATTAATCTCCTTAATGCTAGACCCTGCAATAAGCATATCATCCACATACAACAGTAATATAATGTAAGAATTGTCAAAAGACTTAACATAGCAACAATGATCAGCTTCACATCTCTTGAACCCAATTTTATGCATAAAACTGTCAAATTTCTTGTACCACTGTCTAGGAGCTTGTTTTAGGCCATACAAGCTCTTTCTCAGTTTGCAGACTAGATTCTCTTGTCCCTGAACAATGAACCCTTCTGGCTGAATTATGTAAAGGTCTTCCTCCAAGTCACCATGAAAAATGCTGTTTTCACATCTAACTGCTCAAGATGTAAATTTTCTGCAGCCACCATTCCTAGTACCAGTCTAATTGTTGACATCTTCACAACTGGAGAAAATATCTCTGTGAAGTCAATGCCCTCCTTCTGCTGGAACCCTTTAACAACTAATCTGGCTTTGTAACGTTTGCTACCATCATGCTTATTCTTTATTCTGTATACCCACTTGTTGTGCAAAACCTTCTTTCCTACTGGCAATTCAGTCAGTTCCCATGTCTGATTCCCCAACAAGGAATCCATCTCATCCTTCATGGCTAACTCCCACTTGCTTGAATTCTCATCTTGCAAGGCTTCATCATAACACTCTGGCTCGCCACCATCAGTCAACAGGAGATAATTTAGAGTGGGTAAATAACGATGTGGAGGTCTAATGTTCCTGGAAGATCTCCGGACTTCAGCTACAGGTGTACTCTGATCTACCCGTGAATTTACATTCTCCTTATTTTCTTCACCCCTTTTTTAGACAGTACTTTCAGTACAAACTTAGATTTCTTTTGATCTATCTCTGCAACATCTGATACTACAGTTGACCTGTCCTTGTACATAACCTGTTCATTAAATATTACATTTCTACTTCTGATGATTTTCCTGTTTTGTTTATCCTAAAACCTATAGCCAAATTTCTCACCATAGCCAATGAAAAAACATATTTTTGACTTTGCATCAAGTTTACTACGAGCATCAGAATCAATATGAACATAAGAAACACATCCAAAAACTTTTAAATGTGAAAACTTTACCTCTTTACCACTCCAAACCTTCTCAGGAAGTCTGAATTCCATAGGAACGGATGGTCCTCGGTTTATCAGGTAAGCTGCAGTGCTAACAGCATCAGCCCAAAAAGTTTTTGGTAGTCCAGCATGCAACCTCATACTCCTAGCACGCTCATTGAGAGTTTTGTTCATGCGCTCAGCCACACCATTCTGCTGTGGTGTCCCAGGAATGGTCTTCTCCATCCTAATTCCCTGTGTAGCACAATACTCATTGAACCCTCCATCTATGTACTCTCCTCCATTATCTGATCTCAAACATTTTACTTTCAAACCTGTTTCTGTCTCAACCATAGCCTTCCACTTCTTAAAAGTTTCAAATACATCAGATTTATTTTTCAGAAAATAAACCCATACCTTTCTGCTTGAGTCATCAATGAAAGTGATGTAGTACCTTGAACCTCCAAGGGATGCAACTGGAGAAGGCCCCCACAAGTCAGTGTGTACTAACTCCAATTTTTCAGCCTTTGGTGTCCTGCCAGTTTTCAAGAAGCTCACATTTTTCTGCTTTCCTAAGATGCAGCTTTCACACATGTCAAAATCAATGTACTTCAATTCTGGTAGTTTTCCTTTTGACAGCAACATCTTCATCCCTTTCTCACTCATGTGACCAAGTCTACGATGCCATAGGCTTGTATCAGTACTTGCATCAGCAACTGCAATTGTGTCTCTTGGACTTGAGGTCATATACAGAGTACCAGTTTTCTTCCCATGAGCCAATACCCTAGCTCCCTTTGTAACCTTCCAAGTACCACCAACAAATAGTATTGCATGCCCTTCATCATCAAGTTGTCCAACAGAAATCAAATTCCTCCTCAGTTTGGGAATATGTCGAACCTTCTCCAGTAACTAAACAGATCCATTGGGCAACAATATCTGGACGTCTCCTATTCTTATAACATCCAAGGCTGAACCATCAGCTAAATACACCTTACCAAAATTGCCTGCAACATAATTCTGTATGATTTCTCGGTGTGGAGTGGTATGAAACGAAGCTCCTACCCAATCATCAAGTGGCTGTCTACTGCAAGAAGTAATGCATCCTGTATCTCTTCAGTTACAGCATTAGCAGAATCATCTCCATTCTTCTTTTTAGGACTTTTGCATTGATTCCTAAAGTGACCTGTTTTCCCACAGTTCCAGCATTGTACTTGTTGGCCTGATCTAGATTTGCTTCTGTTTCAATTAGAATTTCTGGATTTTGATCTGACCCGGTTTGAATTTCTGTCATTACCTCTGCCTCTTGTCTCAAGGTTTAGGGCAGAACCAGATCTTGAGGATTTGCCTGCATCGTTTCTGCGAATCTCCTCATCTAGAATTAAATTTCGTATATCATTGTACTTGAGCTTTTCCTTTCCTATAGAATTACTTACTGCCATTCTCATTGCCTCCTAACTGTTTGGCAAAGAAGCCAAAATGATCAGTGCATGGATCTCATCATCAAAATCAATTTCTACAGACGTCAATTGATTTGTGATAGTGTTAAATTCGTTCAAATGTTGTGCTACTGATGCATTCTTTGCCATCTTCATATTGAACAGTTTCTTCATCAAGTGCACCTTATTGTTTGCTGACGGCTTTTCATACACACCAGATAAAGCCTTTATCAGATTTGCTGTGGTCTTTTCCTTTACAACATTGTGTGCAACAGATCTAGACAGAGTTAACCTGATAACTCATAGTAAATGTCTGTCAAGAAGAGCCCATTCCTCAGCCTTCATAGCCTCAGGTTTTGTCCCCAAAAGAGGCAGATGCAATTGCCTCTCATAGAGATAATCTTCAATCTGCATCCTCCAATACGCAAAGTCTGTGCCATCAAATTTTTCTATTCCAGACGCCTTTCCTGCTTCCTCTGCCATTGCTCCCACTTAAACCTGAACCTGGCTCTGATACCAGTTGTAGGGAATTTAACCAAAATTACAACCTGTGAGAAACAAAACAAATAGAGAAAACACACGCCAAAAAAAACAATCACACGCACAAGACAATATTTACGTGGTTCGGCAATTTGCCTACGTCCACGGAGTTGCAGGGATTTCACTATAAAATAAGGAGATACAATATTGCACAAGAACACTCTCAAGAAACCCAATTCCCAATACACCCTGACTCTCTCTCACCCACAAGACAAGAAAACACTATTCTTTCTTCTTATGCGGCTGCTAGGTTATTAGGAATTTTTTTTTTTTTTACTCTCATGGCTTACCCTATATCACAAACCTAATATATATATATATATATATATATATATATATGTCATAGGTCGGCTATTACAAGGAGTTACAATCCTACTTGTACTCGTTTTCCTAATACTGCTTGTATTTGGTTTATAAGAATGAATTGGGCTTGATAATTCAAGCCACACACGGCCCACTTCAACAGGTTCCTCTTTATATTATGGGTCTGTTAAGAATTGCATTGGTCAAGATTGAGTTTCTTTATTGCAGTACGCCTTGAGTGAGTTTTTTTAGAGAGTCAAGTCAACCACCGCACACCCTTGGTGCAGTGGTCACTCCACACTCCATAAGTATAAGTACTTGTGGGGTGTGGAGGACAAGGGCCGAGATTCAAGTCTCCAGGAGTGAGTTTTACATACATATACACTTAGATTAGGTTAGAGTAGAAATTTTATCTTGTAAAAAAAAAAAAAAAGGTCACTTCAATTAAATGTGTATTTGTTTATGGGTCCAATTAATAGGTGCCCTTAAGACGTTTATCAATAAATTATTTTAGAAAAGTTTTAATATCACATTGATAGAAAATATAAAAAAAACTTTCAAAATAACTTAATTACCTTTTTCTTTTTTAATAAAAAATTTCTAAAAATATTTTTTAAATGAATGCCCTTAAAACATGCATTAACAAAATCCTTTATTTATTAGCTTTCTCTTTAACAAGTGTACTTCAACGCCCGTTAATGAAAACCTAAATTTATTAGGATTATTTGCACACATCAGTTAAAAAGAAGCAGAATCAAAAACAAAAACGATATATATAAAAGAAATTTGCCAGTACATAATTAGAGGTTGTTTTTTCTCTAAATATATATATATATATATATATATATATATAAAATAAAGGTTGTTAGCACTCAATGCATTGTCATCCAATGTTTGACTCTGTTGTCACTTGGGACATCAACAACCTCCACTGGAGTATTATTTAAACAATATTTATTACCTTTGATAAAGGTAGCAGTTATTTTTAGAAGTTTAGAAAGAAAAATCATCCATTGTAAGTGTAAGTTGTTGTACGGGCATGATATTATTTTTAAGGTTTTTTTTTTTGGGTATAGCAAAGTATAATACAAATCTAAAGAATTTTGAATTCAATCAATCTCGTGGGTTCTAGTTAGTTTAGTTGCTAAAATACTTTGTTGTTGAATATTAATTGGTGCTTTTGTTATATAATAAAGAACAATTATCATTCTAAAAAAAAAAAAATTATCATGAAGCAAACTGAGACACCACAAGTTCAAACCCTATTGTATTTATAAAAAATAAAAAAGCTACCCATCTCATTTTTACAAGGCAGGAACTGTCATTTGATTTAAATTGTGTACTGTGCAATCACCCAAAAAAATTACTGGAGCATCTCATCTCCCATTGTATTGGTCTACTAACTTCTCTAAGCTAGGGACCTCAAGCCATTGTAAGCTGGCGAAACGTTTGTTATATCCCACTAATTCCCTTAAAAGATCCCAAAGGAAGACTCAAAACTTTTCATTCCCTTCCTTTTTTAAAACATTTGGAGAATCCGAAACTTAGCTATTTTTACAGGTCACATTTCTAATCCAAAAGAAAAAAAAGGGTGAAATTAATAAATCCTATCAGGATTATCTTATAGCCTAATTAGCTCTTATGTCCCCAAGGTCTACTAATTGGCTACCTCCTCTTTAAGGGTGTTTACATCATACATGTCAAATTTTGTTCAAATTAGATGTTAATTAATATTCAACCCATAAACATTATTTTTATGCATACTTTAAGATTATAAAATCTTGAAATTTAAACATTTTATTAATGATATAGCTATTGATATTTGATCTTCTTGAATTTTGTAAGTATGGAGGATATAATAAGAAAATGTAATCTAACAGTAGATTTGTTAAAATTCAAATCTAATAAAAAGATGTAAAAGGAGTATGAAGAGTTTCTCTCCAAATATACTTGAGGAGAAACTTTGTTTGTTTAATTAAGCATAACTAGTCGGAAACCTATGCGATGCACAAGAAAACTTAGCCTAAAAGTATGTTAATCTCAAGTTTTCCATAAAAAGTATAATTAAATTATATTGGTCTCAAATTAAAACAATAAATACTACAGGAAGACTTAAATTTTTTTTTTTTGGGTGTGCATCTAACTAAAGTTTCTATAGTCCTCTCTAGTTTCTACCGTGGGATACCAAAATTATTTTTGCAACATCAATTTTATGCCAAATATTTGTGGCTAGAATCCTATAAATTGTTTAGATTTTCAGAAAAGAAAAATGCTATTAGAATCTATTACTGTAATATCTCAATGGTTTGTCAATATTTGAACTTATGAACATTTTTATGCTTATGATCACTTTCATGCATTTGTGTTTTTTAAAAAAAAAAAAACCCTACAATTCGAAGGCACACAAATAGTTTGATCCAACTTGTGAATTTCTAAATTGATTGTAGGAGCATATCAAAAGTCATTAACAAATTGGTTTTCAAACCTATTATCATAGCATCACAGATGACGTAAAATTTAATATGAATATAATTGAATGCAATATGACTATTGGTGACTATGCCATATCACATAGCATTTGATTTTTTCTTTAACACGAAAAATTCTTAGGTACTCTCGGAATATAGTAAAATGGAGCTCCCTCCTCTCACATTCATGATGGACCTCACTATAAATTTAATGAGTGGATTTTACCATAAATGTGAGGTAAGAGAGCACTATTCACCGTGATTCGGGATTACTTAAGAATTACTCCTGTGACATAGTAAGAGAAGCACTCATTTTCTTAGTAGACAATCCTTCCAATGTGTAACTCATTGGTAAGATTGAATATTATCTTCAATTTGGGGAATCCTAATATAGCACTCAAAATGTGTGTGAGAGAGAGAGAGAGAGAGAGAGAGAGAGAGAGAGAGAGAGAGAGAGAGAGAGAGAGAGAGAGAGAGAGGTTTTGGAAGAGGAAGAGAAAATAGAGTGGTGGGACTGTTGAGGTTAAACTGTACATTTCTTTTTTATTTTTATTTTTTGGAGTGATTGTATATCTTTCTTGACCATACATCTCCATTTGTTTACATAGTATGGTTGAATTAAGACTTGAAAAATGATTAGAAATGTTGGTTTGGTCAGATAGGATCAATGAATCCAAACTACAAACTGTTGTTTGTAAAGAAGTTGAAGTGTGTGTAATTTGAAGGGAAGCTTGTATTGGGGAAGAGAGCTTCTAATTGAGTCAGGGTCTTGGCTTTCAAGTTTCATCTATTCATGAGGGAGGAGAAAGAGAATTTCTAAGTGGGTTAGGGTTTAGGCTTTCATCTACACATGGGAAAGGATCACACTTAGGTCATAATATGTAAGGAATAAATGGGTTTGAGCTTTTTATAAGGTTTGGTTTAATTTTTAATAACAACCCATCTTTTAGATAATAATAATAAAAAGAAGTTAACGTGATTTTTTGGGTAATAGTAAAAAAAACTTAATAAAAAGAGGTTAAAAATGCTAAATGCAATATTAGAGCGCCATATGGTAGGATTTACTCCCACATGAGGTCTCTGCTTATTTATATATATACATATATATATATAATATATGTATGTATGTATGTATGTATGTATGTATGTATGTATATAAGCGTAAATGCACTTTTAGTCCTTACATTTTAGCTTTTTTCCATTTTAGTCCCTACATTTTTATTTTACCATTTTTAGTCCCTAAACCAATTAACGCATTACATTTAAGTCCTTATCATCACCCAACTAATAGAAAAAGATGACATGGTTGACGATATATTAAAATAATAATTAAAAAATATATTTAGGGGTTAAAAAATGCCACATCAGCTACTAAATTAAAAAAATTAATTTATTAATTTTAACTAAATAAAAAAAATTAAAAACAAAAAATCACATGAATTGAGATTTAAAAGTGTCTTGAACAAGAACAATAAGAACACAAATCCAGATTTAAGAACAAGAATATTTTCCTTTATTTTGAACCATTGAATAAAAATAAACAAGAAGATGAACCCAGATCACAGGAACATAAGAAGATGAACCCAGATCACAAGAACACAAGAACACGAATCCAGATGTCTAGGCCAAGGTTGTCAAAATCGGGATCCTACGTAGGATCGTGGGAGGCAGGTGGGATCATAGATCGTGGAATCAGATTGTGGATCATAAGATCCTACATTATTTGAGAAAAAAACAAAAAATACACATTGGTATGTTAAATAATCACATAAATTATACATTCATTGATATAATTACCATACATCACTACATCTATTTGTAAGCATCATTTAAAGAGGCCAAAAACTTTAAAATGTGACACTCTATGGGGATATTTTTTATTTGGGTTCAATTGACACCTCTTTACATTAGAGTGGAAAAACTTGGTTTATTGGGATTTTATTTTTCATTTAGGTCCAAATGAGTCTTCTATCAAGTTAAAGAAGATTACAAAAAACCAAGGTCGTTTGGGATCGTTAGAATCGTACGATCCTACCGATCCTAAACGATTGAAAGATCCTTGAAAGATCCGGATCATTTTGGGTAGATGGGATCGTAAAATCGTAAGATCGTAGGATCCAGATCGGGATTTTGACAACCATGGTCTAGGCAATACACCCATTGGCCATTGACCAAAAGACTCTCTCTCTCTATATGTATATAGTAAACCCTCACCTGTTCTTTCTCATTTCCATACCCAATATCTGCCTCCTTCTCCGATCTTTCTTATCTTCTTCTCTGATCACGCAAATGTCTCTCTCTCTCCCTCCGACCCATTTCATGTTTTGCCTCCAAACTCACTGATTTCTCAGACCCACATCCCACAATTTGTTTTAGCTCTTATTCAACTCCAAAAATCTACTTTCGCTGATCAAAAAAATTACTGCAATTGTGGCTTATTAGAGGAATTTCAGGATTTTTCTTAATTGGGTTTCAAAGAGCATTGTGAAAATGCCTTCGGTACCCGTTGAACTCTTTATTCTTCCTTTGGTTCCTTCTTTGACTTGCTTTCATTGTGGTTCATCTTCTGATCGTCTGAAACGTCTTAAGAAAGGTGATCGTCGTGAGTTAACATTTGCTTTCTTTTTCTTTGTTGTTGTTGTTGTGTTTTTTTTTTTTTTCTTTTGGTGAAATATTTTCACGGTTATTCTCGTTTCGTGAGCAATCTGTACTAGATTTGAAGTGGGGTTTTCGAGAAATTCAAGATTTGGGTTCATCTTCTTGTGTTCCTGTGATCTGGGTTCATCTTCTTGTTTATTTTTATTCAATGATTCAAAATAAAGGAAAATGTTCTTGTTCTTAAATCTGGATTTGTGTTCTTATGATTCTTGTTCAAGGCACTTTTAGATCTCAATTCATGTGATTTTTTTGTTTTTAATTTTTTTATTTAGTTAAAATTAATAAATTATTATTTTTTTAATTTAGTAGCTGATGTGGCATTTTTTAATGCCAAAATAGATTTTTTAATTATTATTTTAATGTGCCGTTAGCCATGTTAGCTTTTCTGTTAGTTTGGTGATGGTAAGGACTTAAATATAACGCGTTAATTGGTCTAGAGACTAAAAGTGGTAAAATAAAAATGTAGGGACCAAAATGGAAAAAAAGCTAAAATATAAGGGCTAAAAGTGCATTTACGTCACATATATATATATATATATATATATATATATATATATATATTTTGATTCTATTGAGGAGTGGAGACACAACATGTTTGACTTGATAGACTATGCCTGTAGTCGAATAATAGGAGGAAATGTCAAATTCAGGTCTATCATAAGTTCAAATGATTTTCTTAGTGGTAGAGAATTGAGTTTCAATAAGTTGTACAAATGATTGTAAAAGTGAACGAGTATCTGATTTATATATTTTATTAGACAAACCCATATACATGTACATCATATGTAATCATCAACAATGATTACAAAATAATGAGCCCCACAAATAGAGGTACCCTTGTCAGTTTTCAATAATTCAAAAGGTTGGATAGATAAGATTGAAGTGGAAGGAAAACCAAGTCTGGTTTGATTAGCTGAAGAGAAAATTAAACAATGATCATCATTTAAAGACTTATTATCAGGAATATTATTGGAAATAAAACACATTACTTTATTTGACAAATGACTGAAGCAACTGTGCTAAAGTTGGCTCTGATATTATGTTAAAATTAAAATAAAATGGAAAAAAATATTTTAGTTAGAATTAAGCAGAAGCAAAGGAATTAGGAGAAAGAGAAAAGAAACAAGAACACAATAAGAATTATGTGGTTTGATCTAATGACCTATGTCCATGGTGTAAAGCTCTAGATCACTACATATTTGACATTAGGTTTGTGTATTCTTTTGATACATGAATTTTTCTATATGCACAAATATTACAGACAACATCTCTAACATTATGCAATTTGCTTTTAAGTAAATAGTCATTACTTTCCTTGTATATTTGATTCTCCTGATTGTTTGCTGATGGAGTTGGTATACTTGCTATGAGTTTGGTCTTCCTCAGTTGGCGGGGGCTTGACATATTTTCATTCTTCTCAACATTCCCCCTTAAACTTAAGGTGGTAACTCAATAGAGCCTTGAGTTTGGAATAATCTTGAGGAGATCCCTTGAAAATGTCTTTGAATGATGCCTAGAAAATGACCTTGAAAGTGATTGGATTGGGCACAACGGAGGATTGACAAGTTTCGTGTATACAAGACCCAAATGGGTCAATTGAGTGATTTTGGGATAGATCCTAGCAATATAATACGTGCAAAAAACAAAATGAGAAAGTGGCCTATCAGAGGGGAAATAACAATGGTTGAAAGTTAGATGATCTGGCATACGATATGGCCACTGCATGACGGGCTGACATGCGATTGGTTTTTTTCTTTATAATCCATGATGACATAATTTATGTCACAATAATTGAATCGGCAAACAAATCTTGGAATTCCCATCTCCTTGATATCATACTCTGAAGTTGGGCTACGTTAGTATTAGAAAAAAGAAAATGCTAATGGATGTTTTTAGGGTAATGGTTAATAATCTATTTAAAAAAAAATTATGAGAAAAAAAAAAGACAATTAATATTTTAATAATTTTTTCCATTTCCCATAAAAGTAGTGTTATAACTCTTCTAAAATAAATTATTAATCATTACTCTAAGGGCATCCATTAACACGACTTTTAGAAAAAAAAAAAACCTAAAAAAGTGTGGGCACTTGAACAAAACACCTAATCATGCATGGTGTTGCCTAATGCGTGCAAGATATTGTGAAAGAGGTGGGTTAAGGAGATGATGAGGGCAAGCCCATGAGCCCATTGAAGAAACTTTCATATTGTGTTGTTTGGACTGCAAACAAGGTAGAGTGAACCTCATTGTTGCTCTGAGACACCAATGAGACACCAATCAAAGAACTTGTAATCATGAGACACCAATCAAAAAACTTGAATATATAGACATAAAAAATGCAAATAATTTAAGTTTTACCATTTTCTTCTACTAACAAAAAGAAAAAGAAAAAAAGGGAGTGATGAGAGATAAGTGCGAAATAAAAACATTGAGATGAAGAGAGAGAGAGAGAGAGAGAGAGAGAGAGAGAGATGATATCTACTGTGACTACAAAGTCGAGGAGAGTAGAACTACTGGTGCCATTAAGGAAAACTCACGGCAACAATATCTCCCTTGGTACCAATTTTTAGGGAAAAAAATGAAATTAAGGATTATTTTTATGTAATGGGTTGAATGAGTTAAAAATTTGAATAATTAAGGGTTTTCATTTTTTGTTTTAGAATAGATTTTTTTAATATTTATTCATTTGTTATTTGGGTTATTTTTGTTGTTATTTGGACTAATTTTTATTGTTCTTCTTTGGGTTTTTATTTTTTTTTAAGCGGTTAATGATTATATTTGGGGACCAAGATTATTTTTGTGAGTAATACCAGAGAGACAACAAAATGTCACAATAATTTCACTACATTATTAACATACAAAAATTTTAATTAGAGATTGTGGTGGGTACATCATCCATAAAAACAACATGACATCACTATCAATTGCATATTCATCCATACAAACAACATTGCATCATCCATACAAACAGCATGACATCACTATCAATTGCATGTGATCTAGATTGGAATTGAAATAGTTACATGTGATTGTGTGTGCATAGTGAAAAAATAAAATAACAAACATGTTTTAGGTTGGAATCCATAACATCCTAGGATCTGGCTGGGTTGTATGCACGAGCATGTGAATAACATCATACAAACAAGTGAAGAACATTCAAAACATATTCAAGCAACCAACATGATTTTCTAACGCTAAAACATAAATAAACTAAACTACATAAAAATATAGAAACAATAAAAATAAGAACAAGGAGTAGGGGCAACTGCACGTTGAGCTTAGGGTGTTCAAATGAACACCCTGACTCGCACAAAAAAAAAAAAAAAAAAAAAATTTTATACATAATTTTTTTTAAAACTAAGTTATCTTGACTACCCTAAAAGTAATATTAAACACCCTAACTTGAGAATCTCAAAAATTTGGATTCAACAAAAAATAATTTTGACCCTACAAAGATAATCCTTACCTCTTAAACAAAAAAAAAAAAAAAAAAAAAATAATAATAATAATAACAACAATAAAAATTAGCTCAAATAACAGCAAAAATAGCCATAACAACAAATAGAAAATGTCAAACAAAAATAAATAAAGAAAAATATACCACGGCTTTTAAATGGAGTTTGTAGAAAACTTTTGTGTTAGAACCTCATTTTCTTTCCCTTGTGTGTGTGTTTGTTTCTTAAAAAAATAACAACAACAACAAAAACAAAGTTAATTGTCCAACATTGCTTAAGAGAGTGTGTTGTATATTATATTACTTGTCACAACCTCCTTTAAAAGTTGCCATGATTTTTGGGTGGAGTTTGTGGTGTGCATTTGTATTAGAATCTCATTAATTTCTTCTCCCTTGTGTATGTGTTTTTATGTCTCTAAAAAAAGGGTTAAAATAGAAGGTAATTATCATATAATTTTTTAATCTCATTTTATCATCCTTGGCTCTCCCTTTATCTCTCATTAGTCCCATTTTTGCCTTTTCATTTTATTAGTAGAAATAAATTGTAAAACTTCATGTATTTGTATTCATGTTTTTTTTTTTTTTTTTTTGCAAATTTATTCAAGTTATCTTTTTATTAAATTTTGTATAATTTAAGTTTTTTAATAACCACTCTAAAAAAAATCCTAGATTTGCCACTGAGAATGAGGGATTCCTTATTATCTAATCCTACAAATAGAACATTGAAATAACATTGCACTCCATGACTTGGGAAGACCATATTCATAATGCTATTTCTTTACATCTTCTAAGATCTTAGGGGAATTACTCCAAAGGTCTAGATGGGAAGTGGAGATCAGGCACTTTCTCAATACCTCGAATTGCAAGAAGACCAAGGTATGACAAGTACTCTTACTCTCTTTAGAGGTTTAAGGGAGTGGATTAGTGCTTTGAAATGAGGAATTCTCCTCTGTTTACAGTGGTAGGGGGAAGGTTCTAGAGGGTTAAGGGCATTAAAGTTGGGGTTGATTGGAGTAATTAGCTAGGAAAAACTGGAAAGGAAAGAAATTGGGGTCAATTTTCTTTTAGTTCCAATTTACAAATTGATGATTTGTCCAAGTGCCGGTTGATATTTGGACCTAGTGAGTAGTGACAACCATTAGCTTGCTTTTTAGCTTCAATTTGTAATTGATGTTGCGATTTTTTTTCGATATTGCACCTAATTAATCCTAACCAGACATGATAAAACCTCAATTGTCATCAAATTAATTAATTTTAAAGGTTAATTATAACTTACCCACTTGTGGTTTGACCAAAATTTAAGTTATCTATCCGTGGTTTGAAATTTGACACTTTACCCACCTGAGGTTAGCTCAGTTAGGGTTCCATAACTTATCTCTGTAAAAAATGAGGTTAAATATGTATTTTTGCTCTCTTCTATGGCCCTCTCCTCCAAAAACAAGAAAAAAACATAGAAAAACAAGAGGAAATCAGATCAAAAAAGTGGTTGGTAAAAACATTTATTCAATTTTTTAGCATTTCAACCTTATATTTACACTAATTGCATCAAATTGATAGATTCCAACAAATACCCATACAGAGAGTTAGAAGGAACATAGTTCTTTATGTCTGAGTTTTCTTCACATACGTAGTTTAGATTAGCAACTGATCCAAACAAATGATGACATATTCAAAGTTTTGATGTCACAACACACCAGATGAACATATAGGCAAAAAGAAAATCTAGAGGTGATTATAGATCAGTAAAGGATTCAATAGAGTAGGATGCCAAGAATCCTAGTAGTGGAAGATCACTCAAGGGAAAAACGATAGCCAGTGATGCCCACAAATTAAAATCATCCAAGGATGTAGATGTGAAACTGAAAAGGAATTAGCTGTAGGACCAAACTAAACAACAGAAGGAAGAGAAAAATTTAATGAAAATTAAGAGGTCAAAGAAAATTACTCCTACTAGTCGTATGATTCTAACATAAGAAAAATAAATCCTCCACTAATCCCTCCTCCATTGCAAAACCAAACCAGAATATAACACCTAATCTCAACATATTCATGGCCCCAAATCCAAACCCACCATTAACAAACCCCAAACTAATTTAACAACTTCAATCGAAACCAAAACATCTACGTTGAAGCCTTCCTTCAATCAAAACTCCTAATCCTAACCCACCATTAACGAACCCCAGAAACCAAACTCAACACAAACCCCCAGCCTTCTTCTTAGATCAGCCATGGAGTTGCAACAAATTTGAAGTCTGAATTTTTTGTGTTTAATTTAAGCTTTAGATGCTATGGCTTCGTTGGTTGCTTAGAAATGGATGAAAGAATTTGTTTTTGCTGGATCTGATGATTCTTAACAGAAGCCTCTATGGTAGTGGTAATGTTTTGTTCTTAATTTTTACAAAACCCTCCATTTTTTATTTTATTTTCTCATGTTTTTCTATGTTTTTTCTTATTTTTGGAGGAGATAGACATAAAAGAGAATAAAAATACATATTTAGTTCAATTTTTAACAGAGGTAGGTTACGGAAGCCTAATTGAGCTAACCTCAATTGAGTAAAGTGTCAAATTTCAAACTACGGATAAACAACTTAAATTTCGGCCAAACTACAGGTGGGTAAGTTGCAATTTACCCTAATTTTAATGATCAATTTTGACTAAAATTAAGGGTTCATTAATGAATAATGGTAGGACTAATTATGTGCATGCAGCTTACCCTTAGTGTTAGCCTTGAACCAATAGGTCCATGACATGTCATTTATTTAAATTGATCCTAAATGAGACCAATTAAAACCAATTATTCATAATCATATATGATTAGGCTTGACAATGTGAGTGCATCTTTACTGTTGAAACTTGATTCTTCGATATCTTTCAATCTGATGGTTTGATTGAGGTTCGTGACCACTTATTTTGATTGTTATGACATCGAGACCTGTCTTAGTGGATTGACTGAGGATCAAATGGTTAGAATTATGATGCTACCCCTAGGTTGTGAAGTCACTTTTGCCCTCTAGGTGAGATTAGATGTAGGTTGAAAAATGGGCTGTCTTAAAAGATTATTAAGGAAAAAAAAAAAAAAAATGTTCTGCAAAGTGCAAACACTATGAAAAAGGTTATGAACATGTTCTCCATCTTCGCAAAGGTCATGCCCTCACTCTGGAGTCTAAACCAGCATATAGAAACTAAATTTCCTACGCATGCATCTAATTTGTCATTTTCTATACAAATCTAATTTTTTTTTTCAAAGACAATCTGTGACAGAGACTAAGAGAGCTTACAGTTAAAGTTCTTTTCTTGATCATTTTTTTAATGCCTTTTTTAAAAAAAAAAAAAAAAAAAAAAATTGCTGTGAAGGTTTGAGTAAGATTGTAACACTGGTTGGAGTGAGGGGGAGGAAGGCATCGCATGGCAGTTAGGGCTCATAGTGTCTATTATTTGGGGAAAAATATATTTTACCATCCTATATTATATCCCTGATTACACTTTGCACCATAAACTTTTTGAATGCATGTTTTGTATCCTAAATTATAACCCTTGTTACACTTTGCACCATAATGTTAAGTTTGCTGTTAACTTAGATAGAAAAATTTGACATCATGTAAAAATACTTAATTGCCCATCTTCTCAATCCCTTAAAAACAAAGAAGAAATTATATTTTACTACCCTAAACTATACTCTTGATTACACTTTAAACCTTAAACTTTGGATTTCCATCCAAGTTAACAACAAACTTGATATTGAGGTATAAAGTGTAACAGAGGTTATAGTTTAGGGTACAAATTATGCATTCGAAGAGTTAAGGGTGCAAAATATAATCTGGGGTATAGTTTAGGGTGGTAAAGTGAAAAATTTTCCCCCGTTATTTAGAACAACTTTTTTAATTATTTGTTAAAAGTACTACAAATAAAAGTTAAAAGCAAAACAAAATAAGTTGATTTTTTGTTGTTGTTGAAAATACACTTGAAAAAAACTAAAAGCGAAATAGAAATATTTTGAATGTGTAACCCACAAACATTATTACTAGGATAAAATGCAAAACACACCTTGTTGTTTGAAATATTTTTGATTTTATATCAAAAAGTTTTAGAATTTGGATTTTACACCCTGAAGTTTCATACCATTTTGATTGTCAACCCTTCCATTAGTTTTATGCTGACGTGTCTGTTAAGTGCCACATAAGCTTATGACGTGTGCTAATCGATCCAATTAAATTGTGACACATGAATTAATATTCTAGGCCAGATAAAAACCTAAAATAATTAAAATAAAATATATTTTGAATAATTAAATCAACAATTAAAAATGAAAAAAAATACAATAATACAATTTTTTTTTCACGTTTTGCAACATTTTCTAGGAACCTAAACGAACAAAAAAAATTCTTAACACCTCCTCCCTTCTCTTTCTAATGTCAGGCTCTCTCTCACTCTTTGACTCTCTCTCTAACCTGAGCCTCCTTGCTCCGCCTTTAGTTGGTCGTCGCCAACATAGGCAATTCACCCTCGTCCATTTCTCTCTTAAGCTCTCTTATCTTCTTTGGTCTAAACATAAATCTTATAAGTTGCTTTTCGCAGACCCATATGCAGGGACGGTGCTACACTTTGTTTAGGGAGTTCAAATGAACCCCCTGACTTCAAAAAAATTAATAATTATATATATTTAATAATTTTTTTTTGTTAGTTTAATACAATAATTTTTTCTTAAAAATATTTTTGCTCAACCTGATTTAAATCTTATACATCCTTATTACAAGTATTTCTGACTTTAAGAGTAAGTGTTTGTGAATTGTGAGCGTCACTCTTTATTATAAATTTATATTATATGTGTATGAGTATGTCTAATATTGATTATGTGCATTATATTTTGTTATAATGTTATTTGTATGAATAATGACGTGTGTGGATGTTTGTGTGTGTACAATATAAATATAATATAACTTTATATAATTAAATAATTAGGAAATAGAGAGGATTTGTTACATGAGTGTGTATAGTTATCATGTTATAATAACTTTTTGTCATAATGTTATAAAAATTCAAGAAAAAAATTGCAAAGTTAGTGATTTCTCAAGCATTTGATTGGTTAAGCAAACATATAGTGAATTATTTTATGTATGAATGAGTGTGGTTATGTGCGTTAATAATTAATATAGTGCCAATAAGTTGAGTTTAGTCATTTATTTTAAAATATTTTTATAAAAACAATGACAAATATATAATAATAACTACATAAAAATTAAAATTTAGATAAACTTAACAAAATAAAATGGCTATAACTATCCACATTGGTAATAAATACTCATAATGAATTATCATGTAACAATTCAAAATTTGAAAATTTATAGAAGAAAATTGTAAAAATTCATTTTTTTTAGTCGATAACTTGGTATATTCAAGTTCTATTTTTATTAAAATTTTTATAATTTAAATTTCTTAATGACTCCCTAAACAAAATTTTTGGAGCCGTCATGGCTCATATGGGACCCAATTTCTAGTTGTGTGAGACCTACTATTAATATTTTTGTAGTTGAAAAAAAAGCTAAAAGCAAATCTTAAAAGTTGCTTTTTGCAAACACACATGGGACCCAATTTTCTTTTGTGCGAGACCTGCAAATAGTAAACAATTTCAGCAAAACACGAGCTGAAACTTAGATCCCAAACACACATACAGGCAAGAGAAGCGATAGAAGTTAACAGAGAAACTAATAACACTTATTTTATAAATTTCAGAAATTAATAATTCTCACTTTTGAAATTTTATGAACCAAAGGCGCATACTAGGCATACCTTAGGGAGTTATGATACATTTTACCTTATTTTTATTATAAACATATATAAACTATTTAAATTAATATGTGACGATCGATTTGGTATACGACGATTGTTTTTTTAAGAAAAACCACCAAGTCGAGCCCATAGAGTGGATTTAATAGTCGATACTTTATGCAGAATAAAATATTTAAATTAGTATATCATAATATATATATATATATATATATATATATATATATATATATAAATATAAAATAAATTAATTATTATAAAATAAAGTGCAATAATTTAATCCTTATATATATATATATATATAAAATTAATTAATTATTATAAAATAAAGTGCAATAATTTGATCCTACACAACCCAACAATGATAGTTACTAACTCAATTTGTAAACTTTTTATAGTAAAACTGGTTTTGCTCGCCCATAGGAAACACAGGAGTAATATGAATATCCGAGTCAGATATGAACTCGAACGAACAGGCACTTTCTGCACGTAATCTTTATAATGCTACATGGAAGTTGCTCTTAGTTTACATGAATTATTATAGGTGGAAGATGTCAACTGTGATGTTCCTTTCCTTTCTATTTTTTTCTACTTTAATTTTTTATTATGATCCATCTAGTCATTTTTTGGGTGTCCAAAAAATGTTTATTAAATTTGCATGGTATTTGCATAAATTTGGGTTGGTTAACAAGGTGGTCCTAGGATATTTGTTATTAGATTATTTTAAAAATGTTTTAATATCAGTTTTATAGGAAATATGAAAAGCTATAAAAATCAGTTATTTTTTATTTTTCTATAAAATGTTTCTAAAAATATTTTATAAATTAATGTGTTTAGGGTATCCAAAAATTAGTGTCTATTACACACTTGTGTGCATCCGCAAGTGTGTAAATGTATTGAAATCGTGACTTTAAGTCATGTTTTCAAATTTAAAATAGTGATTTAGAATCACTATTGCATCCACACAAGTGTGTGTAACAAGTTTTTTTTCTTATTAAAAAATATAATTTTTATAACCTTTATATTAAATGTATAAAAAAAAATTAAAAGTTAGTCTATTTGGAAAAAAAAGGGTTAGATTATTTATAGAAAAAATTGAGACAAAAAGTATATATTTGTGTGTAGAGAGTCTCTAGTTTATGAAAAAAAATGTAGAAAGTCTCCATTTTTGGAGTGAAGACTAGACAATACCATGCAATACAATGCTTGTTGTATTATTGTATATACTATGGTTAAGAGTCTCTTGTAATTCAACTGTTCCAGCATTTCCGAGATATTCAGAGTTCAAATTCATTTTCATTTTCTGTTATAACTATTGAATTAAGGAAAAAAAAAAAAATCTTTTTTTATGATCCACATCAAGCCTTATTTTTAGGCACCCACAATTTTTGGTCATTTATTTATATAGTATTTAACAAAAAGATATAATTTTTTGTAATTTTTATATTACTGTGTGACCAAAAAAAAAAAAAAAAAAAAATTAAAAATATTTCTATATAAAAAAAATTTAGATTATCTATTAAAAAAATATGGGACAAAAAGCAAAAAGTATTATTTGTATCAAATAACATAGGTTCTGTGAGTTTTAGTTAGTTCAATTGATAAAATTTTTTCTCATCAAATAAGAATTATGGATCCCTAGCCTACACTAAAAACTAATTGGTGTTTTGACCTAATAATAATGAGCAAACTGTAAAGTGGACACCATAGATTTGAAATACTATCCTATCTATAAATAAATAAAATGAAAACGAGAGTTCTTTTAGGATCACAACTAATTTTACACTTATTTTCACAATTATCCAATGTTACAGATTGTAATTAGTTGTTTGTCACTTTTACATGAATTCAACAATGGAGCTAGGGAGTGAGAAGGGGCAATTGCCTCTCCTGTACTTTGCAAAAATTGACTCTTGGTAATATCATATTTATGAAGAAGGTCTTTTAGCTGATTTAAAACATCTTATATTTTAAGAAAAAAAATCAATACTTATCATCTTTTTCTTATATAAAAAAAAAAAATTTAGCTAAGGAAAATGTTAAAGCTACAATTTTTTTCACAAGATTTTTTATAAACTGCTGATATAGTGAGTAATTATTGATAATTAAAAAAATGACGCCAGTCGTGGGCTTAGATGAGAACCAATAAGAATGTGGTGCATCAACAATTTTATAAAAATATTGTAAAATAATTATAACTGTAATATTACTCGCTAACTAACGGGTGCTGCTCTAAAATTTCTTTCCCATGGACTTTCACCCTACTCATGGCCGCTCAATGGAAAAAAGTAACCGGTTCATATAATAATAATAATAATAAATCTAAATTATCCACATTATACACAAAAAATCTATCACATTTATTAGATTGTATCACTTTGGCCTATAATTTTTCATTTATTTTATTATATTTATTAATTAATAAATTTTAGATTAATTTTACTTTTAATGCTTTCTTTTAATATAATCTTGCCCTCTGAATTGAAATATTGTCTCCACTCTTGCATAAACCCACCACTCACACTCAATCATGCATTGGCTAGTTGTGAAAATAAATATTGTAGTATTAAAATATTTGTTTAAAAAACTAACAAAGCTCAACCTCAACAGAGAGAGTCTTGGTCTTTGGAGTGAAGGCCAAGCAATACTAGACTCGCTCTATATATATATGGAAGACGTTCCCATGTTTTTGTGTATCAAATAACAAAAGCTCAACTTCAAACTAGAAGGGTAGAGTCTTGTTATTAGAGAGAGGGAAAGAGAAGGTCATCATGGAAGTGACCCATGAGAGCGGAAGGGTGAGAGTTATGCCACAAGATGTTGAATCAGCACCAAGGCCTGACATGTCATCTGCGTCTTGGAGGCTCAAGAGTGGAAGGGTGAAAGTTGTTCCACAAGATGTTGAATCGCCACCAAGGACTGAGTCTTTGAGGCATGAGAGCTTAAGGGTGAATGTTGCGCCACAAGATGTTGAATCACCACCAAGGACTGACATGTCATCTGAGTCTTGGAGGTATGAGAGCGCAAGGGTGAATTTCTTGCCACAAGATGTTGAATCAGCACGAAGGACTGACTTGTCGTCTCCGTCTTGGAGGCTCAGTGTGCAGGAGTTCCCTGCCATAGCTGAAAGTAGAGTTCGTGAGGGTGGTTTCTTCACACTGCAAAGCCTTCTTCATATGCCAAGTAAGCATTATTCTTCGTGAGTCATGGCTCGCTCGCTCGCTCTCTCTCTCTCTCTCTCTCTCTATATATATATATATATATGGAAAATATTTGTTGTACTTCAGTGTACGGGGACACACAAGTGTGCAACCATCTCAAGATTTCAGTTGTTGAACAACTGTGTGATGTGCAACAATCACTGTTTGATACGTGCGCGTGTGTGTTTTTGCATGTACAGTATAGTTTAGCAAGGCACTCCACATATGGCTTCTTGTGTTAAGGTGTTATGCATGGAGTTGTAATATCATAAACATTCTATGTTTTCTTAGTATTCTTTACCAAACTTGATGTTTGGCTCTTTTGGAAAAAGAAACATCAATATTTGAGAACTTTTTGATGCGTTCATTCACCTCCTTATCCATTTACTAGTGATGAACATTGAACATAATGTGATACTCGTACTCTTGACTGCAGAGGAACGAAACAACGTTGCTGATTATTACGAGAAACAAGAGAGGCTCCTTGAAGGGTTTGTTGAGATGGAGACCATCACTGAAACAGGTTGTATGCCTGGAAGTCTAACAGAGGTTGGTCGTGTTCACCATGATAATGAAGCTAATTTCTGAGTTTCGTTGCAGAAATAACAATATTGGATGGCTACTATTTGTGTTCATGTTTTGCTTCTTTATGACTATGACAAAATTTTGACCATATGAAATGGCTAATAAAAAATTCACCCCCTCCTTAGGATGAGATGCAGCAGCTAAAAATCAGAAACCAATATTTTTTTCATTGTTATTCTCAGGATGAGATGCAGCAGCTTGCAAAGGGTGAGAGGATGGCGATCTATGTATCAAACATGGCTAACGTCGTCCTCTTTGTGGCAAAACTATATGTTTCCATTGAGAGCAGATCGTTGGCTGTTATTGCCTCAACATTGGATTCACTCTTAGATCTCTTGTCTGGGTTTATATTGTGGTTCACAGCCAATGCCATGAGAAAAACAAACCAGGATCGTTATCCAATTGGAAAGAACCGGATGCAGCCAGTGGTGAGTCATCCAATCCAATCATTTAAGATGTTGAAACTTGAAACTGATAAATAATGAGTTTTCATGTGTACTTGGATACTGTTTCATCTGTGGCTCATATGGTTTACTCAGAAGTTGGTGGAGTGAAAATTATGCATCTTCAACTAATGAAATTAGAGTTAACCCCAAAGATGCCAAGATTATATGTTTTGAAAGTAGGTTAAAAAATGACTATTGAGTACTTCTGGGGATGTGGACCCAAGGCATGCTAATAATCACATCTATAAAAATGACTATGTTTTAACCCAACAAATAATTTACAAATATAGCTTGAGCTTGCAGGGAATAATGGTTTTTGCAGCAGTAATGGTAACTCTTGGATTACAAGTTCTGCTTGAGTCTGGTCGAGAATTCATTTCAAAGGTATGCAACTTTGTGCTCTGACCTATATATGTTAAGGATATAGATGGCTGTGAACATGGGTTTGAGAAGGGTTTGAAAATTAGCTCCCTTATGTGACCTTGATTACTGGTACCTTAAGATGACATAAGTTTTGAGGTACTAACGAAATGTATAAGATCCTACTTAGATCACATTCTAAGTTGGTGAATGCAACAAAAATGGACTATGGTGACGAAACTTTTCATCACAATATGTCATTATTTCGTTGTCTAAGACATATAGTAATGAAACATCATTTGTTACGTAATATCGGTCATCTTGCTAATGAAAATTTTTGTCATTAACATATTTAAATTTGTTTAATATAAAAAATGATAGGTGATGAAATTTTCTTCGCTAAACATTATATTTAGAGACATTTGAACGTGAGTATTCTAAATTTCTAATTTTTGTAGAAATTAATTTTCATTTCACGTGTTATTTCAGACCCATCATAAAACTAATTCAGGGAAGGAGAAATGGATGATTGGGATAATGGTCTCTGTAACCATAGTGAAGTTTGTGCTCATGGTCTTTTGTCGAAAATTTAAAAATGAAATTGTTAGAGCCTATGCTCAAGATCATTTTTTCGACGTTATTACAAATTCTGTTGGTTTGGTAGCAGCTGTTCTGGCCATTCGATATTATTGGTGGATTGATCCTACTGGAGCTATTGTAGTGTTTTCATAAGTGACTATTTTTTTTCCCCTTATATTTCAGCTTTTTACTGCACTTTTGATAATTGGGTTCATTTGTACTTTA
The DNA here is from genome assembly GCA_023055345.1 of Quercus wislizeni. Classification (NCBI taxonomy): domain Eukaryota; kingdom Viridiplantae; phylum Streptophyta; class Magnoliopsida; order Fagales; family Fagaceae; genus Quercus; species Quercus wislizeni. The sequence goes on from JALGQJ010000010.1 coordinate 21,061,492, forward strand.
ATAGTCGGTTAAAATACAAATCACGTCTTCTAAGTTTCACCAAAATTCATTTCAGTCATTTGATTTTATTTTCGTTCATTTCAACCTTGTAAGTTTCAAGTTATTTTATTCAATTAAGACTTTACTGTCAACTTCCTAAAATTATCACAATCACCAGCAGATAGGGGTGTGCATAGGTTGTGTTAGGTTGAAGGGTTTTTTCAACTCAACTCACTATGGTTAGTGGGTTAAAAAAAATCCAATTCAATCCAACCCAACCCATCACAAGAGTCCAACTCAACCCAACCCAACTCATCACAAGAGTCCAACCCAACCCAACCCAACCCAATCCACGTGGATCTGGTATGACCCATGTGTTATACTTTTTTTAATTACTTTTATTATTATTAAATTGAGAATTAGAACAACACTACTACAAATAAAAACAAATTTATAACCATATAATCTTTGAGTATAACACCAAATCAACACAAACAATATAAGTAAAACTTAGGATTTGAGTTTTATTTAGAAAAATGGGCAAAAAAAGTAAATAACAAAATTGAATAATATATTTTTAAATATATATTAAATATAAGTGGATTAGGTTGGATTAAACGGATTTGTAAATTTTATGATCCAAACCTAACTTGACCCATTGTAAAAAAAAATTTCACAACTCAACCCAACCTACAAACCCCTAAAAACGACTCAATCCGATGGGTTAAGTAGGATTGGGTCGGTTTTGCTGGTTGGTGGGCTGCACACCTTTACCAGCAGCCATGTTTTGCATGAAAAAACAAAATTAAGGTTTTAACTCTAATGTCTCATTTTTTAAGTGAAATACCCACTATTTGTAGCGTGAGGATAAAATATTCGTTGGCTCCTGGGAGTTAATTCTTAATCTAGCTTTCTATATTGATGTTTTTGAACCTGTGATGCAGATAGCATTATATACAATGAATACATGGACAAAGACAGTCATTGAGAATGTCTGGTCACTAATTGGGAGGACGGCACCACCTGAATTCTTGGCAAAGCTAACGTATCTGATATGGAACCACCATAAAGATATCAAGCACATTGACACAGTAAGGGCATACACTTTTGGTTCTCATTATTTTGTGGAGGTTGACATAGTTTTGCCAAAAGAAATGCTTCTGAACAAAGCTCATAATATTGGTGAGTCACTGCAAATAAAACTTGAGCAACTCCCAGAAGTTGAGCGAGCTTTTGTACATATAGATTTCGAGTGTACTCATAAACCTGAACACAACAGAAAGGTTTGATGACAATGATGACAGTAGAAATGAACAGAGCTCAGCCTCTCTAGAGCACTAGGGCCTTCAAATGAGTTGCTGATTTAGTTAATATGTGATGCAATATCTATAATGTTATATGTAAAATAATGGAAGCCTTGCACTTGATTTGTAAGCCTCCTCTTGTGCTATCTCATCCTATGTTGTCCTTTTTTTTTTCCTTTATATTTCTTCTCTAGTTTGTTGTTTTGAAGAATTAAATATGTATGATATATTACCGTTCAGTTGTAAAAGAATTGGATGACTACAAAACACTTTTAAGGCTATTGTTTTCTACCGTTCAGCTAAAGAGAGTTTCTCATTCAGCCATGAAACTAGTCTTGTAGACTCTAAAGATAGTTTCTCATTCTGCCGTTATAAAATGAGTCCAAGTAAGAATGAGTGTAAAACTCATATTTTATAACATCCAATTAAAGATTGCACATCAATTATTTATTTAAAACTCTATACATCATATCACACCTAATAATATTTCAGTAAATTCCTATTTTTGATGAATTTTCAGATAGATATTAAAATTGATTAAGTGTGGTTATATGTGCCTACTTTTTAATATGTGATACGATGATGTGACATATTATAATAGATCAAAAACTTGAGTATTATACTATGTCTTTATAGAATTTATTTTTTTTACAAAATAGACCAAAAAACCAAAAATAAATGATGAGTGCAAGATTATAACAAAAAAAAGTTGAAGAACAAAAGGAAAGGGGAGTAGATAGAAGCCAACTTGAAAATTAGAACAAAGGAGAGCAGGCCATTAATTAAGAACAAGGAAACCATTTTAAAAAAATTCAAGATTGAAAGTAACAAGGTGATCAATGAGTAGAAAAAAAAATTTGGGGATTTGATTTCTTGAGAAAAGATGGAGAGAAAGTGGCTTTTTTTTTTTTTTTTTTTCTTTTCTCTTTTGTTATTTTTTATTTTATAAATTCCCTTTTGTTATTTGAGATAAACACTGTCTCTCGATCTCTTGGCAAAATTTTCAAGTCTTGAACGTTTGATTTTATCAATAAATTTGTTTGTAGAACTATTAATTCAGATTTTAATTTTGATAGGAACCTTGGATTTGTATTTTAAGTTTGTCTCTTCATCTTTTGCATTTTGGGTTCTCTTGATATTTTAAAAATTAAGAAAATGCATTCTATTGGCTAATAGATGGGACCTTAAATTTTTTTTTTCAAGGTGAAGGGGCTTTAATTAAAATGCCATTGTGTAGGAAAAATGAATATAATATATTTTCTTAATTAGTAGAGGAACCTTCTTCCATTTGGGGTTTGCCTAGTGATTGAGTCACCTTAAGCCATGGCCTAATTTGTCTATATAGTATAGTATATGACGTGCTCTTGATATTGTGCTTAAGCAGGGAAACTAAAGATTCAGCCCACCATATCAACTTTGGCGATATTTATGAGAAGTGTATCAAGTGTTTGTCCGAATATCTATTTGGAGTCGCATGTATTTCAAGATATTGGCCTCTTTTTCTATAGGTGTGTCACTTTCTGCCATGGCCTTTGTGGGTTTTACAAACTTTGTAATTGATGTTTATTAATTAAATACAGTTCTCATTTAAAAAGAAAAACATTTGTGATAAAATTGATATATGGGTGCTTTAGACCACTAGCATCAAGTATTCTAAATTTTTTTTTTTCTATTTTAACATATCATTTTATAATACACCATACATGACATCTTCTATTCTTTTATCATTTTTATTTAAATATTCATTTTAATTCTTTCTTTATTCTTTTTTTTATTCTTTCCTTTTGGATTTCTTGTCCCAATGCAGAGAGAGAGAGAGAGAGAGAGAGAGAGAGAGAGAGAGAGAGAATCACCTTTTTGTGTGGGCAAAATGTGGATTGAATGGAAGAGAATGTAACAAATTTTTATAGTAAATAAAAATGGGGGAGAAAAAAAGTTAAAATAAAACGAAGATGAAGAGATAGAAGAGAGAGAGAGTATCACCTTTTTGTGTGGGCAAAATGTGGATTGAATGGAATAGAATGTAACAAATTTTTATAGTAAATAAAAATGGGGAGAAGAAAAGTCAAAATAAAACGAAGATGAAGAGATAGAAGATTTATAATGTTAAGGTATAGAGTAGTGGGAAGAGAAAAAGGTAAAAGTGAGGGGGAAATGTAATTGTAAGATGGAAAATTAATAAGAAAAAAAATAGTTACAAGAGAGAGAGAGAGAGAGAAAATGTTGGAAAATAAGTGGATGATGTGGTAGTTGATGTGGTTCAACAAAAGCGTAACAATAATAAATGCTATATTTCAGCTTTTAGATATATATATAGATAAGGTATAGAGTAGTGGGAAGAGAAAAAGGTAAAAGTGAGGGGGAAATGTAATTGTAAGATGGAAAATTAGTAAGAAAAAAAATATTTACAAGAGAGAGAGAGAGAGAGAGAGAGAGAGAGAGAGAGAGATAGAGAGAGAGAGAGAATGTTGGAAAATAAGTGGATGATGTGGTAGTTGATGTGGCTCAACATAATAAATGTTATCCTTCAGCTTTTAGATATATATAGATATAGATATAGATGTTGGAAAATAAGTGAATGATATGGCTGTTGATGTGACTCAATAGAAGTATAACAACAATAAATGTTACGTTTTAACTTATATATCATATATATATATATATATATATATATAGATATAGATGTTGAAAAATAGGCGGATGATGTGGCCACTGACGTGGTTCAACAGAAGCGTAGTAACAATAAATGCTATATTTCAGCTTTTAGATATATATGATAGATTTATCAATAAAAAAAGAAGAAGATATATATAGATAGATATAGATTGGTTTTTCTATTAAAAAAAAAAACAACATATAACACACCAGAAACCTCATTTTTCGGACAAAATTACTGACAATATCAATCAAACTGATCTATAAACACTTACCAAACAAAAAATAAAAATGCAACATTAATCATGGAAGAATAAAATGCAACATTAATCATATATATATATATATATATATATATATAATTCAAGAACAAAATTTTCTCAAAAAGAGAGGAAAAAATTTTACTCACCTTTTCTTAGGAGCATGCGCTTTTTTGTTAATGGAGATCATTGCCTTTTCGTTTATATGAACAATGAATGAGATGTGGGGGGTTCTTATTTCAAGAATATTTGAATAGTAAATATTAAAATTGAGATTGAAGCTATGTAATTATTGTGTTGCACCAAAATTTTTTTTTAAAAAAATTCTAACAAATAAATTAAGAAAATTTCTGGGACACATGTCATGATATTAGCCCACAATTGAAATTCAATTTGAAATCTAATTTTTATTTTCTCTTAGTTTTTGGTTTTAAATATATAGATATATGATGAGATTTTATGTGTTTCACGAATGTAAATTAAATCTCAAATTTGGATGAATAAATGGTTCAATCTTTGTTTATACTAAAAACCAATTGATGTTTTAGTCTAAAGATAAAGAAAACAATCATAGAAATGATCATTATAAGTTAAAATTCTATTTAAAAAAAATCTTAAATTTGGATGAATGAAAAATTGTGAAATTAAATAATTATAATATTAATAAAAAGTCTTTAGACACATGTTTGATGAGGTTAGCATAAATTATAGATTATAAATGTGGACATATCACACAACTTATTTAGTAAAAAATAAATCTCTTTTTATTAGAAGAAAAGAATATATATATATATATATATATATATATATATATATATATATCTTTGATACTAAATAACCCAATTAGTAAATAAAAAAAAAGATGTAGACATAATTTATTTTAGTAAAAAATAATTTTTTTAGAAGAAAAAAAAAATCTTGATACTAATAAATCAATCAGTAATTAAAATTTTTTTTAAAAAATCTCTCAACCTTAAGAGAAACACTATGTCCATAACACTTTCACAATAAATCCTAAGTGGTAGATTATTATTGGTAGGACAAAAAAGTAATTTTAATGGTAAGCTCAAATTAGAACCAATAATAACTAACCACCTATGATTTATTGTGATGAAAATATGGTAGACGTAATACTTCTCTATACTAAACATATGACGGATCTAAAAAATTTAATGAGAATATATACATTGTTTAAATAGACCACAATATTTTTTTTTGGTTTTTTTTTTTTTTGGTTGAGAATATAGAGTCATAGACAGATTAGGTCAAAACATATTTTATTTTTCATTTTTATATCAAATAAAAACTTCACTTTAATCTAAACAGACCATGTATTTCTCAACACAGTTGTACGCTAGTACAGCAATCCAGGAGGCTTGCTGTAAATAAAACTTGGGAAACTTATATGTTTTCGTGATTCTCGTTGAAACCTAGACCAAAACCGAAAGCTCTACATAAAAGCATAGAACAACAGCCCCAACAGCCTTGTTGTTGTTGTTTTTGTTTTTTCTGTGTTTGAGAGAGAGAGAGAGAGAGAGAGAGAGTCGTGGTCATGGAAGATGGAACGAAAGACATAGCTGAGGCAAACATTAAGAGCAAAACGGAGCCTCTATTGCCACCAGAGGTGGAGAGAGACGACATGTCGTCTACTACATGGAGGCTCAATGTGCTCGACTTTCCTGCACTGCCTCCAAGAAAGGATGGTGATCATAGCTCCTTTAATCTGCGCCGCCTTCTTCGAACCCCAAGTAAACCATCTTCACAAATCTTTATGTATGTATGTATGTATGTATGATATTATTGATGTTAAATGCAATAAGATATTTGGTTTTCTTGTTTTTGTTGCGAGTTTTTAACGGCCATGGCATATCAATATAGAATGAAGGGAAAACTGTGTTTTTTTTTACTTTTTATTTTGATTCTTAGTGGTAAAGATTCAAGACCCAGAATTTATTTTTTCTCAAAGATTTTATTTGTTCAGAAAGTCTGGCACCAAGAGAGTTTTATAATAGCCAGACCATGTGGCCCATGTCAATATAGAATGAAAGTTGTGCTCTTTATTCTCTTTTTTGGCTTCTTTCTGGGAAAGATTAAAGACCCAGTTTTATTTTATTTTATTTATAAGAAAAAAGAGATGCTGTTTGTCCAATGAAAGCTGGTATTTGGGTTTTTAAACTGAGTTGACTCAGCCGAGTTCTGGATTTCTTTGATGAATCTTATCTAATTTTTGGCTTTAGGGCCCAACTTAGATGCAATTACCTAGATGCATTTTAACAATGAACCGCATGGTTAATTGTATTTGGGGATACATTTTCTTCACTGCATTGAACAATGAACCAAATTGATTGTCTATTGAAAGTTAAACACTTTGTGCTATATAGTACTTTTATACAACCACATGTTTGAATTTAATTAGGGAAGTTAGAATATAGAATCAATTTAATTGGTGAACTTAATATATGGCACCAGCACCTAGTACCCATTTTCCAACTTTTTTGAAATAGTGTTGGTTAAAAAAGTTGTACTTTGAAAATTGCTACTAAAAAAAAGGCAGCCTATAGAGAATATAGAGCTAATGAACTATAGAGAGTCTTTGACACAGAGTAATGGAGAAAAAGTAGTGGGTCCATGTGAATGTGATAATTCACTATCATAGTTGCACACGTTACCAAGTTGTTGCAAATTGTTGTAGGAAATTCAGTGGACCTAGAAGAACTGAAGGAACTATCACTATTAATTTTACCTTTGGCTTAGAACTGAGTTGGCTCAGCCGAGTCACCGATCCATATTACTTGGACATTTCTTTTTCATGGTTGTGTTTTTCTGCCACTGGCCTAGGGGCCAAATGGCACACTCTTTAATCCTTCAAGGGAGTGGTCAGGCTTCACACTCTGAGTGTCATTCATTTTGGGAGAGGGATCTTTTAGGTGCCTAGTGTATGGACTTAGGTGAGGATATGGTAATCTCTGTACCAAATGAATGTGTTTGTATTTTTTTTTAATTATGTGGAAGTTGCTGTAGCTTGAGTTTTGGGCTCATTGTGTGGCACAATTTTCTTCAAACACAATATATGCATGTATAGTATTGAATACCTTTGGAAAATTAATTATGACATGGAACACTTAACCCCAAAAAAAAAAAAATTATGACATGGAACCCATTTGTGAAATGGAATACTATGACGAGGATTGCTAATAAAAAACAAGATACATGCACACAGGTACTACATAATATATTTGTTTGTTATGTCAGAGCATTCTATAAAAAGGGCTTTATCTATGCATGTGATGCGTTCTTCTATCTGTAGCTTTATAAAGATAGTAATTCATGCACTAAGTGATGTGGGAGATGCAAGAAAATTATTATTTAGTATTATTTATGTTTTCTAGTATGCGTGTAGGTATCACATATGTGATGCATTCACTCTTTCCCAATAGCTTAGGAATTTGGAATAATTAGTCCAGCAGAAAATATTGACAGGAAACTAATGCTCTCTTTACACATTAAGAAAAATTCCCTGGCTCTATAATCAGGTAATGGTCCCTATTAGATGTCATTAAAGCCTAATACACTTTTAAGCCATGTGTTTTGTTTGTTCAGTTATTGATTGATATATGTTATTCATTTATAAATTATTGGCTAAAGGTTTTAAAAAATGTAAGATGGTTAAATAAGGTTGTTACAAAATCTTGAAAAAAATTTGGAATCACTTAGGAATTCTTAAAGAAGTATGACTCTGGTTTATGAATTGGCAAACTGCAAAAATAGTTGTACAAAAGAAGAAGCAAAAAAAGTATATTAATATTTAACTCAATATTATTGGAAGGAAAATAGAAAGGCATTTTTATTCATTCAATTTAGGGGGAAAAAAATTAAACCTTAGAAGAAGTTTTTTGTCCTATTCTATCAGAATTTGGCAACGGTTTTAGCACAAGTAAGTTCAAGTAAAACCTCCTCACCTTATAAGTTCTAGGTGGAAGGTATGGCCATGGGTTCAAGACCCATTGAGTGCATGTGTAACTTACCAATAGAAAAAAAAAATGGTGATTGTTTTAGCTTGTTATATAAATTATGCCTAAGCATGGTTGGTTGTGTTGAGTTTTGCACTGAAGATGTTTTGTCACAATAATAAATTTCACACTCAGGTTGAGAATATCTTCACAAATATATTGCAATTGGTTTCAGCACAAGCAAACAAAGGAGTTCTGGGGAAAGAGAGAATTTTTTTATTGGTAATTGGAATAATCACACACACTTTGCTTCTCATTTCAGAAAACTCACCACTCTTTCTCTTCCACACTTTGACCTTTGCATTCGGTGGTGAAGTTTTATATAGAATACCAAAGAGATATGCTTCTACTTATCAAAAAAAAAAAAAAGATATGCTTTCTTAACTTCCTTATCTAAACTGCTAACATAACATTACAAAAGGTTGAACACATAAAAGACAAAGGCCCATTCAGCAAAAGAAACTCTTTGAAAAGACAAAGGCCCATTCAACAAAAGAAACTCTTTGAAAAGACAAAGGCCCATTCAACAAAAGAAACTCTTTCTTATCTACATTGTCATGCCAACATTGCTCTATCTGTTCCTAAAAATTTGAAATGTTAAAAGGCAACAACTCATGTACTAAAGTGAGAAGTTGTCTCTTCATTAGTTGTAATCTACTGTACTAACCTAAGCTAGAAAAGACAAGCAGAACACACTAGATAGAACATGTGCAAGTCTACTTGATTTGGTTTTGTTCAGTGAATGAATATTCAGAAAGTTTTTAAGAAAAAACCACTGGCTGCCAATGAGCTCTAGCTTAACTGGCACCTTCTCCCTTTATAAGCTTAGGTGGAGAGTGAGGTTGTGGGTTCAGGACCATCCAGTGCACGAGTAAATTACCAATTAAAAAAAAAAAACAAAGCACCATCCTATTGCTATAGTTAGTGATGACTCTTATAGGGAGGTTGACCTTGTTGATTGCCGTATGATTTTATTTTATTTTTTTCATTTTAAAAAATTATTAGAATCCCTCAGTCATCTGTGGATGACTTGAATTGTTTCAAAATTGGTGTATCTTAGTCCTTTAATCAGTTTTCATTAATGGGGTGGTTTTTCCAGTTTTGAGTAAAAATTGGTGTAATTTATACCTCCCATCATGATTTTAGATCGTCAAATGTAAGCTGTTTGTAGCAAAGAAATTTAATGGTCCTTATGCTGATGGCATCAAATCTTGCTTAGGCATCCATATGTTGCAAACAAACATTTATATGGAATTTTTCATTTATGTTCTCCAGCTGTTCTAAAAGCAGAAAATAGTCTGTGGTTATCATGATGTCCCATATTTGCTGAAAATATACTAGTCTTTGATAAAGTAACTTTGTGATGTTGTCCTTCAAAACGGCTGACATGGAGCATCAAATCCAAAACTTAACTAGGGAATTTCGTGCAAATATGATCCTGAAACTATTGATTCTAATAAATTGATATTTGAATGTTTACTCAATGTTGGACTATCCTGACTTAGTCATGATAACAACTACACTTGAATAAATTAATTGGAAAAAACATAAAACCATTGAAATTTTTGTGTTTGCAGTTTGAAGATATTTTATTCTTGTTAGATATATATTGGGATCATTGGATCTTCAATTTCACAGCAAGGACATTCCTTACTTCCTGCACTTAAAATTTCTGTATGGTGGGGTTGGAAGGATTTTGGGAATAACCCCTTTCACATTCTTTAGAGATGATTTTGAGCAAGAGTAACCATGGATAACCTAACAGCTTTGAACTTCCTGTTGGAGTTATGATAAGGCACTTCACATATTGCCTTTTGTTTTCAGTTGTTATGCTTAGGGTTATAATCTAGGAAGCATGGGTATAGACACTGGTACGACATAGCGACATGAGCAATTTCTGAAAAATTATAACATAGCACAGCCGGTACGACATTGATATGACATCCTAAATGAAGTGTCTGTGCTTCCTAGGTTATAATCATAATCAATCAATGTTTTCTTAATCTTTAACAAACACTTATAAAAAAAAAAAAAAAAAAAAACGTTTTCTTAATATTTAACATATGTGATGTTTAGTTCTTTTGGAAAATGAAACATAAAAATTTGATGAATTTGGATGCTTTAATTTTCCCCATTGTTCGTATTAGTGATGAATGTAATGTGAACGTTGTACTCTTGACAGGGAAACAAAGCAAGGTTGCTGACTATTACAAGAAACAAGAAAGGCTCCTTGTAGAGTATACTGAGATGGAGGCTATGAGTGAAATAGGTTTTGCTCCTGAAAGTCTAACAGAGGTTGGTTGTTCTGCAAAAAACTTTCATATATTTCTTGTGATATTTTATGGGATTTGAGAACCTTTTTTTTTTTTTTTTTTTTTTGTGTGTGGGGGGTGGGGCGGGGTGGGGTATTTGCTACAAGATTTTATTGAAATGAAAAGGGGAGAAACCCAAGTACATGGGAATATTTTTATCAAAAAGATTTTGTTGATAAACATTCTTTTAATGCTTGTTTCTAAAGTCAAACATCATCAAGTTTAGAGGACATATTCACAAGTTTCATCCAAGATGGAGGCCATGCCCAACTTCTTTCTTTTTCTTTTTTTGTTATTTTCCCCCCTTTTAAATTATTTTTCAAATGCATGTCCATTTTAGTGGTGTTAAATGGTAACTTGGGGAACAAAACAGGAAGGAAATTTCTCAGTTTGATTGCAGAAATCAATGACTACAATTCGTGTTCATGTTTTCTTTCTCTATGACACATATATCACCTTGTGTAATAAAAGTTTCAAGCTCCTTCCCCCCTCACCTACTCCTCCTGCCCCCCCCCCCCCCCCCCCCCAAAAAAAAAAAAAAAAAGATCTTCTCAACTAAATCTGTCTAGTGTCCTGGTAAACAGAAATTGATTTTCTTTGTTGATCTACTTACACTTTCTCAGGATGAGATGAAGCTGCTTGCAAAGAGTGAAAGGATGGCCATCCATATATCAAACGTAGCTAATGTTGTGCTCTTTGCAGCGAAGATCTTTGCTTCTATTGAGAGCAGATCATTGTCGGTTATTGCCTCAACCTTGGATTCACTCTTAGATCTCTTGTCAGGTTTCATATTGTGGTTTACAGCTCATGCCATGCGAAACCCAAACCAATATCGTTATCCAATTGGAAAGAAACGGATGCAGCCAGTGGTAAGTCATCTAATCCAACAATTGTGAGGGTGCATTTGGAAATACCATAATGCATATTTAAACTTTAAACTCTCCCTTCCTGCAATCAGTTTAACAAGTTTTACTGCCACAATAAAAAATAATCTTCTCTTTTCTGTCAGGCCATTACGATAACTTCAACTGAGTACAACAGAAAAGGCTACTGTTTTAGGCTTTTAGCTGCCTCAATGTTTTTGTATTTCATATTCTATTAAAATGAATATTCTGATAAATTTTGGTTGTTAAAGCTGATAATGAGAAGTCATCTGTAATTGGGTTAGTGTTGCACCTTTGCCTCATTTGGTTGCTCAGAATTTGTTGTAGAGAAATTTCGCATCTTAAACTGATTAACAAGTTAGCCCCAAATAATTCAAGGTTATATACTTTTCTTTTTTCCATTTCGCCAATATTTCTTGTGATGAATGAGGGAAGTAGACTGCAATGCTTTTCCCATCATTACTGCTGTTGCCTCAGCTATATCTTATTCCACAAATGCTGGAGGGAGAAGAGACCCCTAATGGTGTTAGGCACTTAGGCTAGTTTTATTCTATTACTAGAAGCTTGAAATTAAAGTAATAGACGTCCAGAGATTTCATTAGGTCATGCTTTAGAATCTCATTATGTTATTGAAATTTTGAGCTTAATGTGTTTGCCAAAAAAAGGAAGTGGTTTTTGACAGAGTTTGCTACTTTGTTTAATGAGAAAATGCAAGTGACCATAGGCTTTTTGCTTCTGCATATCAGGCAAAATGAAAAGATACTCTAGAATCGAAGCCTTTTTTTTTTTTGATAAAATGGAAAAGCAGTCAAACAATCTACTCTAAGGGGAATAAATGGCATTGATTTTGCGCATAGTTTTTGAATGTAGGTTCATGGGTGACTATGACTTATGGGGATGTGGACCCAAGGCATGCTAATAATCACATCAGATATGCCCAGACTGTGTTTGAATTTTTTGTTACAACACTTAACGCTATAACACAACAAACATTTTACTAATTTATATTGAGCATGCAGGGAATCATTGTTTTTGCATCAGTAATGGCAACTCTTGGATTACAAATACTGCTCGAGTCTGGTCGACAATTCGTTAATAAGGTATGCAACTTTAATACTATTTTCTTCGACTTAAGGGTATATATGGTGGTGAGTTCAGTTGGGCTCGTACACATGTTAACCAAAGTTGGATTTGAGAAGGGTTTGTAGATTAGCACCCTTCTTGATGTCTTGTCAGAGCTCCAAGGCTTCCTTAATTATTAGTGCTTTAGGATGACATAGGTTTTGAGGTACTATCCAAATGTATGAGATCCTAGTTAGATCACAGACTTAGTTGGTGGCTGCAACATTTGTGCATGGTTGTTCTACAGTTCTAGTTTTGTAATCTTTTACAATATCAGTGATTAATATATTCTTCATTTCATATGCTGATTACAGTCTGAGCCTGAAAAGGATCCTGTGAAGGAGAGATGGATGATTGGAATAATGTGCTCAGTAACTATAGTGAAGTTTGCGCTCATGGTCTATTGTCGAAGATTTAAAAATAAAATTGTTAGAGCCTACGCACAAGATCATTTCTTCGACGTTATTACTAATACAGTTGGTTTGGCAGCAGCTGTCCTGGCCATTCGATATTATTGGTGGATTGATCCTACTGGAGCTATTATAGTGAGTTCATACGCAACTGATTTTTTTTCCCTTTTCCCTTTCCCCTTTTTTACTGTATGTTATATAATTGGGTTCAGCTACTCTACAAGTGTTTAATTTTCTTTCTTTTCATAAAATTATCATAATTACGAGCAACCATGTTTTTCATAACAAAATATTGATTTTTTTGTCTATTATGTCTCTCATTTTTTTTAAAAAAAGGGGTAAAATGCCACTCTTTGCCTTGACATGGTAGAATTCCTTTTTGGTAAATCTTCTTTTTCTGCATTTTGAAAATGGGGTGTTTGAAAAAGATATACCTACAGAAAGGAGAGCTTTTAAAAAGAAATTTTTTGAAAAAGTGCTGTTTTCAAAACAGGTACAAGTGGCATTTGGATGGAATTTTTGTAGGCTTCTTGGAGTTGAACATTACTATATCTAATTATGAAAATTTCTTGAACCTGTTTTGCAGATAGCATTATATACAATGAATACATGGACAAAGACTGTCTTTGAGAATGTATATGTGCTAATTGGAAGGACAGCACCACCTGAATATTTGGCAAAGCTAACATATCTGATATGGAACCACCATGAAGATATCAGGCACATTGACACAGTGCGAGCATACACTATTGGTACTCATTATTTTGTGGAGGTTGATGTAGTTTTGCCACATGACATGATTCTGAACAAAGCACATAATATTGGCGAGACATTGCAAGAGAAGCTGGAGCTACTCCCTGAAGTTGAGAGAGCTTTTGTGCATATAGATTTTGAGTATACTCACAGGCCTGAACACAAGACCATGGCTTGATGACAATGAAGGCAGTAGTATGGTCAGACCTCAGCCTTTCCAATGCACAAGGGCTTTCAAAAGAGGTGCTGATTCAGTTAATATGTGGTTCAATTTTATGTATTTGGCCAAACAGACTTAAATAGAATTTTAACATCTTACGGTCTAGTATCATTAGACCATTGATCTTCTGCCAATCCTTAATTGCAACCATTTTCCTTTTTATGTAAGGTGATAAAAATTGGATATTTTATGAGATAAACTTTTGTTGCAAGCCCTCATTTTATTGTTTTTGTCGATTTAATTATATGGGAGCTATGGAAGCATTGACCTTTAATTTTACTTGGGAATTTCTTTAGTACAGCCACACTATTGATTCTCCATTTTGTGGCTGCTAAAATTGTTATTCTGCCACATGACTTGAAATGAGTGTGTAAGACTTTCTATTCTCAGGTATGTTAAATCTTCTTCCAGTTAGTCAGTATTGCAACAGCCGTTTAGGCTGCAATGTAACTGCTGCTAAATTATTCTATTGCCATATTAGTAAGGTTGAAGATGTTGGCTCTTTTAAGCTTTGTTTTGTCAGAGGTATCTTTTTGTGTATTCAAGAGCAAGCCTCGGTTCACCTTTGTTAATTGGGTCTATATCCTAATTTGATATGAGGTAGAAGGGTCTTTCTTAAATTGGTTTACTTATATATATTAAGGCTAGGTCTTCTCTCCACTTCAAATGTGAGACGAAATTATGGTTTGTGCCATCAGAAGTAGAGCCAAGAAAGAAGCAGTAAGTGCCTTTGTGTGTGCGCCTATTGCTACAATTCGTTTGTTAAATCCTATTATTTGCTCGATGTGTTTTAATATCTAGAGATCTTCTAGAGTTTTTTTGGGAATTCTAGTTATTTAAATCTTCACCTTCCTGCACAATCATAAAAAAAATTCTTTTTAAAGAATAAAAAAAATTTCAAACTGAATTTTTTCTGGGTCAGTTATTAAGAAATCTAAATGGTACAAAATATAATAAAAGGGAACTTGAATATCTTAGCAGCACAAAAAAAAGGGTAAATACATGAAATTTTACAATTTTCTTCTACTAACAAAATGAAAAAGCAAAAAGGGACTAATAAGAGATAAAATGAGAACTGAGAATGTTAAGATGAGAATAAGGAAGTGAGAAAGTCTGAAAATGATGATAGAGAAGATAAAAATGAAGAGAGAGAGAGAGAGAGAGAGAGAGGGATAGAGAGCATACTATGGAAGTGGAGACACATCAAATTGATGTAGCAATTTAACGGGATTAATTAAGGGGAAAGAAAATGGAAGTTTAACAGGATTAATTAAGGTGAAAGAAAAATGCTAAAAATAATACAAGTCGTACTAAATAAAATTTACAAATTGATGTAGTAATGAATGTAATTAGTGGGTTTCAACCATTTTAGAAATGAATATTTGAATTTGAATTGTCTCTTTACAATTGATGACACATCAGTTTGTAAGTTCAATATGGTAAAACTTGTAATAACTAATAACTAACACTACTCAAGGTGATAGGAATATTGGTGGAATGATGATGTGGCACAATTTTAGCCTTTTATTATAAAAGGGAATGTGAAGGTTTAGAGTAATTCTAGATCGACTCTTTTTACCACACATATTTTTACACTTATCTTATATGATAGATTGTGACTGGTTTTTTTTTTTATTATTATTTTTTTGAGAATAGTGACTGGTTATTTGTTAATTTCACATAGATCCACCATTTTTTTTTCGTCCCTTATAACCTACCACATTAGAGTTGTGGTTCAAAAAGTTGTAGTTATAGATTTTTTTCGAAGGTTTAAAGAAAAAAAATTGGTTAGGGCATGATCTTTTCTTCTAATGGTTCGTGTGAGATGTCCCATACTCACGTAGAAAGTGATAGCTATGAGGAGTGAAATGCATAACTTCTGGGGAGCATACTCAAGGCTAGGGATGGCCATGGGTAGGGTATGGATCGGGTATACCCATACCCAACCCGAAAATTTTACCCATGGATACCCGATGGTCAATACCCGTTAATATCCATACCCGAATCTTACCCGAATATATTATCCATGGATATCCATACCCTACCTGAAACCCGAAACCCTTTTTTTTTTTTTTTTTTTAATTCAAAACATTTTAACATAAAAACTAACCAATCTTAAAAAAGAAAAAACTAATCAATAAAAAAATTTTATTGATTAGTTTGTATCTGCTTCTTTCTTTCTTTCTTTCTTTCTTTCTCTTTGTTTTTTTTTTTTTTTTTTTTTTTTGGAGATAGTGATAGAAATTTTATTAGATAAAAAGTAAAATAAAATAAAGAAGCAACATTTTCCTCTGCCTCTTCAGTTGTTTGTCAAGCAAATGGCAACTCCTAAAATAAATTTTACAAAATTAGGGTCAATGTAACAGTAATAAAAGTCACTTTCAGGCTTTTCAGTGTAATAAGAGTAGCACTCATTAGAACTAGCTTCAGATCAGGTCTATTTGTCAACACTTGCTTAAGAAGTCCAAACAGAACTCCCAATGCCATTCAAATGCTGAGGAAATCGAGCCATAGTCTGATAAAATCCAACAAAACGTTCATAGAAAGGAGCACAAGATAGATTTCTTTTACTGCTTCGCTTACATAACAAATCAAATAATGTTATAACTTCAGTAGAATCAAATTATATTCACAATGAGAGGAAGAGATAAGCACAACTTCTATAGTTCATAAAAAAGATCTCAATAGCCAGGATTTGAACTCCACTCATGTCAACCAGTAAAAAAATGTAGAGCTTCCATGTTCTTATAAAAACCAAACAAGCAACATGATAATAGACAGGCATAATGGTCTAACATTTTATGCAAACATACAGGCATAGTGAGAAAGAAACATGTCATCCCCATGTCCAGAACATGTCATCTTAGCTTTCAAAGCTCTTTGTTTCCTTTTTTTTTTTTTTTTTCAAAGTCAGGAGCTGCAGATAGAGAAGTCCATAAGAACTTTCTCAAACAATATGGCAGCCAAACTTTCAAATGATTGAAAAAGAAATTCAAGAGTTTTGCTGGAATATAATTACATATCATAAAAGCATCCCAGAGAACAAATAAATTAAAAAAGAAGAAGAAGGGAAATAAAGCATTGCAATGAGCCAAAGAATATTCATTCCTGTACAAGAGTAATTGGTACATAATTTCTAGATTGAAAAACCAAAACCAATACTACCATATGTAACCATTCTTCCTCTTTTTTTTTTTTTTAACGGGTCGGGTTTGGATAATATCCATACCCTACCCAAACAATTCAGGTAATATTCATACCCTACCTGGTTAAGCTTTACCCATGAAGAATCGGGTATTACCCAAAACATTTGGCTCGGGTAGGGTTGGATATCCATTACCCAATGGGTATGGCCATCCCTACTCAAGGCATGACCAGCTCACCATTTCGGGGTGTGGCTTGGGTGGTAGGAATCATTATACCACTTTATATGATGATTGCATGAGTTGAAAGTTCAAATAGTGACGCTTTAACAAATGTGTTGTGTTCATAATGATAATTTCATTAAGGCTCGGTGGTATACATAATATTATCCTTATAGTCACGTGACATGAAATTGATGAATCTAAGACCTGATTTATTTTTTATTTTATTTTTTATTTTTAAAGGGCCTTACTTTATAAATTTTTTTTTTTTTTTTGGGAAGAAACTTTAGAACTTGAGAGTTGAGAGACATATTGGTCTAACATATGCAAGACAAAAGTAACAACTTCTGACATATTGAAGAAGTTGTACAGAGGTCTTAATAACAATCTTGAAAATGGTCTAAATATCTTTACCTTATATATACGTCCAAAAAGTTGAAATTATCTCCATCACCATTGTAGACACTAGACAAGGTCCAAATGGCCACCATTCATTATCAGGTGGGCCCAAGCATAACTTTGATACCAAACAAAGTCCTCACCAGTCCTCCAAGCCAAAAATTCCTAATTCCTTTACAAAAGGTGCAAATCTTATCGAATTCCTTTACAAATGGGGCAAATCTTATCGTCACCTTAAAGTTCCAATGGTCATACAAAGAAGCATAATATATTCGGTTTCAAAGTGAAGAACCCACGACCTACTATATTCGGTTTGGTCGACGATTTTATATACAATTTGACCCAAACCAGTTCCAGCACAGATATACAACGTTTGACCTTGGTGGTAGCAACATATACCACCAGACATCATGGTTCGAGAAAGTTTGTTGCTTAGGAGTATTATTTCAACAATATTTATTACTTATCAAAGTAGTTGGTTTTATTATTATTATTTTTTTTGTTGAGAAATTGGTTTTATTATTTTTCAAAAAAGAAAAATCGTCCGCGTAAACTTTGCGTGGTTATGGTAGATTTTTATTTTTATAATACACATTTAATATAATTTGAATCCAAGCAATCTCATAGGTTCGAGTTAGCTCAATTGATAAAATATTTTGGAGAGTAGGGGGACTAATTGTTGTTTTGTCCTAATGATAAAGAGCACTTATTTGTAGAAAAACATTTGAAATCTTATCCATCTAAATTAATCAATCTATCTTATTGTTACAAGATGAAAAACTATCATATTTATCTCACAAATTCTAGGATCATACCATTTTCCACACCATTTGCTATAATTATCATATAAGGCTGACAAATTACAAAATCTTGTTAGGCAACAATAGAATACATATTTCTTCCAAAATCAAAATTTAAAATTTTAGTATTCTCATATACATATTGTCACAACAAACTAGTTTTAATTTGACATAAAATACATGTTAACTAAAACTGTTTTGATTTTAGATAAAATAAATAAAATTTTCGTACAAAATATAGGTCCATCAATTTACACAAATTTCCTACTTAAAAATCTGTTTTCATGCTTAACAGTATAATTTTGGACTACACTGATATTTCTAGAATTTTTCATTTATTTACTTAACTATCCAATTCACTTTCACCTTTGATCAGATTGTTCTATTCCACAGATTTTCACTATTTTCACTATATATTAATCGGCATGAATGTACTGCAACTCTAGGGAACTCTAACATGTCATTATAGGTCCAGCCATCACATAGTCTATTATTCCCTTGATGCCGCAAAACGTAAATGATAGAGGCTGGGCAAAATATTTGAACAATGATATGTGCTTAGATGACAGATTGGAGGTGAACTTAGTTAGATAAGTATAATTATATAGTAACCATAAAGAACCTTTTTCTCATTAGCATGGTGACAAAATTAAATTGCCTGAGTTCACGCCTACCAACCTATGATCTGTGGGCATAAAGACTAAATATACATAAACATTCTCTCTCCTAGATGTGGGAGATATCACTAACCCTTAAACCATATAGAAGCTTGATAGGTGTCACGTAAATAAAAGAGCCCAAGTAATGAGGAGGGGAGGGCAGACCTGATTCTCACACGCACAACTGCAGAGAAGATAGTCAAGAAAATTGTTTGGTGCTACTAAAAGAGGGGAAATCTCTTATTTGTATAAAAGACTAGGGTTTTTAAGCTTATCAAAGGTTATCTATTTATTTATGCCATCTCTCTTGGGCTTCTTAAACCATAATAATAATTTTATTTAAATATTTAAGACCCAAATCAAATAAATCTTTTTTTTTTTTTGATAAGTAATAAATCCATTTAACTGCGAGCTTCCTCTTTAATACATGTATATGAAATAAATTAGTAATAAAATTATGAGGGTGTTACAGCCAACATCTCAGTTGGCAGCAACATATACCACCATACATGATGGTACAGAAAGTTTGGTGCTTAGGAGTATTATTTCAACAATATTTATTACCTTTGATGAGTAGTTGGTTTAATTATTTTTCAAGAAAGAAAAATCTTCCTTGTACAACTTTGCATGCTCTGGATATATATATATATATATATATATATATATTAATGCACATCTAATAGAATTTGAATCCAAATAATCTTGTGAGATTGAGTTAGCTCAAGTTCAACTGGTAAAATAACTTATAGAGTAGGTGACTAATTATTGTCTTGTTCTAATGATAAAGAGTAATTATTCGTAAAACAACATTTGAAGACTTATCCATCTAAATTAATCAATCTATCTTATTGTTACAAGATGAAAAACTATTATATTTATCTCACAAATTCTAGGATCATACCATTTTCCACACCATTTGCTATAATTATCTTATGTGGCTAACTGCGAGTAGTAAACCACAAAATCATATATATTAGGCAACAATAGAATACATATTGTCACAACAAACTACATTCCTTCTTCCAAAATCAAAATTTAAAATTTTACTATTCTCATATACATATTGTCACAACAAACTAGTTTTTATTTGACATAAAATACATGTTAACTAAAACTTTTTTGATTTTAGATAAAATACATAAAATTTTCGTACGTAACTTTTATACGGGAAAAGTTAACGAATAGCTTAAGAGTATTGATTTAAAAAATATTTTTAGAAAATTTTTATTAGAAAATATAAAAATAACTAATTTTTTGACAACTTTTTATATTTTTCATAAATTTGTTATCAAAATTTTCTTTAAAAAATCTATTAATAAATGCCTTAATGGATCAACTTTTAAATACAAAACAATTTTTTTTTTTTAAAATATTGTATGTATGTTATTATTGACGTGGCATTCTTCCCAACAATTAGAGGTGTGCAATATGTTGTTCCTGCGGAGCCGACATGGTCCATTTTTCTATTCTCTGCTTCCCAAGCTGCACTGCAATGCATTCTCGAGCCATGGTCGGTGATATCAGCTCAGCTCGACCATTCTATTGGGTTTGCTCAATTTGGGCATAGGTTGAGAATCAGATTGACCAAGTCAATCTAATATAAAACGTAGTATAATTTGGTTTTTCCACCAACGATCGACATCAACCTCGTCATAATTAGTATATATTCTATTGTCGGTCAGTTAAGACTTTGACTATATCGGTTGCGGTTGGTTCCTAAACATCGCAACAATGGTTATATCAATTTATAAACTTTTTCTAGTGGATTCTAATTAACTTAATTTGTAAAGTTTGTGATAGTTATATAAAATATTTGAGGTTCAATATTCGCCTACATAAAAAACTGATTGATGTTTTGATCTGATGATAAAGAGTTATTATCAAAAGCAAACACTATTAGTTGAAACTCTTTTAAAAAAAAACTTATAAATTTTTTCTAATAAAATTAATGCTACATTTATTCTCTCTCATATCACTTTCTAAAATTAAAAAAATAAAATAAACTCAGTATATATATATATAAAGTATTCTATTGTGGGTATTGGACTATTGGGTCCTTTTCTATTTCCAAATTTTCTATCCACATTCTGGAGATAAAGATGGTAGATAATCTGAGTCCTAACTTTCTTTTGTCTCAATAAATTAATCAATTCTAAGGGGTGAGTCTTGGATAATTTGGGATGGTGACATGTGTTTAAAAGTGAACACATATTATTATTTCAATAGGTTTAGTGTAATTAGACATTGAACCTAAACCTCACCAAATCTTAATTAAGTAGTTTATATTATTGGGTGAAAAATAGATAGAAGAAAAACTTCAAAAAATGCGGAGGAAACTCATAAATTTTTCTCTGTTTGGTTCACAAGGAAAAATCGGAAGGAAAATAGTGGGTGTTTCTCGCATGAGCCCACCAAAAAAAGTAGAGGAGGAAAAATGGTCTCCTTAGGCCAAATTACTTAAATATCCTTCTACTTTATTGTCATTTGCCAACCACTTATCTGTATTTAAAAAACAGAAAGAAAGAAAGCAGCTAGGTGGGACCAGGAATTACACTCACACTTGGAATTAGTATTTTTATTTTTGAGAGGAGAATTTTTTTTTAATGTGTACTAATTAGTATTATTACTGAAAGGAGCTCAATAATTTTCTCATATGAAAAACTTTTATAGGTTTTAGTTAGCTCAACTGATAAAATTTCTGATAGTTGTATAAGAAATTTAAGGTTCATCCACTTGACCAAATGGAGCCTAATTATAGCTAGCATTAGAATAACAAAAACAAAAACAAAAAAAAAAAAAAAAAAAAAAGAAGAAAAAAGAAGAAGAAGAAGTAATGATGATCACTACTAGTGTCCACGGGTTGAATCAAGTCAAGTTTGTGCTCAACCCACCCTGACTTGATCAAATGAGGTGGAGGGAAACTCAACTTGCCATCGACTAATAAGGAACAACAAATTAGATGGATTGAGAATTTCGAGGGTGGCAAGCCAGTTGACATTGGTTAATGGCAGAGAAAGGTAGAGAACTACTTAGAATGGCAAAGATCTGGTGGAGATTTCACTAGATCTAGCAGAGATCTCGTTGGATCCAGTGGATCTCCATTGGATTTGACTAGGTTCATTGGTTGAATTGGGTGGGTTGGATTTTGGAAGAGAAAATTTGTCATTTGAATTTTGACCCACCATGGTCGGATTTTGAATGTGAAGACCTGCAGTCACCAAATAGGATTGATTTCAGTTCAAGTGTGGTTGGATATCCCTTAGGTGGGTTATGTTTGGTAGGCCTATTGATATCCCTAACTAGGGGTGTTCACCAAACCGCACAAAAAAAAAAAAAAAAAAAACCACATCAAAACCGTCTGCAAAATGACATAACAGCACCATATCGCAAGTAACAATGCACTGTACCATGTGGTGCAGTGCAGTTTGTGATTTTATAATAAGAAAACCACGCAAATTGTACCGCACCGCACCCTCTATATATATTAATATATTTATTTGTTAAATATTTAATATATTATTAATAGTTTACCAAAAAAAAAAAAGTTTAATAACCCTAGTGAGTGTTGATTAGGAAAGTCAAACCAAAATAAAGAAAAATTAGGTCAGTAGTTTAAAGTTTGGCCCAAAACAAAATGGAAAGATCAGTTTTGGGCTGGGAAGAAAAAACTCAAAATTTAAAAAATATACTAGTTTTAAATCGTTCAAACTGCATCTTATATACCGCACCGCACATATGATTCCCAAAATGAGGTGCGGTGCGGTTATGGTTTTGGGTAAATTTTAAATTGCACTGCACTGTACCATATATGTGATTGCAAAAATAAAATAAGGTGTAGCGCGGTACTAAAAATGACCCAAAATCAAACCGTATTACACTGCACTATACTGCAAACACCTCTGCCCCTAATTGTCAAATACTCATTAATCCGTGCATACTATCACTTTCACTATTTAAATGTGAACATTATCTGAAAAATATATCATACGTAAAATTATAAACGTTCATATAACAAGTGTGAGAAAATTTATTTAAAAATAGACGTTTCGCTTGACCCACCTTTCCCGCTATGCCTTGCCCAAATTTCCTCCATGCCGAAGGCACCGCCTGTGTGGCTGTAACATCCGAGTCATGATATGAAGTCGACCAAAGCGAGACTTTACACACGCAATCTTTATGATACCGCACTACGTGGAAGTTGCTTTAACTTTTCGTTATTAGTCGGTAGGAAATTTCTTTGCAAGTTCGAAAAAGGTGTCAATTATTCCTTTGCTTACTATTTTATGCTACTATTCAATTCCTTTATTATAATTCATCCAGCCCATTTCTTTAGAAATTCTCATTCTTTGCTGGGAAGACTCAGTACTAAAACTTGTTATTTATGTAACACTTCCCAATGTTTTTGTGTATCAAATAACAAAAGTTCAAGTTCAACATTGAAGGTTACTACAGTGCAGTCTTGTACTCTGTGTGTATGTTTTTTTGTGATTCATTAACAAAAGGCTCGAGCTCAACAAACATAGAGGGGTACGCAGTCTTGTTTTTCTTTTGTGTCTGAGAGAGAGAGGAGGTGATTATGGAAGAGGGTGGGAATAACATGGAGGTAACCCATGAGAGCAGAAGAGAGAATTTTGTGCCACAGGATGTTGAATCGGCAACCAGAAGTGACATGTCATCTGGGTCTTGGAGGCTCAGTGTGCAAGAGTTTCCTACACTGCTTGAAAGAAGAGATGGTGGTGAACATGGTTTCTTCAATCTCAGCAGCCTTCTTCATGTCCCAAGTAAGTCTTCTTTCATGAATATATATATATAAAAGAGAGAGAGAGAACATATTAGCAATTCTTTAGCCATATAATTGAATTTAATTGTACTTGGAAAAAAAAAAAAAGGAAGATAAAACTCTTTTTTATCAATATATTTATGTACGTATAATATAATGATATTATCCTAAAGAACATGCCAAAACTAGAATGAAAGTTACATTTTTTGTTTTTTTCTTCAAATTCCATATTCTTTCTTTTCTTAGCAAGATTCATGAACAATTTACCAAAAAATAAAAATAAAAAAAGGACACAGATGTTCTCTGTTAATGTAAAATATGTAAATCTGATTTTGGGCTTCATATCTGAGTTCACACAGCCGAGTCACTGGTTTCTTGGTTCAGTCTAAATCTGATTTTTGGCTTGATAACTGAGTTGACTCAGACGAGTTACTAAATTTTTGTACGAAGTAAAAACTTCAAAGATGTTCCTTTTGTTTGATGATCTGATTTTTTTTTTTTTTTTGGCTTGGTAACTGAGTTGACTCGGCCAAGTTACTGATTTTGGTCTTGACAACTAGAAGTTGACTTAACCGAGTTACTGATCCAATGGTTTCTTAACTTTGTTTTGTGAAAAAAAAGGGGGCAATTGGGTTTATAGACCCCATGGTAAATTTTGCATCCCTTCTAGAGATTGGTCAGGATTCAATTTTCATATTGGGAAGAAATCTTTCAGGTGAAAAATCTATGGACTTTCACAATAGCTGAAGTGGAGCATGATTGCCATAAAATCCAAAACTTTCACTAGGAAAATTTTCTGAAATTATTGATGCATATGAATTGATTGTTGAATTTTGACATCCCAATTTTGTTACCACAACAACCACACAAGAAAATAAATAGATGGAGAAAAAATATAAACCATTGATCTTTTGGCCTTGAATTTTATTCTAGTTAGATGCTTTTTGGGAACTTTCATTTACCAGCAAGGGAAATTCTATAATTCTGTATATCCTTTCACATTCTTTGGAGATGATACATAAAGAGGGTAACTATAGACTTCACGTATGGCCTTTTGTGTAATGCTTGGAGTTCTAATATCATAATAATTCAATGTATTGTTACTCATTAACATAATTTATGTTGGGTTATTTTGGAAAATGGAACATCAATATTTGATGACTTTGAATGCTACCTCCTTATTCATGACTAGTAATGAACATGATGTGAAACTTGGTACTTTTGACTGTAGGGAAACGAAGCAAGGTTGCTGATTATTATGAGAAACAAGAAAGACTCCTTGAAGGGTATACGGAGATGGAGACTGTGGCTGCAAATGATTATATGCCTGGAAGTCTAACAGAGGTTGGTTGTGTAACTTGTGTTCAACTTGATGATTTTGAATGACAACTTTGTGGAACAAAATGGGAAAATAATTTTAATTTCTGAGTTTGGTTGCATAAATAATATCAAATGACTACTATTTGTGTTCATGTTTTGTTTCTCTATGAAACATTTTCGATAATATGAAATGGTTAATGAAAAGTTCAATCTTCCATCTATACCACCAAGTGAACACCCCCCCCCCCCCCCCCACCCCCCAAAACACACAAACCAAAAAGGGAAAAAAAAAAAAAAAAACCATACTATCTCATCACAGCTAAAATCTTTCTTGTTTCCTAGAAATGAAAAACCAATATTTTTTTCATTGTTAATCTTTTTGCACATTATTATTCTCAGGATGAGTTGCAGCAGCTTGCAAAGAATGAGAGGAGGGCTATCTATGTATCAAACATGGCTAATGTCGTGCTCTTTGCAGCAAAACTCTATGTTTCTATTCAGAGCAGATCATTAGCGGTTATTGCCTCAACATTGGATTCACTTTTAGATCTCTTGTCAGGCTTTATATTGTGGTTCACGGCCCATGCCATGAGAAATCCAAACCAGGATCGTTATCCAATCGGAAAGAACCGGATGCAGCCAGTGGTAAGTAATCCAATTGAATAATTCTTTGAAAATTCAGATTCTGATGGATTTAGGTTGTTGAAGCTGATAATGAGCATTCATGTGTACTTGGTTAGTGTTACTTCTGTAGATCATTTGGTTGCTCAGAAGTTGGTGGAGTGAAAATTATGCATCTTAAACTTTATTTAAAAAAACTTTATTATGCGTCTTAAATTTACCCCGAAAAAACTTTATTTCTCCATTTCATGATTTCATTAAACCTTTCTGTAATCAGTGATGGAAATTAACTGAAATGCTATTCCATCATTAGTACTATTGGCTCAGCTATGTCTTATTCCACAAATTCTAGAGGCAAAAGCAATAGATAGACATTTCATGATGTCATGCCACAGTTTATTTCAAGACTAAATATTTCATCAGGTCCATAATTTAGGCTCTCATGTTGAGCTTGGGGTCTATTACTGTGTTTAAAAACAAATAGCATTGGTTTTGGGCAAATTTGTTTAATTAGAAACTGCAGTGAATATACACAATCTAGTCTTAGGAATAAAAATTTAAGGGGTTAAATGGAAAAGTGGTTGAACAATCTACTCTCATGGGAATAAATAGCATTGGTTTTGAGCATAAATTTGAGTGTAGGTTCAAGAGTGATTATGAGTTACAGGGATGTAGACCCAAGGCATGCTAATAATCACATCATATACAGCCAGACTGTGTTTCAACTTTTTGTTACACCCAAGGCATGCTAATAATCACATCATATACAGCCAGACTGTGTTTCAACTTTTTGTTACAACACTTTGCTTTAATGCAACAAATATTTTACTAATTTAGCTTGAGATTGCAGGGAATCATTGTTTTTGCTTCAGTAATGGCAACTCTTGGATTACAAATTCTGCTTGAGTCTGGTCGACAATTCATTGCACAGGTATGCAACTTTTTCTCACATGCTCTGATCTATGTTAAGGATGTAGATGACTGTGAACATGGCTAGACTCAGACATATTTTTATCAAAGTTGGCTTTGAGAAGGGTTTGAAAATTAACTCTCTTCTTTATGTCTTGTCTGAACTCTGAGGTCCAATGTGACTTTGGTTCTTGGTACTTCATGAAAAGGATGACATAGGTTTTGAGCTACTACCTAAATGTATGAGATCCTTGTTAGATCACATCCTGAGTTGGTGGATGTAACATTTAAACATGACTGTTCTAATTTTCGTTTTCTGTAGTCGTTTACTGTATCAGTGATTCCTCTAATATTAATTTCATTTCCTGTGCTGATTACAGACCCAGCCGGAAAAGGATCCTCAGAAGGAGAAATGGATGATTGGAATAATGGTCTGTGTGACCATAGTGAAGTTTATGCTCATGGTCTATTGTCGAAGATTTAAAAATGAAATTATTAGAGCCTATGCTCAAGATCATTTTTTCGACGTTATTACTAATTCAATTGGTTTGGCAGCAGCCGTCCTGGCCATTCGATATTATTGGTGGATTGATCCTACTGGAGCTGTTATAGTAAGTTCATATGCAGCTCTTCTTCTTCTTCTTTTTTTCTTTCTTCTTCGCTTCTTCCTTTTTTTTTTTTTACTACTATACTTTCAATAATTGGGTGCATTTGTTGTTTTTATTTATCCAAAAATAATAAAGATAAATTGAATTCAGCTACCATACAAGTTATCAATTTCCTTTATTTTCCTAAAATTTTCAAAATCACTTGCAGCCTTGACAAAATATGGGTATTCACTCTATATCTCTCATTTTCAAAGTGAAATGGACACTATTTGTGATTGGCTCCTTGCTTGATCTTAATCTATCTTTTTATAATGAGTTGTTGAACTAATGATGCAGATAGCATTATATACAATGAATACATGGACGAAGACAGTCATTGAGAATGTCTGGGCACTAATTGGAAGGACAGCACCACCTGAATTTTTGGCAAAGCTAACATATCTGATATGGAACCACCATGAAGATATCAAGCACATTGACACAGTAAGAGCATACACTTTTGGTGCAAATTATTTTGTGGAGGTT
The DNA here is from genome assembly GCA_023055345.1 of Quercus wislizeni. NCBI lineage: Eukaryota > Viridiplantae > Streptophyta > Magnoliopsida > Fagales > Fagaceae > Quercus > Quercus wislizeni. The sequence goes on from JALGQJ010000010.1 coordinate 21,089,387, forward strand.
GACATAATTTTGCCACAAGACATGCTTTTGAACAAAGCTCATAATATCGGTGAGTCACTTCAAGTGAAACTTGAGCAACTCCCAGAAATTGAGCGAGCTTTTGTACATATAGATTTTGAGTATACTCATAGACCAGAACACAAGGTTTGATGAAAATGATGATGATGACAATGGTAATGATCACAACTCAGCCTTTCCAGAGCAAAATGGTATTTGAATGAGTTGCTGATTTAGTTAATATGTGATGCACTTTTATTGTAATGACAGATTATGGAATTTACCATCTGATGGCTTAATGCCACTAATTGTGAGGTATCCCTCTTATTATTTAGTAGATGGAGCTTCATTAGACAGTTGATCCTGTACTAGACGTTTGATATGCAACCATTTTTCTTTTAATGCAAGATGCTAATAATTTGGATAATATGAGTTCACCGGTCAGGACAAACTTCATTCTGGTCATGCTAATGCAACAAGCCTTCATTTTATTGTTCTTGTCAATTTCTTTAAGGAAGTTATGAAAGCAATAACTATATTCGAGTTAATTCATTCCAAAAATTTAGTAAAGCCATTGTACATGCCCAAAATCTTAATGGATTGGGCTTTGGATTGGACTCACATGGACAATACTCGCTCTCTCTCTCTTTTACTCTTTGTTTTTCCTTAGGACCAACAACCCCTTCTCTTTGTTCACTTCCCCTATTTATAACTTGAGGTTGGTGGAGTGTTCATGATTACGTCCTGATCTCACTCGTGTGAGTGGGGTCCGATTTGATGATTCCTGTTAAGGAATATGCCTCGTTGAAAACAGTGATGGTTGCATTGGGACTAGTTCCAGCCTCCAAAAGGTTGCTCGGTAGCGATACTCCCCAAGGCAATACCGAGCTGCTGAGATCATGGGCTGACCTAAGTAAATGTATCCCCGACCAAGTCGTACTTGATCAGTATGGGCTTGCCTATTATGCATCCAAAATGAAATGAGCTCACCATTAGACTTGGGCTTGGTGATGTTCCTAGAGATTGTTCGGGCCAAGGCCCAATGGACCCGAGATCAGTACAGCCATAATTAAGATAACTTCACATAGAATGAGTATTTGGGGAAATGAGTGATGGATCACATATAGCTTACGGTACTCTCACATAAACACACCAAAAGGGTACTTTGAGCAAAGAAATGAGAAAATAAGGGTATTTTTTTTGGGCTTGAAGTGAATGAAGCATTTTATGATTTGGCAGTAGGTATTCATGTTAACAGTGAAACGAAATTTGGGCAGCACATAGATCATCTATTTGGACCCTTAGATTAAAAGTATCATAGATAAAAGCAGGCTAAAGAAAGTAAGATGATTATTGATTATCGAAAGTATTGTAGCAAAAAAGTAAAATAAAATGTAGAGTGAAACCTACAAAGCCACAATAAGCAAAAAGTACCTGGCATTTTGAGGAAAACCATAAGGCGGAACCCGCAAAAATAACCTACAAAGGAGAAATATAAATTCATTTATTGCGGGACTCACAAGAGACCCGCGAACTGTAGAAAAAAGAAAAGAAGAAGCTAAAAGGTGGCTTATAATCTAATCCCAAATGCACATTTAGATTCTACCAAATGCACACTTAGATTCTCATTTTGTTATCAAAATATATTGGGCTCAGGGTCTATTGAGTTTATGAACAAATAGCATTGGTTTTGGGGCAAGTTTGTTAAATTATATTAGAAAATGCAAGGGACCATTGGCATTTTTCTTGTATCAAGCTACGAATAGACACAATCTAGTGTCAAATAAACTACTCTTGGGAGTAAATAGAATTGACTTTGAATGTATGTTAAAGAATGACTATGACTTTGTACCAAAGGCATGCTAAATAATAATCTGGTCAAGTCTGGTCGACAATTCATTTCAAAGGTATTCAACTTTAATCTCATGTGCTCCGAACTAAGTTAAGGATATAGATGGCAGTGAGCATGGATGGCTGGAGCTAGACTCAGACATATTTCAACTTGGAGTTTATGGTGCGTCTTTGTGTTAATCTTATGTTAATAATGATGGCTTCTTAGGAGCACTAGCATTGAGGGTGTAAAACCCCTGCTATTTTAGCAACTGAGTGTAGGGAATTAAACCGAATTTCCAAATTGTGAGAAACAAAAAAAAAAAAAAAAAAAAAAAAATATATATATATATATATATATATATATATATATATATAGAGAGAGAGAGAGAGAGAGAGAGAGAGAGAGAGAGAGAACACACGCTAAAGAAAAACAATTACACGCACAAGACAATATTTACGTAGTTCGGCAATTTGCCTACGTCCACGGAGTTGTAGGGATTTCATTATTATCAGGGAAGAATACAAAGTGTAGCTACAATATTTTCTTTCACTCTAACAATAAAAACTCGACTACCACATAAAACCCTAATTACCAAAGTCGGTTTCACAATGGGCTAAACGGGCCAAAAAATTTGTCTGAGTGTTTCAGCTTGGGCCTATCGGCCTAAGCCTCTGCTCCATGGACTAAGTCTCAGTAAATCTCCCATTAAAAACCACGCAACATTATTCGGGTCGGGTTAAGTCGTCAAATCGAATCAAACTAAACTAGGCTTCACAAAGCCCAACAAATCTCCCACTTGGAGACTAGTTCAGTCACCAACATCAACTGCAATCCTCCAAACACACAATCCCTCATCCCTGCAATTCATCCTCCTGTTCTCAAGCTAGAAGGCCAATTGAAGCTGCACACAGCTTCAACTTCTCAATAATGACACCCTTTGTCAACATGTCTGCCGGGTTCTTAGATCCACAAATCTTCTCAAGTATTATCAGCTTATCTTCAGCAAGGTAACGAATAAAATGATATTTAGTCTGTATATGCTTCGACTTTGAATGAAAAGTCGAATTTTTGGCAAGAAAGATTGCACTCTAACTGTCACTATGTAGAATGCCCATCTCCTGCTTCTTACCCAATTCATCTAAGAAACCATGTAGCCAAATCATCTCCTTTCCAGCTTCAGTTGCTGCAACATACTCAGGTTCTGTAGTAGACAAAGTGACAATATTTTGTAGATTTGAAGCCCATGATATAGCTGTACCACCCAGAGTAAAAACAAACCCAGTAGTACTCTTTCTACTATCAATATCACCAGCAAAATCAGCATCTACATAACCTTGCAGTTTCAAACTTGCATCTGTGAAGCAAAGACATGTATCTGATGAACCCTTCAGATATCTCAGAATCCATTTGACTGCTTCCCAATGTTGCTTTTCAGGCCTACTCATGAAACTGCTCACAACTCCCACTGCATGTGCAATGTCTGGCCTTGTATACACCATAGCATACATCAAGCTGCCAATAGCTGAGGCATATGGCACTTTGCTCATATGGTCCCTTTCTTCTTCTGTCTTCGGTGACTGTTCTTTGCTTAGTTTGAAATGACTACTCAAGGGTGTGCTCATTGGTTTAGCTTCATTCATGTTGAATTTGCTGGGGACTTTCTTCACATACTCTGACTGTGAAAACTTCAATGTACCATTAGCCTTGTTTTTAATGATTCTCATATCAAGGATTTGCTTTGTAGCTCCCAAATCCTTCATTGCAAACTGCTTTGACAATTGCTTCTTCAGATTATTAATCTCCTCAATGCTAGACCTTACAATAAGTATATCAACCACATACAATAGTAATATGATGAAAGAATTGTTAAAAGACTTAACATAGCAACAGTGATCAGTTTCACATCTCTTGAACCCAATTCTATGCATAAAACTGTCAAATTTCTTGTACCATTGTCTAGGAACTTGTTTTAGGCCATACAAGCTCTTTCTCATTTAGCAGACTAAATTCTCTTGTCCATGAACAGTGAACCCTTCTGGTTGAATCATGTAAAGGTCTTCCTCCAAGTCACCATGAAGGAATGCTGTCTTCACATCTAACTGCTTAAGATGTAAATTTTTTGCAGCCACCATTCCCAGTACCAGTCTAATTGTTGACATCTTCACAACTGGAGAAAATATCTCTGTGTAGTCAATGCCCTCATTCTGCTGGAACCCTTTAGTTGGCCTTGTAATGTTTGCTACCATTATGCTCATTCTTTATTCTGTATACTCACTTGTTGTGCATAGCCTTCTTTCCTTTTGGCAATTCAGTTAGTTTCAATGTCTGATTCCCCAACAAGAAATCCATCTCATCCTTCATGACTAACTCCCATGCTTGAATTCTCATCTTGCAAGGCTTCATCATAATATTCTAGCTCACCACCATCAGTCAACATGAGATAATTTAGAGTGGGTGAATAACGATGTGGAGTTCTAATGTTCCTGGAAGATCTGCGGACTTCAGCAACAGGTGTACTCTAATCTACCTGTGAATTTACATTCTCCTTATCTTCTTCACCCCTTTTCTGGACAGTACTTTCAGTCAATTCATCTAAGTTGACAAACTCAGATTTCTTTTGATCTATCTCTGCAACATTTGATACTACAGTTGACTTGTCCTTGTACATAACTTGTTTATTAAATATCACATTTCTACTTCTAATGATTTTCCTGTTTTGTTCATCCCAAAACCTATAGCCAAATTTCTCATCACCATAGCCAATGAAAAAACATATTTTAGATTTTGCATTAAGTTTACTACGAGCATCAGAATCAATGTGAACATAAGAAACACAACAAAAAACTTTTAAATGTGAAAACTTTATCTCTTTACCGGTCCAAACCTCCTCAAGAAGTCTGAACTCCATAGGAACTGATGGTTCTCGGTTTATCAGGTAAGCTGCAGTGCTAACAGTATCAGCCCAGAAAGTTTTTGGTAGTCCAGCATGCAACCTCATACTCCTAGCACGCTCGTTGAGAGTTCTGTTCATGCATTTAGCCATACCATTTTGCTGTGGTGTCCCAAGAATGGTCTTTTCCATTCTAATTCCCTATGCAGCACAATACTCACTGAACCTTCCATTTATGTACTCTTCTCCATTATCTGACTTCAAACATTTTACTTTCAAACTTGTTTCTGTCTTAACCATGGCCTTCCACTTTTTAGAAGTTTCAAATACATCAGATTTATTTTTCACAAAATAAACCCATACCTTTCTGCTTGAGTCATCAATGAAAGTGATATAGTACCTTGAACCTCCAAGGGATGCAACCGAAGAAGGCCCCTACAAATCAGTGTGTACTAACTCCAATTTTTTAGCCTTTAGTGTCCTGCCAGTTTTCAAGAAGCTCACATTTTTCTGCTTTCCTAAGATGCAGCTTTCACACATGTCAAAATCAATGGGCTTCAATTCTGGTAGTTTTCCTTTTGACAGCAACATCTTCATCTCTTTCTCACTCATGTGACCAAGTCTGCGGTGCCATAGGCTTGTATCAATACTTGCATCGGCAACTGCAATTGTGTCTCTTGGACTTGAGGTCATATACAAAGTATCAGTTTTCTTTCCACGAGCCCATACCCTAGCTCCCTTTGTAACCTTCCATGTACCACCAACAAATAGTATTGCATGCCCTTCATCATTAAGTTGTCCAACAGAAATCAGATTCCTCCTCAGGTCAGGAATATGTCGAACTTTGTCCAGTAACCAAACAGATCCATTGGGCAACAATATCTAGACGTCTCCCATACCTACAACATCCAAGGCTGAACCATCAGCCAAATACACCTTACCAAAATCACCTGGAACATAATTCTGTATGATTTCTCAGTGTGGAGTGGTATGAAACGAAGCTCTTGAGTCCAAAACCCAATCATCAAGTGGACTGTCTACTGTAAGAAGTAATGCAACCTGTACCTTTTCTGTTACAACATTAGCAGAATCATCTTCATTCTTCTTCTTAGGACTTTTGCATTGCCTTCTAAAATGACCTGTTGTTGATACCCATTTTCGCGACACATTTCTTACAAGTCCGATTCAAACAAGCCCGACTTCCTTGTGAGCTCAATACATGTATTATATTATATTTTATTCTTTTAAGCATGACCCAAGCCCATGCAACTTATAAGGAAATTGAGAAAGTGTGGTTTGGAGGGTATGAGTTGGTTTCTTTCGGACCTTTTGCATGAGTCCAGCCTATGTGTGCTACCAAGTGGGCAAGTGACACTGGTAGTAGCTCAGGCTCATGGAGGAGGTCTTGTATCTAAAATTTCCACTCCAAAACAATTTTTATACTCTGGGTGACTGTGGCCTAAAATTTCAGTTCGAACCATTTTTTTTCCTTTAAAAATGGTTGGCTCTCATTAGCCAACTTTAGTTGCTAGCTCTCATCTAGTTGAGCCTTCTAGTGGTCTGAAGCAACTGAAAATGAGGAGCCAATAAGGGTTTAGTCAAGCTTTTTCCTTAATGATGATAAAAGTAATTCTTCCTTTTGTCCAAACAAAAGCAAACCTGAAAATTGCTACCTGCTTAACACCTTGGGGTCCAAAACCTCTTCTATTAACCAAAAATCAGTCATTTAAAGCACACCAAACTCAATATAAATTCCACAATCAGATTCAAAACAAGGAGGAGGTTTTACTCTGAGAGCAACACCCCAAGCTCAATACAAGGGTCTTTCATCAACTAAAAAAAAACAACAAGCCACGTTCTACCTAGAGACCTGAAACTTCAGAGCAAAAATCCATTCAACTATTCAACAATCTCACAATTCTGAACCTTAGGGGTGGAAATATGGGTATGGGGGAAACTTCCCTCTCTTCCACACGACCTCTCTCAATTTCCTCTTTTATGTGACTGTAGGTCGAAGTTTCAGACCTGTTATATTTTTATGCTTTTTCTGCACTTTTGTTGTTAGCATTTTGATTCTCTCTTATCAAAGCACCATTAGACTTTGTTTTTTATACATTGTGAATTTTGGGCTTGATTCTCCATAAACAAACACTTCTAAAGAACCCAAGGGGAGATTTGGGCCATTTTCGCATTTTTGGCCCTTGTCACAAAACGTCCCTGACACCTGTTTTCCCACAGTTCCAGTATTGTACTTATTGGCCTGATCTAGATTTACTTCTGTTCCAATTAGAATTTCTAGATTTTGATTTGCCCCGATTTGAATTTTTGTCATTACCTCTGCCTCTTGTCTCAAGGTTTAGGGCAGAACCAGATCTTGAGGTTTCACCTGCATCTCTTTTGCGGATCTCCTTAGCCAAAATTAAATCTCGTATGTCATTGTACTTTAGCTTTTCTTTTCTTGTAGAATTGCTTACTGCCATCCTCATTGTCACCCAATTGTTTGGCAAAGAAGCCAAAACGATCAGTGCACGGATCTCATCATCAAAATCATTTTCTATAGACGACAATTGATTTGTGATAGTGTTAAATTCGTTCAGATGTTGTGCTATTGATGCATTCTCTGCCATCTTCAAATTGAACAGTGTCTTCATCAGATGCACCTTATTGTTTGCTGACGACTTTTCATACATACTAGACAAATCTTTCATCAGATCTGCTATGATCTTCTCCTTTACAACATTGTGTGCAACAGACCTAGAAAGAGTTAACCTGATAACTCCTAGTACCTGTCTGTCAAGAAGAGCCCATTCCTTAGCCTTCATAACCTCAGGTTTTGTCCCCAAAAGAGGTAGATGCAATTTCCTCCCATAGAAATAATCTTCAATCTGCATCCTCCAATACGCAAAGTCTGTGCCATCAAACTTTTCTTTTCCAGACGCCTTTCCTGATTCCTCTGCCATTGCTCCCACTCAAACTTAACCCTAGGCTCTAAACCAGTTGTAGGGAATTAAACTAAATTCCTAACCTGTGAGAAACAATATATATATATATATATATATATATATATATATATATATATAGAGAGAGAGAGAGAGAGAGAGAGAGAGAGAGAGAGAGAAAACACACGCCAAAGAAAAACAATCACACGCATAAGACAATATTTACGTGGTTCGGCAATTTGCCTACGTCCACGGAGTTGTAGGGATTTCACTATTATTAGGGAAAAATACAAAGTGCGGTTACAATATTTTCTATCACTTTAACAAGAAAAACTAGACTACCACATAAAACCCTAATCACCAAAGTCGGTTTCACAATGAGCTAAACGGGCTAAAAAATTTGTCCATGAGCGCTTCGGCTTGGGCCTATTGGCTGAAGCCTCTACTCCATGGACTACACCTCAGTAAATCTCCCGTTAAAAACCACGTAACATTATTCAAGTCGGGTCGGGTCATCAAATCGAATCAAACCAAACTAGGCTCCACAAAGCCCAACACTTAGAACCCAAAAAAGTGCTCCAATATGTATATCTAAAAATTTTTATCATTTGTAAACAATAGGAACTTATATTTATAACCCATTGTTCATGAGTTTGTAAACACAAAATAATATATTTATAACTCACATCATCAAGTTTAGAGGACATATTCACAAGTTTCATTCAAGATGGAGGCCATGCCCAACTTCCTAACTTCTTTCTTTTGTTTTTGTTTTTTTTCTCCTTTTAAAATTATTTTTCAAATGCATGTCCATTTTAGTGGTGTTAAATGGTAACTTGTGGAACAAAACAAGAAGGAAATTTCTCAGTTTGAGTGCAGAAATCAATGACTACAATTTGAGTTCATGTTTTCTTTCTCTATGACACATATATCACCTTGAGTAATAAAAGTTTCAAGCTCCTTCCCCCACCCACCCCCCCCCCCCACCCAAAAAAAAGATCTTCTAAACTAAATCTGTCTAGTGTCCTGGGACACAGAAATTGATTTTCTTTGTTGATCTACTTACACTTTCTCAGGATGAGATGAAGCTGCTTGCAAAGAGGGAAAGGATGGCCATCCATATATCAAACATAGCTAATGTTGTGCTCTTTGCAGTGAAGATCTTTGCTTCTATTGAGAGCAGATCATTGTCGGTTATTGCCTCAACCTTGGATTCACTCTTAGATCTCTTGTCGGGTTTCATATTGTGGTTTACAGCTCATGCCATGCGAAACCCAAACTAGTATCATTATCCAATTGGAAAGAAACGGATGCAGCCAGTGGTAAGTCATCTAATCTAACAATTGTGAGGGCGCAGTTGGAAATACCATAATGCATATTTAAACTTTAAACTCTCCCTTCCTGCAAGAAAAACTCAACTACCACATAAAACCCTAATCACTAAAGTCGGTTTCACAATGGGCTAAACGGGCCAAAAAATTTGTCCATGAGTGCTCCGGCTTGGGCTACTCCATGGATTAAGCCTCAGTAAATCTCCTATTAAAAATCACGTAACATTATTCAAGTCGGGTCGGGTCGTCAAACCGAATCAAACCAAACTAGGCTCCACAAAGCCCAACACTGAGAACCCAAAAAAGTGCTCCAATATGTATATCTAAAAATTTTTATCATTCGTAAACAATTGGAACTTATATTTATAACCCACTGTTCATGAGTTTGTAAACACAAAATAATATATTTATAACCCACATCATCAAGTTTAGAGGACATATTCACAAGTTTCATCCAAGATGGAGGCCATGCCTAACTTCCTAACTTCTTTCTTTTGTTTTTGTTTTTTTTTCCCCTTTTAAAATTATTTTTCAAATGCATGTCCATTTTAGTGGTGTTAAATGGTAACTTGTGGAACAAAACAGGAAGGAAATTTCTCAGTTTGATTGCGGAAATCAATGACTTCAATTTGTGTTCATGTTTTCTTTCTCTATGACACATATATCACCTTGTGTAATAAAAGTTTCAAGATCCTTCCCCTACTCACCTCCCCCCCACCCCCCCAAAAAAAAAGATCTTCTAAACTAAATCTGTCTAGTGTCCTGGGAAACAGAAATTGATTTTCTTTATTGATCTACTTACACTTTCTCAGGATGAGATGAAGCTGCTTGCAAAGAGTGAAAGGATGGCCATCCATATATCAAACATAGCTAATGTTGTGCTCTTTGCAGCGAAGATCTTTGCTTCTATTGAGAGCAGATCATTGTCGGTTATTGCCTCAACCTTGGATTCACTCTTAGATCTCTTGTCGGGTTTCATATTGTGGTTTACAGCTCATGCCATGCGAAACCCAAACCAGTATCGTTATCCAATTGGAAAGAAATGGATGCAGCCAGTGGTAAGTCATCTAATCCAACAATTGTGAGGGTGCATTTGGAAATACCATAATGAATATTTAAACTTTAAACTCTCCCTTCCTGCAATCAGTTTAATAAGTTTTACTGCCACAACAAAAAATAATCTTCTCTTTTCTGTTAGGCCATTACGATAACTTCAATTGAGTACAACGAACACCCTTTTCAAATAACAATAAATATCAAAAAATTTAGTTAGTTGTTACGTTTTAAAACAATGTTGAAAACTAGCATCTCGAGTGTTTAAAACTCGAGTTTTTAAGTCTCGATTTGTAAGCGGATGGGTCTGATGTGGAAAAAAATTCACATGGAACTCGAGTTTTAAAGTCTCGAGTTCCATAAATTGCAGAAAAATGCTGCTATAGGGCTTTAAAACGTCACTATAAGGCTTAAAAACGCCACTATAGGGCTTCCTGAACTTGGTATAGGGTGATCACACTTATAAAAAATATTTTGCAGGAAAACGCCGCTATAGAGCTTTAAAATGTCACTATAAGACTTAAAAATGCCACTACAGGTCTCCTTGTGGGGAAATTTTTTTTCATGGAACTCGAGTCTTAAAGACTTGAGATCTATGTGGCATTCTCAGTCCAAGTCATCCAGCCAAACACTCGCAAAGCGAGTCTTTGGGACTTGAGTTTTAATATGGATCTCAAGTTTCTAAAACTCGAGATGCTATTTTTCTTAAAATTTTGAAACATTGCCTAACTTACTACATAGTTGCCCCTCACACTGCTAGTTTGCCCATTCCCCTTAGTACAACAGAAAAGGCTACTGTTTTAGGCTTTTAGCTGCCTCAATGTTTTTGTATTTCATATTCTATTAAAATGAATATTCTGATAGATTTAAGTTGTTAAAGCTGATAATGAGAAGTCATCTGTAATTGGGTTAGTGTTGCACCTTTGCCTCATTTGGTTGCTCAGAATTTGTTGTAGAGAAATTTCAAATCTTAAATTGATTAACGAGTTAGCCCCAAATAATTCAAGGTTATATACTTTTCATTTTTCCATTTCGCCAATATCTTTGGTGATGAATGAGGGAAATAGACTGCAATGCTTTTCCCATCATTACTGCTGTTGCCTCAGCTATATCTTATTTCACAAATGCTGGAGGGAGAAGAGACCCCTAATGGTGTTAGGCACTTACTGCTGTTGCCTCATTATGTTATTGAAATATTGAGCTTAGTGTGTTTGCCAAAAAAAGAAGTGGTTTTTGAAAGAGTTTGCTACTTTGTTTAATGAGAAAATGCAAGTGACCATAGGCTTTTTGCTTCAGCATATCAGGCAAAATGAAAAGATACTCTAGAATAGAAGCCTTTTTTTTTTTTTTTTGATAAAATGGAAAAGCAGACAAACAATCTACTCTAAGGGGAATAAATGGCATTGATTTTGCGCATAGTTTTTGAATGTAGGTTCATGGGTGACTATGAATTATGGGGATGTGGACCCAAGGCATGCTAATAATCACATCAGATATGCCCAGACTGTGTTTGCATTTTTTGTTACAACACTTAACGCTATAACACAACAAATATTTTACTAATTTATATTGAGCATGCAGGGAATCATTGTTTTTGCATCAGTAATGGCAACTCTTGGATTACAAATACTGCTCGAGTCTGGTCGACAATTCGTTAATAAGGTATGCAACTTTAATACTATTTTCTTTGACTTAAGGGTATATATGGTGGTGAGCACAGTTGGGCTCGTACACATCAAGAAGGGTTTGTAGATTAGCACCCTTCTTGATGTCTTGTCAGAACTCAGAGCTCCAAGGCTTCCTTAATTATTAGTGCATTAGGGTGACATAGGTTTTGAGGTACTATCCAAATGTATGAGATCCTAGTTAGATCACAGTCTTAGTTGGTGGCTGCAACACTTGTGCACGGTTGTTCTACAGTTCTAGTTTTGTAATCTTTTACAATATCAGTGATTAATATATTCTTCATTTCATATGCTGATTACAGTCTGAGCCTGAAAAGGATCCTGTGAAGGAGAGATGGATGATTGGAATAATGTGCTCAGTAACTATAGTGAAGTTTGCGCTCATGGTCTATTGTCGAAGATTTAAAAATAAAATTGTTAGAGCCTACGCACAAGATCATTTCTTCGACGTTATTACTAATACAGTTGGTTTGGCAGCAGCTGTCCTGGCCATTCGATATTATTGGTGGATTGATCCTACTGGAGCTGTTATAGTGAGTTCATACGCAACTGATTTTTTTTCCCTTTTCCCTTTCCCTTTTTTACTGTATGTTATATAATTGGGTTCAGCTACTCTACAAGTGTTTAATTTTCTTTCTTTTCATTAAATTATCATAATTACGAGCAACCATGTTTTTCATAACAAAATATTGATTTTTTTGTCTATTATGTCTCTCATTTAAAAAAAAAAAAGGGGGTAAAATGCCACTCTTTGCCTTGACATGGTAGAATTCCTTTTTGGTAAATCTTCTTTTTCTGCATTTTGAAAATGGGGTGTTTGAAAAAGATATACCTACAAAAAGGAGAGCTTTTAAAAAGAAATTTTTTGAAAAAGTGCTGTTTTCAAAACAGGTACAAGTGGCATTTGGATGGAATTTTTGTAGGCTTCTTGGAGTTGAACATTACCATATCTAATTATGATAATTTCTTGAACCAGTTTTGCAGATAGCATTATATACAATGAATGCATGGACAAAGACTGTCTTTGAGAATGTAAATGCGCTAATTGGAAGGACAGCACCACCTGAATATTTGGCAAAGCTAACATATCTGATATGGAACCACCATGAAGATATCAGGCACATTGACACAGTGCGAGCATACACTATTGGTACTCATTATTTTGTGGAGGTCGATGTAGTTTTGCCACATGACATGATTCTGAAGAAAGCACATAATATTGGCGAGACATTGCAAGAGAAGCTGGAGCAACTCCCTGAAGTTGAGAGAGCTTTTGTGCGTATAGATTTTGAGTATACTCACAGGCCTGAACACAAGACCATGGCTTGATGACAATGATGGCAGTAGTATGGTCAGACCTCAGCCTTTCCAATGCACAAGGGCTATCAAAAGAGATGCTGATTCAGTTAATATGTGGTTCAATTTTATGTATTTGGCCAAACAGACTTAATAGAATTTTAACATCTTACGGTCTAGTATCATTAGACCATTGATCTTCTGCCAATCCTTAATTGCAACCATTTTCCTTTTTATGTAAGGTGATAAAAATTGGATATTTTATGAGATAAACTTGTGTTGCAAGCCCTCATTTTATTGTTTTTGTCGATTTAATTATATGGGAGCTATGGAAGCATTGACCTTTAATTTTACTTGGGAACTTCTTTAGTACAGCCACGCTATTGATTCTCCATTTTGTTGCTGCTAAAATTGTTATTCTGCCACATGACTTGAAATGAGTGTGTAAGACTTTCTATTCTCAGGTATGTTAAATCTTCTTCCAATTAGTCAGTATTGCAATAGCCGTTTAGGCTGCAATGTAGCTGCTGCTAAATTATTCTATGGCCATATTAGTAAGGTTCAAGATGTTGGCTCTTTTAAGCTTTGTTTTGTCAGAAATATCTTTTTGTGTATTCAAGAGCAAGCCTCGGTTCACCTCTGTTAATTGGGTCTATATCCTACTTTGATATGAGGTAGAGTGAAGGTTCTTTCTTAAATTGGTTTACTTATGTATATTAAGGCTAGGTCTTCTCTCCACTTCAAATGTGAGACGAAATTATGGTTTGTGCCATCAGAATTAGAGCCAAGAAAAAAGCAGTAAGTGCCTTTGTGTGGGCGCCTATTGCTACAACTCGTTTGTTAAATCCTATTATTTGCTCGATGTGTTTTAATATCTAGAGAGCTTCTAGAGTATTTTTTGGGGAATTCTAGTTCTTTAAATCTTCACCCTCTTGCATAATCATAAAAAAATTCCTTTTAAAGAATAAAAAAAAATCAAACTGAATTTTTTCTAGGTCAGTTATTAAGAAACCTAAATTGTACAAAATATAATAAAAGAGAACTTGAATGTATTAATATCGCAAAAAAAAAAAAAGGCAAATATATGAAATTTTAAAATTTTCTTTTACTAACAAAATAAAAAAGAAAAAACGGACTGATAAGAGATAAAGTGGGAATTGAGAATATTTAGATGAGAATAAGAAAGTGAGAAAGTCTGTAAATCATGATAGAGAAGATAAAAATAGGGAGAGAGAGAGAGAGAGAGAGAGAGAGAGAGAGAGAGAGAGAGAGAGAGAGAGAGAGAGAGAGAGAGAGAGAGGGGGATAGAGAGCAAACTATTGAAGTCACTTGCCCAAATAAATAATAAAATGTCAAAATAAACCTATGTCGATTGAAAAATAAAGCAAACAGGGCCAAAAGAAATGAGTTTGATTAATAAACAATAGCCCCGGATTGAGCTTTGGTCCAAATAATATTCCAGGTGGGTATTTCATATTCTGAAAATTTTCCAGGATCTTCTCAAAAAAAAAAAAAAAAATCAATACCCTCCTGGAATTTTTATTTTTATTTTTTTTGGAGGAACAAAGAGGGTATTGATTTAAATGCATAATATTAGCTAATTTTTTTTCTCTACAGTGGGAATTGTCTTTTTTCCTTCCTTCCGGTGGTAATTATGATTTATGATTATGAAGCTGGAGACTGGCGTAGGATAGTGGAGATAGGGATTTTTTTTTTTTGGATTCTTTACTTCTTTCCTTTTGTCATTTAATTTTAGTTTAACAGGATTAATTAAAGTGAAATGAAAATACTAAAAATACTACAAGTCATCTTAAATAAAATTTACAAATTGATGTAGTAATAAATGTGAGTAGTGGGTTTCAACAATTTTAGAAATTAATATTCACTACCGTGCACCTTTGGCGATGGTCACTCCACAAGTATAAGTGCTTGCGGGGTGTGGCGGAATAAGGGTTGGGGTTCAAGTCTCTAGGAGTGAGTTTCACATACACATATACACTTAAATTATGTTAGAGTAGAATTTATATCTTGTATATATATAAAAAAAAAAGAATATTTGATTTTTTGTTGTTGTTGAGAATGATGAATATTTGAATTTGAATTGTCTCTTTACGATTGGTGATACATCAGTTTGTAAGTTTAATGTAGTAAAACTTGTAGTAACTATCACTACTCAAGGAGATAGGAACATTGGAGGAGTGATGATGTGGCACAATTTTAGCCTTTTATTGTAAAGGGAATGTGAAGGTTTAGAGTAATTCTAGATCCACACTTTTTACCACACATATTTAGAGTAATTCTAGATCCACACTTTTTACCACACATATTTTTACACTTATATTATGTGATAGATTGTGACTGGTTATTTGTTAATTTCATATAAATCTACTATTTTTTCTTCGTCACTTATAACCTACCACATTAGAGTTGTGGACTTGTGGTTATAGATTTTTTCAAAGGTTGGTTAGGGTATGATCTTATCCACTAATGGTTTGTGTGAGATGTCCCATATCCACTTAGAAAGTGATAGCTATGAGGAGTGAAATGCATGACTTCTGGGGAGCATACCCAAGGCATGACCAGCTCACCATTTCTGGGTATGGCTTGGGTGGTATGATCTTATCCACTAATGGGTATGATCTTATCCACTAATGGCTTGTGTGAGATGTCCCATATCCACTTAGAAAGTGATAGCTATGAGGAGTGAAATGCAAGACTTCTGGGGAGCATACCAAAGGCATGACCAGCTCACCATTTCTGGGTATGGCTTGGGTGGTAGGAATCCTTATACCACTTCATATGATGTCTCTATGAGTTGAGAAATTCGAATAGTGACGCTTCAACAAATGTGTTGTGCTCATAATAATAGTCTTATTAAAGCTTGGTGGTATACATGATATTATCCTTATAGTCACGTGACTTGAGATTAATGAATCCACATTAAAGACCTGAATTTTTCTTTTTTTGGAAGAAGAAACTTTAGAACTTGAGAGTTGAGAGACATATTGATATAACATATGCAAGACTAAAGTAACAGCTTTTGACATATTGAAGAAGTTGTACAGAGGTCTTAATAACAATCTTGAAAATGGTCTAAATATCTTTACCAAGATATTTCTCCAAAAAAAAAAAAAAAAAAATCATTACCAAGATATATACGTCCAAAAAGTTGAAATATCTCCATCACCATTGTAGACAAGGTCCAAATGGCCACCATCCATTATCAGGTGGGGCCAAGCATAACCGAGATACCAAGCAAAGTCCTCACCGTTACACCAAGCCAAAAATTCCTAATTCCTTTACAAATGGTGCAAATCTTATCGTCACCTTAAAGTTCCAATGGTCATACAAAGAAGCATAATATATTCGGTTTCAAAGTCAAGAACCCATGACCTACTATATTCGGTTTGGTTGACGATTTTATATACAATTTGACCCAAACCAGTTCCAGCACAGATATGCGAATACCTTTTGTTGGAGTTCGTAAAATTAATTTTATCTTAGATTTTTTCTATAGTTTTACTTTTATATATCTGCTCCTATAAATTTATATGATTCAAAACATACAAAAATTGGCCTTTTTAAGTCTAAGGAATTTTTTTTTTTTTTTTTTTTTTTTTTTTTTTTTTTTTTTTTTTTTTAAGGATTAAGTCTAAGATAATTAAATGATAGTTGAGCACTCATATCATGCAATCCAACATTTGACCTTCTTATTTATATATTTATTAGAAACAAAGACACACAATAAAAAGATAAATGAGTGGATGTCATAGATTAAAACTCTTTAAAAAAGAAAAGAAAAGGAATTCTAACACAACCTTTGACTTTGGTGGCACTGTAGGGCTATAAATGAGCCAAGTTTTGTCGAGTAGGGCATGTTCAAGCTTAGCTCGTCAGGAAAAATTAAAAGCTCGAACTTGGCTTGAGCTTGTGACAAGCCTAAAAATAGTATTTGAGCTTAAACTCGTGAGAAAGCCAAAAAGTTTGAGCTTGGCTTGGCTTGACTTGATTAATTAGTCAAGCCAAACTTAAACTTAATATCAAGCTCAAACTCAAGCTCATGTCAAGTTTTTGAGCTTGATATCTAAAAAAATTACATTATTAAATGCTTAAATATCTAAAATTAAGAAAAAAAGAAAAGAAAATAGTACACTTATTTTATCATGCATCTAGTCTTACTTATGATTAGCTATTATTCAAATTAATAATTTACATAATTAAATTCATTCATCCATCATTCCTTATCAACAGTTTCAGCAATTGTTCAAAATACAATTTTTATATTCACGTTAGATAGTGAAGGACTAGAAAAATACTTGTTTGTAACTATTATGAAGAGAAAATATTAACATGTTTCATAACTTTACTTTAGATGATTGATAGGGAATGATCATATGTGGCCTACTTAATTATTTATTTATTTTTAAATCTAACTATAGTCTAAAGTAGTACTTGAGCAGTTTAAAGGGAAGGAAAAAATTAAGGTAATATAGGTAGTGGTCTCATGTTGGCCATTTCATTATTAAGATATGTATAATGAGTATATTTAGCTAACACATATAAACTTATAAATGAGTCTATACTTGAATTATTGTGTATCAAGCCTAATAGCTCACAAGCTTGTTTGTGAACAATTTTTTTTGGTTGGGCTCAGCTTGTTTATTAAATGAGCCTAAAACTAAGGCTCAAGCTTAACTTATTTATAAACAAACAAACATAAATAAGTTTTTTATTGAGCCAAGCCCAAGTTGTTTATGATCGACTTGGTTCATTTACAGCCTTAAGAAGCAGCAACATATACCACCAGACATCATGGTTCGAGAAAGTTTGGTGCTCAGGAGTATTATTTCAACAATATTTATTACCTTTGATAAGTAGTTGGTGTTGGTTTTATTATTATTATTATTATTATTATTGAGAAATTGGTTTTATTATTTTTCAAGAAAGAAAAATGGTCGGTGTACAACTTTGCATTGTTATGGTAGAATATATATATATATATATATATATATATATATATATATATATATATATATATATATATATATATATATATATATTTATTTATATTTTAATACACATCTAATCGAATTTGAATTCTAGCAATCTTGTGGGTTCGAGTTAACTCAAGTCCAATTGATAAAATATCTTGAGAGTAGGGGGACTAATTGTTGTTTTGTCCTAATGATAAAGAACGCTTATTTGTACAACAATATTTGAAGTCTTATCCATCTAAATTAATCAATCTATCTTATTGTTACAGAATGAAAAAGTATCATATTTATCTCACAAATTCTAGGATCATACCATTTTCTACACCATTTGCAATAATTATCATATAAGGTTGGAGGTGAACTTAGTTAGATAAGTATAATTATATAGTAACCATAAAGCACCTTTTTCCCACTAGCATGGTGACAAAATTAGATTGCCTTAGTCCACGTCTACCAACCTGTGATCTGTGGGCGTAAAGACTAAATATACATAAACGTTCTCTCTCCTAGATGTGGGAGATATCACCAAAAACCCTTAAACCATATAGAAGCTTGATAGGTGTCATGTAAATAAAAGAACCCAAGTAATGAGGAGGGGAGGGTTGACCTGATTCTCACACGCACAGCTGCATAGAAGATAGTCAAGAACATGGTGTGGTGCTACTAAAAGAGGGGAAATCTCTTATTTGTATATATGTAAAGCTCAAGGATAAAAGACTAGGGTTTTTAAGCTTATCAAAGCTCATCTATTTACTTACTCTATCTCTCTTGGGTCTCTTATACCATAATAATTATTTTATTTAAATATCTAAGACCCAAATCAAATAAATCCTTTTAACTGAGGGCCTCCTCTTTAATACTTACATATGAAATAAATTAGTAATAAAATTATAGGGTATTAGTGTTACACCCAGCATCCCTGTTGGCAGCAACATATACCACCAGACATCATGGTATAGAAAGTTTGGTGCTTAGGAGTAATATTTCAAGAAAGAAAAATCAAATAAATCCTTTTAACTGAGGGCCTCCTCTTTAATACTTACATATGAAATAAATTAGTAATAAAATTATAGGGTATTAGTGTTACACCCAGCATCCCTGTTGGCAGCAACATATACCACCAGACATCATGGTATAGAAAGTTTGGTGCTTAGGAGTAATATTTCAAGAAAGAAAAATCGTCCATGTACAACTTTGCATGCTGTGGATAGATTTATTTTATTTTATTTTTTTAATACACATCTAATAGAATTTGAATCCAAGCAATATTGTGGATTCCAGTTAGTTCGAGTTCAATTAGTAAAATATCTTGTAGAGTAGGGGACTAATTGTTGTCTTGTTCTAATAATAAAGAGTAATATTATTCGTAAAACAACATTTGAAGTCTTATCCATCTAAATTAATCAATTCATCTTATTGTTAAAAGATGAAAAATTAGGCCAAAATGGACTTTTATCCATTTCTCACAAACTTTCCAGTAAAATGCCCCATGTCTAAAATTAATTAGGAAAATATTTTTGTTTTGAAACTCGATTTTTGGAACATCTAGCGAACGTGGACTTAGAAATTTTTTTTTTGGAACTCGAGTTCCATGTGAAGTACTCTAGTTCATGGAACTTGAGTTCCTTGAAAAAAACTCAAGTTCCATGAACTCGAGTACTTCACATGGAACGTGAGTTCATGGAACTCTAGTTCCAATTTTTTTTTTTTTTTTTTTTTTTTTTTTTCAATTCGCTATAACTCGATTGTTCAAAAATCGAGTTTTAAATTGAAACTTGATTTTTAGAAAATCAAGTTTCAAAACATGAGCATTTTCCTAAATAGTTTCAGATATGATGCATTTTGTTGAAAAGTTTTGCTGAAAGGGACAAATGCCCATTTTCTCCTGAAAAACTATTATATTTATCTTACAAATTCTAAGATCATACCATTTTTCACACAATTTGCGATAATTATTATATGTGGCTGACTGTGAGTGGTAAACCACAAAATCATATTAGGCAACAATAGAATACATATTGTCACAACAAACTACATTCCTTCCAAAATCAAAATTTTAAATTTTACTATTCTCATATACATATTGTCACAACAAACTAGTTTTTATTTGACATAAAATACATGTTAACTAAAACTTTTTCGATTTTAGATAAAATACATAAAGTTTTCATACATAACTTTTATACGGGAAAAGTTAACTAATAACTTAAGAGTATTGGTTTAAAAAATATTTTTAGAAAATTTTATAAGAAAATAAAGAAGTAACTAATTATGTGACAACTTTTTATATTTCTCATAAAATTGTTATCAAAATTTTCTTTAAAAAGTTTATTAACAAATGCCTTATTGAATCGACTTTTAAATACAAAACAAAAAATAACTTTTAAAAAATTGTGTTTATGTTATTATTTACGTGGCATTCATCCCAACAATTAGAGGCGTGCAATATGTTGTTCCTGCCGAGCCGACATGGTCCATTTTTCGATTCTCTGCTTACCCAGCTGCACTGCAATGCATTCTCGAGCCATGGTCGGTGATATCGGCTCAGCTCGACTATTCTATTGGGTTTGGCCAATTTGGGCATTATCAAACGTAGTATAATTTGGTTTTTCCACTAACGACCGACATCAACCAAGTCATAAGTATATATTCTATCGTCGGTCAGTTGAGACTTTGAGTATATCGGTTGCAGTTTGGTTCCTGCACATCGCAACAATTGTTATATCAACTTACAGACTTTTTCTAATAAAATTGATGCTACATTTATTCTCTCGGGCCAATATCATATCATTTTGTTAACTTTTTTAAAAATAAAATAAGGACAAAGTTTTGCGATAAAATTGATTGTAGTCTAAAGTTACAATCTTACTTAATAAATTAAACATTATTATATATGTTGAAAATTTATCCGTTGAATTGCATATTCTTTACGTTCTTAATACACATGTCAAATTTTGTGTCAATCAGATAATATTTAGTATATGATCTATAAACTTATATTTTATGCATAATTTTAAACTACAAAAACTTGCAATTTAAAAATTTATTGATTATATAGTTTAGCCTACAACCTTACTCAATATCTTTTTTTTCTTTGAGGTGAGTTTTGACAAACTCACCATTGACAAACTAAAAGTATTCTCTTGTGGGTATTGGACTATTGGGGTCCTTTTCTATTTCCAGATTTTCTATCCACGTTTTGGAGATAAAGAGGGTAGATAATCTGAGTCCTAACTTTCTTTTGTCTCAATAAATTAACCAATCCTTATTAAGTAGCTTACATTATTGGGGTTGAAAAGTTGATGGATGAGGATGAAAAACTTAAAAAAAATGCGGAGAGAACACGTAGGTTTTCCTCTGTTTGGTTCACAAGGAAAAGTGGGGAAGAAAATGGATTGAGTTGGTCCCACCCAAAAAAAAAAAAAAAGAGTAGAGGACGAAAAATGGTCTTTTTAGGTCAAATTACTTAAATATCCTTCCACTTCATTGTCATTTGCCAACTACTTATCTGTATTAAAAAAAAAAGAAAAAAAAAAGAAAAGAAAAGAAAGAAAGCAGCTGGGTGGGGCTTTTATTTTAATGTGTACTAATTAGTATTAGTACTGAACGGAGATCAATAATTTTCTTATAAGAGAGACTCTTATGTTTGAGTACGTAGGATCAGAAATCTGTTTCCTTAAGATGCTCTTGTTGAATTACATGGAAAATTGTAACCAAAAGAAATATAAAAGGAAGAATATAAAATATAGGAAATGCGATGTATTAACATTTATTTTAAAAAAACTCATGGTTTTAAAAATCGATACGGTGAAAGAATCAAAAAATGAACTAATTATCGGTTTTATGGTCGGATTAGGATCCGGCCGATAGTTGCACTAATAACATCATAAATAATTTAATTATTATTTATTTAAATTATATAAATAATTAATAATTCTTTAATATACTAAAACTAACAAACCAATAGTAATAAATATGTTTCCTTTAAAAAAAAATACAAGCATGTAAGTATATAACATTTTTTTAAAGAATTTAAAATAATAACATTACAAAACAATCCTCCTTAACATGATAAACTTTCAACAAAACCAAATAAATAAATTCATTAGACATTACATTTACATCCAAATGGCAAACAACTACTAAGTTTAACAACAAACAGAAAATAAAACACTAAACAAACAGTGGTCATTGATGATACTTAATGATTAACTTTAAAATCCAAACACAATTATGCAGGCAGGGTGTAAATAAATAAATAATACGGTGCCTAGAACAGAGCAAAACAAATTGAAATAAAGCATGTAAATCAATAAATAATAAGGTGCCTAAGCTCAGAAGAAACCATTATGCAGACAAAAATTTTCCAATCCTCAATTAACTTTCAAATAGAACCCAGATTTAGATTGAGCAAAATCCAACCGATATCAAAATCAAAAACTTCAAAAATCAACTATAATAATGAAATTTACCCCAACAAAAAAAAGAAAAGAAAGAAATTTATAGGAAATCAGAAATCAAAATCAAAGAATTACATCCATAATCTCATATTCCTGTCATCTAGATTACTATATGTTTAAGCAATACAAAAACAGATTAAGAATTAACAACCAAGCAAAACCCATCTCATATCAGAGTTAACAAGTCCAAACCAAACAAGTCTTTTTAAAGAATTCTATCTGTGACTTATTAAAACCCAAGCAAAACCCATGAACATTATAGAATATTAAAACCCGTGACTTATTAAAGAATGACTTAACATGAACTGAGAATTCTATCTGTGAAGTCACGGAAGGAGAACCTGAGATGAAGTTGAGAACATGAACTGAGAATCTGAGATGAAGCCGGAAAAAAAAAAAAAAAAAAAAAAAACAGAACCGAGAAAATCAAAATCAAAATCAAAATGAAGTAATCAAAAGAAAACAATATTACCCTCAGACGTCGAGAAGCAGAGAGCAGAGAGGGAGAGGGCGAGGCCGATTATGCGAAGGGAAAAAAGAAAAAAAAAGAAAACCCAGAACACAGCTTCAGACATCGAGAGGAATGATGAGAAGGGAAAAAAAAAATTTCAAAGGTGAGACCGTGAGAGTGAGGTAGAGAGAGTGAGGGATATTCAATATTACAGAGAGGGTGAGCTTGAGTGAGGCAGAGAGCTGTGTAGCAGTAACATCCGAGTCATGATATGAAGTCGACCAAAGCGACACTTTTTTTTTTTTTTTTATACACGCAATCTTTATGATACTGTACTACGTGGAAGTCGCTTTAACTTTTCAGTGTTAGTCGGTAGGAAATTTCAATTGTGATCGATAACTTCAACTTATTTATTCCTCTGCTTTCTATTTTATGCCATTATTCTATTCCTTTATTATAATCCATCCAGCCCATTTCTTTAGAAATTCTCATTCTTTGCAGTGATGACTCAGTACTAAAACTTTGTTATTTATGTAACACTTCCCCATGTTTTTGTGTATCAAATAACAAAAGTTCAAGCTCAACATAGAAGGGTACTAATTCAGCAAAAAAAAAAACATAGAAGGGTACCACAGTGCAGTCTTGTACTGTTTCTTTGTGTGTTTGTGTTTTTGTGATTCATTAACAAAAGGCTCGAGCTCAACAAACATAGAGGGGTACGCAGTCTTGTTTTTCTTTCGTGTCTGAGAGAGAGAGAGAGAGAGAGAGAGAGGAGGTGATCATGGAAGAGGGTGGGAATAACATGGAGGTAACCCATGAGAGCAGAAGAGAGAATTTTGTGCCACAGGATGTTGAATCGGCAACCAGAAGTGACATGTCATCTGGGTCTTGGAAGCTCAGTGTGCAAGAGTTTCCTACACTGGTTGAAAGAAGAGATGGTGAAAATGGTTTCTTCACTCTCAGAAGCCTTCTTCATGTCCCAAGTAAATCTTCTTTTTATATACATAGTGTCACTATAGCTACGCTGAGGTGCATACGCTAATTTGGGTCGCCCTCCTCTACTTACTTTTCGTTCATTAAAGAAAAAAGAAAAAAGAAATATATATATATATATATATATATATATATAAAGAGAGAGAACATATTAACAATTCCTTTAGCCATATAATTGAGTTCAAAAGTGTGGTTGTTTGGAGTGACTAACCATATAATTGAATTTAATTGTACTTGAAAAAAAAATGAAGATAAAACTTTTTTTTTATCAATATATTTATGTACTGATAATAATATAATGATATTATCCTAAAGAACATGCCAATACTAGAATAACCAACAATTTTATAATGGCCAGGACATGCCACTACTAGAATGAAAGTTACATTTTTTGTTTTTTTCTTCAAATTCCATGTTCTTTCTTTTCTTAGCAAGAAGCATGGACAATTTACCAAAAAGTAAAAATAAAAAAGGGACACAGATGTTTTCTGTTAATGTAAAATATGTAATCTGATTTTGGGCTTCATATCTGAGTTCACACAGCCGAGTCACTGGTTTCTTGGTTCAGTCCAAATCTGATTTTTGGCTTGATAACTGAGTTGACTCAGACGAGTTACTAAATTTTTTGTACAAAGTACAAACTTCAAAGATGTTCCTTTTGTTTGATGATCTGATTTTTTTGGCTTGGTAACTGAGTTGACTCGGCCAAGTTACTGATTTTGGGCTTGACAACTACAAGTTGACTTAACTTTATTTAGTGAAAAAAAAGGGGCAATTGGGTTTATAGACCCCATGGTAAATTTTGCATCCCTTCTAGAGATTGGTCAGGATTCAATTTTCATATTGGGAAGAAATCTTTTAGGTGAAAAATCTATGGACTTTCACAATAGCTGATGTGGAGCATGATTGCCATCAAATCCAAAACTTTCACTAGGAAAATTTTCTGAAATTATTGATGCATATGAATTGATTGTTGAATTTTGACATCCCAATTTTGTTACCACAACAACCACACAAGAAAATAAATAGATGGAGAAAAAATATAAACCATTGATCTTTTGGCCTTGAATTTTGAAGAGAATTTATTCTAGTTAGATGCTTTTTGGGAACTTTCATTTACAAGCAAGGGACATTCTATAATTCTGTAAATCCTTTCACATTCTTTGGAGATGATACATAAAGAGAGTAACTATGGACTTCACATTTGGCCTTTTGTGTTATGCTTGGAGTTCTAATATGATAATAATTCAATGTATTGCTATTAACATAATTTATGTTGGGTTATTTTGGAAAATGGAACATCAATATTTGATGATTTTGAATGCTACCTCCTTATTCATGACTAATAATGAACATGATGTGAAACTTGGTACTTTTGACTATAGGGAAACGAAGCAAGGTTGCTGATTATTATGAGAAACAAGAAAGACTCCTTGAAGGGTATACGGAGATGGAGACCATTGCTGAAAATGGTTATATGCCTGGAAGTCAAACAGAGGTTGGTTGTGTTCAACTTGATGATTTCGAATGACAACTTTGTGGAACAAAATGGGAGAATAATTTTAATTTCTGAGTTTGGGTGCATAAATAATATCAAATGACTTCTATTTGTGTTCATGTTCTGTTTCTCTATGACACATTTTCGA
This sequence comes from Quercus wislizeni, assembly GCA_023055345.1. Lineage (NCBI taxonomy): Eukaryota > Viridiplantae > Streptophyta > Magnoliopsida > Fagales > Fagaceae > Quercus > Quercus wislizeni. The sequence continues at coordinate 21,114,956 of JALGQJ010000010.1, forward strand.
TCATCTGAAATGGTTAATGAAAAGTTCAATCTTCCATTATACCACCTAGTGAACACCCCCCCCACCCCCCAAACACACACAAACCCAAAAAAAAAAAAACCATACTATCTCATCACAGCTAAAATCTTTCTTGTTTCCTACAAATGAAAAACCAATATTTTTTCATTGTTAATCTTTTTGCACATTATTATTCTCAGGATGAGTTGCAGCAGCTTGCAAAGAATGAGAGGATGGCTATCCACGTATCAAACACGGCTAATGTCGCGCTCTTTGCAGCAAAACTCTATGTTTCTATTCAGAGCAGATCATTAGCGGTTATTGCCTCAACATTGGATTCACTTTTAGATCTCTTGTCAGGCTTTATATTGTGGTTCACGGCCCATGCCATGAGAAATCCAAATCAGTATCGTTATCCAATCGGAAAGAACCGGATGCAGCCAGTGGTAAGTCATCCAATTGAATAATTCTTTGAAAATTCAGATTCTGATGGATTTAGGTTGTTGAAGCTGATAATGAGCATTCATGTGTACTGTTAGGTCCCAAATAATATTATCAACAATATTAGTAATCTAAAATAGCAATCACACACAAGAACACAAAATTTACATGGAAAACTCTTTCTCTTTTGAAGGGAAAAAAACCACAGGACAAACTCCAAATAATTCCACTATTATTAAATCAATTACAATAATTATTGTGTATGTCTCACAGCTAAAGAAAAATCTCTTTTGTTTTTCTTTACTCTCACACACTCATTACTTATCTCTTTCAAGAGCGGCAACACTCTGCTCTCTCATTTTTATTTTATTCTCCACGCATAGCTCTCTCTTGGCTGTCTACTTTTTCTCTAAGCGGCTCCTTCTTGGCTACTCTCTTCTTTTTCTCTCTTGTGCGGCTTCCTCTTTCTTTGCTCTTGCACATATTCTCTTTGTTTCTTTTCAAAGGCAGCAGTACCTTACTCTCTCTCTCCTCTTGCGTTCCTCCCAAGCAAAAATTCTTTTTCTCTCTCTTGGTTTTACGCTCTATTTTCCCTTTCCCCATAGGAAGGACCCTTGGGCCAAAGCCATCAAATTCTTTGTAGCATTGTCTATTTATAAGACTTTTTCGCTATTCCCTTTTGAACTAGGAATACATTACCTTATTAACAAGGAATTGACTTCCTTCCACACCAAGGAATAGTCTTTCCTTCTACAATAAGGAAATCCAAATTAATTTTTGCTTCTTCCACTAGGAAACCTAATTGACTTTCCAAGTCGCAATTGGAATTTGAGGCAATTTCCCAACAATCTCCACCTTGATTCAAATTCCATCAATTGTCCTCAACTATCTTCTTTCCTCTTGGGATAGCTCCTACCTTAATCAAGTAGTCCTCTTTTCCTCTTGGAATAGCTTCACTTTAATCAAAGCAATCCCTTCTCTTTTATCTTAATTCACACAAAGAATCATCCACTAAATCAACCACTGTTGGTCTTTTCTTTCACAACATTGTGCGCAACTGATCTTGACAGAGTTAATTGAATAACTCCCAATAGAAGGTTCTAGTCTTCATCCTTCATAGTTTCAGGTTTCGACCCAAAAGAGGTAGATGCAACTTCTTCCCATATAGATAATCTTCAATCTGCATCCTCCAATACCTGAAGCCTGTTCCATCAAACTTCTCAATTCTTGAAGCCTTGCCTTATTCTCTGGCTATCGCTTCCACACTAATCTTAGCTCTAATACCATTTGTTGGGCCCTAAATAATATTATCAACAATATTAGCAATCCAAAATAGTAATCACACATAAGAATACAAAATTTACATGGAAAATCCTTTCTCTTTGAAGGGAAAAAACCACGGGACAATCTCCGAATAATTCCACTATTATTAAATCAATTACAATAATTCTTGTGTATGTCTCACGGCTAAAGAAAAATCTCTTTTGTTTTTTTTTATGCGGCAACACTTTGCTCTCTCCTTTTTATTTTATTCTCCACGCACAGCTCTCTCTTTGATGTCTTCTTTTTCTCTAAGCGGCTCCTTCTTGGCTACTCTCTCTTCTTTTTCTTTCTTGTGCGGCTTCCTTTTTCTTTGCTCTTGCACATACTCTCTTTGTGTCTTCTCGAAGGCGGCAGTACCTTACTCTCTCATTCCTCTTGCATTCCTTCCAAGTGAAAATCCCTTTTCTCTTTCTTGCTTTCACGCTTTATTTTCCCTCTTCCTATAGGGAGGACCCTTGGGCCAAAGCAATCAAATTCTTTGTAGTATTGTCTATTTATAAGACTCTTTCGCTATTCCCTCTTAAACTAAGAATACATTACCTCTTTAACAAGTAATAGACTTCCTTCCACACCAAGGAATAGTCTTTCCTTCTACAACAAGGAAACCCAAATTAATTTTTGCTTCTTCAACTAGGAAACTTAATTGACTTTCCAAGTCACAATTGGAATTTGAGGTAATTTCCCAACATGTACTTGGTTAGTGTTGCTTTTGTAGATCATTTGGTTGCTCAGAAGTTGGTGGAGTGAAAATTATGCATCTTAAACTTTATTTAAAAAAAATTTACCCCAAAGAAGTCAAAATTTTATGTTTTTATTTCTCCATGTCATGATTTCATCAAACCGTTCTGTAATCAATAATGAAAATAAACTGAAACGCTATTCCATCATTAGTACTATTAGTTCAGCTATGTCTTATTCCACAAATTCTAGAGGCAAAAGCAATAGATAGACATTTCATGATGTCATGCCACAGTTTATTTCAAGACGAAATATTTCATCAGGTCCATGCTTTAGGCTCTCATGTTGTTACCGAAATTTTGAGCTTGGGATCTATTACTATGTTTAAAAACAAATAGCATTGGTTTTGGGCAAATTTGTTTAATTAGAAACTACAGTGAATATACACAATCTAGTCTTAGGAATAAAAATTTCAGGGATCAAATGGAAAAGTGGTCGAACAATCTACTCTAGGGAATAAATAGCAGGGGCGACTTGATGCATTTGGGGCCTAAGGCGAAAATTGGTTATCTTGTTTCATATATAAAATTACTATTAATCAACATGAATCACATAGAATTTTTTTAAAAAAAAAAGTTTATAAACACAAAAAAAAAAAATTGACAAAACTTTTTACATTTGTTGATATGGCAGATTGATAGTAGTGAGTAAAAGAGTGATGTCAGTTGTGAATCTAGTTGAAAACTAGTAAAAGATTTTTCATTACAAATCATAGGCATTAAATTGCTCCTTGTTTTCTAATTGAACCTACCACTAAAATTATTTTTTTGCTGTCAATAACAACCTTTAACACCCTGTTATTAAGATTTTTTGTAAAAATGTTGTAGACATAACATTTCTTTCTCTTTTTTATTTTTTTTTCATTTGATAATAAAATATTATTTTATTTATTGGTTAATATTTTGGCTTAAATAATACTATTCGTTAAAATTTAGGGGCCTTTTTTTTCACTTGGGGCCTTAGGCAGCCGCATCAATGGCTTATACCATTGAGCCGGCCCTGATAAATAGCATTGGTTTTGAGCATAAATTTGAGTGTAGGTTGATGAGTGATTATGTGTTACAAGGATGTAGACCCAAGGCTTGCTAATAATCACATCATATTCAGCCAGACTGTGTTTCAACTTTTTGTTACAACACTTACGCTTTAATGCAACAAATATTTTATTAATTTTGCTTGAGAGTGCAGGGAATCATTGTTTTCGCTTCAATAATGGCAACTCTTGGATTACAAATTCTGCTCGAGTCTGGTCGACAATTCATTGCACAGGTATGCAACTTTTATCTCACATGCTCCGATCTATGTTAAGGATGTGGATGACTGTGAGCATGGCTAGACTCAGACATATTTTAATCAAAGTTGGCTTTGAGAAGGGTTTGAAAATTAATTCCCTTCTTTATGTCTTGTCTGAACTCTGAGGTCCAATGTGACTTTGGTTCTTGGTACTTCATGTAAAGGATGACATAGGTTTTGAGCTACTACCTAAATGTATGAGATCCTTGTTCAATCATATTCTGAGTTGGTGGATGTAACATTTAAACATGACTGTTCTAAGTTTCGTTTTCTGTAGTCGTTTACTGTATCAGTGATTCCTTTAATATTAATTTCATTTCCTGTGCTGATTACAGACCCAGCCTGATAGGGATCCTCAGAAGGAGAAATGGATGATTGGAATAATGGTCTGTGTGACCATAGTGAAGTTTATGCTCATGGTCTATTGTCGAAGATTTAAAAATGAAATTATTAGAGCCTATGCTCAAGATCATTTTTTCGACGTTATTACTAATTCAATTGGTTTGGCAGCAGCCGTCCTGGCCATTCGATATTATTGGTGGATTGATCCTACTGGAGCTGTTATAGTAAGTTCATATGCAGCTCTTCTTCTTTTTTTCTTTCTTCTTCGCTCCTTTTTTCTTTTACTACCATACTTTTGATAATTGGGTGCATTTGTTGTTTTTATTTATCCAAAAGTAATAAAGATAATTGAATTCAGCTACCATACAAGTTATCAATTTCCTTTTTTTTTTTTCCTAAAATTATCAAAATCACTTGCAGCCATGACAAAATATGGGTATTCACTCTATATCTCTCATTTTCAAAGTGAAATGGACACTATTTGTGATTGGCTCCTTGGAGTTGATCTTAATCTATCTTTTTATAATGATTTGTTGGACCTGTGATGCAGATAGCATTATATACAATGAATATATGGACGAAGACAGTCATTGAGAATGTCTGGGCACTAATTGGAAGGACAGCACCACCTGAATTTTTGGCAAAGCTAACATATCTGATATGGAACCACCATGAAGATATCAAGCACATTGACACAGTAAGAGCATACACTTTTGGTTCAAATTATTTTGTGGAGGTTGACATAGTTTTGCGACAAGACATGCTTTTGAACAAAGCTCATAATATCGGTGAGTCACTTCAAGTGAAGCTTGAGCAACTCCCAGATATTGAGCGAGCTTTTGTACATATAGATTTTGATTATTCTCATAAACCAGAACACAACATTGCAGTTTGATGAAAATGATGATGATGACAATAGTAATGATCAGAACTCAGCCTTTCCAGAGCAAAACGGTATTTGAATGAGTTGCTGATTTAGTTAATATGTGATGCACTTTTATTGTAACTAGTCGTAGACCCACGCAATGCGTGAGAATATATAAATATTTTGAGCGAGCTTTTGTACATATAGATTTTGAGTATACTCATAGACCAGAACATAACATTGTGGTTTGATGAAAATGATGATGATGACAATATTAATGATCAGAACTCAGCCTTTCCAGAGCAAAACGGTATTTGAATGAGTTGCTAATCAATATATTACTAAAAACTGAAGCGTAGAATTTAATGTTGCTATGCTCTCATTGAGCCACATCAGCAGTCATGTCATCATCTTTTTTCTTTTCAATTTTTCCTACAATTGTTTAACATTTAAAGTGAATTAATAACTCCATTATATTAAAATCAAAGTATCATATTAATCTTATTTTTAATTATTCTCATTTATTATTGTACTTTCTTCAACTTTTCTCATTCCATTTTAACTTTTCATATCCCCACTATTCTCTAACTTAATATCACTATTCCCCTACCCCTTTATCTTCTTTTATTTTTTACTCTTCTTATTCTTTACCTCTTGCTATAAATTTGTTGTTCTCTCAATCATTCCATGTATAATTTTCTGTTTTTCCACACACAAAAAGTTCTCTCTCTCTCTCTCTCTCTCTCTCTCTCTCTCTCTCTCTCTCTCTCTCTCTCTCTCTCTCTCTCTCTCTCTCTCTCTGTTTTTGGTGTATTTTTTTAATTTTGTGCTTGTGTATTCTTTACAATTCTACTTTGAATTGATATGATTTAGTTTTGTGTTTTCTGTTGTTTTCTTTTTTAATTCTTATTTGATTGTAAAATATTATTTGATTGCAATATTAAAATAGTATAAATCATCATTGCAAGGAAAACATGCATTTTCGATTATTGGTTCAAAACGGGATAGGTAATTCTTTTCATCATTGTCATAAATCAAGTTGACCCCAAACTTCTTCACTTGGAAACCACAGCTTATTATGTATGCTTTACATAATTTTGAACGTTTGTATTCTTTACAATTCTACTTTGAATTGATATGATTTAGTTTTGTGTTTTCTGTTGTTATCTTTTTTAATTCTTATTTAATTGTAAAATATTATCTTATTGTAATATTAAAATAGTATATACTCATCTTTGTAAGGAAAACATGCATTTTTTATTATTGGTCCAAACAGGATAGGTAATTCTTTTCATCATTGTCATAAATCAGGTTGACCCAAAACTTCTTCACTTGGAAACCACAGCTTATTATGTATTATCGAATACTCCATTTCATCTCCGGCTTCCAATAGAGTGCAACCATAGATATTCCTAACATGGTATTACACAACAATTCTTTTGTCGATATTGCCATGTGATTTTCTTGGTATAATTTTTTAATTCATAGATTATAGTGAATCCATTCATATCATGAGCAACAAATTATTATCCAAATTGAAAGTTTAAAACCCAGTACAATCAAACTAAGAGAGAGAGATAGTGGAGATAGAGAGTCATTATCTCTTTCATTTTATTTTATTCAACATTTAAATTCAGCAACATCCTCCATAATCCATATCATTAAATTATTTATATTTTGTCTCATTAAAAAAAAAATAAACATATAATATTTTACTTAAATTCAAATAAATAAAACTTGTTCTTACAAAGTCTTCCCATGAAATCTTACAATGGAAAAATGAAATACAAAACTAATACCAATTTAGAAACACTAAATTAAAATAATAATAATAATAGAATATCAAACCAAACATAACATGAAAAAACTAATAGTGATGGCTATACTAATTTAATGGCAGCCAAATGGAATGAAAAAAATAAAATAAAATAAACATTACAATGCATATTTAGTACATTAGAATTATTATCAAATTTGGGAAAACAATTGGTTGCAAATGAATAAACAAAAAGAGAGAGATTTATAGGTAATAAAGTGTAGGGAGAGAAAGAAAATTAAAAGAAATTAAACGTCAATTTGTAATTGTTATTTAGAAAATAAAGAGGCCGATGAGTACGTGACAGGAGGAGTAAAAAAAAAAAAAAAAAATTAGAGATGATCTTACGGAGGACATTAAAAACTTTATAGTGTAATAAAATCAATTGTAGCATTTATTTTTACTATACTCCATTGTAGTCACATCAGAGACCATGTTATTATCCTTTTTCTTTCCAAATTTTCCTATAATTTTTTTAATGTTTAAAGTGAATTAAAAAATCTATTATATTACAATCAAAATATCATATTTTTCTTTTTTTAAACTATTCTTCTTATTATTAAATTCTCAACTTATTTTTACACTTTCTCTAACATTTCTCATTCCTTTTACCTTTTCATCTCTCCACCACTATCTACCTTAATATCACTATTCATCTTGCCATTTATCTACATTTATTTTGCCTTTTCTTTTAGTCCCTCTCCCATTCTATGCTTAATTCTCTCTCTCTCTCTCTCTCTCTCTCTCTCTCCCTCCACCCTCCCCCCCACAGATATATATATATATATATATATTTTTTGAGTTTTTGTGGATATTTTTTCTTGCATCTCTACTTTAGGTTAATGGATTTTTGTATTCTTCAGAATTCTAAGGGGTTGATACAATTTTTTTTCGATCAAAGGGGTTGATACAATTTATTTTTGTGTTTCAAGTTGTTATCTTTTTTTGTATTCTTTAGAATAATTTGGTGTTTATTGATATACATTTCATTTTTACTATTTTTCTTTTCATCTTATTTATTTCAAAATTTAAATTCAGCCATATCCTTCATATTATTAAAGTATTTATATTTTCTATCATTTTTTTATTTAAAAAATTAAATATAAAATATTTTACTTAAATTCAAATAAATAAAAATTGTTCTTAGAAAGTCTTCCCATGAAATGCTACAATGCATCAATAGAAGAATGGAATACAAAACACATGCTATTTTAGAAACACTAAATTTATAATAATAATAATAATAATAATAACAACAACAACAACAATAGAATATCATACCAAACATATCATAAACAAACTAATAGTTATGGATACACTAAGTTAATGGCAGTAAATTGGAATGAAAAAAATAAAATAAAAATAAACGTTACAATGCATATTTAGTACATTAGAATTATAATCAAGAAATCAAACGTCAATTAGTAACTGTTACTTGGAAAACAAAGAGCTTGATAGAAGGAGTAAAAAATTAATTAAAGATGATCCTACAAATGTCAATAAAATCAATTGTTACATTCGCTTAATTAAATGATATAATTAAATACAATCATACAAAATTTAAATTTAAATCTAATCAAACTCTAATATGGAAAACCATATTTCTTATCAAAACTAAAAAGAAGATATTCTTCAATAATAATAGAAATATATAAGAAATAAAGATGGAAATTTTCAAAATCCCATTTTGACATTTCATTTAACATTATTTAGGCAACATTAAGACAAGATATAAGAATTTTAGTTTTTAACTTCCATAGAATCAAATGTTTCCCACATTATTTCAACCTTATGGAAAATAGGGTTTACATGTAGCATGCAAAATGTGTATAATTGACTTAGAGATGCACAAATTAGTCAACCAACTATGGTAGAATTAAGGTTTCAAAATTTAAATAAAACAATTCTACAATAATAAAAATTTATTTTACAATGAACATGATTATGAAATGCATTTCTCTTCAATTAAGTTAGTTCAAATTACAATATAATGATAACAATGAGACCTCCCTTAAAAAAATAATAATAATAATAATCACGCACAACGCGCGGGTCTGTGACTAGTTTAGTTAATATGTGATGCACTTTTATTGTAACTAGTCGTAGACCCACGCGATGCGTGGGAATATATAAATATTTTGTAATTATGATATAATGTATACTTTGTTCTCTTAAATTTGTTGAAGATCATTTGTTCTCCCTAAAAATTAAATAATTTTTAAAATTATTTTCCATCTTTCTATCTCTACAAATAAATCATTCTATTATTTTTGGGTTTATTTGATTGGTATTTATCCATTTTTTAGGTGGTTTGTATTCTTCTCAATTATGTTATAGTGTGTTATGTTTTCCCAATTTTTTAATTATTTACAACTAAACTTTTTAAGTTTTAAATATATTATTCAAATTTCTCATTCTCTTAAAGGATATTATCATGATAATGAAAACTCTTCATAAAATTACACTTGATATTACTTAAATAACCAATAGGCAAATTCATACATACACTACAAAAAAAGAGTCTACTAGCGAAGATAAAATGCCCTCGCAAAAATTCAAATATCGTCGCAAAAAGCTATTAGCGAGGGCATGTGGCCCTCGAAGGCCGTCGTATTTGCTCTTGTTGTTAAAAGTGATTTTGTGACCATGTCTTCGCAAATAGATAATTTACGAGGGCAATTTACTGTCGTTACCAAACAAATTCGCCTTCGCAAATATATTACCAAATGACGAGAAAAGTCGACGACTTTTTTTTAGCAAGGGGGAGTAATCGTCGTTAACAATTATTTGTGAGGACTTTTATACCCTCACAATTAGTTATTTGTGAATTTCAAATTAACGACATACTTTTTAGAGACAAATAGTGCCGTCGCTAAAATTTATTTGTGAGGGCTTTTGACACCTCGCAATTAATTAAGAATAATAGTTACGACATTAAGCTGTTGCTTAAAATGTTTTTGCAAAGGGTTAAGTGGCATCGTTATTCTATAAATTACGAGGGACTTTGTCGTCACTATAAAATTATTTATGACCAAATTTTTATGTCATCAATGATAATATTTTATATAATTTTTGGGATATTTTATTATTTATTTATTAATAAATAAACTAACATACAAAATAGTTTCATAATTCATTTCTACTTATAAATAAAAACAAATATGGAAAACAGTCCATATCTTTTAAAATCAGCTTCTAAAGTCTTACACACCCGCCAACAAGTAAGTTTTGCGGGTAAGAATCACTCCAAATCTAAAGTCTTACACATCCATAAAGTGACATATACTTAAGTTATAACATAAAATATGTATAACAACAAAACACAATGAGTTTAATCATTAATCTCATGTCCAAAGATCAATAAACATCCCGCATCAACAAGCAAAAGTGGCCACCTTTAAGCTACCTATTTTTGTTGGGTCTTCATAATATACACAATAATCCTTTCTCCTGTTACAAAAAATCAATCTTACTTCTTTTTTGTTTCAAAATTATATTTTTATTTCTCCAACTCTTTCAAAATTATATTTTTAAGACTGCTTGACAATTCCCATATCACTAAACAACCCTCAAAAATAAATTCCAGCTCAAAAAACTGTTTCTATTCAAAGAATAACATAACATAAATAAAAATTTCTTCTTTTTTATTTTATTTCTTCTTTTTGCTGTTAAGTTGCACTGTTGCAGACGCACTAGTGAGTCTAGAATACATGACCTCACCCTCCTCCTAGCTCTTACGAGGGAAGCCCGTGCCATTTTAGCTCCCTTTGTATGTTCCAAAAAAAAAACTACAGAATTTGCTTTCACACTTTGTTTAAAGATCTGGGTGCATACCAAATTTACACAAGGGGTTCCTGTTAATTAATTGCAAACTTCCCCAACAATTTGTTACCCAAGACAAGAAACCCAACAAAACAACATAAGCAAAAACTTGCAATGCAGCTAACGAAACTAAAAGACATTCTTCAGTTCTACTTGGAGAAGTATATGGATAAACCCAGAAACATAAACAACATAACTCTTCTCAAGGTAACCAAAATCACAACTTCAGTAGCATCCATTATCAAAATTCAAAATTTGCAATTAAAATAATAAACAATCAAACAAGTTAGGAACAAAAAACAAGTAGTAAGTGGTAAAGTTTGTGAAAAAAAAAAAGAATACCAGCAAGAAGGGTGCCACGGCGATTTAAAGCAATGCACTTCATGACCCCATGTTCCAAATACTCTTCTATTACCTTCGGAAAATCTCCTTGCAGTGGATCTTTACACAAAAAACACATATACAAAAAAAAAATTATTATAATTTCAAGACTAAATTTCGGGCCAAAATCAAAAATATTTTAGAGAGAGAGAGAGAGAGAGTGGGGACTCACCGATTATGGGTGCGTTCATGGTGTTGATTATTGTATTTCAGAGCAAGGGGTTTAATTACACAATTCCTCAGGTATAATATCAGTATATCAAAAATTTAAATAAAATCAAAGCAAATAAATGCACAAAACATGCAAAAAAGTTTAGGGATTCGCATACCTTCAGGAGCGTTTTGGGCGGCTGAGGGAGGGGAAGAGTCCGGGGATGGCCGCGGTGGCTGTGGTAGAGGTTGTTGGTGTCGGCGGCAGAGGGTAGGACCGATTATATCGGCCCGATTCCCAGTGGATATGAAGGACGACGGCAGCGAGATGGACGGTGTAAAGCCTTAGATCGGAGGATAGCGGCGGCGTGATGGACAGCGATTCGAAGGTAGGTTGATCGGCAAGGGAGAGAGAGGGAGAGTTAGAGAGAGTGAGCTCTGATTTTTTTTTTCGTGACTAAGAGTGATGAGAGAGAGAGAGAGAGAGAGAGAGAGAGTGTGTGTGTGTGTGTGTGTGTGTGTGTTTTGTTTAAGTGTGCACACGTGGGAGACCAAAAGTTAATTTAATGGGAACCCAAAAATTTTGAGTGGGAACCCTGAATTTTCTTTGGCGGCAATCACAATCACATGTGATTGTGACGCTGTATACAAAAGAATTTTTTTTTTTTGTTGTTGATGAGACTGTATTTAAAAGAATTGATAAATGGTTTTGATTTTAGAGGGGGGGGGGGGAATACCCTCACTTTAAATTCTTTTTTAAAAAACCCATGGCTAGCGATGGTTAGTATCGAGATAAAATAAAAATCTCAATGTTTTCTTTATCTCAATCACGTTTTAAGGTGGGGGAGTCATAATCATTGCAATGGGGTTTTTGAAAAAATGGAAAACCTTTTTATTGAGTTTTAAAAAAAAAAAATTTAAAGGAAGTGCTTTGGGTTAACTCCCTTATCACTCTCATATTTTGAAAACCCAACTGTTGGATTACATGTTCTATATGATCTTAACATACATGCAAATTTTCATGTCAATCGGATGTAATTTACCATTTGATTTATAAACTCATCTTCTATGCATTATTTTAAACTACAAAAACTTAAATTTAAATAATTGATTGATGACATGACTATTAATCTTTGATCACCTTGAAACTTTGCAAGCATGAAGAACATATGAAGATAATGTAATCTAATGGTAGATTTGTTAAAATTCACTTCGAATTAAAAAATATAAGGTTAGGTTCAAATTACACCTGACATAACTTTAAAAAATATTACACCACTCAATAACTTATTATTGAATTCATATTTTGAAAATCCAACTGTTGGATTACATGTTCTATATGGTCTTAACATGCATGCCAATTTTCATGCTAATCGGATGTAATTTAGTATTAGATCTATAAACTTATCTTTTATGCATTATTTAAAACTACAAAAACTTAAATTTAGACAATTGATTGATGACATGCCTATTAATTTTTGATCACCTTGAAATTTTGTAATTACAAAAAATGTGTAAAGATAATGTAATCTAACGGTAAATTTGTCAAAATTCACATCAAATTGAAAAATATAAGGTTGGGTTCAAGTTACACCGGATGTAACTCAAAAAAATGTTACACCACCCAATAACTTATTATTGAAATCATATTTTGAAAATCCAACCATTGGATTATATGTTCTGATAGTGTAGGGATTTTCCATCAGTTATGTCGTCCAAATAGATCGTCCAGGATGGAAGATGAGAAGTACAAAGGATAGGCATGGAACATGGGACGAGGAAAACATGCCTAATAACCTCATCCCTCTCATGTTCGTCCTGACTAGAATGTCACCTACTTAAATCTCGTCCGTCCTTAATGATCGACAGACGAAACTTCATGGAAGTTCGTCCAACGTCGTGATGACATGGATGAGATTGATAGGAAGATGGGTTATAGAACCGTCCATGATAGTTCCGTCTACCTATCATAAATCATGGACGAGTTCACCCTTCAAAACTATTGTTCACCAAATTCTTCATTGATCGCATCAGTACAGAAACAAGTGAAATAACTTCTATAACGGTTGCACTTCTCAACCATAGCAACGATTACTAAGCGAATAAATAACCGTTCTACAAATACTATATAAACGCTCTTCAAGGAGAAGGTAAGGCCATTGGGACATTTTTAGTTTTCCAGAAAAACTCCCTCTCCCTATCAAGAAATATAAGTTTACTAACTTCATCATCGGAGGACCTTTGGCCGGTCCCCACCGGTCTCCTCTGACTTATTGTTTGTTTTCAGGATTGAACCTTGCAACCACCAGCGTTCGATACTCACCAACCTACTGATTTTCAAGGAGATCATGATGTTTTATATGGTCTTAACATGCATACCAACTTTCATGCCAATAGAATGTAATTTACCGTTTGATTTAGAAACTCATCTTTTATGCATTATTTAAAACTACTAAAACTTGAATCTAGATAATTGATTGATGACATGCCTATTAATTTTTAATCACCTTGAAATTTTGTAACCATGAATAATGTATGAAGATAATGTAATCTAACGGTAGATTTGACAAAATTCACTTCGAATTAAAAAATATAGGGTTTGGTTCAAGTTACACATGATGTAACTTTAAAAAATGTTACACCATCTAATAACTTATTATTGAATTCATATTTTGAAAATCCAACCATTGGATTAGATGTTCTATATGTTCTTAACATGCATGCCAATTTTCATGCTAATCGGATGTAATTTACCATTAGATCTATAAACTCATCTTTTATGCATTATTTAAAACTACAAAAACTTAAATTTAAACAATTGATTGATGACATTCCTATTAATCTTTTATCACCTTGAAATTTTGTAAGTATGAAAAATATATGAAGATAATGTAATCTAACGGTAAATTTGTCAAAATTCACATCAAATTAAGAAATATAGGGCTAGGTTCAAGTTATACCAGATGTAACTCTAAAAAATGTTACACCACCCAATTACTTATTATTGAATTCATATTTTGAAAATCCAACTGTTGGATTACATGTTCTATATTATCTTAACGTGCATGCCAATTTTCATGCCAATCGGATGTAATTTACCATTTGATTTATAAACTCATCTTCTATAAATTATTTTGAACTACAAAAACTTGAATTTAAACAATTGACTGTTGACATGACTATTAATTTTTTATCACCTTGAACTTTTGTAAGCATGAAAAATATAGGAAGATAATGTAATTTAACGGTAGATTTGTCAAAATTCATATTGAATTAAGAAATATAGAGTTGGGTTCGAATTACACCTAATGTAACTCTTAAAAATGTTACACCTCCCAATAACTTATTATTAAATTCATATTTTGAAAATCCAACTGTTGGATTACATGTTTTATATGATCTTAAAATGCATGCCAATTTTTATGCCAATCGGTGTAATTTACCATTTGATCTTTAAAATCATCTTTTATGCAATATTTTAAACTACAAAAACTTGAATTTAAACAATTGATTGTTAACGTGGCTATTAATCTTTGATCGCCATGAAATTTTTTAAGCATGAAAAATATATGAAGATAATGTAATATAACAGTAAATTTGTCAAAATTCACATCGAAATAAGAAATATAGGATTGGGTTCAAGTTACACCAGATGTAACTCAAAAATATGTTACACCACCCAATAACTTATTATTGAATTAATATTTTGAAAATCCAACCATTGGATTACATGTTCTATATGGTCTTAATATGCATGCCAATTTTCATGTCAATCGGATGTAATTTACAATTTAATCTATAAACTCATCTTTTATGTATTATTTAAAACTACAAAAACTTGAATTTAGACGATTGATTGATGACATGTCTATTAATTTTTGATCACCTTGAAATTTTGCAACCATGAAGAATGTATGAAGATAATGTAATCTAATGGTGGATTTGTTAAAATTCACATCGAATTAAGAAATATAGGGTTGGGTTTAAGTTACACTTGACGTAACTCTAAAAAATGTTACACCATTCAGTAACTTATTATTGAATTCATATTTTAAAAATCCAACCATTGGATTACATGTTCTATATAGTCTTAAGATGCATGCCAATTTGCATGCTAATCGGATGTAATTTACTATTATACATAAACTCATACTTTATGCATTATTTTAAATTATTAAAACTTGAATCTATACATTTGATTGATGACATGACTATTAATCTTTAATCATCTTGAAATTTTGTAAGCATGAAAAATATATGAAGATAATGTAATCTAACGGTAGATTCGTTAAAATTTACATTGAATTAAGAAATATAGAGTTGGGTTCGAATTACACATAACGTAACTCTAAAAAATGTTATGTCAACCAATAACTTATTATTGAATTCATATTTTGAAAATCCAACTATTGGATTACATGTTCTATATGATCTTAACATGCATGTCAATTTTCATACCAATCGGATGTAATTTACCATTTGATCTAAAAACTCATCTTTTATGCATTATTTAAAACTACTAAAACTTAAATCTAGACAATTGATTGATGACATGACTATTAATCTTTGATTATCTTGAAATTTTGTAAGCATAAAAAATATATGAAGATAATATAATCTCATGGTAGATTTGTTAAAATTCACATCGAATTAAGAAATATAGGGTTGTGTTCAAGTTATACTTAACGTAATTCTTAAAAATGGTACACCACCCAATAACTAATTATTGAATTCGTGTATTGAAAATCCAACCATTGGATTTCATGTTCTATATGTTCTTAACATGCATGCCAATTTTCATAGCAATCGGATGTAATTTACCATTTGATCTATAAACTAATATTTTATGCATTATTTTAATGGAAAGAAATTTTTATTCACTATTGAGAGAGAGAGAGAGAGAGTACAAAAGACTGAAATTCTTGAATTTTACGCTACCATTTTGAAGTTGAAAGTATTATCATTTTTTTTATGGGTATAATTGTTTAGAAAATAAGGACAGACCTTTCTTTTATAGGATGTATATAAAAGGTTTTTTTTTTTTTTTTTTTTTTTAACTATAAACAAAAAGTTCATCTAAAGAATACAAAGTGCTATATGTTTATAAATTTCATTTTATTTTTCTTTGAATTTTAGAATAACTTTTATCTCCAAATATAATAATAATAATAATATTTTAATGATTTTTTGCGAGGGTCAATGGTGGCCCTCGCAAATAATTTAGTGTTAGCAAGGGCATATTTTTATCCCACACAAAAAATAAACTTTTTGCAAGGGATTTTTATTGTCCCTCGGAAATAATTTGGTGGGAACATTTCCCTCCAAAAATTTTGACATTTTAATGATTATTTGTGAAGGTCAATCGTAGCCCTTGCAAATAATTTAGTATTAGTGACGGCTTTTTTTTAACCATCACAAATAATACACTTTTTGCTAGAGATTTTTAATTGTCCCTTGCAAATAATATGGAGGGAAAATTTCCCTCCAAAATATTTGTATTTGTGACGACTATAACACATAATTGCGACAACTTTTCTTGTTGGTCACAAATATTTCACATTTTACCAATTATTTGCGAGGGCTTTATTTTGTCATCAGAAATAAGATTTTTTGAGAGGGCTTTTTGGGTCCATCAAAAATTCTTGGTCGCTAATAGGCATTTTTCTTGTAGTGATAGCCAAGATTGTATTTTGATATAAATTCAAATTCTCACTTTCAAAATGACTAAGTAATAACTCAAACAAAAATAAAATCAAAACAATAAGAGGGAGAGAGAGGATTTATGATAGGGAACTCAATTCAATTCAATTGGTCTTCTTCATATTTTATCCAAATTCAATTTCTTCAGATAGCTAACCAAGCATACATCTTCTTGGATTTTCTCAAATTCAATTGGTCTTCATGGATTTTGAGGCAAAGTCTTCCAATAAAGGCATCCCATAATAATATCTAAATTTGTTACAATACAAAACCAAAAAAGAGTAACATATCTTGTACTAATTTATGCATCAATATTCATGTTACAACTAATATGTATGTACAAAAAAACTGATTTATGCTATGCATATACAAAGGGAATACTTTATCCATAATGGTGAATCCATCTACAATTTACTTGGGAATTAAATATACATTTGTATTTGAGACACAACTTTCTAAACATTGGTTAACGATCATATAAACTATCGCAGCCAAACCTCACTGCAATTCTTTTACTATATTCTTCACCATAGCTTTGAGACTTTTTTGGTTGGTTTATGGGAACCAATGTTGTTGGCACTTGAGATCTTCGATGGCACATCACCAACAAAATTAATCAGGAAAACCTGAAGACTATAGGGAAGAATAAAAAAACTCACTATATATATATATATATATATATATATATATATATATATATTCACACACAACAAATCAATAGTTTAAAAAAAAAAAAAAAACTAATTGGGTGGCAATTGAACGATTTTCATAGTTGCTTGATTGGGGAGAAGGAGAGTCATAGACTTGAAGGGAGTTTGAACTATTATCAGATTGAGTTTGATGGAATGGTATATGGAAATTTGAAAAGTTATGAAATGTTAATTAAGAGAGAGAGAGAGAGAGAGAGAGAGAATAGAAAATGGAAATAGATTTGGCTTGATGGAGTAATAGATGGGAAGTTGAAAAATGGTATAAGAAACTATTTACTTAGAAAAAAAAAATCACTTCTCAATAGGGCGTTTATCCCTACAAAATCACTTTTACCATTAGATGTGGAGCTATCTATAGTAGATATGCCACCTGAAATGTAAAACAAAAATAGAATGAATAATTAAAGGATAATGAAATATGGTGAGAGAACAAAATTGAATAATTGTGAATGCAAAAAGAAGAATGAACAAAAAATCAAGATAAGTCTTTAGAGCCTAAGATCCAGAATAACTTAAACTCTTGCCATTGAACATTTAGTTAGTTGTTTTTTTATCACCTAATAATCATTGCAAAAAGAATAATGAAAAACATCAATTTCTATAAACATTGAGGAAAATTGAGGTGTTAATATTAAAAAAAAAAAAAAAAAAAAATTACACCTGTTTCCTCCTTCACCCTTTTAAGAAAGTCCTCTGTTTTGTAATTGATGAACACATCAGCCCTAAGATCCTTGTGTAGTGGGCTTTTTTGTGTTTTACTGGGCTACCTCCTGTGGTACTATTATTGTACTAGGCTGGGTTGCTTCCTGCGATACTAGGCCCAAGTATTCTGAGTAAGGGGGTTGAGATCGGTCGAATTGGAACTTAAATTGGTTCGGCTTGTGCGCAAACTATACCTCGTCTACCAGGAGCATGCTTACGGCAGACAGAGCTGTTCTGAATGAGTTATGGCAAGCAGACATGATAATAAAGCAAAAAAGAAGAATATTTCGGCTTCTTGACTATAGTAAACAGTTAATCCATACTTAATAACGATGATCACAACAACTATAACTTAAGGAAGCCGAATGAATAAGTGTTCAACATATGGGTCAATCAAAGAAAAATAAAAGAAGAAATAAATCTGAGTAAGTCTAGTTTGCAAGACCCAAAACCAAAGAGGGAAGAACACCTCTTCTCAACGTAATTAATCTCTTAGGAAAAAAAATCCTACCACGGAAATTAATTACTTTGAGGGAAGTGGACCTGAATGGTTAGTGTCCAGAGGAACCCCTTTCTTTGCTTTTGGCAGAGGGCAAGATTTTAAGAGGGAGAGAGGGAAATAACCTATCGGTGTATGCCTGCGGAACTAACACTCTCTGTTTTTTCCTTTCTTTTTTTTCTTTCTTTCTTTCTTTGTTTTCCGTTCCTTTTTCCTCTTATCTTTCCTTTTTCTTCTTTCTTTCTTGTTACTCCTTGTTTCTATTTCCTGATTTTCAAGTTTTCAATCCTATCCTCTTCCTCCCCATTGTTGTTGTTACTGTACACAACAAGGGCTTCTTTTTATAGTGGTTGTCGTGACTGAATTTTACTATTTTAGCCCTTAACCACCTTTGTCTGGTCTAGGTGTACTTGCCGACTACTACGTCTGTGTGCCACTCATCATAACCAGACAAAGAGGACTATTTTGTTTATTAGTCTGTCGTTGCACCCCCTTCCTGCTATGGTGTGGGTGCCGTCTCTCTCCCTATCCTTTATGGCATGCACCTAGTGGCCCAGCTCAGCCTTACCCGTTTGGGTGGTGTTTCATCCCAGCAAGACACTTCCTTCAAAAAAGCCCTAGCAGGAACCTCAAAATAGGTCTTCCCTTCTCCCCACCAACCATTCCCTCTTACCTCTGACCGATGACCTCACTGTGTCCTATATTGGCTGGGTACAGGCTGGTGAGGTCTGGGTCTTGCGCGTGCCTTTCTTCCATATGCGTCCAAAATATGATTGTTGCTCTCTCATCCGTCGTGGTCTAGAGGCTTGCCTGCACAGCCTATCGTTTGTTCTTTGACCTTTTATGTGAGTTGCTTTTTGATTTCCTGCTCCCCTTAAGGGCTGATATTTATTTGTTACTGGGCTTTACACTTCTTTCGGCCCATTTTTTGATTGCCCTCATTTCCTGCCATATTACTCTGTCATTTCTGCCGTAATGACTCAATCCTGCTGGGCCTCTTTAGGCCTGCCATTTATTCTTTCCCCCAGTGGCCTAACATGGCCATTGGTTTTCCTATTTATAGGCTCCTGTGTCCCTTTTTGTTTTTCTCTTGGGCATCCTTGGCCCATTTGCTTCCTTTGGGCTTTCTCATCCCTTTTACTAACTCTGCATTCCCATGGGCTATTACCAACTTCATTGGGCTTTCCTGACCCAATTACTTCATTCTCATCCTTGGGATTTATGGGCTTGCCGTTAACCTCTTACTTTCTTTGTTTCTATTATTTTTGGGCCTGCAATGGCCCATTCTCACTTTTTTACATCATATACTGCCCATGGGTATGCCATTTCTTTCTTTCCAAGCTTCTTTAAGCCCATTTACCTCCTTAAGGCCCATTTGTTTATTTTATGAACTTGTGATCCATCATTCCTGCCGCTTGGGCCTGATGGTTTTGCCACCTGTCTGCCAACCCTTTACTGCCCTTGTTGCTGGGCTTTCTTCTTTCCACTTGGATCCTCAAAAATGACCCTCAACACCTTGCAAACAGCCAATTTTTCATCACTCATTGCCACTCACAATCTAAAAATATATGAATACTTGGAAACCAAACTTGTGCATTACAAGAAAGTGATATTGGACTTGTAGTAACAAACCCACTTGCTCCATAGTATTTAGCTATCTGAATTGCAAATGTACCAACATCACTTGAGCTCCCATGGACCTGAAATTTTAATATTCATTAGTTTTGCATTGGAGACACCATATTGCAACAAACAAAAATGATAGAAATTATCATTTTAAGCTTGTATCGTGCATAAATTATCAAACCATTTGTAAATTGGACAATAAATTACACTAAATAATCATAAAGGCTCAAAAATTACCAAAACTAAAAAAAAAAAAAAAAAAAAAAAAACTACCAAATAAGAGAGAGAGAGAGAGATAACTTTTTTTTTTCTTTTTGTTAGAGAAAACTATGCATAAAATGAAAGAAAAAATGATAAATTTATAGTAAGAGAGTGAGAATAAGAAAAGACAAAATAAAGGAAGATAAAGAGAAAGATGAAAAATGATATTAAAGTAGAGGGTAGTGGGGAGATGTAAAGGTAAGGGAAGGAGAAATGTTTGAGAAAATGTAAATATAAAAAAAAAAAAAAAAAGAGAGAGTAAATGAGTAATGTTAAAAAAATTATAGGAAATTAAAAACAAAAAAGGTAATGACATGGACACTAATGTAGCTCAATTAGAGTGTAGTAACAATAAATGTTAAGTTTCAGCTTTTAGATATATATAGATGCCAGATTATAGAATTTACCATCTGATGGCTTAATGCCACTAATCGTGAGGTATCCCTCTTATTATTTAGTAGATGGAGCTTCATTAGAGAGTTGATCTTGTACTAGTCCTTTGATATGCAACCATTTTTCTTTTAATGCAAGATGCTAATAATTTGTATCATATGAGTTCACCGGTCAGGGCAAACTTCATTCCGGTCATGCTAATGCAACAAGCCATCATTTTATTGTTGTCAATTTCTTTAAGGAAGTTATGAAAGCAATAACTTTATATGAGTTAATTCATTCCAAAAATTTAGTAAAACCATAATTCAGATTACTTCACATAGAATGAGTATTTGGGGAAATGATTGATGGAGTATGATGGAGTACGTATAGCTTATGGTACTCTCACATGCACACACCAAAAGGGTACTTTGAGCAAAGAAATGAGAAAATAAGGGTATTCTTTTTGGGCCTGAAGTGTATGAAGCATTTTATGATTTGGCAGTAGGTATTCATGTTAACAATGAAACGGAATTTATGGAGCACATAGATCGTCTATTTGGACCCTTAGCTTTTTGTTAGTAAAAGTATGATAGATAAAAGCGGGCTAAAGAAAATAAGATGATTGATTGCTGAAAGTATTGTAGCAAAACAAATTTAGCTTATGTTAAGTTATGATTTTTCTTATAACATTTGTATTGGTTTATTCCATGACAAAAAGGTGTTGTAATTTCATTAATTTATTTTCTTATATTTTTGTGGGATTTATTTGTATTGGGTTTAGTATTAAGTGATGGAGATTTGATCAAGACAACTAAAAGTTACATGAGGAGCACATGCCAGAAGCTGAAGAGTCAAGTGTCAGCTATGAAAGTTGAAGAGTCATGTGCTAGTTGTGCCAGCTATATCCCGCGACTCAAGTGACTCGCGAAATTGACCTGCGAATTTCCCAGTTAGCAGAAATGTGACTTTTTGTACTCCCTCTCCATTCATACTATATATATCCTTATTACCCACAGAAATGGTGAGGAGCCTATTGAGAGAAAAACTCTAAGAGAGGTTTCTACAACATACTCACCTTATTAGAGAGAGAGCTACTCATTCTTAGAGAGAAAATCTTTATAGTCTCTTCTCCTTCCCTCTCCCATTGTTATACCCATTGAGAGGAGATTTGTACCAAAACACTACCTACTCCCATTCAAAGTGTTGAGAGTGTTTTTGGAGCTTGAGAAGCATTGGAAGATGCCAAGGATGGCTGATGCAATATGGAACTTATTGCGGGATTTGGAAAGCTAGAGAAGACATGGTTTAGCATAACCTTATTGGAGCAAGAAGTTTGGAGGGCTTAGGTGCATTGGATAGATTAGGTTTGGAGGGTCTATTACTATTCATGTATCCCAACTGATTTTTGAGTGAATCATTTACTGCTTGGAGGGCGGCGGAGAGGTTTTTCGCCGAGTTCTTCAGTTTCCTCTTCGATAACATGTCTCAGTGTTATCTTTGTGTCTGTTTCTCTCTTCCCTACTCTATTCCTTTTAATTCTTGTTGTGTTTGTGATTAATTAGGGTTTAGTGTTTTGCCAATTTGGGTATTGCTTATATTTATCATTCCGCACATCAATTGTTTGAATATAAGCTTTAGATTGGAAAATTTGAATTTGGGGGTCTAAACAATCACAAGTGTTTTACACGTTAAGTGAGCTTTTAGCTTATTTTTGCTATTATTAAACTTATTTTTGGTACTATTCATGGGTCATACTATACTATTACAACTAGTTTTTAGTTTTATTTACCGTACTTTTAGCAAAAAGTTTTTAGTTTTAGTTAAATAAGTTGTTCCCAAATGGATGTTAAGCAAAAAGTACTTGGCATTTTGAGGAAAAACCATAAGGTGGAACCTGCAAAAATAACCTAAAAAGGGGAAAAAAAGTTCATTTATTGCGGGACTCATGTGAGACTTGCAAACTGTAGAAAAAAGAAAAGAAGAAGCTAAAAATTGGTTTATAATCTAATCCCAAATGCACATTTAGATTCTCCGAAATGCACACTTAGATTCTCATTTTGTTATCGAAATATATTGGGCTCAGGGTCTATTGAGTTAATGAACAAATAGCATTGGTTTTGGGGCAAGTTTGTTAAATTATATTAGAAAACGCAAGGGACCATTGGCTTTTTTCTTGTATAAAGCTACGAATAGACACAATCTAGTGTTAGAAATAAAAATTAAGGGTACGTTTGGTACACTATAATGATTATTACATAGGAATAAAAATAAGTATTACAAGGAATACATTAAGTTGGAATGTAATAAGTATTATTATTCATTAGTTTGGTGACAATTTAGGAATAGAATCCTGAATATGCATCCACAATTTAGTAGAGTATAAAAAGAAGATGAACTTAAATCATTTTTAAGTCAAATTTTCTAAAACACACTTATTTTAAGGTGTTCAAAATAGAGTTAATAATTAACAATAAGGAAATTTATTTTCTTTCCTTTTGAAAATGTGTCAACTAATGGCCTTTTAGGAAATTTTTTTAAAAAGTTATTACATAAGGTGAACGAATAAATATTCAGTATTTTTGATAATGAATAGTTATTCCTTATTTTGAAGAATAGCTATTCATAAGGAATAATTATTCATTGTAATAAAAACATAACCAAACAACTGAATAATTATGTTATAAGAATATTTATTATATTACAGTGTCTATTATAGTCTATCAAACGTGCCCTAAGTTGGAGAAGCAGTCAAATAAACTACTCTTAGGAGTAAATAGAATTGATTTTGAATGCATGTTGAAGAATGACTATGACTCTGTACCAAAGGCATGCTAAATAATAATCTGGTCGAGTCTGGTCGACAATTCATTTCAAAGGTATTCAACTTTAATCTCATGTGCTCGAACTAAGTTAATGATATAGATGGCAGTGAGAATGCATGGCTAGAGATGGACTTAGACATATTTCAATTTGGAGTTTATGGTGCGTCTTTGTGTTAATCTCGTGTTAATAATGATGGCTTCTTAGGAGCACTAGCATTGAGGGTGTAAAACCCCCCAAATTGCTATTTTAGCAACTGAAAACCCAAAAAAGTGCTCCAATATGTATATCTAAATTTTTTTAGCATTCATGCACAATAGGTACTTATATTTACAACCAATTGTTCATGAGTTCGTAAACACAACATAATATAATTTATTCACTTTCTCTCTCTCTCTCTCACTTTTTTTGGGGTAATTGAATTGTTTATATTATTTAATGTTGTAATTTATTTTATTTTAATAAGTTGTATGTAAAAATAGAAACTGAGATGTTGGGTGAGTTGTAAAATGAGATGGTAAAATAGATAAAGTAGGTTTTTTTAGGATGTAAAATAGAGACTGGTATGCATTATCAGATGCAAGTGCTTAGGCTGGGTCTGTAATTAGCACATGAAATGATGATTTCCCAATTTTTTATAAAAAAAAATAAAAGTATCTATAGCTTTGAAGTGAGTTTATGATGTATCTTTGTGTTGAAATTTCATTCATTTTTTCTTGTTAAAATTAAAAAATAAAATAAAAAATGATGATAAGTATAGTAGTAATGTTTATCACGTTTTGCAAGCGCCTGGAAAGAAACAATTTATGACGGTGGAAGCTGCTTTTACTTTACACTCATCATTTTGTAAGTTCGAAGATGTCAACTGTTATGTGATCGATAACTTTAACTTATTCCTTTCCTTCATATTTTATGGAATTCTATTCTTTTATTACGATTCATGTCTAGCCCATTTCTTTACAAATTCTTAATCTTTGGAGTGAAGACTCAATTGGGACAGGCAATACTAAACTTGCTATCTATGAAAGTGAAACACTTTCCCATGTTTTTTTGTGTCATTAACAAAAGCTCTAAACAGAACGGTTCAGTCCTGTACTTCTTTGAGTGTGTGTTTTGAAGTAACTTTCCCAGGTTTTTGTGACACAATAACAAAATCCCAAGCCAAACATAGAAAGCTACAGAGTCTTGTTTTTCTTTGTGTCACAGAGAGAGAGAGAGAGAGAGAGAGAGAGAGCTCATCATGGAAGAGGGTGGTGGGAATGGCATGAATGTGAGCCATGAGAGCAGCAGAAGAGAGAACTTTGTGCCACAAGATGTTGAATCGGCATCGAGAAGTGAAATGTCATCTGGGTCTTGGAGGCTCAGGGTGCATGAGTTCCCAGCACTGGCTGAAAGAAGAGATAGGGAGCATGGTTTCTTCACTCTCCGCACCCTTCTTCATGCCCCAAGTAAAGCAGTAACCATTCTTTCATGAATCATGATCTGTGTGTTTGAAAACATAGATATATAATTGAGTTCAAATGTGTATTTGTTTTGAGCAATTAGCCATATGATTAAGGGTCGGTAATGGGTTGGCCCGGCCGCTTTTTTTCATGGCCAATGGGCCTACTGGGCTGGGTTTCGTGCGCCCTCGAGTAATGTCTATTTTTATTTTAGAGAGGTGAATTACTAAGTTGGGCCTAATGGGCTGTTTATGAACTTTTTAATGGGTCTTTGATGGGCTTATAATTTTTTTAAAAATTATAATTATATTATATAACAAAACATAAATGATCAAATTAAATATACTAAATAAAACCATTGATTAACTTGTATTGATTGCCCTTCTCAAAAAAAAAAAAAAAACTTGTATTGATTGCAATAAATAAGTATATTAATGTATTCATGAATATATTATGGTGATAATAATTACATTAATACAAAATATGGAGAGTTTTTTTTTTTTTTTTTAAATATTTTTTAAATATATTTTTTTAGGAAAGAATCAAAGACCTATTAATTTTTTTTTCAACATCTATTTACTTCTATTTTATAAATGTTTTAAATGGTTTTTTTTCTATCTTTTAATATAAAAAAATGTCTAAAATTAATTTTTTTTTATTTTAAAAAAATTTGAAATTTACTAGACTACTAGCAAAATATATTTTTAGTAAGGATGATTTAACTCAATCACTTTAAGTATTTTAGTGTTTGGCCAAGACATGCCAATATTAAAATGAAAGTTATTTTATTTTTGGAATTTCATATTCTTTTTTAGGAAGATTCAATGTTTAAGATTGAGATTAAAAAAAAAAAAAAGTAACTTTCAATCTCAATCTTTGAATATAAAAAAAATTAAAAGTGAAGAAGTAAAAAAAATTATGTGAGAAGTTAGGGGTAATTGCACATGGTGCACTGGATCCTAATCTAGATTTAAGAACTATTTAGCAAAAATAAAATAAAATAAAAGGTCATAAATGTTCTTGTTTAATGTAAAATATGTAATTTAATTTTTAGCTTCATAACTGAGTTGACTCATCTGACTCATTGGTTTCTTTGTTCGGTGTAAATCTAATTTTTGGCTTGATAACTAGGTCGACTCGGGCGAGTTACTAATTTTATTTTCAATAATTTTAAACCAGACGAGTTACTAATTTCTTTGTACCAAGTTCAAATTTCAAAGATGTTTTTGTTTCAGTGTATGATCTGATTTTTGGCTTGGTAACTTCAAATCTGTTCTTTTTTTTTTTTTCTTTTTTCTTTTTTGGGTCAGCTTATAATTTGATTTTGGCTTAAAAACTGAGTTGACTCAACAGAGTTTCTTATACAATGGTAAGTTTTATGAAAAAGGGGCTATTGTCCTAATGGCTAAGAACATTATAATTCAATTGGCTCTTTTTGGTGTCCTTAACAGAAAATCCTTTCAAATCATCTCTCCAATTATCAAATTATCCAAAAAAGTCTATTGACCCAATGATTGTATCCCTTCAAGTTCAAGGGAGTGGTCAGGATTCACTTACTAATATTGGGCAGGGATCTTTTAGGTGCCCAATCTATGGACTTTCACAATAGCTGAAATGGAGCATGATTGCCATCAAATCCAAAACTCACTAGGAAATTTCCAGCAATATGATCCTGAAATTTTTAATGCTCATGAATTGATTGTTGAATGTTGAGTGTTAACATCCCTATTCCCAACTTTGTTACGATAACAACCACAATTGAAATAAATACATTAAGAAAGAAAATATATAAATTTATGATCTTTTTTCCTTACTGTTTGAAGCAAATTTATTCTTGTTAGATGTTTTTTGGGAATTTCAATTCACCAGCAAGGGACACTATAATTCCTGCACTAAATTTGTGAATGATGGAGTCATACGGCTTTCGGGAATAACTCCTTTCACATTCTTTGGAGATGATACATAAAGAGAGAAACTATAGAATAGACTTCAATAATTTCATAATAATTCAATGGATTGTTACTCTTTAACATACTTGATGTTGGGGTCTTTTGGAAAATGAAATATCAAAATAGGATGATTTTGAATGCTTTCAATAATTCAATTTGACTAGTGATGAACATAATGTGAAACTTGTTACTCTTGACTGCAGGAAACGAAGCAAGGTTGCTGATTATTATAAGAAACAAGAAAGACTCCTTGAAGGGTTTACTGAGATGGAGAACATGGCTGAAAATGGTTATATGCCTGGAAATCTAACAGAGGTTGGTTGTGTTCAACTTGATGATTTTGAATGACAACTTGTGGAACAAAATGGGAGAATAATTTCTGAGTTTGGTTGCATAAATAATATCAAATGACTACTATTTG
Source organism: Quercus wislizeni (assembly GCA_023055345.1). NCBI lineage: Eukaryota > Viridiplantae > Streptophyta > Magnoliopsida > Fagales > Fagaceae > Quercus > Quercus wislizeni. The sequence continues at coordinate 21,142,629 of JALGQJ010000010.1, forward strand.
TGTTCATGTTTTGTTTCTCTATGCAACATTTTTAACCATATGAAATGTTTAATGAAAATTTCAATCTCCCATCATATGCCACCTTGTGACCCCCCAACCAAAAAAGAAAAACCATACTATATCATCTCAGCTAAAATCATTCTTGTTTCCTAGAAATAAGAAACGGATATTTTTTCATTGTTAATCTTTTTGCACATTATTATTCTCAGGCTGAGATGCAGCAGCTTGTGAAGAGAGAGAGGATGGCGATCTATGTATCAAACATAGCTAACATCGTGCTCTGTTTGGCAAAACTCTATGTTTCCATTCAGAGCAGATCATTGGCGGTTATTGCCTCAACATTGGATTCACTCTTAGATCTCTTGTCAGGGTTTATATTGTGGTTCACAGCCCATGCCATGAGAACCCAAACCTGTATCGTTATCCAATTGGAAAGAACCGGATGCAGCCAGTGGTAAGTCATTCAATCGAATAATTCTTTGAAAATTTAGATTCTGATGGATTTAAGTTGTTGAAGCTAATAATGAGCAATCATGTGTACTTGGTTAGTGTTGTATCTGTGGATCATTTGGTTGGTCAGAAGTTGCTGGAGTGAAAATTATGCATCTTAAACTAATTAAACAAGTTTACCCCAAAGAAGTTGAGATTTTATGTTTTTGTTTCTCCTTTTCCCTGATTTCATCAATTCTTTTTGCAATCAATGAGGGAAATAAACGGAAATGCTATTCCATCATTACTACTATTGGCTCAGCTATGTCTTATTCCACAAATGCTAGAGGCAAAGCAAAAAATAGACATTTCATGATGTCATGCTACAGTTTATTCTATTACAAGAAGTCTGAGATTAATGTATTGCAGGACTAATTATTTCATCAGGTCCATGGTTTAGGCTCTCATTTTGTTATCTAAATGTTGATCTTAGGGTCTTCTGAGTTTATAAACAAATACCATTGGTTTGGGGCAATTGGTTAATTAGAAACTGCAGTGAATAGACACAATCTAGTCTAAGGAATATAAAGTTCAGGAATCAAATGTAAAAGTAGTCAAATAATCTTCTCTTCGGAAGAGTTAGTATTGGTTTTGCGCATAGAGTTTGAATGTAGGTTCAAGAGTGATTATGACTTACGAGGATGTAGACTCAAGGCATGCCAATAATCACATCATAGACTGTGTTTCAACTTTTCGTTACAACTTACAACACGTGCTTTAATGCAAATTTTTTTTTAATAATTTAGCTTGCAATTGCAGGGAATCATTGTTTTTGCTTCAGTAATGGCAACTCTTGGGTTACAAATTCTGCTTGTGTCTGTTCGGCAATTAATTTCACAGGTATGCAACTTTTATCTCACGTGTCCAGATCTAAGTTAAGGATGCAGAAGGCAGCAATGAGCATGGCTAGACTAGGACATATTTTAATCAAAGTTAGCTTTGAGAAGAGATTGAAATTAGCTCCCTTCTTGATGTCTTGACAGAACTCTGAGGTCAAGTGTGACCTTGGTTCTTGGTACTTCATGAAAAGGATGACATAGGTCCTAAGCGACTACCTAAATGTATGAGATCCTTGTTAGATCACATTCTGAGTTGGTGGATGCAACATTTGAACATGACCATTCTAAAATTTTATTTTCTGTATCAGTTTGCCCTTTAATATTAATTTTCAATTCCTGTGCTGATTACAGACCCAGCCTGAAAAGGATCCTGAGAAGGAGAAATGGATGATTGGGATAATGGTCTCTGTAACCATAGTGAAGTTTCTGCTCGTGGTCTATTGTCGAAGATTTAAAAATGAAATTATTAGAGCCTATGGTCAAGATCATTGTTTCGATGTTATTACTAATTCAATTGGTTTGGGAGCAGCTGTCTTGGCCATCCGATATTATTGGTGGATTGATCCCACTGGAGCTGTTATAGTGAGTTCATATGCATCTCTTCCCCCCCTCCCCCCTCCTTATTTTACTATACTTTTGATAATTGGGATCATTTGTTGTTTTTATTCATCCAAAAATAATAATGATAATTGGATTCAGCTACTTTACAAGTTATTAGTTTCCTTGCTTTTCCTAAAATTATCAAAATCACCAGCAGCCATGTTTGGCATGACAAAATATTGGCATTCACTCTATATCTCTTGTTTTTAAAAGTGAATTGCCCACTATTTGTGGCTTGAGGATAGAACTTTCATTGTCTCCTTGGAGTTAAAACCTTAAAGGTATCCATTTTTATAATGATTTGTTGAACCTGTGATGCAGATAGCATTATATACAATAAGTACATGGACGAAGACAGTTATTGAGAATGTCTGGTCACTAATTGGAAGGACAGCACCACCTGAATTTTTGGCAAAGATAACTTATCTGATATGGAACCACCATGAAGATATCAAGCACATTGACACAGTTAGAGCGTACACTTTTGGTTCAAATTATTTTGTGGAGGTTGACATAGTTTTGCCACAAGAGATGCTTTTGAACAAAGCTCATAATATTGGCGAGTCACTGCAAGTGAAACTTGAGCAACTCCCAGAAATTGAGCGAGCTTTTGTTCATATAGATTTTGAGTATACTCATTGGCCAGAACACAAGATTGCAATTTAATGAAAATGATGATGATGACAGTAGTAATGATCAGAGCTAGCCTTTCCAGAGCACAAGGGTATTTGAATGAGTTGCTGATTTAGTTAATATGTGATGCAATTTTATTGTGATGCCAGATTATATAATTTACTATCTGATGGGTATCCCTCTTATTATTTAGTAGATGGATTAGACAGTTGATCTTGTACTAGTCCTTGATATGCAACCATTTTTCTTTTAATGCAAGATGATAATAATTTGGATAATATGATTCACCCTTCAGGACAAACTTCATTCTAGTCATGTTAATGCAGTAAGCCTTCATTTTATTGTTCTTGTCAATTTCTTTATGGAAGTTATGGAGGCAATAACTTTATTTGAGGTATTTTCTTAATTTCTTTAGTGTGGTGTCAGTGTGTCACTAACTCACTATTGATTCTCCTCTTGTGGCTACCAAAAGTGTTTGTCCTGCCATATGACTTGAAATGAATAGATTAGACAACCAATCTTCAGTTATCTTGAATCTTCTTCCAATTTATCAGTCGAGCAATAGCCATTTAGGCTGCCAGATTTCTGCTGCTCAATCCTTCTGGGGTTCACAAGTTCAAGATATATATTAGCTCTTATGTTTGTCAAAATTGTTAATCCATTGTCCTACTTCATACCAAAAATTTAGTAAAACCATAATGCAGATAACCTCACATACAATTGAGTATTTGGGGAAATGCAGTGATGAAGCATGTATAGCTTATGGTACTCTCACATGCACACGGGGTACATTGAGCAAAGAAATGAGAAAAAAAAATTAGGGTTTTAATTTGGCCTGAAATATATGAAGCATTTTATTATTTTGTAGTAGGTATTCATGTTAACAGTGAAACAGAATTTGAGCAGGACAGAGGTCATCTATTTGGACCCTAGCTTTTTGCTAAACGTACCTTTAGATAAAAGCTAAATGTTAAATAAAGTAAGATAATTGATTGCCGTGAGTATGGTAGAAAAAAACAAAGTGGAGTGATACCTATAATAGGCAAAAAAGTACTTTTCATTTTTAGAAAAACTATAACGTGAGACTTGTTAGATTAAAGGGTAAAATACAAAACTGACCTTCTAAGTTTTTTCAGATTTCATTTCAGTCCTCTAACCTTAATTTTGTTCATTTCAATCCTTTTAACTTTCAAGTTTATTCAATTAAGGCTTTTCTATTAACTTTTGTTATATGTTGTGATTAATTTTTCAATTTTATAAATTTTTCTTCAAATTTTTTAAATCAAAAAATTCAATTAATGATTGAAAAATATTTTCCAGATTTTTTTTTTTCAAAAAATTTTAACAAAAGTTAACGGAAAAGACTTAATTGAATAAATTTGAAACTTAGAGAACTGAAATGAACGAAAATTACGTTAGATGACTGAAATGAAATCTAAAAAAAGTTAGAAGATTAGGACTGAAATAAATGAATAGATTCATCATCTCCTAAAAGCATTAGCATTTACAACCCCCCAAATTGCAATTTTAGCAATTGAGACACTAAAAAAGTTCTTTAACCTAGTATTTATATCTAAAATATTTTAGTATCTATGAATAGTAGGTACTTATATTTACAACCTACAGCTCATGAGTTTGTAAACACAAAATAATATAATTTATTTACCTTCTCTCTCTCTCTCTCTGTGCACTTCTTCGTCCTTTCTTCTCCCTTAGTCCCTCTTAATCTCCAAATCTCTCCTCTCTTAGCTTTCCCTCATGATTTTGGGTAGGATCTCCGAATCTCTCTTCTCTCTTAGTTCTCCTTTGCAATTTTAGGTAGGGATTTGGGTTGGTGGTACAAATCAGAGTTTGAGTTGGTCATTTGGGTCTGCGTTTGGGTGGTTTTTGGGTCAGATTTAGGTGGTGTTTATGTCTTTGTTTGGATTGGCATTTGGGTGGCGATTGGGTTGATGTTTGGGTCGATGGGTGTCTCGATGGTAGCGATGGGTTGTTTCGGTGCTTGCTGGTTTTGGTGGTGGGTTTCGGTGATGGTTGTTTTGGTGATGGCTGGGTTTCACTAGTGGATTGTTTTGGTGATTTTATTTTAGTATTCAACATAATAAAATAATATAAACAATACAATAAAATAATATATCTACTACATTAAATAACTACCACCATCTCCGACACAATAAAATAATATAATTTTTAATAAAATATTTCTTTTTTACCATCTTAGCTACCATGCATAGCCATCTTTGGCTATACACTGTAGCTCAACAACCAAATTTTTTAGATTTTTCTTCACAATTGCAATATGCTTTTAGTATTGGTGGTGCTAAAAATAGCAATATATATATTTTTAGCACCACCAATGCTAATGCCAATCCAATGAAATTTTAGGGGTAAGATGACAAAAATCTACGATTCTTATCCTCAAATGCTGACAGTACATGAACGACATTCTTATCTTCACGTTTGGTGTCTGAATTGTTTTCCCTAGAAAGTGCCAAAGTAAGGAAGGTAGGAGGAAGTTTCTCCGCACAGTACAAGTGCATAAAGCATTAAAGTTTCTGGGTGTATATATATATAGATAGATATATTTGCCACTCCTTAAACTTTTAAGTCCTAATTGCGCGCATTGTAGATATGAATATCAGCAGCACAGGTTACTTTCTGAAGGTTGGTGGGTACGTAAAGTAGGGGTTAGGATGTGTTTTGGTGTCATATTTTACTTTTAAGTGGCCATGCGAAAGCAACCACATGGATATTGAATTATTGCATGTCTTTTAGGATTTTTAATACATGAATTAGCCTTTTTTTTTTATTTTTTTATTTTTTTTAGTCAAAGTTTCATTTACCATTCACTTGAAAATATTTTTAGTAGTTAATAACAACTCTTAAAGTACAACTAATGTGAAGTATGATATTTTGGTTAATACTCATTAAATGGTCAGATTGTAAAATTTATATAATTATCAACATATACACCTAAACTTCAAAGTTTAACTTAAAAACAATAAAAAATTTGGGGTTTATAATTTAGTTGTCCTTATGTTATATTATCTATACACAAATTTCGGGAAGAAGAATAGATTATTCCATCAAGAATTTGAGCTTTTTTTTTTTTTTTTTTTTACTCTTAAAAAGTTATAAAAGTTTTTTTCCCCTTTTTTTAATTATTAAAACTATTACTTCTTTTTTCTTTTTTCTTCAACTTTATATATATATATATATATATATATATATAGGTTTTAATCTAATAGGAAAGATTTTCTTTTCCTTTTTCACTTGAAGTTTGTCATAAAAAATAATAGTCTATTACTCTTTTAGTTATGGTACAAAGAAAAAAATAATTATGTAAATAAAATTCATAAGAAGGAAAGTTTTTTATTTTATTTTATTTTTATAATGAAGATTATGATGGATAAAAGGGAAAAATTTTATTTTTTATAATAAGGATTATCGACAAAACTTCATTGGTAAGTTTCAATGTTCATGCATGTGCTGACTCTTATTAATCATCGAGTATGAGCATCCACGTTGAAATCTCACGAAGCTTTGTCTTTTTTTTCTTTTTCTTTTTTGGAGAAAAACACGAAGCTTCGTCTTACCATTTCAAACGTATCCGGCAGGAACTGTATGGAATATTGTCACATATCATGTAACTTCCATAACTAACAAACAGACACGCAAAATATCTTTTTTTCATGATTTTGTGGGATTAAATAATACTCTATATATTTACTTGGGATTGGGCTAAATTAGTAAATTTGAAAATATTACCATATTAAAAAACAAATTGGGTGCAAAGGGAGTTTTATTTATTTATTTATAATTTTATATATAGATCATAAGTTTACACACCAAGTAGGTAAGAGTGCCTAATTATTCCATTACATCCCATAATAGTGCTTTAATATGGTAGAAACTTCATTTTGCAACTCTTATTAAATCTTGTTTGTATCTCATGTGCAATGTGCATATCATCATCACACCGCATCGCAGTTATTTCAAATTATAACTTAAATATCATAGTCAAATCAAATCTAATTCAATATTTCAAATAACTAAATGATAATATTTATTTCAAATTTAGTTATATATTTGAGAATTGAGATACCATTTTGTGAGTCACTTCTTTCATCGGCAATAGAGAAATAATTGTGAGCCATCTCTCTCTCTCTCTCTCTCTCTCTCTCTCTCTCTCTCTCTCTCTCTCTCTCTCTATTTTGTGTTAATCAGAGTTAGGCCATATTTTTTTAATGATTTCTCACAATTTTTTAAATTATTTTAGTTTCTTAATTATGGAGACTTGGGTTGCATAATGTGTAAGGAATTTGAGTGATGGAGTTGATAAAATTCTATATGGAGAGTTTTACATTTTGTTTGTGTTTATGTCTGGAGTTTGTAAATTATGTTTTGAGCTTTGCATTCTGGTAAATTTAATTAGTAAGATAAAAATCATATAATACCAAACACAAATCTTCAAGAGTGTTTCTCTCACAATATGCAAATATTTTGTTACAAGTAATTACAAATGTTATTGTGAAACAATCAGTATATTAGATTGGAATTATAAAAGTTAGCATCATATTGGAATTATAAAGTTATATAATTATGCTCTTTATTTTAGTTATATCTCCCCAAATAAATTATTCTATAATTTCATGATCAAAATCGTGCAAGTTTTACATCTTTGTTTATGATTTAAAGTAAAATTTATGAACATATATTATCTTGAATAATATTTAAAAAATTCTTTAGAAGAAAGTCAAATGAATATTCAAAATTGAATCAGATGAAATTATCGATTATCTTATCTATTATCAAGACTTGGAACAATCTTTTGGTCTTTTGATTATTTATTATTATTATTTATGTTTTTATATAGTAAAGTTTACATATTACACATTTTGTATACCTTAGGTAATTCAATGTGTAATTAATATTTTCTTAAAACAAACAAAAACTCAAAAAGTTCCTACAATTTAATTAACAAACATTAAATCACAAAGATTTATATAATTGATCTTTCATATAATTATTTTTATCAAATAAAATTAATATTTTATATGTCTATGATTAAAACTGTGCAACTCATGGGTTTTTAACAAGTAAATAATATTCATAGAAATTAAATATTAAAATATCACTTTAAACAACCATAAATTAATAGAATTAAAATTCAACCAAATTAGACTACTATGGTCAGATATAAATTTAAAATCTCTTTGGCACCTGTTACCTAAATAGAAATTGAACTAAAGAAGAAAATCATAAATCATAAGATAAATAATAGAAATTAGACTAAAAGAGCAATGAAAAAGAAGAAGAAGAATATATTATCTCTCGATATTTAGTTAACTTTAAATAAGAAAACTCTTTATTAGGGAAGAGGGAGAAGCTAATAAAAACGTGATTAGGTGATGAGGAGAGACTTGTGGATGGCTACAAAGTGGAAGGGGGTTGTAATTCTTTTAAGAAAGTGAAAACTTTAAATACATTACCTTACGTGTAATACATTAGGTTCTTCAATTAAATTCAAACTAACATGACCAATAAAATACAAACAACATTTTTTTTAGGAATAATTAAATTAAATTTAGATTAGTCTAATTGGGGAATCTAATGTGTTACATCTTAGTTTTATCATTTATAGATTAAGAAGTTACGACTAAAAAATAGTAAAAGTGGGATAAAAGTGTAAAAGTCGGAAAAGAATATGGGATATTGTCTCCAAAAAAACAGCCTGATCTGGCAATTTTTAACCTTTTATCATATTGTGTTTTTATACATATCTCATCATCATCATTATTATTATAATAATAATTATTATTATTCACTATAAAATATATTATGTTTCACAGTATAAATTGAAAAATTAAAAATTTTAAAGAATTAAAAAAAAATTCAAATACATTTCAAATAACATTGAGGTGTGTTTAATACAGAAAATTCATATTATGTTATTGAATAGTAATAGTATAGTTACAATGGCTGTACAGAATACTCAATTAAAACCGTGTTTTAAATACATGATTTCAATTATAATTGTGAAATTGTGAAACGATTTCGCAATTTATATATATCTAAAAGGTAAAAAGTATCATTTATTGTTTCTACACTCCAGTTGAGTCCCATCATCCATCTATTTCCAATATTTTTCTCTCACCTCTTTAACTATTCTTATATTTTTTAATTTCTCACCTTACAATTACACTTCCTACAACATGTTCTCATCACTTTTACCTTTCTATCTTCCTACTACTTCATACATTAACGTTTCCATTCCTCCACCTCTTCATCTTCCTTTTATTTTTACTCTTCTTCTTCCATTTTATTTACTATAAAATTTTGTTGTTCTCTCTTCCATTCAATCCATATTTGGCACCAAAAAATGTGAATATTCTCTCTCTCTCTTACTATAAAAATTTATTATTCTCACTTGCATATCTATTTTAGGTTGGCTAATTTTTGTGTTGAACACTACTTTAGATAGATGCGATGGATGCAATTTGATTGTACTTTAATTTTTAATATTTTTTCTTTTCTTTTTTTTTTTTTTTTTAAATTTTATTGATAGATGTTATCCTACGACATTATATAGTATTTAATGATATAATGTTATTCTACTATTGGATAATTTTCTTGTTTACAATTGTGGTGGGCCTTTCTGTACTTCTAAGCTGGACTGTGTCCTGTTGCGTTGTGGCCCAATAGTTCTGGGGGTAGGAGAGTCGGGATTGGCTTGATTGAAACTCACCTTAAGTCAGCTTATGCGCAAATTAGGACCCCTTTGCTAAGATCTTGGTCACGTGCCCACGGCAGAAGATGCTATCATAAAAATGTTATAGTAGGACGGCATAATATAATAAAATAAGAAGAATATATTTGCTACCAATAGGGGTGTCAATGTTCGACCCAACCCATGAACACGACACGAACCCGACACGAGTTTTTGTTAGGGTTGGGCCTTAATGGGTTTGGATCATAAACGGGTCGACCCAAAAGCGACACGATAAGAAACGTGTCATAAGCGGGTCAACCCGTGTAACCCGCAATAGACATGTTTGACACGCCAATTTATTTGTGTCAATCTGAAATGACTCACTTATCGCAACCCGTTTAACTCGTATAACAAATAAATATTTATTTTATTTTAGATTTGCCAAATACCTTTTATATCCAACATATATTTTAAATTTAAAAAGAAAAGTGAGTAATTACACAAATTTACAGAGGATATAATTGGAAATTGAAACTTTATAGACCCTAGAACTACTAATACTTTTTTTTTTTTTTTGGCATAGAACTTGCACAAATGAAATTGGATGAGCTTGTGGAATATGTTATGAATTTGGACATCAATAAAGAATCCATGGATGATAATCGTGGTCATAGTCAGGATTAGTCTACTGTTTGCTCAAATTCTTTCAATATCGATACTTAGCAATTAGCGAGTTCCAAGTATATTATATTTTTGTTGAACTATGTTATTTTATTTTTGTTAAAATTTGTTATTTTGAATTTGGGTTGAAGTGTATGCACTTCTTTTGGAGTGTAAAGAAATTATTTTTTAGATGAATGTTATATTTTTATTGAATTATATTATTTTGAATGTGGGTTGAAGACTTAAAATGTAAACATTGCTTTTTGGGATGTAAAAAAAATTATTTCTAGATGGATGTTATATTTAATATTATACAGGTTGAAATGGGTTATGTTACATTCGTATCAACCCAACACGACTTGTTTATTAAGCCTGTCAAATGGGTTGGGTTAAGTCAACCCGCTTAATTAACAGGTTGGGTTAGGGTTGAAGGATCATGACACGATTATTAAATGGTTCGGGTTATGGTTGAGCCATTTAGTCTAATACCCCTACCTCGACACGACATGAACCTGACACGCTAACCCGAATTGACACCCCTAGTTGCCAAGCAAAGACAATAATTAAACCACTTTTTTAGTAAGGGAAAACACAGCGATATGAGTACGACAGAAATAGGTTAGTGACAATAATAAAAGAAAAGAAGGAATATGTCAATGCTTGATCAATTAATAAAATGAAAAAGGGGGATTAGTTTGTTGCGCTTGGTTCCTTAGTAGATTTAAGTCTAGAAAAGGAACTACTCTCCAATATGGACAATCTCACAGAGAAATCTTGCCATGGAAATTGCCTACTTTGAAAGAATGAGTCTAAATGGCTTATCCTCAAATCCTTTAATCTTGTTAGAGGGGTAGGCTGTTGAGAGGGAGAGAAGGGAGTAGCCTATTAGTGCATGCCCTATCACACTCTTGCTTCCTCACTTCCCTTTTTATCCATTCTGTTTTCCTCTATTCTCCATTTCCTTTCTTATTCCTATATTCCCTCTCTTCTTCTTTATTTTTCTTTCTTGTTATTTTCCTCACTTGTTTTTCCTTACTCTCTACTTGCTTCTCATTATTCTTGTTGTTCTTCACTATACATAGCTAAGGCCTTTTTGTATAGCTTACCATGAAGAGTTTTACTATTTTACCCCTCAATTACTTTTTCCCTGGTGTGTATGTCCTTCCTAGATGGTACTAGTCTGTCAGTTGCTCAGCCATCATCACTACCCTATGCTAGTAGCACCATGTTCCATTTCCAGAAAAAAGAGTTTTGTTTTGTTTTCTTGCTTTTCGTAGCATCCCCATCTGGATAAAGGTTGAGTATTATCTCTTACTAATTCCTATGGCATGCACCTAGTGATTTCAGCTCATTTTTCCCTATTTTGGGTGGTATGTCATCCTAGACATTTCCCCCAAAAGAGCTTGAGCAGGAATCCTAGAATAGACTTCCCCCTTCTCCCTACCACCAAACCATATTCTCTCTTACCTCTGGCTCATGTCCCACCATGCTTGTATTGGCTGGGTACAAGTGGTTGGTGCCTGAATCTTGTCCATGCTCCACTCCCATGTGAGTCCATGGTTTGTCTGAAGTTCATGTGTTTGCCATTACCTGTGAGTTTGTCTGGTCTCGCTGTGTGTTTTTGCTGCTTATTTTTAACCTTTTGTGGTGTGGGTGAGTATGGGTCTTTATCCTTTACATTTCGTTTCCTTCCTGGGCTAGGTCTTGCTTGGACAAGGGCCCTTTCTTCTTCAATTTGACCTTTGTTTCTCTTTATTAGTGATTTTTGGGCCAACTAGTATTCCTGCCACGCCACTCTATTGCTTCTGCCATGTTACCACTTAACTTGTACTTACTGGGCCTGCCATGTACTTTTCCTTTATTCAATTCACGTTACCCAGTATTTCTGCTGGGTTAATCCTCATGCCATCTTGGGCTCCCTTGACCTATATAATTTTTTTGGGCATCCTTGACTCGCTTCATTCCTTTGGGCATCCTCGGCTCATTCCATTCTTAAATTCCTATGGGCTTTTGCTACATCTTTTGGGCTTCTCTAGCTCAATTATCATATCCTTTACTTTCGGAGGTTTGTTGGCCTTTACATCAACCCCATTTACTAATTCCTTTTTTTGGGCTCCTCCGACCCATTTTTCTTGCTTTTCATTTCTTATAATTCTCATGGGCTTACTACTTCCTTCTCTGGGCTTCCTTGAGCCCGTTTGCTTTCTTTAGGGCATTTAAAAAAAAAAAATTATTTTATAGGTATGTGGACCATTATTCCTACCACTCGGGTTTAATGGTTTTTTTCTTACTTTGCTAATTCTTTTTTCTTCGCTCCATGTTTGCGTCAGTGAAGGTTATTGCATTGGTTGTTTCTAAGTAAGCTCAGCTAGCATGAGATTTTGCTGTGAAACATTCCATCCCTGAATCTGCTGCTATACTCATGAGGGACTCTGTGGCCATCCTTTTTGCCTCTAACCCAAATCCCAATTGATTAAATAATGACCTGAACTTAGGATTCTTCTAGAGAGTTCTGACTGTGCTTGGGTGGAAGGATCCTTTAGATTCTTCTGCTTCTGCTGGGTTTCCATGGATCACTACAGCCACCACCCCTTTCCCTTTGTGGTTAGGCAGGGGGTTCCTTTGCACTTCTGGTTCCTTCTGAGTGAGCTCTAAGGTTCCCTCCCTTAGTTTCTTGTGAAAAAGCCTTCGGAGGGTCCAGTAATCTTTAATGGAGTGCTCGACATAGTTATGAATCCTACAAAATAAAGGATTCTTCCTTTCTTCCTCAGTTGATGGCTTGGACACAGTGAATGGCCTAACAATTCCATCTCCAATCCATTTGTCCAAGACATGGTTTAGTTCCTCAGTAGTACATGGGATCACTGATGGTTCCTCGAACACTTTCCCTTCAAGCCTTTTCATTTTCTCTCCCACTGATGTTGTCATGGCCTGGAATACGGGCACTTTTTTCATTCTCATAGTTTGTGCTATCCTTTTGGTTCTTTGTAGCAAGTCAGCAAACTGAGTGATGCATAAATTTTCAAGGTTGAGCTTGTAATCAAAGAGCATGTTGGATATGTAAGTCTTTACGAGCTCTTTTTCCCCATGGTCTCCATAACAGTCTAAAGAAACATCTTTAAATCTTTTGATGAACTGTACAGGATCTTCTCTGGGCCTTTGCCTTACCATTTGAAGGCTTTGGAAGGTGACCTTATCCTCACCAGCGTAATATTTTGCATAGAACCTTTCCATCATTTCGTCCCAGGTCTTAATGGACCCAAGCCTTAGCGTGGTGTACCAAGTATATGCACTGTCCACTAGAGATTTAACAAACTCCCTTAGGCACAGTTCTCTGTCTCCTACGTAGGGGCCCGTAGTGTGAATAAATCTACTCACGTGTTCCACTGCACTCCCATTTCTTTCATCGAAAGGATGGAATTTCGGGGGTTCGTATCTTTTGGGATATGGTTTGCCAAGGAGTTCTGGTGGGAATGGGGGATCCCGAGAAAATTGCTTGGGGACCCCCGAGAGTTTTTCCCTTTCTTGCTCCAAAAGGGCATTAACATTTGCTAGTGTCAGGTACGAGGGATTGCCACCTCCTCCTATTGCTAACCCTCCCTATGGTTGGGCTCTATCCTGGTTGACCACAGAGGGGACATTGTCCTTGATTTCCTGTGTCCTGCCCTATTTGAGAAGGCAAATTTCTTGCTGCAAATCTTTCATCATTTCTACCATTCGAGCCACAGGGTCTGGCTCTTGTCTTACGCGCCTTTGGCCTGATACCACTTCCTGTTCTACTAGACGCACCTCGTTCCTTTGTCTAAAGGCTACTTCATTTTCTCCTATGGGCTCAGAGGCCACAGGTGGCACATTGGTGCCTTTGCTGTTCCTTTGCCTTGGAGTCATACTCTACGAAGGGACTGTTTCTTCCCTCTCATTTTTCCAGTCCCCAATAGAGTCGCCAAAATGTGAGTGTGCTTTTTTTCTTAGCACATAGGCCCAAGGATCCTGGGCCAAATACTTATTGTTTGGTGGACTGGGCTTGGTTAACCGCAGCTAAATGAATTGTTTACAAACCAAGTGGTGCACAGAGCAAAGATCCTACAACACGTATACACTAACAAGCAATAATATATGTTTTGAATAACAAGCAAAACAGCAAAGGAAAACAATGTAATACTGAAAAGCAGACAATGACAGTTAGGGATCTTGAAATTAATATGAAATATTTGATTATTTTCTTAATTATGAACTACAACGTGCTCACCAAGACATGTTACAAGGTCCAATTGAGCTCAAAAATCACAAACTTAGATGGCTATTACAAGCCTCTAAGACTTGCAAAGTTTGAATCTCTTTGAATCCGAGTACGTTCTATAGTGGCTGTGTTGGGATACCAGGGAGTATTTCCCATTCTTTTTCTACTTTCTCTAAGTTTTGACAGAGTTTTCTTAATGATTCTGTTATGATTCCGTCTTGCCCAATTGCCCTTTCAATGCTGCCTGCCTTCCCCTTTTATAGTGTCATGGTAGGGCTCCGGGTTACCACTATTTTCTCTCTTTTGCCCCCTCTGGTATCAGAACTTGTGCTGTGCCAGTTACTCAGAGGGTTGGTCCTTTCCTTATTCCTCATAATTTTTTCCTTTTGGTGCTGTTTCCCTGAAAGTCCCTTGCTGAATTTTTGTTTCAAGGTGCCCTTAGGTAGCTGACCTCATCTTTTGGCTCTTTACCTTTTCAACTTTTGTCTGTCCCTTTTCTTGTTATTTTTCCCAAGTGGTCAAAATCATTTTTTGCCGAGTTGAAGGTTTTCCAGCCACTTCCTCTTTCTAGTTCTTCCCTTTGGGTTCTCTGAAATACTACCCCCCTTTGTTCATGAATGGTTACTTCGCGCCTTTTGATTCCCCATTGTGTCGCTGAGTGCTTGAGGTGGACATATCTGTCCTTCGTTCCTTGCGCCTTTTTGGTACTTCCTTTGAGCTACTTTAATCCTACCTCAGTTGTTCTGCGCGTCCCAGGGATCCTGAGCCTTTGGCAACTTCTGGGGATCTCGGCCCAGCCTTTTCTATTGGACTCCTTTCGATCCCCTGTTCCTAGCAGGCTAAGCTTTTCCTTTCATGGATTTTGGGCTTCAAATCTTTTGGGCTTACCATCCTTTTCCTTTGTGGTGAGTTTGTCCCTTTGATGATTACTTGTCATAGGGTTGGCCCATTGTGTAATTTCTTTGGGCCTTGGTGTCATGATTTTTTGGACTTCAACAAAGTATAACAATAAGTTGAGAAACTAATAATAATAAAAGTTAAAAATAAGAAAAATATGATATTTTGATTGCTAAATAAAGGAGTTCTTAATTTACCTTAAATGAATACATGTTGTAGAAAAAAGAAAAAAGATAATAACATGACTTCTGATGTGACTCAATTAGAGCGCAGCAACAATAAATGCTAAAATTAAATAATAAAAAGGAATAGAAAATAAAAATTAATTGAAAAATATAATCTAATTATCTTAAGAAGAAAATTATAATTAAGAATAAGAAGATTATATGATTATACAAAAATTAATATGATGTTTACAATTGTTAAAATACTATGTGAGTAATTTTATATATAAAAAAAGGTTAACAATTGTTATGAAATTAGTCAATCATATAATTTCTTAATTTAAAATATTCTACATTAGAATATTATAGGAAAAATATGAATTGACAAATACAATCAATACAAGATTTAATTTTTCTATAAAAAATAGAAAGAGTAGCAATCATCATAAGCCATCTTTTGGACTGTAAGGCAAAAAAACTTGGGTTTGAGAAAATTTGTTTAAACCTAAAAGAATAATTTTCAAATTGTAAATATTTTTTAATGATAAAAAAAATGTTATAAATAAATTTTATTAAAAAATGAATATTTTTGCTAATAAGTTATGTTTTGAATTCCTAAGAAATATTGTACTATTTTTTAATAGTTAATTTTATTTTAAAAGATAATTAAGATGAATTAACAATTATTGATTTTCCTTTTATGCAGTGTAACATTTCATGAGAGCGGTTTGTGAAGACAATTTTATTTATTTGAATTTAAGATCTTTCAACAATTATGAAAATTTCAAGGTAAAGTAGTATAATATACTGCTAATTTCACAACTCGAACCCTTCCTTCTTAGCTCCCAACCACCTAAGATTTTAAGTTAAGAAAAATCATACATATATATTTTTTTTCCTTTTGTTTTAGAAACCTTAGTCCAGTTTGCAATATATATATATATATATATATATATATATATATCACGATATATGCAACAAAAAGTTTGAGATAGTGGATTTGTATTCAATTTTCCTTACGTTATTAACGAGCTGCATTACACAGTTACGTGGTCCTTCCGTGTGCAAAACGAAGACAAAACTTTTTAGCCGACACTCAGTTTGCAACGAAGTTTCATAGTGTGTATTTTCTTAGTCATTTCTCAATTTCGTTTACCGCGCTTTATAAAGTGAAACCCGGACCTTCACCACTCATCAGTCTCATTTTATTTATATAAAAAAGAGCTAACAGTCTCATTTTCACTAGAAGAGTAGTTGCAAACAAACCCCAAAAGCTCAGCAATCTGCTTTTTATTCTTTTTACTTTGTTTTGTGTCTCTTTGAGAGAGAGAGAGAGAGAGAGAGAGAGAATGGAACGTCTTTTGCCACCAGAGGTGGAGAATTCGTCTGCGCCATGGAAGGGAGAGATAGGGGGAAACAATGGGAGCAAAATGGAGGCTCCTTTGTCCCTAGACGTGGAGAAAAAGGACATGTCGTCGTCTATGTCAAGGAGGAGAGAGAGAGGGGCAAACTCTGAGAGCAAAACGGAGCCTCTTTTGCCACCAGAGGTGGAGCATTCGTCTGCGCCGTGTAAGGGAGAGATAGAGCGAAACAATGGGAGCAAAATGGAGCTTCCTTTGTTCCCAGTTATGAAGAAAAAGGACATGTCGTTGTCCATGTCAAGGAGGAGAGAGAGAGAGGCAAACTTTGAGAGCAAAGCGAAGCCTCTTTTGCCACCAGACGTGAAAGGCACGGTGGAGGAAAACATTGAGAGCAAAATGAAGTCTCCATTGCCACTAGAAGTGGAGAAAAACTACATGTCGTCTAATACATGGAAGACAAATCTGCAAGATTTCCCTGCATTGCCTGAAAGAAGGGATGGTGAACATAGCTCCTTCACTCTGCGCCATCCTCTTCGTACCCCAAGTAAGCCCAATTCACAAATTTTATGTACGTATAATATTATTGATAGGGAGGTGTTTATTTCTGTGTGTTTTGCCACAAGACGTGAAAGGCATGGTGGAGGCAGACTTTGAGAGCAAAACAGAGCCTCTTTTACCTCAAGACATGAAGGAGGGCATTGTGGAGGCAGACATTGAGAGCAAAATGGAGCCTCTTTTGCCTCAATACATAAAGGAGGGCATGGTGGAGGCAGACATTGAGAGCAAAACAGAGCCTCGTCTGTCATCAGCCGTGGAGAAAGAGGACATGTCATGGAGGATAAATCTGGAAGAGTTCCCTGAATTGCCTGAAAGATTGGATGCTGAACATGGCTCCTTCATTCTACGCTTTCTTCGTACCCCAAGTAAGCCCTCTTCACAATCACAAATCCTTATGTTTGTAATATGAATGCACGGATACAACAAAATTGGCAATGTTTCTGAATGATGGAGTCAGAAGGCTTTAGTGAATAACTTTAGATAACCTGACAGCTTTGAATCCCTGTTGGAGTTTTGGCTAGGTACTTCACATATTTCCTTTAATTTTCAGTTTTTTTTAGTCATAATGTATCAATGTTTTATTATTCTTTAACATACCTGATGTTCTTTGGGAAAATGAAACATGAATAGTTGATGACTTTGGATGCTTTCATTCACCTCCTTGTCCATTATTATAGTGATGAATGTAATGTGAAAGTTGTACTCTTTGGCCGTAGGGAAACAACGCAAGGTCGATGATTACTACAAGAAACAAAAAAGGCTACTTGAAGGGTTTACTGAGATAGATACCATGATAGAAACAGGTTGTGCCCCTGGAAATCTAACAGAGGTTGGTTATTCTGCACTCGGAGCCCCCAATAACTAAAAAACTTTCATATATTTCTTGTGAGATTTTATAGGTTTTGTTTTAATTGTATTTCCACCCCAGCTTGATGATTTTAAATGTATGTGCATTATAGTGGTGTTAAATGGAAAATTTTGGAACAAAACAAGAAGGAAATTTCTGAGTTTGATTATAGAAATAAATTGAATGACTACTATTTGTGATCATATTTCTTCCTCTATGACACATTTGTTTCCTTGTGAACCTGTTTGATAAAAGTTTCAAGCTCCCCTTATATGTCAACACAACCCACCACACCCCCTCCCCCCCCCCCCCTTCACCACACACACACCTCTACTGGGAACCCAAATTATGCTATATAGGCATACAGACATAATTCTTGTAATCTTCTAATAATTGTTGTAATTCCATCATTTCAATTGGTTAGTTAGTTGAGAATTAAGCACATGTAACACATTTAACACGTGGCTAATTCTTAGAGCACATACAAAAATAGTTAGCCAATCATCTTGAGCCATGTGAGTCAATTAATTTAGAGTTAGCCTCCTATAAACACATAATTTTAATTCTCAATTAGGTATTAAGTCAATTAATCAAATTGTTGCGTGGTGCATTTTTTTCTCTCTTAATAATTCTTTGTAGATTGACTACCTTGAATATATTCAAATTCCATGCTATTTCCATTCATCCCCATTAGGAACCACTAATTTCCTAACAAGTGCTATCAAAGCCATCAATCTTGAGATGATTGAATCTGTTGCATTGCATCAAAGTTACACGGAGTTACCAAAATCAAAGGTTGAGATTCTTTTATGTGGCTTCTCAAGTCTATGATTTCTTTACTCTTGACAACACTCTACCACATTTCAAGCCGTCCTTTTATCACATGGATGTAATTCATTTCAGGGGGTTGCAGATCTCTTATACTACCTTTGATCAACAGAACGGAATGACCAAAAAAAGAAGTGAAGTTAGAAAGCCGTATGATAGGTGGTAACTATCTTGCCTATTATGAGTTGGGTGCTTTAACCATTCAGACATGAATGCTTAGCAGGGATCCTCTTACATGGTGAATAACCAAATTCCAATTGAAATGAAATCCTTAGGATAAATCAATGCAATTTAGGAATACTCAATGAAAGGACATCAATTCAAATCCTGGATTTTCGATTCCTCTTATCACATGGAGGGAAAGGCGTAGAAATGGATTCAAGAAGCGGAGGCATTGGGATTCTGCACCAATTGGACGGAGTTTTATGTAGTCTACAAGATTGCTTTGCACCAATGGAGAGGCTACCACTGAGCAACACACAGCTTGACTGGTCATTGACATTAGCCAAACTCATGCTTCACTAAATGGGGCTACTCATGTAATTAAGGATGAAGACATGGACCAAACAAACATGCACGTTGGTGGCACTCAATTGACTGTCAGCGTGGTGGTCTAGGATTTATATCCAGTAACTCCTGATTGCTTCCTAGAACTGTCTTGGGGTGTCCGAGTGCTGTTGGAGTATGTAAGTTTCACAGATTGTTATTGCAGGAAGTTTGTATACATGTGCAGATGTGTGCTTCACGGTTGAAGATGCAATCACCACTCAGCGAGCTAAGGACTTCTTAATTGGTTGGTATGTGGATTCCTAGATTTATGGAGATTATCCTGATGTAAGAAAATAATCGTAGGCTCAAGAATTCCAGTCTTCACCAATCTTGAATTAAATCAGGTTAAGGGTTCATTTGACTTCGTAGGAGCAAATTACTACAACTCATTGTACGTCAAGGATGACTCCAGAAAACTAAACAAGGAAGTCAGAAGCTTTGATGCAAACATGGCAATAAATTTGATTTCCATTCAAAATGATACATCTTTACTTGATTATCTAATTATGCAGTGGGCTTTGCATGAAGCCATGAACTGATGGTTTATTTCAAGCAAGTTTATGGAAATCCTCTTATTCACATTGGTGAGAATGGACAGCGAACACGTTGCAATTCATCATTGGAAGATGAGCTAAGGGTTCAAGATGATGTTTGGTTCCAACTTAAGAAGAAGCAATGTGTGAATAGGATGGTCAAGATGTCATTGGAATATTGGAAGATGAGCTAAGGGTTCAAGATGATGTTTGGTGCCAACTTAAGAAGAAGCAAGGTGTGAATACGATGGTCAAGATGTCCTTGAAATATTGGTTTTGTGGCCGGCCACCCCCTCATGAAGATGCCACTCAATAACACCACTTTCTAAGTAAGTGTTTTGAGGGGGAGAGAAATGTTAGGAACCCCAAATTATGTTATAGGAATATCAATATGTTTCTTGCAATCTTCTAATAATTGTTGTAATTTCATCTTTTCAAATAGTTAGTTAGTTAGTTAGTTAGGGATTAAGCACATGTAACACACTTAACACATGACTAATTCTAAGAACACATATGCTAAAATAGTAAGTCAATCATCTCGAGTCACATTGGCCAATTAGATTAGAGTTAGTCTCCTATTAATACATGATTTTAATTCAAAATTAGGCGCGAAATGAATAAACCAAATTGTGGCTTTTGTGCAATACTTTCTCTCTCTTTCCCTCTTAATAAATTTTTTGGAGGGTGACTACCTTCAATATGGTCAGATTCCATGCAAATCCCCATCCATTTCCATACAATTCCCATTTATCCTTTTTAGTAACCAATGGGTTCCTAGCACCCCCAAAAAAAACAAAAAGCAAAAATCTTTTCAACTAAAATCTGTCTTGGAAAACAGAAACTGATTTTTTTTTAATCTATTTACGCTTTATCAGGATGAGATGAAGCAGTTGGCGAAGAGTGTGAGGATGGCTATCTATGTAACAAACACAGCTAACATCGTGCTCTTTGCAGCAAAGATTTTTGCTTCTATTGAGAGCAAATCATTGGCGGTTATTGCCTCAATCTTGGCTCCACTCTTTGATCTCTTGTGGGGATTTATATTGTGGTTTACATCTCATGCTATGCAAAACCCAAACCGGCATCGGTATCCAATTGGAAAGAAACGGATGCAGCCAGTGGTAAGTCATTCAACCCAACAATTGTGAGGGTGCATTTGGAAACACTTTAATAGTTGAATTTAAGCCTCTCTCTTCCTGCAAACAGTTTAATAGGTTGCATGCTTCCCTTTTTTTCATTTCACTTTCAGCAATCCTTCTTGTGATCAATAAGGTAAATAAATATTTTCAACCATTGCTGGTGTTGCCTCAACTGTATCTTATTCCACAAATGCTAGAGGGAAAAGCAATAAATAAACATTTAATGGTGTTAGGGTACAGTTTTACTTTTATTCTATTACAAGCAGTTTGACATTAATGTAAATGCTTGCCTAAAGATTTCATCAGGTCATGCTTTAGACTCTCATTTTGTTATGGAAATATTGAGCTTAGAGTCTTTTGAGTTTGCAAAAAAGAGAAAAAGGTTTTTGGCAGGACTTGTTAATTGACAATCTGCAGGGGACCATTGGCTTTTTGCTTCTGCATATCAAGGTAGGAATAGACACTTTGGAATAACATTTTTTTTTTTTTTTTTTGGTGATAAATTGGAAAATTGGTCAAACAATCTACACTTGGGAATAAATAGCATTGGTTTTGGGCTTAGTTTTTGAATGTAATATCAAGGGGACAATGATTTATGGGGATATGGACCCAAGGCAAGCTAATAATCGCATCAGATATGCCCAGACTCTGTTTTAACACTTTTGCTATAATTCATCATATTGAACTTGCAGGGAATCATTATTTTTGGATCTTTCGGATTACAAGTACTGTTTCAGGCAGCTCAACAATTCATTACAAAGGTATGCAACTTTGATACTATTAGCTTCAACCTAACTTAATTAAGGATATAGATGGCGGTGAGCACAGGACTGGGACACATTTTAACCATTGAATTTGAGAAGGTTTTAAAGATTAGCCCCCTTCTTGATGTCTTGTCAGAACTCAGAGCTCCAATCTTTCCTTAGTCATTGGTACTTTACAAAAAGGTTGGCATAGGTTTTGAGGTACTACCCAAATGTATTAGGTTCTAGTTAGATCACAGTCTGAGTTGATGGATACACTTATCATTCTAAAGTTCTATATTGTATTCATTTACAAAATCAGTGATTAATATAATCTTCATTTTATGTGCTGATTACAGTCTGTGCCTGAAAAGGATCCTCAGAAGGAGAAATGGATAATTGGAATAATGACATCTGTAACTTTGGTGAAGTTTATGCTCACGGTCTATTGTCGAAGGTTTAAAGATAAAATTGTTAGAGCCTATGCTGAACATCATTTTTCTGATGTTAAAACCAATTTGATCAGTTTGGCAGCAGTCGTCCTGGCCAGTCGATACTATTGGTGGATTGATCCTACTGGAGCTATTATAGTGAGTTCAATGCAACTGACTTGTTTTTTTTCAAATACCTGACCCATCTCCCCTTTTTACTGTACTGTAGATAATTGGGTTCAGCTACTCTACTGGTTTTTAATAACTTTTCTTTCTTAAAACCATCACAATTACCACTTACTGTTTTTTGTATAAAAAAATTTGCTATTTCCACTCTCTCTCAAGTGATATTCCACTTCCACTCTGTGCCTTGACATGGATCTATAAGTGGCATGAGGATGGAATTCTTCTTGGCTCCTTGGAATTGAACCTTACTCTTATCTTATTACAATGATTTCTTGAATCTGTGATGCAGATACTATTATATACAATGAATACATGGAAGAAGACGTTCTTTGAGAATTTATTTGCCCTAATTGGAAGGACAGCACCACCTGAATTTTTGGGAAAGCTAACATATCTGATATGGAACCACCATGAAGATATCAAGAAAATTGACACAGTAAGAGCATACACATTTGGTTCTGAACATTATTTTGTGGAGGTTGACATAGTTTTGCCACAAGACATGGTTCTGAGCAAAACGCATGACATTGGTGAGACACTGCAAGAGAAGCTGGAGCAACTCCCTGAAGTTGCGAGAGCTTTTGTGCATATAGATTCCGAGTATACTCACAGGCCTGAGCACAAGACCATGGTTTGATGACAAAGATGATGATGACAATTGTAATGACCAGAGCTCAGCCTTGCTAGAGCACAAGGGCCTTCAAATAAGTTGCTGATTTAATTAATATGTGATGCAATATTTTATTGTAATGATAAGTATACAATTTACCATCTAATGGCTTAACTCCACTAATCATGAAGTATCTCTCTTATTTATTTAGTTGGCCTGAACACTACCACGGTTTGATGAAGATGACAATTGTACTGATCAGAGCTCAGCCTTCGACAATGATGATGATGACAATTGTAATGATCGGAGCTCAGCCTTGCCAGAGCACTGTCAAGATACTACAAAGAAGAATAGCAAGGATCAGGACGAATTACAAGATCAAGGGAAGAAGGAAGTCCACAACTCTGCTTAAACGACAGTGAGCAGAGTTTGTATGGTTGTTCTTATTCTGTCCTATACGATGTGTAGTTTTGTATTATTGTGTATAGCTTTAGTAACTAGCATGTGGACAACACGTGGGTAGTTGCTAGTTCTGTTAGTTAGGATTGGAGGGTAATCAGTTACTTAGTTAGCTCTTTCAGTTTCCTCTTTTCTTTTACTTGTGTATATATATACAGAGCACGATAACTCTTATTCATTCAATACAATATACATAAATTCATCAATTCCATATATTTTTTTTTCTATTTTCCTAGTATAGTATCAAAGCAATTTTTGGCTTTTGCTTAAGTTTCTCAAAATTCCCAATTCTTTTTCCTCAAAAGTTAGGGTTTTTTTCATCAGAATCTTGAAGCTTTATCAATGGCTTCCTTTGGTTCTACAAGCATCACCATTGATGAATCGCATCCTTTCTTTCTCCATCTTGCTGAGAGTCCTAGTGAGATATTAGTTTCACAACCATTGATTGTAGGTGAGAACTATTCTACATGGGCACGTTCTATGGAGAGAGCTCTCAGGATCAAGAGCAAGTTCTGGTTGATTGATGGATCAGTTTCTCTGACCTCAGCCATGGAGAAAGTTCCTCTCTTGGTTCAAAGTTGGGCACGATGCAATGATATTGTGGTTTCTTGGATCATCAATTATGTTTCTCCCAAGATTGCCACAAGCATGGTGTATCGTAAAACTGCTAAGGAAGTTTGGAATAAGCTTTAGAGCATGTTTTCCCAAGGTAATGGACCTAGGGTTTATCAATTGCAAAAGGATCTAGCAAGTTTTTCTCAAGGTGAGCTCTCTTTGACTGAGTATTTCACCAATCTTACAATTCTGTGGAATGAATTACAGAATTATAAACCACTTCCTACCTATTCTTGTGAGAAGTGTGTGTGTAATGTGAATGAGAAGATCTCTTAGATTCATCACAGAGAAGCTGTTATGCAATTTTTGATGGGTCTCAATGACTCTTTCTTTCATGTCTGAGGGCAAATTTTATTGATGGATCCTATTCCATCTGTTGAGAAAGTGTTCTCTTTGTTGATTCAAGATGAGAAGCAAAGATCAATTGGGCAAGGCAGCAGCAACAATGGTCCTTTTGTGGAGTCCACAGCACTTGTAGCAAAGACCATGAACCTTGATTCCAAGTTCTTCAAGAAAGGCAAGGAGAAGCCCACTTGTAGCCATTGTGGTTTGCGTGGACACACCATGGATAAGTGTTACAAACTCCGTGGTTATCCTCCTGGCTACAAGACCAAGCCAAGGGCTAATCAAGTTTAATCCTTTGATGTTGTTCAAGACTCAGCTATTACCACTCAGCAAGATTTTCCTTTTACAATGGAGCAATGTTAGAAATTACTTGCTATGATTGGAAGGAATGAGACTCAGACCAACATTGTTGCCATGGCAAATAATGTTGCTTTCAATCAAGCTTCATGTTCTCAGTCCACACCCCGAGCAGGTAATCTCAAGCACCCCATATTTTCTACTAAACTTGTGAACAGAACTACCTTTGGTGTTGATGGTTAGGTCATGGACATAGGTGCAAGTGATCATATATTTTGTTCTATATCTCTTTTTCAATCTTATACCACTGTCTCTCATTGTGTTGTGGAATTGCCAAATGGTGAATCAGGACATGTCACTCACATTGGCATTGTTAAACTCTCTAATTCCCTTATTCTTGATCATGTTCTTTGTGTTCCTTCTTTTTCATTCAATCTGTTGTCTGTGAGCCAACTTACTCAAAGATTGCCCTTGTGTCTTGTTTTTTTATCCCAATATTGTTTCATTCAAGACCTTTCATGTTAGAAGATGATTGGAGTGGGTGAAGCCCATAATGGTTTGTATCTGCTACAGAAAAGCACTTCCAGGACTACACCTTCTCTGTCAAATCATCTTTCCATTCACAAGTTTCCTAAATCAGCTTGTTCTTCTTTTGTTTTTCACAAAGACATGTCAATCCTATGGCATTTTAGATTAGGCCATCCATCTTTGAGTAGAATGTCAGTTTTACAAAGTGTATTACCTTCTTTTTCTACTCAATGTACTGATGTTTGTACCATCTACCCTTTAGCTAAGTAGAAAAGATTACCATTTCCTTCTCACAATAATATGTGTAATGAACATTTTTCCTTAATTCATGTGGATGTTTGGGGTCCATATTCTATTTGTACTCATGATGGTTTCAAATTTTTCCTTACAATTGTTGATGATGCTACCAGATCTACTTGGGTGTACCTTATGAAATCAAAATCAGATGTTAAACATCTTTTACCTTCATTTTATACCATGGTTTACACCCAATTTAACACTGGAATTAAATCCATCAAGTTTGACAATACCCTTGAATTTTCCTTAACTGATTTTTATAGTGCTCATGATATTGTGCATCAAAAGAGTTGTGCATATACACCACAGCAGAATTCTATGGTTGAAAAGGAAGCACCAACATCTTTTGAATGTTGCCAAATCACTTAAACTCCAATCTAACCTTCCTTCTGCCTATTGGGGTGACTGTATTCTTACTGCCACCTACCTTATCAATAGGTTGCCTGTCCCTTTGTTACACAACAAGTCCCCTTTTGAACTCCTTTTTAATAAACAACCCTCTTTTGATCATCTTAGAGTGTTTGGATGTTTATGTTTTATCTCTACTCCTTCTGTTCATAGATTGAAATTTGACTCTAGAGCATTGCCTTGTGTCTTCCTTAGTTACCCCTTCAATATGAAAGGTTACAAAGTCCTCAGTCTACATACTAGGAAGATTTCTATTTCTAGAGATGTCATTTTTCATGAATCAATCTTTCCTTTTTCTCCATCCTATACATCCTTGTTGTTTAATTCTCCTCCTTTATCAATTCCTTTACTTGCTTCTTGTAATCCTAACTTTGATGTTTCCCCTATTACTGAGTTTGTTTCTGCAAGTACACCTCTAAGTACTTCACATAGTCCTTTTGAATTGAAGGACTTGGGTGCCTTAAAGTTCTTTTTGGGTCTTGAAGTGGCAAGAACAACAAATGGCATCAGCTTGTGTTAGAGGAAGTACATATTAGATCTATTGAGTGATACTGGCATGTTGGGGTGTAAACCAGCCAAGATTCCAATGGATCCTAATGTCAAGTTCAATAAGTATGAAGGTAAGGCTTTTCAAGATCCAAACTCTTATAGGAGATTGATAGGAAGGCTTTTATACTTAACTATAACTAGACTAGATATCATTTTTGTTATGAATTGTTTGAGTCAATTCATGGCACATCCTAGAGAGCCACATCTATATGTAGCCAATAAGGTACTGCAGTACCTCAAAGGAACACCAGGTCAGGGCTTGTTCTTTTCAAGCAAATCAGACCTGCACCTGAAGGCATTCACAGATGCAGATTAGGCTTCCTGTCCTGACACGAGAAGGTCTGTGACTAGGTTTTGTGTATTTCTTGGTGAATCTTTAGTCTCCTGGAAATCTAAAAAAGCGACAAACACTTTCAAGATCCTCGGCAGAATCAGAGTATTGAGCCATGGCAGTAGCTGTTTGTGAAGTCATTTGGCTTTTGTATTTACTTAGTGATCTTCAAGTCAAGCATCCTCAGGCAGCTTATCTCTTCTGTGACAATCAAGCAGCTCTTCATATTGCCGCAAATCCGGTCTTCCATGAGAGGACAAAGCATATTGAGATTGATTGTCACCTAATGAGGGATAAGGTTTTTAAAGGATTCATTAGAATGCTATGTGTTATGACAAATTCTCAAATTGCAGATTTGTTGACAAAGGCTTTAAATGCTCATCAATTTGCTTTTCTTGTGTCCAAGTTGAATATGGTCAACATTCATGCCTCTCTTCTACTTGAGAGGGGGGGGGGGGGGGGGGTTGTCAAGATACTACAAAGAAGAACATCAAGGATCAGGACGAATTACAAGTTCAAGGGAAGAAGAAAGTCCACAACTCTGCTTAAACGACAGTGAGCAGAGTTTGTATGGTTGTTCTTATTCTGTCCTATACGATGTGTATTTTTGTATTATTGTGTATAGCTTTAGTAACTGGCATGTGGATAGCACGTGGGTAGTTGTTAGTTCTGTTAGTTAGGATTGGAGGGTAGTTCGTTAGTTAGCTCTTTTAGTGTCCTCTCTTTTTTTTCTTTTTTATTCGTGTATATATATACAGAGCACTGTAACTCTTATTCATTCAATACAATATACAGAAATTCATCAATTCCATATATTTTTTCTCTGTTTTCCTAATAAGCACAAGGGCCTTCAAAATTCAAATGGGTTGCTGATGGCTTAACTCCACTAATCATGAACTATCCCTCTTATTTATTTGCTAGGCCTGAACACAAGACCACAGTTTGATGATGATGACAATTGTACTGATCAGAGATCAGCCTTTGACGATGATGATGATGGCAATTGAAATGTCAAAGCTCAGCCTTGCCAGAGCACAAGGACCTTCAAAGTTCAAATGGGTTGCTGATTTAGTTAACATGTGATGCAATATTTTTGTAATGACAAGTACAAAATTTACCATCTAATGGCTTAACTCCACTAATCATGAAGTATCCCTCTTATTTATTTTGTAGATGGAGATTCATTAAATAGTTGATTTTGTCCATAATATGCAACCATTTTTCTTTCAATGCAAGATGATAAAATTTTGGATTGCATTAGTTTACCCTTCGGGTCAAACTTCATTCTAGTCATGCTAATGCAGAAATCCTTCATTTATTTTTCTTGTCAATTTAATTATGAAAGTTATGGAAGCAATAACCTCTAGCTTTACTTGAGGCATTTTCTTTACTATTGTGTCACTATTGATTCTCTGCTTGTGGCTGCCAATAGTGTTTGTTCTGCCATGACTTAAAATGAATAGTCTAGACTACCTATCTTTTAGTTCCATCCAATCTTCTTCCAATTTATTAGTCTAACAACATCCATTTAGGCTGCCAGATTCATAAGTTCAAGATATTAACTCTTATCTTTTTCACAATTGTTAATCCATTGTTCTATTTCATACAAAATTTTAGTGAAACTACAATGCAGATAACTTCACATACAATGAGTATTTGATGAAATGCAGTGACCGAGCATGTCTAGCTTATGGTATTCTCACACGCACATACCAAAAGGGTACATTGAGGACTGAACAAAGACATGAAAAATCACATGTTTTATACACACACACACACAACACACATTTTAAGTAGAAGAGAGTGATTCGAACCCTTGATGTCTTTGTTAAAAACACCAAAAAATGTCATTTTGACTTTGGCTGCAACTAGATATTACACCTGGAAATATAGTCTTTTTTGGCATGAAGTATATGAAGCATTGTATGATTTGGTAGCAGGTATGTCCATGTTAACAGTGAAACAGAAGTCGTGCAGCAAAAACAAACTGATTATGAGATTAGGACAAAAGCTTTGTTATGTCTTGTTTTGTTTTGTTTAAATGTCTTTTCTACAAATATCATCTTTTCTGGGGTATCAATATCAATTGATTGTCTAAAAAGTGTGCTAGAGTTTATCCATTAATTGGAAGTGAGAGTTTATTACTCTTAATATTCACTCACAAAATATGAATGAATAGAAGGGGTGCGTCCTTGCCCAACTGTCTTTCTCTGTGGCTCTACGTACTTGTGGATAACTTAATTGCATTTTGAATTCCACTACTGATCTAAATTGATAAAATAACCAGCAAATTATTCACAATTATAAAAAGGGAAAATTACATTTGAAACCCTACAGAAGAGGGATATAACAAATCAAATCCTATTGTTCTATAACTATTCAAGTAAACACTATTTTTTTTTTTTTTCTTTTAATGTTAAGATTTTAATAATTAAGCTGATTGGAACTCATGATTGCATAAGTCAGATTATGTTCCTTTACTACCTACATCTCTTTGTTCCTACATATGTAGGTGCTGTGTATGATGATGAGTGGTAGTGGTTGAACCTTTATATCTAGAATTATTCTTTAGTCCCTTAACTTTCATGTCAATTGTCAAATTAATCCTTAATGCTTGATTTTTGTTAATTTAGTCCTTCACTTTGTTAAATTAAGCAAATATGGTTCTTCTATCCAAATCATTTAGCAAAAACAATTGTTTCAACTTTTTTTTAATAGAAATAATATTCATCGAACAACAAGATTTCCATAGAAGAACTAGATTGACTTCATTTTGACTGAGTGAGGCTAAACTGATAAAAATTAAAATTTTGAAAACAATTTGAGAATTAAAGTAAAACTCAAGGGAGTGAATCAAATTTAACCAAAAACTAAACAAAAGACTTGTTGTAGTTGCAAATATTACATAACAAGTCGAATATGAATTCTGACATATCAAAATCTTAAAAAGTTCTTAGCTGTGTATTGGAGGAGTGCTATGAACAACAAAAGACAAGCCTTATGAGTAACCAAGTTTTGCTAGGAAATCAGTTGTTTGATTTCCTTCATGGTAGGAATGAAGTAGCTCTAGATACTATAACAAGCTCATGAGAGATTTGCAATCTATAACAATAGAAGAATAGAAATCATGAGCAGACAAGATGCCTTTTCATTTCACTTGAAATAGAAATAGTTTTTTTTTTTTTTTTTAATGGTTAAAAACCGTACCGAATGTCATGTCATTTAAAATTTTAAATAATGTTAATCTTAAATTATATGACACTGGATTCACCATCTTATTTATAATAGTTAATTTGAATCATGAAATGAATCAATTTCATATGGAGAGGATCCTAATAGACTGGTACTATTAGTCAAAAAGTGTATAACAAGTTTAGCATAGGTTCAACTAACAAATGGGCGAGAAAGCTAATTGAAGATCATCTATAATTGCTCATAAGTCCATAATGCAACTAAAACATTGATTGCCCAAGTAATTGGGTCTGGAGAACCTACTACCAACATCCTTTGTGATCATGAATTAAGCTCCTCACTACTTGCTGACTCTGGAATTTGGATTTCTTCAGGAAGAACCATCAATAATTAAATATATAAGCATTTAACTAAGTTAACTTGGACGTGACTTTAATTCATTTTAAAAAATTAACCTCTAGATATAAGGTTTGTGATAAATGATATTTGCTAAATGATTGATATTTTCTAAGGCTACAACTAATTTTGTAGCATCCACTTCTAATGATAGTTCTTTATTATCAGATTAAGACACTAATCAGTTTTTGGTGTAAGTGCTATTGAACCTCAAATCTCTTATCCAACTCTTAGAGACTTTACTAGTTGAGCTAACTGGAACCCGCAAAAGAAGAGAATTTGATTAACAAACAATAGTTGCGATTGAGCTGGTCCAAATAATTCATGGTGGGTATTTCATATTCTGAAATTTTTCCAAGTGGTTATTGATTTAAATGCATAATATTAACTATTTGGTTTATTTTTCTAGTGAGATTTTTTTTGTTGTTGTTGTTGTTGTTGTTGTTGTTGTTGTTGTTTGGCTTCTTCCTTCTGGTGGTCACTATGATTAGGGAGCCAGAGATTGGCCGTAGGATGGGGGAGACGGGGATTTTTTTTTGGGATTCTTTGACTTCTTTCCTTTCATCATTTATTTTAGTTTAATGGAATTAATTAAGGTGAATGGAAAATACTAAAAATATTACAAGTTTTTTTTTTTTTTTTTTTGAGAATATATTACAAGTTATATTACATAAAATTTACAAATTAATATAATAAAGAATGTGATTGGTTCATATATATATATATATATATATATATATATATAAATGTGATTGGTAACTTTTTGTACCTGTAAGGCTACTTGGTGGAGTGATGGTGTGGTATAATTTTGGTTTTTTATTATAAAGGGAATGTGAAGGTTTAGAGAAATTCTAGAACCACACATTTTACAACTATTTTATGTGATAGACTATTTGTTACTTTCACATAGATTTACAATTTTTTCTCCATCACTTACAATCTAACACATTAAAGTTGTGGCCCAAAAATGTGTGGTCCTAGATTTTTTGAAGGTTTAAAGATGTTTTTTTATTTTTTTTGTGGTTGGGTGTGTTATCTTACTCTTATGGTTTGTATGAGCGGTCTCATACCCACATAAAAAGAGATAGCTATGAGGAGTGAAATGCATGACCTTTGGGAAACATACACAAGGCATGACTAGCTCACTTGGTGGTATGAGTTTTTGTATCGTTTCATATGATGCTTGCAGGAGTTGATTGGTTCAAATAGTGACACTTCAACTAATGTGTTGTGCCCACAACAATAACTTCATAAAGGCCTTGATGTTTTACATGGTATTGCCTTTACTGTCATATAACGTGGGATCGATGAATCCACATTGAAGACCATCTTTTCTTATTCATTAAAAAAAAAAAAAAACCCTACCAGCTTAACTAACACCACATGGGCAATGATAAATTTTTCTAACAAGTTTATATATATTTTTTTCTTTGAGAAGAAACTTTAGAACTAGAGAGACATATTCTAACATATGTTGAAGAAGTTATACGGAGGTCTTAATAACGGAAAAATATACCTTGTTATGGTTATATGTATCTTCTCACTCATAGTAGGTAGGTTGTAGGACCTATCTGTTGTGAGTGAGAAGATACATATACTCGTAACAAGGTATACCTTCTCCTTAATAACAATCTAGAAATTGGTCTGAATATCTTTACCTAGATAGATACGCTATAAAGTTGAAATATCTCCATCACCATTGTAGATAATGTCCAAATGCCCACCAGTCATTATCAGGTGGTGCAAAATATAGCCGAGATACCAAGCAAAGTCCTCACCAGTAGTGACCAACAAGCCAAAAATTCCTAATTCCTTTACAAATGGGGCAAATCTTATTGTCACCTTAAAGTTCCAATGGTCATACAAAGAAGCATAATATATTCGGTTCGGTTGTATACAATTTGACACAGATATACAGACCTTTTGTTGGAGTACTGTTATCTTAGACTTTTTTTTATAATAGTTTTATATATCTGCTCTATAAATTTAATATGATTCAAACCTTACGAAACTTGGCCTTTTTTATTTTTAAGTCTAAGATAATTTTTTATTTTAAGGATGAAGTCTAAGAGAATAATTATAATTGAGCACTCATATCATGCCATCCAACGTTTGACCTTGTTGGCAGTGGCAGCAACACACCCCACACCAGACATCATGGTACGAGAAAGTTTGGTGCTTATGAGTATTATTTCAGCAATATTTATTACCTTTGATGAGTAGTTGGTATTATTATTTCAGCAATATATATATATATATATATATTTGTATTTTGTTTTAATACACATTTAATAAATTTTGAATCTAATAAATCTTTTGAGTTTGTGTTAGTTCAACTGGTAAATTATTTTATAATGTAAAGAATTGATTGCTGTCTTATCCTAATAATAAGTAGCAATTATTATAGAACAAGAGGATCTGAAGTCTTATCCATCTACAAAACATCCTATCTATCTTGTTGTTTCAAGATGAAAAACTATCATATTTTTATCTCACAAAATATCTAAGACCATATACCGTTTTTCACACCATTTGTTACAATTATCATTTGTGGCTAATTGTAAGCAATGGAGAAAAAATGATGAGTAAATATGAAAGTGACAGACAACTAATCACAATTTACTACAAAATAATTGTGAAAAAGAGTCTAGTAAAAGTTGTAATTATAGAATAACTCTTTATCTAATTCTTACAAGACGAGATATTGTCTTATGAATTAGAAATCACTAGGAAAATGCTTGCTTTCTTTTAAAAACAGTGAGTTACAGGACAGTGTTTAGTAAACCACAAAATCAAGCTAGCTAACACAATAAAATACATATTGTCGCAGCAAACTACATCCCTTCCAAACTCAAAATTTTAAAACACACATCCCTTCCAAGATTATTATTTTTATTTATTTTAATTTTAGTATTCTCATATGCATGTTATCACAACAAACTAGTTTTAACTAGCAAAAATATCATATGCTCTGGCCTACTTTGTGGAATCCAGCTTTCAAATAATCTATTGAATCACTGTTCTCTTTATATGTAGTTTTTGTTTTTTTGCTGACCTTTTTTTTATGAAGATGATAGTGTGAGATTATGTCACACATACTTATCTCTAAACATCTCTTCAAACTTTAAAGTTCTTAAGGCACCAATAGGATTTTAAAGTTTGGAGAATCATTGTTGATAAAGGGTGCCTTTCATTGTCTATTGAGAACAGAGAATTATTGATGCCAGCTTATAAATCATTTAGATACTTTGAAGTAGGATGTTTGCTTATAAAACATGTTACACGTGCTATATATATGTACAGAAAACTCTCACATATGAACTATGCATGTATAACACAAACTTACAGTATAATTCACTTGAAACGACATGCTACTAATGATTTTCAGCATCAAAATTGGGTTCAGGCTTCTGTGGCAGCAGTGGTAGCAATCTTTGTGGCACTCTAGTCTTGTGTGCACCATTTTGTCGCAAGGTTCGAAGTGCATTTGCAGCAAACCTTGATGCATAAATAGTAGCACCAAGACTTGGCGAGGTCCCAGCTTCATTTACCAAAGCATCTTGCAGTCTGTCTTCTGCTTCACGCAAAGACTTATCAAGCTTTCTCTTACATACCGGCGCCAAGCTACTTGGATAAAACAGGCTCCCCACGTCCTCCATTGTAGGGAGTAGAACCTCGAAGTCATCATCGCAAAAATGCATTATGAGGGCTAATCAAAGCGCTCATCAGAGTTTTAATAGCCATTATTGCTTTCTTTTGATTATACATTTTCAAATTTCTTCCAAGCTAGTAGCATCAATGCTCCATCCTAACAGTACCAAAAAATGTTGCTTCAAGTTAATTCTATTAAAGAAAAAAAAACAATGTGACTTGCTTTTATGTAAGGAAAACCTGTCAAATCTATAGATTTTAATTGGATGATTAGATTATACTGTTCTAAAATTGAAGCAAAAATTGATGGTCCTCAATTCCCGCACGATGTGCGGTGCAATTTATTATTAAAATTTTCCAATATTTCAATAAGTTTGTCAAGAATATTGTAGGTTAATTGGTTGGCTCCTCAATTTCCAATGGAGATATTCATGATTCATATCTCCAAACTATCATGTATAAAAAAAATTTTGAATAAATTTTCTTGTAAAAAATTGTAATCTTGAGTTATTTTATAGACAAAATAGAAATCATACTATATATATGCGTGTGTTCAAATTGAAAATTGCATGATATAGTGGTTAATATAGTGGTTAATTGGTTAATATAATTTTTTTAAAATTATATTAAAACACACACACACACACACACACACACACACATATATATATATATTACATGTGACTGAAAGGAGTTAGGAAATTTAAAGGACTTAATTTTTGTGTGGCTCTTGTGTCAATTGTTGTCAAAGCAACTAAACATGAGTAAGAATGTCATATTCTAAATTTATTATTATTATTCCAACTAAAAATTATCTCTTAGATAGAATTTATAAAAATAATCATATAAATTCATTTGATATAAATAATTAATGCACAACTATAGATAATTAATATAAGCATTTATTTTATTGGCTAATTTAATGAACTAATTCTTCAATATAAATGTAAACTTTGTTGATTTAGAACCCTAAATAAAGAAAACTTCAATGAATGCTCCATATGGCATAACTTCATACTCTTTAACATGAGGTATCTGCTTTTATATATATATATATATATATATATATATATATATATAATTTACTTATTTAGTTATTGACATGATATTCACACCAACAATTAGAGCTGTAAAAGCTGTTCAATATGTTGTTTTTACCGAGCTCGATCTAGCGAGTGGGTTAGGCCAATTTGGGCATAGAATCAGTTACTTTTTGAGTGAAAAGGCGTAGTCAACTTTTCACTCATTTTTTTTTTATAAATTTTTTATATTGTAAATATATAAAATAAATCATAAAATAATCAGCCTCTTTGTTTGGTATATATCGGCATTTAAAAAATAACTAGTAAGTTGTCCTTGCGATGCACATTTAATGTTGTAATGGTTTATGCAATTTTTTATGAAGAATATTGTACATATATTATAACATATTTGTTATAAAACTTTGTTATTACTGAGTTTATCATAAGAAGTAACAATTATAAATTGCAGACACATATTCATTATAATTATTTTGTTGAAGTAATCACCAAAAAATAATCAACTTTAGAGTAATATTGTATAATAAAAGTTGATAAAAGTATGGTAATTCATTCCATATTATTGATATTTGTTTTGTGATGTAATAAAAAGCTTTATTGCGAAATACTGCTTTTTTGTTTCTTGAATGCTTTGTTTTTTGAAGTATGTCGACGCTTGTAAAGCATGTTGAGGGGTATGTTATCATCATCTGTTTCCTCATCTTCAATGTTTGAAGTTTGGTCTATCCTTATTTGTTCAATTTGTGAGCTTTTATCAATTTCTCCTTTTGTAGCATCATTTGTGTTGATCATTGATGAAATGGCACTCGAAGATTCTTGGCTGGATTTTACAAAGTTTGTGCTGGTAGATTTGTTGTCACTAAGATTTTGCATAGGTATTTGCATTCATATTAAATTTGAGCATGTTATTTACATTAGAATAGTGTAGCAAAAGAAATAATATAGCATACTGGCTTGTGTTTTTTTTTTTTTTCTTCCATACCTTTTTCTCATTTGAAGGTGCATCAAAAATCTTAGCAACTAAGTAATTTTCAAAACCATCCTTTAGATTGAATTCATTCAAGCGAAGTAGAAAAATGTATTTTCTTCCTAAAATTTTCTTAAGATCAAGTGGGATTCCTTCTTCAATATCAATCTGCATATTAGGAATTTTAATTTATATTATAATCAATAGCTTTACAATAAATTTAATAATTTAAATAAGTTGTACCTTAGTTTGTTTTTTAGCAAGGTCTCCTGTAGATTTATTTAGGATTTTCTCAGCATCTTGATCAAATATGACAAAAGTTGTCTTGTTAGTTGAATCAAAACCTTCAATTTGAATCTAGTATTTTGCAATTGTATAGTAATTATAGTAAGATGAATATGTTTATAAAAAAAATTGCAAACTTTGTAGTTAATGTGCATGCCTCTAACCTTGGGATAGGCAGATTTGTTTTTGTTTCACATTTTGTGCACCAAAATGATCATAATTATGGTTTGACCTTCTTTCCACATAACACGCATAAAATATAATACCAACCCATTGTTGTATCAATGTTGCTTATTGTTGCAACACAATAGCAATTAACATCCTACAATGAACTTTGAAGTTAATATGGTTTTTTTTTAACTAAATGATGAGTCTACTTTGAAATGATTAACAAACCTGTTTCGTAAGATCCCATTCAATGCATTTGTGCTCTGGTATTGTCTTCATATTGTTTAAAGATAAATCCTCCTTTGAAAATTGCTTTGCATGTATTCTGAAAACTGTTTTGCTTGTATTTTTGGTATTTCTTGTATAGGATCATGTTTTTTTCCATTCATATCATTAAATTTTTAAAAAGGAAAAAATAATGTAAATGGCATTTTTTGAGATAAAAAAAGCTATTTATCATTTTTTTTTGTTATTAATAATTTTAAAAATATGCACCTGTCAATTATTTTAGCAACCTCAGAAATGTCAAGATATAGATATACTTTTGTTGCACTGGTTGATGACAAAGAGAATTTGCCTACAAAAATTGCAGAATACATTATAATAACCAAAATCTCATTGAATTGAAATTGAGAAAAAGGAAGACATGTTTTAATGAGAATGAGATTCTCTAAAAGTATCATTAGATTGATTTGAAAATGAATAAGTTTGAGTATAAAAAATTTATAATTGGTGATTACATTTCTCAATGTAAAATTTATAGCCTAAGATTAGTAACCAATATACTTATTAACTTGATAGTAGTACTAAATACATTAAAATTGATAGTTGGAAACATTATTTAGTAATACTTACCTCCAAATGATTTGACAATGGTCGAAGTTGCAATTAAGGCAAAAGGTCCTGGATTGTTCTTATATACATCTTCATTGATTTGCCAGACACTTGTTCCTCATAGTGAAAGCCTAATTTCTTTTCCCCCGGTATAGTTTAAATCATTGAGGATTTTTTTGTTGTTAATAACTTTTTTTTATTTATAATTGATTTTTCTATATAAACATATAATGACATCAAATCACATAAAAAATTGTGTTTTACTCTTTCAAAAGCAATTGTAGGTTGCGCAATTTTCTTGGTGCGTCATTAACTTGAGGCTCTACACACAAATCTCTTTGCATTTTAATTTACTATTTTCACCTCTTGCACTTCTAGAAGTAGTTCCAAACTATTGATTGGCTTTTGTTCACTAATATTGATATATGAGATTGAAATTGTATAGTTCTTAAGCATTTCTAGGAGACCATACCATATTATAAATTTAATATTAAAAATAATATGTAGAAAAATTGGAACTAAATCGCAATTATAGTATGCAAAATAAGGTATAATGAAAATACTTACTTTCCAAACTGATGGTATACCATTCTCTTTAATTAGCTTTGTTAGAGTATTTGTACAATTATCCTCAATGTTCATATTCAAAATATTTTTAGTATTTAATAGATTTGTGAAGCAAGCTCCCAAGCGTTCAAATATAGTATAAGGAAATTCAGCCACCCCCCCCCAAAAAAAAAAAAAAAACAAATAGTATAAGGAAAATTGCAAGAGAAAAAAGAAATCTAAAAGATTTCGTGCGATTTTTTAAATTCATATAAAATAACTTAATGTTAACTATTAACATATTTTCTCAAATCTATTAAATTATAAACCTCATTCATAAGTTTAAATACAATTCAAATAGTTCACACTAATAAGGGAAACAAATTATTTCATTTATGCGTATGCAATAAAAGTAAAAAAAAAATACAAAAAAGACTAATGTAGAGAATAAGTTTTTTTTTTTTTAAAAGTGAAATAAGGGTTGAAGGTTGACAGAATAGTTTACAATGACATATATATATATCTATCAAATTAAAAGTCTCAAAGCCCATAAAACATTCTTCTCCATGGCTTCAGCCTGTTGGCAAAATTCCAGTCACACATCATCGTAAACCCAATACAAAAACTCCAACACTAAAAATCTCAAACAACCAAAGACCCATATCCAATCACAACCCTCACAAAACCCACAATGACCTTTGACCTCTGCATCAAAATCACAAGTCGTTTACATCATTTCTAGTTTGGAGAATCTCATATGTGCATTTGAGGTGTTAAGGAACCTCATGGTTTTTGAAAAGGAATTTGAAATTAATTGTAAATACTTCATTTGTTTTGTTTTATTTGTGTTTTAATTTTTTGGTTTAACAAACAAATCAATATTTGACAGTTTTTAGAACCCTTAAACAATTGATTAAACCTAGGTAATTAGCCAAGTTGTTACTTAGTCCAATTAAACAAGTCTAGGTTATCACAATAATAAAGATCAAATCATGCAAAACAGCGGAAAATAAATAACACACGATATGATCACCCAGGAAACCAAACCGGTAAAAACCTAGGGAGGATTTGACCTAGCTATCCTCAAGGTAAACCTGAATCCACTATCTTGAAAGAATCGAAGTTCATACAAAAGGACTTACAAGCACCCATGCTCGACTTCCTAATGCTACAAACCAGTAGAACTTACTGACATGACCACGTGTAAACTCCGAATCCACGGACTCCTTCTTTCTTGAATTCTCCACCAAATACAAGCACACCCGCTTGTGTTTTCTGTAAGTTTCAATGGCAGCAACTGAATTAATCATCAAGACGTAGATAAATCTTCTCATTGAAAACCCTAAGTTTGTGTAAAGGAAAGCTCCTCTAGATCTCACAAGAGATTTACACAAACCGCAAATATGAGCTCACCTAAAACGCGGCTAGGGTTTGCCTTTTATACTTAGGATAAATAAGAAACCCTAAAAACGTTTTAAAACAAATAGGGCTGAGTTGAACGAATCTGCAGAAAAGCATTCTGCCCAAGCTTCGATCGGTCGAGCCTGTCGTTCGATCGATCGAGCCAGGCCGAAAGGCACAATGCTTCCTTGCTTTAACTCGATTCCAACTTTACATTGACACATAACTTTGAGCTAGCTTTAAACACTTCTAAACACATTGTTTTGATCATGGTTTGCCAACAATACACATTAGAATTCTAAATACATAAAATCCTAAACTTTAGAACCTAACAAACTCCCCCTTTGTCAATCCGTGACAAAACATAACTTAAAAGCTCAAAGTTTACAAAATAAAAAGCCCTTTACAAAATAATGCTCATAAAACAAATTCAATCTTAACTACTATCCATCAGTTGCAAGTGTAGACAGCAGGACGACTGAATCAACCTGTATATTTCCTGAAACACTAAACAAAACGTATAAACGCATATGTGGAAAATAAACAGAAAAACAAGAAAACAACAAATATGCAAACTGACTCTCCCCCTAAGTTAGATACACCAAACATACTTGTATTTTCCACTATCATAAACAATCAATGTATCTCCCCCTAAACAAAACAAACAGGATTCCCACCCATAGTTCATCTAGATCTCCCCCTTTTTGTCACGTATTAACAAAGACAACTCAATAATGAGTAAACATACGCAATAAAGGATAAGAGAAAATAGAGAATTAAGGGAAGACAAAACAATTCAACTCTATAGAAAATAGAGATAACTCCCCCTATGAAGAGCAACAACTCCCCCTAAGAACCACAAAGGTTAAAAAAAAATTTCTCCCCCTATAAAAATAGGAAAAACAAAACAAGTTTTGAGAAAAAATAGTTTTGGGGAAAAATAAAGGGGGTGGAGATAAATACAAAGGCACAAACCAAGTTTTAAAAAAAACTAAGTTGAGGATATACATGAAGAAAAAAAATATTCTCTCTTTCAATAAAATGCAAACATGGCACTATGTGACCCATAAACAGTTGCATGAGTAGAGAAAATATTTGCACATTGATTATCTATCATATCTCTTAAGAAAAATATTTTCTTTAGTTCACACAAAAAAAGGCATATACTAGAAAGTACATAGCTCAAAAATTAATCAATCAATTTTTGATCAAGTTGAGTACCCAATGTAGCAAAGTGTATGGATGTTATGTGTGAAAACAATGAGAGATATGATTGCAAAACTGCAAGATGGATACAAAAACAATGCAATGCATGTGAATCCTAAACATAAATTATGCATGAACAGATTAAATGACATGATGCATGAGCTAAGGCAGTAAATTAAGTTCAAAATAAGTTCAAATTCACAAAATTGGCTTGAGCATAGAGTTTCTTAACTAAACCCCAAAAAAAATTTAAAACCATTTGTTAATTTTTAAAATAAATTGACCAATTGATCATTACACAAGCTAGAAAACTGATTAGAATGATCAATTACATCAAAACAACAAGCCAATTTCATCAATTTCAACCCAGATCTTCCAAAATCAAGACTTTCAATCAATTTGTCCTCAAAGCACAAGCATTAAACACATTTTGCATTAAAATCAAGGAACTTTTAATCTTGGATGGCCACAACAAAATTACACACAATATAATATACCAAATTTAGCAAAGAGTAACTTGTGTAGTGTGTGCAACTAGCAAAAACTTGAGATACATGTGAGGTAATATGTGAATAGCAATCAATCACAAAGTCTACAAAATTCATCACATAGAATTTAAAATAGACTATCACCTAAAGAGTTACATCATATAACTCCCATATCTCCTAGAACATAAGCTTGCAATCATGTAAGTTTCTTGAATTTTGCCACATAATATACACACAAATGTTAATTAAGTGATTTGGCATTAAGCCTAATAGTACACACCAATTTTAAGCATTTATCAATTAAACCGAGGCTTCACTTTATGTTCTTTTTGTGCATGTGCTACACTTTCTCGAGCACAAAATCTTATGATATGCACTAAGGTGTTCATGATTGGCTAGTGCACAGTGGTGAGATGGTTATTTATGCCTTTCTCAAAAGGATTGAGTCCGACAGTCAAATAACATGTGCCTTCAAGATTAAGACAACGTGATAAACACCAAAAACATCTTTCCCACACAACATGCACTACAAAGCTTTAACTAGTCAAGTGCAAAGAAATAAAACTCATCAAAGCTAAACAAGATACATAAACATCTTATGTAAAGATAAAATGGCCAATCCTTGATTATAAATCCAAGATGTGAAATACAAAACACAAAAATCTTTTTGGGTTTTTTTAAAAAAAATTTATGACCAAAAACAAAAAGCACATATTATGCTAAATGAACAATGCAAATGCAATGCATGACAGTACTTAACTAAGCTATAGAGGGTACACAAACAAGAAATATCAATTTCTTAATTAACCCTTGAGTACGTGTACAAACTAGTACATACCCACACAGAATCAGAAATGGCTTAGCATACTATTCAAGTTTCTTCACAAAGTCAAGCATGTTTTAATCAAGAGAGATATAATAATTCATGTAATCCTCAAAAAGAAAAACTAGACACAAAAATAAAATATTTTTGTCTTTTTGAAAATTTGCAATGTTTTTGGAGTTTTTTATTTATTTTAAATAATAAAAAAAACAACCTAAAAATAAAACAACCAAAAACAGAATCAAGACATGTGAACAAACAATTGAAAGAATTAAATCAAGGACAAGTCAGCAACACTCACCTTAGAGAATCTTTTCTCACCCATATAGCACGAGTCTTCGGCTTTGTAGGTAAAAATCCATGTGAAGCAGAGTGTATTTGAGGAATTACACCAATCTTCTGAGAAAGACTAAAATCTTGCAAATTCCTTTCACAAGCCAACAAGCTTAAATTTTTCAAAAGCATATGAAACAATTTATTTGGACTTATGGCAGGAGAAATATCATCACATATCCTAGATTGAAACACAGAATGCTTAAATTTCAATTTATGACAATTAGGACAAATGTGACCATGGACACCACAAAAGTGGCAAACAGGAACAAATTTAGGAACATCAGTATTCCTAACAACAAATCTAGTCTCAGATTTTGGTTTTTGCCTCAACAAAGAACAATTTGGTCTAATATGACCAGCAACACCACAAAGGTGACAAGTAGGCACAAAAACAGATTTATTATGCTCTCTAACAGTAGGTTTAGACTTAGGTTTAGAAACTTCAGCGTCTACATTAGAACTTTTACCTTTGTCTAACCTAGCAAAATAAACATTTTCTTTATTATTCCTCTTAAAATGAGGGATATAAACTTTCTCAGTTTTAGGCTTAAGAGAGACAGAAACACTTCTGTTATCAACAGCGAATTTTCAATTTTAGCTTTAGATTCAACTAATTCTTGTTCCAAGCTTTTCATCCTCTCATCTTGAGAGGAAATTTGATTTCTCAAAAATTCATTCTTTTTATTAGATTCATCTAATCTAACAACCAATTCCTCTTTTTCAAGATTAGCCAATTTTAACTCTTCCTTCAATTTCTTAGCAATTTTCATAGATTTCAATAATTCCTTACGAAGAGTTTCACAGGCATCAATAAAATCAGCAGACGCATGAGCAGAAACATAATCAAAAAGACACTTCAAATTATCCATGACAACAAGGGTCAAGGATCAGCTCTTAGATCAAAAGATCTAAAACAAAAGAGCTACCCGCTCTGATACCACTTGATGGTTTTTAGACCCCTTAAAACACAATTAGATTAACCTAGGAATTTAGCCAAGTTGTTACTTAGTCAAATTAATTAAATTTAGGTTAACACAATCAAATAATCATATCAAGTATAGCAGCAGAAATATAAAGAACACATGATATGATCACCCAAGAAACCAAACCGGTAAAAACTTGGGGAGAATTTGACCTAGCTATCCTCAAGGTAAACCTGAATCCACTATCTTGAAAGAATCGAAGTACATACAAAAGGACTTACAAGCACCCACGCTCGACTTCCTAATGCTACCAACCAGTAGAACTTACTGACATGACCACGTGCAAGCTTCGAATCCACGGACTCCTTCTTTCTTGGATTCTCAACCAAATACAAGCACACTCGCTTGTGTTTTCTTTAAGCTTCAATGGCAACAACTGAATTGATCATCAAG
Organism: Quercus wislizeni; assembly: GCA_023055345.1. NCBI lineage: Eukaryota > Viridiplantae > Streptophyta > Magnoliopsida > Fagales > Fagaceae > Quercus > Quercus wislizeni. The sequence continues at coordinate 21,186,189 of JALGQJ010000010.1, forward strand.
GCGTAGATAAATCTTCTCCTTGAAAACCCTAAGTTTGTGTAAAGGAAAGCTCCTCTAGATCTCACAAGAGATTTACACAAACCGCAAATATGAGCTCACCTAAAACATGGCTAGGGTTTGCCTTTTATACTTAGGATAAATAAGAAACCCTAAAAACGTTTTAAAACAAATAGGGCTGAGTTGGACGAATCTGCAGAAAAGCATTCTGCCCGAGCTTCGATCGGTCGAGCCTGTCGTTCAATCGATCAAGCCAGGCCGAAAGGCACAATGCTTCCTTGCTTTAACTCGATTCCAACTTTACATTGACACATAACTTTGAGCTAGTTTTAAACACTTCTAAACACATTGTTTTGATCATGATTTGCCAACAATACACATTAGAGTTCTAAATACATAAAATTCTAAACTTTAGAACCTAACAATATTGTTTCTATGTGTTAACAACTTTTGAATTATAAATAGTTTTCAAAGATGGCTAAACTAAATAAACAACAAATCAATAAACAAACTATTGAAGAGAAACATGAAATTAACAACGAATGTGAAATGAGATGTAAGATTATATTGGCATAACAACAAACATAGCATTTTGGGATTCAAAAATAAATTATAAATAGTTTTCAAAGATGGCTAAACTAAATAAACAACAAATCAATAAACAAACTATTGAAGAGAAACATGAAATTAACAACGAATGTGAAATGAGATGTAAGATTATAGTGGCATAACAACGAACATAGTATTTTGGGATTCAAAAATAAATTAATAAATGAACTATTTAAGAGGAACATAAAATTAAGAAAGTAAACATACCTCTCTGAAATGAATTGTGAGAAATTATAGTGGCATAAGTTTTGAGGCATAAGGAGACAGAGATATATAAAAGAACAGATTTTACAACATGCAAAGCAAACATTAAATAAAACTAACTCTTCAATTTCATAAATCAGGTGGCATTTACCTGGTGTTAACTGCATTTTATAATTGGTTGGAAATGACTGCATTGAAGCCCAAAATACTAAACATTGAAATCTTTTAAGCTCCTACATTTATGTCTTCAAATAATCACTGAGTCGGAGTGAAAACCGTTGTTTTTTTTAGAAGTTGAAGGGTATTTGTACAGATAATCACTGAGTTGGAATGGAAACAGTTGTTTTCTTAGAAGTTGAAGAGTTTTTGTATAGAGAAATAGAGGTTGGAAGTGACTGGAATTCTTGGCTGGGTTTCATCTACAGGTGGGAGGAAGAAGAGGGTTTGTGTGTAAAAATTTAGGCTTTCATTTGCTGAATTGTGGGGTGAGTCAGCCTTGGCGTGGGTTAGCCTTTGAGCTACACGTTGGTGGGGAATTCAGATGTAGCCTTTGAGCTACACATTGGTGGGGTGTTTAGACTTGGCGTGGGTTATCCTTTGAGCTGCACGTTGGTGGGGGTTCAAAGTTGGGGTGGGTCAAAGATTGTAGCCTTTCAGCTACATGTTGGTGGGCAATTCATATTTGGGTCAATATTTATGGGCTTGGGCTTTTCATCTACTTTGAGAACGTAGTTATTTTTTTAGAAGATTACAGTTGTTTGGTCATTGTCAATCTTAGCCCATATATGTAACAGTAAAAATAAGTTACTATAAATTATTAGGTTACAGTGAAAAAATTTAATGGGAAAAAAGGTTAAAAAGACTAAATGGAAGCTTAGAGTGATGCATGGCAGGACCTCATGCATTCCCGCATGAGGTCTCTGCTTTTATATATATATTGATTGATTGATTTTACTAATGTATGCCTTGAGAAATATGTTAGTAAAAAAAATTTAAGAAATTTATTATGAAAAAGAAAAAAAATAACTTTTTTAATAACTTTTTCAGTTTTTCATTAACAATTTATTAAAATAAACCATTAATGTATGCCCACGTTAACGGGACTCTTTTTTTTATTTATTGGAATACTAAAATTCTTATAAATCTTCAGAACTAAAAAGAGATACATCCTGAGAACATGCGTCCTCAATCAAGTTGGGAGTTTCCTCCAACCAAACTACAAAATCACCCACTTGTTTTGCAAATTGGGCTAAGATGTGGGCTGGCCTATTGCCATCCCTTTTAACATGACAGAAAGAAACAAAACGAAACTTGTTCAATTGAGCCAGAATGCTAGCCGTGACAGGTTCCAGAGAAGTAGGGGCCTCCGATAGACCTGTCAGGATATTCTTAAGGGTGCTGGAGTCCGTCTTGAAATACACTTCCTTGAATCCCATCTCCCACGCAAATTGGACGGCAATCTCCATGGATTTCGCCTTAACATCTAGCGCGGACAGGTTGGTTAGGATTCTTTTGCACATGGCTGCCAAAACCTTGCCTTGAGAATCTCGTATCACCATCCCCACACCCATAGCACGCAGATCATAAAAAATTGCAGCATCAACATTCATTTTGAAGCGAGGGGAGTCTAGGGGGTGCCATTTGATTCTCATTTCCGGGTTTTTGCAAATTACCCTTTCATTTGCTGCACTATATTCCTCCACCAGAGATGTCGCATTCCTGACTAGAATTTTGCCTTCACGTTTTCCACTTCCATTGCGAACAGAGTTTCTTTCCTTTCAAATTTCCCAACACAGAGACAGAATTTTTTCCATTAATCCTGAGAATGTTGAGCTATGTTTCACCAACTGCCACATTACTTCAATAAAGCTCCACGTGTGGTCTAAAGAGAAGGGGAATACCATCTTACTGTTACACCACACTTCCTTCGTTCTGTCACAAAACCAAAATAGGTGCAGGCTTGTTTCTGCCTCCTTCCCACACTGGGAACAAATGTCATCCTTGGTGATTTGCCTCTTTTTCAAATTAGATTTGGTTGCTAAGGCTTCGCAGCATGCTCTCCAAACAAAACTTCTAATCTTGTTAGGGAGTTGCAGGTTCCAGATGCTTTTCCATAAGTGCTTCATTTCCGAATCATCAGAGCATTCCTCTTTACTATTCTTTCCCATTTCCTTGATGCTGTGGTAAGCGCTACAAACCGAGAAATTCCCCTTACTTGTGCCATTCCACACAATTCTATCCACGGGTAAACTCTGGCTTAGGGGAATGCTCAGAACCAAGTCATCTTCTTCAGAGCTAAAGAGCTGCCTAACCACGACATAATTCCACTCCCCAAGAGCTTCATCAATAAGGTCACTGACCTTTGTGCTTTCCTAAGGGGCTTGAATAGGGGAGAGTATCCGTGGGTAAGCTTTGGAGGGGAGCCAATCATCAATCCAGATTTGAATGCTTTTACCGTTGCCCACTCTCCATCTCCTCCCTTTCTGAACTACTGCTTGGGCTGACATTATGCTCCTCTAGGCGAAAGAGGGGTGGTTGCTAAGAGAGGCTTCAGTGAACTCACACTCCAGGAAATACTTAGCCTTGAATACTCTTGTAAATAGAGACTGATTGTTAGACTGAAGCCTCCACCCTTGTTTAGCTAGAAGAGCCTTGTTAAAACTTTTCAAATCCCTAAACCCCATCCCACCATTTTCCTTAGGTTGGCACATGCGCTCCCAACTGATCCATGCCAATTTCTTCTCATCTTTTTTTTGACCCGCCAAAACTGCCGTATCATGCTAGTGAGATCATCACATAGGTTGTCAGGGAGCTTAAAGCAGCTCATAGTGTAGGTCGGGATTGCTTGGGCCACAGCCTTAATAAGCACTTCTTTATCGGCTGTCGATAAGAGCTTTTCTTTCCATCCGGACAGTTTGTTGGCCACTTTAGCCTTCAGTTGAGCAAAAGAATTTGTCTTAGACCTACCTATGAGGGAGGGGAGGCCAAGATATGTTTCGTGTTACTTAATCACCTAGGCTCTAAACATTGTTTTAATCTTATTCTGCATTTCCACCCTCGTGTTTCTGCTGAAATATAATGAGGTTTTCTGTTTGTTTAGCTGCTACCTCGATGAGGACTCATATACTTTGAGAATTCTTAGAATTTCCAACGTCTCAGTTTCAGTGGCTCACCCAAAAATTAGGCTGTCATCCGTGAAAAAGAGATGGGAAATTTTTGGACCTCTTCTGCAAATGGAGACCCCCCTTAGCCTTTACTCTTGGATTGCTTGCTAAAGCATTGCCGAAAGGCCTTCCGCACAAAGGAGGAAAAGTTATGGAGATAGAGAGTCCCCTTGGCGCAGCTCCTTGGAAGGGATGATGTGACCCCTGGGAACACCATTGATTTTAATGGCATAAGTGACAGTGGAAAGGCATTGCATGACAAGGGTGACCCACTTCTCCGTGAATCCCATTTTTTGCATGATCCGTTCCAGGCATTTTCATTCCACCCTGTCATAAGCCTTACTCATGTCCAGCTTCAATGCCATCTCTCCCACCAAGCCCTTTCTCTTTTGGCTGATGTGGAACATAGTCTAGGATGCCACCAACACGTTGTCTGTGATGAGTCTTTCCGCCACAAATGCACTCTGGTTCTCACACACCAGCTGTGGTAGCACCTGCTTAAGTCTATTAGTAATGGTTTTGGAAGCAATTTTATACGCCACGTTACATAGACTTATCGGGCGGAAGTTTATCACCCTTTTTTTTGACTTTTGGAATTAGAATAATATGTGTCTCATTGAAATGCAGGGGAGTGATGCCCAAGTTTAAGAAATCTAAGATAGTTTTTATGACAACGGGGCGTACCTTAGGCCAAAATTTTTGGTAAAAGATTGGAGGCATTCTGTCAGGACCCAGAGCAGAGGTGGGGTACATGTGCTTCAGAGCGGAATCCACTTCGGAGGCCTGGAAATTCCATGTAAGGATAGCGTTCATTGGCTCTGATACCTTCCTGTGGATAGATTGGATAAACTCCTCACTTACTTCTGGGTGGGATGTGGAGAACAGGTTTACATAATACTCCTCAAAGGAATGTCTAATTCCCTCTTCCTCACTTTGCCAACAACCTGATTCATCCAGCACACCTTGGATGGTATTGCGCTGGTACCTACTTGAGGCCTTTGTATGGAAGAATAAGGTGTTTTTATCCACATGCTTCAGCCAATTATTCCTTGACCTCTGGCGCCACATTACCTCCTCCGCGTCCAAAAGCTTGTTCATCTCCGTTCTTGTGCCGTCAATCTCCATCAAATTGACCGATGAGCCCCTTTTGCATTCCAAAACCTCCAGTTTTACCCACATGCCCAAAAGCAGTATTATTCCAGGCAGTCAATGAGTACCTACATTTGCTTAAACATGAATATAGAGTAGAGTCTAATCCCCTACTTGTTCCCCTGTCCTATGCTTCTTCCACCAACGTGGCACACGATTCTTCCTTCAGCCACATTTCTTTGAATTGGAAGAGTTTTTTCCTACAAACGTTTTTTGTTGCTATTCTGGACATCTTTAAGGATCAATACGCAGTGGTCAGAGGAAGAGTTGGGTTTATGATGAAGCTGCATTTGGGGGAACCTGGATGCCCAATTAGTTGAGACTAGAGCTCTATCTAATCTTTCCCTGACCCATCCTCTGTTTCCCAGCCGTCTACTCCATGTATAGTCTTGACCCTTGTATCCTATATCACGGAGACAGCTAGAATTAATTACATCACAGAAAGCCTCCATTTCTTTTGCTGGGCGAGTACTACCACCCTCCTTTTCTCTCCCGTGCATCAGTTCGTTGAGGTCTCCGATGCAGACCCACAGTAATGAATTTAAATTTGATAACCGCTTTAGCAATAACCATGATTCCTGCCTTTTACTAGTTTCTGGGTTCCCATAGAAACCCGTTATCCTCCATTGATGCCCTGCCACCCCCTGATCGACAATCGCATCAATGTGATTGTCTGAGAAGGTTTGCACATCCACCTTCAGCTCCTTTTTCCACAAAAGGGCTAAACCCCCACTCCGAACCTTACTCGAAACAACCAACCCTTGGGACCGATTCAACCCTTCCTTAATTCCATCCATTTCTGAAACTACTAGTTTTGTTTCCATCAAAAAAATAAAATTGGGATCTTCAGAAGACACTACCTTCTCGAGAGCACGAACTGTACGCCGGTTCCCAAGCCCCTTACAGTTCTAGGCCAAAGTACTCATTGATGACGGCGGAGCTGCGCCGCAGACTCCACCGATCCCAAATGTTGTGCCAAAAGATGACCTACCAAAACCACTTCTTCCTCCTTCTTGCACCATTTTCCTGACTCTGCTTCTTCCTGGACTTCTTTAAGCGGCATCGTCCCTTTCCTTTTTGACCCCGATTCAAGCCCAGTACCGATAAAACTCCCTGCATTCTCACCATCACACCGGTATTGCTTCCATGTACCTTGATTGACCCCACTTTGCACTTCCTGAGCTTAAGTTGTTTTTGCTCCTGAAGGTGGCTCATTCTCCTTTCCCCTGTTCTCTGGTGTTTTCTTTTTCTCTGGAAGTTTCTTGGGAGAGTTTGTTTTTTGTCTTAGGCTTTCAATTTTCGGTTCAGTGGCTTGTATAAGGTCTTTATGGAGAGCTTCACTTGCCTTACTTCTTAAAACCCGGCCCCCTTCAGTACTTCTTTGATCCATTTTGCTATGGACATTTTGGGCCTCTTGTTGGTTTCTAACGCACCCAAATGGGCCATCCGAATGGTTAGTGGGCCTGTGCAAGGGAGCTGGGCTTTGTTAGCTTTTTCTATTTTCCCGCCAGTCCCTTGCACCTCGGTTTGATCAATGTAAAAAGGGCCTGTGTCAGCTCTGTTTTCCTTCATTGACTCCTGAATTCCCATTCTTTCCTTAACCGTGTCTACTGCCTGTATTGCACAGTCAACCTCCCTCAGTTGTGCCTCAAAATCGCTTGTCTTATTTTCCTGTACTATCACATCCACTATGACTGAGTCGGTCACTGAGGTAGTTCTTCCCAGCGGAATGGGGTTATCATCGTCTACGCTCTGATGCTCCGCCCCTGGTGCCTTCCACTTGTTATTCTTGGACTGGTTCTTGCTTTGATGATCACTGCCCTTGTGTAGACCTTCTCCTCCTTTCTTGCAAGAAGGAACTTCCGCTAGTTGCGGCCTTTGAAGCTTTTTCGTGTCAGCTCGAAGCCATGGTCCATATTGCCTCTCTTCAAGCTCTAATGACTCATTGCTGTCAATCTAGAGTGAGCAATCTCTGTCATCATGGTCCAGTTTGCCGCACCAGTAGCAGAATATGGGGAGGCGTTCGTAACGGAAATCCACCCAGCCCTTCTCTGTTGTACCCAAGCGTGCCACTCTTCCCCTGCACAGAGGTTTTGAGGTATCGATATTTACTTGAATCCTTAGGAACTTTCCCACGCTAAATCCCCTGGTTCCTATGTCCACCTTCTCTATTGGTCCCAATGGCCCTGCTATCTTTTCTGCTACCTCCTTTGTTTGCATTCTCATGGGCAATCCATGTATCTGAATCCAGAACGAAGAGCTGTCAAAACTTATCGTGGGAACCGAGTCCCCCTTCCTAAACTTGTGGAGGATTAGAAGGTATTTATCAAAAGACCTTGGGCTTGCCCATATTACCCGGTTCATATCCTTTTCTTTGTTGTCGCCGGTGTCCTGAACCATGAAGTTCTCCGTAGTCTTCCATATTGGTTTCAGTGCCTTCACAACTGCCTCTAAGTTGATACGCCTCTTAGACAGAAACTTACCTGCTAAGACCCAACCCTCAAACACCTCCTTATCCTCTAACTCCACCTGATCTGCTTTGTGTTCGGTTAGCTTTAGCTTTTCACACCGCTTTGAAATCTCCTCCATGGGAAATGTTCACAAGTGGAAGGAGGGTGGGGGGTTCACACAAGGAAGACTCTTAAAAAGTAATAAAATACTGACTATAGTTCTACCGGACCGGAGAAACGTTTCTTGTCTGGGGACAAACCACTTTTTTCACCTCTAGAATTTCCAAGGAAACTTAGAGAGAAAACCGAAAGTCAATCGAACATGTGCAATTACACGTTCTTAACGGGACTCTTAAAAAAATGCAATTGATGCGTTTTGAGGATTATTTATTTATTTATGTTTTAAGGAGGGGATTGATGCCTGTTGAGTTGGTCTTTAACAAACGACATCAACGGTCAACCACGTCATGAGTTAGTATCTACTGTCGGTCAGTTAGGCTTGACGAGGTAGGTTGCAGTTGGTTCCCCCTGCAAAGCCCAACAATTGTCATAAAAAAAAAATTAAAAAAAAAAAAAACAGTTGTCTTATAAAACTTAATTAATATTAACTTTTACTAATAAAATAAAATTGATTGTACTTTTAGGATTCTCTCGTCCACACATCATATCAATTTGCAAACTTAAAAAAAAAAATCTTGTGCCAACATGTAAAGACAGCCATTATGAGACACCCCCCCACCAATTTTTTTTTTCTTAATAATACATATACTAGCGAGGTTTTTTATTTATTTATTTATTTATTTTTAAAATTAATTAATTATGTTTATTATTTTAAAATAGAAACTGAAATAATTATTTTTAGCATTTACTGGATTTGAAGATATTTTTAGTTGTTTCTTCTCTGTTGATGGTTTCGACCAGTCCGATTTGATTCTCTCACCGGCCGATGGCTGATTTGAAGTTTCTCCACCCCCTATTTGGTCAAGTTGGTTGCAGGTTGGGCAAAAACCTAACTTGTGGACACCATTCGTGTTAAGCATTACAAAAAGTATAGTCAACTCATTCTTAGACCACTATACCTTGAGATCCTTAATGTTATCGATAATATTGATTCCTCCTCTCTCTTTTTTAAATTAATTTTTTAAAAGAATGAAGAATATTTTTTGGATCAACCTTAGTAATATTTTTTTTTTCCTTGATTTGATTGAAAACGCTTAAACTTTAGGATTTAAAAAATAGACTAATCATGTTTATACATAATGGGTGTTGATATAGCAAAGAGAATGGAGAACATATTATGTTTTGTAAATTATCTTCTTCTTCTTCTTCTTCTTCTTTTTTTTCTTTTTTCTTTTTATCGTATGCCTTTCTTTCGTGTCAAATTGTTTGGTTTCTGCATCTTCTCAAAAGTTAGATTTTTTTCTTAAAGTCATATTATTAATTTCTCATTTTTTAATGGTTCTTAAAGTTAATTTTTGTTTTTATTTCTTAAAACTATTTTCTTTTTTATTTCTAAAAAAAAAATTTGGTATATCATACGTATGAAATTATCGAAGTACATTAAAAATTAAGTGAGAAAATTTGTTGGAAAATAAAATACACGTTTTGGTTGATCCACCTCTCCCGCTATGCTTCGTACAAACTTCCCTCACCCCTAAAAGGATCCGGTTTTCTTCGCCCCTAGGAAGCTATGCTAGCAGTATTAATATGTATACGAGTCAAGATATGAACCCGACCTACCGAAAGAAAAAACCTTTATACGTGGAAGTTGCTTTTAGCTTTGCATTAATTGTTCTAGGAAATTTCTTTGCAAGTTCGAAGATGTCAACAAACAACTGTGTGATAACTTTAACTTATCCCTTTCTCTTTTTTATGCTATTCTATTCTTTTATGGTGATCCATCCAGTCCATTTCCTTAGAAATTCTCAGTCTTTGCAGTGAAGACTTATTAGTGGTAGAGAAAAGTACTAGACTTGTTATATATAATATATTATTTATCAAAGACTTTGCCATGTTTATGTTTTCAACTTTTCATTAACAAAAGCTCAAGCTCAACATAGAAGGCCACACAGTCTTGTTTGAGAGAGAGAGAGAGAGAGAGAGAGAGCTCATCATGGAAGTGACCCATGAGAGCAGAAGAGAGAATTTGGTGCCACAAGATGTTGAATCAGCATCGAGAAGTGAAATGTCATCTGGGTCTTGGAGGCTGAGTGTGCAAGAGTTTCCAGAACTTAGTGAAAGTAGAGGTGGCGATCATCAGCATGGTTTCTTCACTCTCAGCAGCTTTCTTCATGCCCCAAGTAATTATTCTTTCATGAACATACATATATTGCATATACACAATTCTTTACTCATATAATTTAGCTCAATCTTGTGGTTGTTTTGAGCAATTAGCCATATAATTGAATTTAATTGTACTTGAAAAAAGAAAAAGATAAAACCTTATCTATCAATATATATGTTTGTACGGACGTTAGCATGAATTATATTATATAATATGATATTATGTTAAAGTTATGATGCTCCGACAGTTTAATAATGACCAGGAAATGCCAATACTAGAATGGCATTTTTTTTTGGTTCTTTTTTTTTTCTTTTAAATTCCATAAATTTTTCTTTTATTAGCCAAGATTCAAGAACTATTTACGATAAATAAAAAAGGACACAGATGTTCTTTGTTAATGTAAAATATGTAATCTGATTTTGCGCTTCATATCTGAGTTGACTCACTCAGCCGAGTCAATACTAACCGGTATCTTTGTTCAGCGTAAATCTGATTTTTGGCTTGATAACTGAGTTGACTCAGACGAGTTACTAATTTCTTTGTACAAAGTACAAACTTCTATTTTCGGTGTATAATTTGATTTTTAGCTTGGTAACTGAGTTGACTCGGCCAAGTTACTGATTTCTTTCTACAAATTTCAAAACTTTTTTTTTTTTTTTTTTTTTTTCCAAGCTTATAATCTGATTTTGGGCTTAACAACTAAGTTGAGTCAACCGAGTTAATGATCCAATGGTTTGTTACTTTGATTTATGAAAAAAATGGGGCAATTGGGTTTTATTGATCCGATAATAAGTTTTGCATCCCTTCTAGATAGTGATCAGGATTCAATGATCATATTGGGAGGGGATCTTTTAGGTGAACAATCTATGGACTTTTACAATACCTGAAGTAGGGTATGATTGCCATCAAATCCAAAACTTTCACTAGGAAAATTTTCAGAAATTAATGATGCATATGAATTGATTGTTGAATTTTGACATCCCAATTTTGTTACCACTACAACCACACAAGAAGATAAATAGATGGAGGAAAAATAGAAACCATTGATCTTTTGGCCTTGAATTTTGAAGAGAATTTATTCTAGTTTGATGCTTTTTGGGAACTTTCATTTACCAGCAAGGGACATTCTATAATTCTTGCACTTAAAATTTGTGAATGATGGAGTCATAAGGCTTTAGGGAATAACTCCTTTCACATTCTTTGGAGATGATACATAAAGAGAGTAACTATAGACTTCACATATGGCCTTTCATGTTATGCTTGGAGTTCTAATAGCATAATTATGCAATGGATTGTTACTCTTTAACATACTTGAATGATGTTAGGTTCTTTTGGAAAATGAAACATCAATATTGATGACTTTGAATGCTTTCAATTACCACCTTATTCATTTGTAGTGATGAACATAATGCGAAACTTGGTACTTTTGACTGTAGGGAGACGAAGCAAGGTTTCTGATTATTATAAGAAACAAGAAAGACTCCTTGAAGGGTTTACTGAGATGGAGACCATGGCTGAAAATGGTGGTATGCCGGGAAGTCTAACAGAGGTTGGTTGTGTTCAACTTGATGATTTTGAATGACAACTTGTGGAACAAAGTAGGAGAATAATTTCTCATTTTTGACCATATGAAATAGTTAATGAAAAGTTTACTATGTCATCTCAGTTTAAAATCTTTCTTGTTTCCTAGAAATCAAAAACCAATATTTTTTCATTGTTAATCGTTTTGCAAATTATTATTCTCAGGATGAGATGCAGCAGCTTGCGGAGAGTGAGAGGATGGCTATCTATTTGTCAAACATAGCTAACATTGTGCTCTTTGCGGCAAAACTCTATGTTTCTATTCAGAGCAGATCATTAGCGGTTATTGCCTCAACATTGGATTCACTCTTAGATCTCCTGTCAGGGTTTATATTGTGGTTCACAGCCCATGCCATGAGAAACCCAAACCTGTATCGTTATCCAATTGGAAAAAACCGGATGCAGCCAGTGGTAAGTCATCCAATCAAATAATTCTTTGAAAACTCAGATTCTGATGGATTGAAGTTGTTGAAGCTGATAATCAGCATTCATGTATACTTGGTTTGTGTTGCATCTTTGGATCATTTGGTTGCTCAGAAGTTGGTGGAGTGAAAATTATTCATCTTAAACTAATTAAGAAAGTTAACCCCAAAGAAGTCAAGATTTTATGTTTTTATTTCTTCATTTCATGATTTCATCAATCCTTTCTGCAATCAATGAGAGAAATAAGCTGAAATGCTATTTCATCATTGCTACTATTGGCTCAGCTATGTCTTATTCCACAAATGCTAGAGGCAAAGGCAATAGATAGACATTTCATGATGTCATGCCACAGTTTATTCTATTACAAGTAGTTTGAGATTAATGCAATACAAGACTAAATATTTCATCAGGTCCATGCTTTAGGCTCTCATTTTGTTATTGAAATGTTGAGCTTAGGGTCTACTGAGTTTATAAACAAATAGCATTGGTTTTGGGAAAATTTGTTTAATTAGAAACTGCGTTGAATAGACACAATCTAGACTTAGGAATAAAAAACTTCTGGGATCAAATGGAAAAGTAGTCAAACAATCTACTCTTGGGAATAAATAGTATTGGTTTTGACTCTTGAGCATAGAATTTGAGTGTAGTTTCAAGAGTGATTATGACTTACAGGGATGTGGACCCAACTTATGCTTTAATGGAATTTTATTTTTTACTAATTTAGCTTGAGATTGCAGGGAATCATTGTTTTTGCTTCAGTAATGGCAACTCTTGGATTACAAATTCTGCTTGAGTCTGGTCGACAATTCATGGCAATGGTATGCAGCTTTTATTTCACATGCTCCAATCTAAGTTAAGGATGTAGCTGCAGTGAGCATGGCTAGACACAGACAAAGTTTAATCAAAGTTGGCTTTGAGAAGGATTTGAAATTAGCTCCCTTCTTTAATGTCTGAGGTTCAGTGTGACCTTGGTTCTTGGTACTTCATGAAAAGCTACTACCTAAATGTATGAGATCCTTGTTAGATCACATTCTGAGTTGGTGGATGCAAAATTTGAACATGACTGTTCTAAATTTTCATTTTCTGTAGTCATTTACTGTATCAGTGAGTCCTTAATATTTTTTTTTCACTTTTTGTGCTGATTACAGACCCAGCCTGAAAAGGATCCTGAGAAGGAGAAATGGATGATTGGGATAATGGTCTCTGTAACCATAGTGAAGTTTATGCTTGTGGTCTATTGTCGAAATTTTAAAAATGATATTATTAGAGCCTATGCTCAAGATCATTTTTTCGACGTTATTACCAATTCAATTGGTTTGGCAGCAGCCATCTTGGCCATTCGATATTATTGGTGGATTGATCCTACTGGAGCTGTTATGGTGAGTTCATATGCAGCTCCTTTTTCTTCTTCTTCTTTTTTACTATACTTTCGATAATTGGGTTCGTTTGTTGTTTTTATTCATCCAAAAGTAATAATGATAATTGAATTCAGCTACTTTGCAAGTCCTTAGTTTCCTTTCTTTTCCTAAAATTATCAAAATAACTAGCAGCCATGTTTTGTGTCCAAATATTGGCATTCACTCTATATCTCTCATGTTTTAAGTGAAATGCCCACTATTTGTGATTGGCTTCTTGGAGTTGATCTTAATCTATCTTTTCATAATGATTTGTTGAACCTGTGATGCAGATAGCACTATATACAATGAATACATGGACGAAGATAGTCATTGAGAATGTCTGGGCACTGATTGGAAGGACAGCACCGCCTGAATTTTTGGCAAAGCTAACATATCTGATATGGAACCACCATGAAGATATCAAGCACATTGACACAGTAAGAGCATACACTTTTGGTTCAAATTATTTTGTGGAGGTTGACATAGTTTTGCCACAAGACATGCTTTTGAACAAAGCTCATGATATTGGTGAGTCACTGCAAGAAAAACTTGAGCAACTCCCTGAAATTGAGCGAGCTTTTGTACATATAGATTTTGAGTATTCTCATAGGCCTGAACACAAGATTGGGGTTTGATGACAATGATGATGATGACAGTAGTAATGATCAGAGCTAAGCCTTTCCAGACTAAAAGGGTGAGTTGCTGATTTAGTTAATATGTGATGTGATTCTATTGTTACCAGTTGCGAACCTGCGCAATGTGCGAGTAAGTTCCAACTTATACAATAGATTTTAACAAATTTTATCTTTTGAAGTTTTCATTATCTTACCAGTTGTGTTAGTGAAACTCTCCTGTATTAAAACAAAAACAAGAAGTAATCTTATTACTCTCAAGTTTTACAAATGAGACACCTCATCAAATACATGTTCAACAGTGATGACATAAGCACATTCAACAAATAAGTGAATATTTCCCAAAATTCACTTCCAAAAAAACTCCTTGCTGTTTTTAGATGAAACATGCCTACAAGTATCATTATTGGCTTCCTCTTTCTAAAAGAAATTTCAAGAATCGGCAGATACATAACTTCCAATAGCAGCACGCAACTAATGATTCTATCCTCTTCTTGTTAAGTACCATTTGAGAGTGGATGCTCTTCTTACTATATGCAATCGGTTTGAATCCAATATCTATCTAACGGGTATTTGTGACCTGAAAAAGCATCAAAGTATGTTCACGGTCACAATGCTGACATTATATTCGGCATATCAACAGACTAAAACTTGATTATGCAATAGAACCCATTAGATAAAGAAACTTCAAGTTTAGAAAGAAAAAAAAAATGATTTATTATTTATAGGTAACTTCAAGTTCGAAATATTGAGAATCAAATCATTATTATCTTCTTTTTCCAGAGAATCAAGAACAAATCCTTAAGGTTAACAATTCAATATATATATATATGAATATTAAAATACAAAAAACTTTAGTACTACTACCATAAATATAAAATTGTTGCAGGTCAATGTCACAAAAATAATTCATATAAAAACTTTAGCTCAACCACGAAAGAACAGCAACCTGCAAACACCTGCAATCACACGATGAAAAACCCACAAAAGCCTTATCTGATCGCCTAAGAACTTTTAGGGAGATTAAAATGATGCACTTCCTGAAAACTTCAAATAAAGCAACTATTTGATCATACTTAAGCACCCTAGTCTTGGTCCTGATCTAGGATACTAACCCCAATGCATTTTACTATTCATTAAATAAAAATAAAACAAAAACAACAACTAAAGAAATGCTTAGCAGAAGCACACCATCACCAAATTCATATGACTATCCAAAATTATAATTTGAATTCAAATTCCTTTGTAGGGAAGGTGATTTGAGTGGCCGTGGACGGCGTTGATGGAAGCAGCGGGAAAGCATGAGGATTCTGAAGCAGATAGTGTGAGGATAGAGGAAGAAAAAAAGGTTCTGAGGCTGCGTTTTTAAAACGCGGCCATAGGACAGAAAAACACGGCCTAAGCCCCATTTGGCCTTAGGCCGCGTTTTATAAAGCGGCCTAAAACGTGCAACTATAGGCCTGATCGGTCTAAGGCCGCACTTTTTTAACCGCGGCCCAAGACCAGGTCCTATAGGTGCGTGAAAAACGCGGCCTAAATTTGTACTTTAGCCGCATTTTAAACGTGGCATAATATATCGGGATATAGCCTCATTTATTAAATGCAGCTACAGTTCAAACCTTAGGCCGTGTTTAAAACGCGGCCTAAGACCATAACCTTAGGCTGCGCTTAATAAGCGCGGCCATAGGGCAGAAAATAGACCGCCGAGACACTACTTTTTGGCCACATTAAAAACGCGGCTATAGCCACATTTAAACGCGGCTATAGCCACATTTAAACGCGGCCATAGTTGATTTTTTTTTTCCCCTTTCTAGGCCAGAAAACCTATCAAGTTAAAATTTACAACACACAAAACCTGTCACAATTTCAATCAATGCAGCAACAAAACCTGTCACACACACAAACGGCAATTTCAAAAGAAATATCAAGCTTGCTTCTCAAACTTGTCACAATTTCAATCAATATCTTTAACAAAATTTGAGGAAGTTCAAATATTTAAGGAAAGTACAATACAGCAACATAAGTACACAAATAAATATTGTCCGTCTTCAAAATAAACATTGTCCAAGTACACAAATAAACATTGTCCAAGAGGCCTTTCCTTTTTGCCATTCACTCAACAATAACAATAATAATAATGGACATCAAAGGGCAAATCTTCATAATTATTTCTATACAGTTAACAAAATCCACACCACTTAGCAAACCTTCCTATAACCCTCCATAATTTCCATATAATTGGAAGCAATTATGGACACATAATTGAAAGAAGTTGAGAAAATAACAAGCCTTCTTTTAAATTTTAAAATTTAAAAAAAAATAAAGAAAAACAAAATCATCATACTAGGTTTTCATGTTCCTACCTATAACTGCAAAAGAATGGTGCCTTTTCATTTTTTTTTTCTTTTGTTTTTTTTATAAGTAAATATTTTATTGATTAAATGCAGAGAATGATTGAACTATAGTAGATAAGGCCATATGCCATTGTCTAGATAAGAAAAGACACCAAAGAATGGTGTCTTTTCTTCTCTGCTAAAGTTTACTCGCTAGTCACTACTGGTACCTGAAAAGACAATGCTTGTGGGTGCGCATTACCTTTTCTCTTTCACTAACTTCACTTGCTTTGGTCACACGAACTTTTAATGCTTCTTCTTTTTGCAATCTGCCAACAAGGAAAGAACATCTATAAACCTAACATCAAAAAGTCAATAGTAAATGAAGCATAATGGACATTCATTTATTAATATTATTTTTAAATTTTGGGTAGTGAAGTACAACAATATTAAAGGCATCAACAGAAAAATAACCTATTCGGAAAGAAAAAAAAAAAAGTAAAACCAGGTCACTTTTAAAATAGAGGCACATGATTGTAATAGTTCAAATCTTATGGCACTCTCGCTCACTCTCTCCAGTTACAAGGCTCTATACTTAATTAATAAATGAGAATATCATTTACAATTTAATTTTTAAAAAAGAAAAAAACAGGAAAAAGGATCCATTTTAATTTTTGGAATACCAATATGTATTAAGTCATGAGCAACTTAATTTCGAAGCCAAATATCAGAGGTTCATTAGATATAATGAGAAAGTATCACATGCATCTATTATATACAATGGCCGCATTACTCCATATTGGTCTCTCTCACATGCATGTAGACATCCACTGCACATATGATATAAACATATGTAGGAGATAATTCTCACACGAAACTATGCAAGCACCAGCCATGTGATTGCACATATTATTCAAAACAGAAATGTCACTTGTAATCTTCAAAAAAACGTAAAAAGCAGAAAGAAAAAAGAGAAGGACAAATCCATCTCTCTCTTTCTCCCTCTTATGAAGATGTAGAATGTGTCAGAAACACTATGAAAGACATCAGCAATGATGTTGGAATTGAGCTTCTTGGAAACAAGAACAAGTCAAATTTAGAAAAAGCAAAAGTCATTGATATTGCTTTACAAAAGGGATTTGTTTAAACATGCACAAACCAAAGGTGGTATAATTCAAAGTTCTACGGAGTGGGTATATTGACATGATAATTCCCAGTGCCAACCACATCCAAGTACTGAGTCTGCGCACATATAAATCTACTTTGGAAAAGAAAATGAAAAGTCAGTATCCTTGAGAGATTAAATGAACACGTTAAGTTGTAGCATTTGTTCTTTCTTTCATATGCCATCAGTGCAGTTGAGGATGGAACCTGTAGGTATCCATACTTTGCAGGAGTTATTATGAGGCAACGCGCAAAATTCTTGGACATTTTCCTGATGAAATATATATATATATATAAATGCTAACTAATTCAAAGGTATAAAACTGGATATGGTTATTACTTCAGAATATATAGGTGGCCCTTTGCTACAAATTCTTGACAAAAACTTTATAGGCAATCCCTCAATCATCATTCTTTTTTGGAGTACAATCACATAATACTATATATCAATTCATGCAAGCTCACAATTCGCATCATTCATATTGTAACCTAATTGGTTGGCCTGAAAATTCACTAGAAGATATTGTAAAGCATATTCCTTAACACTGGTGCTTTAAGGAATCAAATGCAACTGTCCAAAGACAACACCTATCTATAAGAATTCGTTTCATCAATGGCACCTTGCACAAGCATTTCAAGTGGAGAATATTTAAAGTCGGTTCACACTAGATTTTGACAATATTTAACTCTACTGCAAACCTAACTGACTAGGAAACAATGTTGATAGTCATAGCCACGTTTCCTAGTGGAAGACTGAGGTGATGGGGCTTTCAATAGCTAGGTTAGAAGTATTGTCATCAGACCACTGTCTCTATACCTTGAGAACCCAAAAGTTTTGGTGATTACTTGACTTAATACTAGATATGAATAAGCTAATTCATAGTAGCAGCAAAAATTATTCAATTTTGTCTACCCCTTTAATTGAAAGATGAGCTGAAATGTGGTGTGAAGGGATGGAGGGGATGCGAGGAGAAGAAACTGACTTAGATATTCATTGTCTAGTTTGTTGAAGCAATTAAATAATTAATGTAATTTCCCAAATAAGTATATCAATATATATATATATATATATATATATATATATATATATATATATATCTATAAATAAATAAGAATACCAAACAGAAAACTCTAATAGTTAGGTATTTCCCCAATGAAGTGTATCAAACAGATCATCTCAACAGTTAAATAACCAAAAGAAAAAAAGAATAGTATGGCATGAGGAAAATGCTTCTTGACTTAACCACTTTTAGAACTATATTCATGAATTTTTTTTAAGCTACTCTCCAAAGTATATATAATATTGCTCTTAATAAAGATAAAATTTAATACATATCAATAGAGTGGCGTATCCTTGCTACCAATCTCAATAGCATCTCACCCATTTTCACTTATATTGGTGAAGCTTTGCAATATATTATGAAAATATGTAATAATTTATAATTTAAAAGTTCTTCTACAATAGATAACAAAGTGAAAACGAGTAATTTATAAGAAAGAAAGAAAGAAAGAAAGAAAAACCAATAGGTACAAAAGCGAAGAATTAATATGCCTCTCCAACTAAACCAGAAAAGATATTGCGAGTTTAATCCCAGAAATACACTTTTTATAATAAGTATATCCCAAGAAATATATTAAGTATGATCTAAAATTTGAATTTTATTGCATTATATATATATATTATGTGCATGCAATATGTAGGATTATTATTGTTAACTAAATTATACCATATAATAAAATGTAAAAAGTTAATGATATTGATTTTATTGTTTGTTTAAATTGAATGATATGTAAAATTATATACCACTAAACTTTGTCAATATTTTTCTGTATTAAATTATAGTTCAACAATTTTTAAAATATATAATTAAATAATATTTCTATATTTGATGACCTTCATATGATAGATTTTGTCAATACTTTCAAAATTCTTGAATCTGCAAAAAGAGCCCTTAAAAATTAGAGAGCACTCTAAAATACTTCTAATTTTCTTTTGCATAATATCTAAAATTGAACATTAGGAAATTACATTCCAATTCAATATCTTAATCCATCAAATGTACATTAGAAAATATTAGACCATTCATTTACATATAGCTTCAACAAATTACCAATCCATGAAAAGGGAAGAACCATCTTATATTAAGTGGCTTCCCATATTGCTATGAATAAGAATATTAATTTTGGCAGATTTTACCTGATCCCCGTGTGTATAAAAGATTAGTTGGCAGATTATTGTACCTCACAATTACTAGACCTGATAAAACTTAGTCCATAAGCCTCAGCCAATTTATGGATAAGCTAATAAAACCTCATCTAGGTGCAGCTCAAAAAGTTCTGCAGTACATAAAAGGCAGTCCAGGTCACAGTGTTTTCCTATCTTCTAAGTCAGATCTTCATCTAAAGGCTTACACAAACTCAGATTGGGCAGCTTGTGTGGATACCAGAAGGTCCACTACTGGTTACTGCATTTTCTTGGGAGATTCATTGATCTCATGGAAGTCTAAGAAGCAGTCCATTGTATCACGGTCATCTGCAGAGGCAGAATATAGAGCTATGGTAGTGACTATGTGTGATGTGGTTTGGTTCCTAGCTATGCTCAAAGATTTAGAGGTTTCTCATTCTAGACCAGTGTTGTTTTCTGTGATAATCAAGTAGCAAGGTGAAAATCTTATGTTTCATGAGAGAACTACGCATATAGAGGTTGATTGTCATGTGGTTCGAGATAGAGTACAAGACAATACCATCAAACTATTCTAAACATCAACGCATTCACAACTAGCAGACTTGTTCACTAAGGTCACCAATTTTCTTCTTTACTTGCCAAGATGAGTGTTATTAACATACATAGATCTGGTCCTCATCTTGGGGGGGGGGGGGGGGGGGGGTATCAAAGCTCTAAACATCAGAAAAAGAGAAGAGAAGAAGATCAGAAACAAGAACTGATGTTGAAGACTGTATCAGAGCCTAAACGACACACACAGCAACTAAACGACAGGAGTAGTGCAGCAGCTGATGTAAACTACACATAGCTTAGTGCTCGAGTATTTCACACATGTACATACAAGTGGAATGAGTTCACACGTGTTATAACTAATTGGTTTAAGTTAGTTAGTTAACTTTGTATAAATACTGTTTGTGTTAATGTATACATAATCAATTCAATACACAAGATTCACATATTTTCTCCAACCAATTTCTCTCTCTGAAACCCTACAGATGAGGAATGTAACAAATCAAATCCTAATGTTCTATAAATATTCAAGTAAACGCTATTCTTTTTCTTTTTTTTTTTCTTTTAATGTTAAGATTTTGATAATTGAGCTGATGGGAACTCACGATTGCATAAGTCAAATTATGTTCCTTTACTACCTACATTTCTTTGTTCCTACATATGTAGGTGTTGTGTATGATGAGTACTAGTGGTTGAACCATTTTATCTAGAATTATTCTTTAGTCCCTTAACTTTCACGTCAATTGTCAAATTAATCCTTAATGGTTGATTTTTGTTAATTTAGTCCTTCACTTTGTTAAATTAAGCAGGTATGGTACTTCTATCCAAATCAATTAGCAAATACAATTAATGTTTCAACTTTTTTTTAATAGGAATAATATTCATCACAGAAGAACCAGATTGACTTCATTTTGACTAAGGCTAAATTGATAAAAATTAAAATTTTGAAACTAATTTGAGAATTAAAGTAAAATTCAAGGGAGTGAATCAAATTTTAACCAAAAAATAAACAAAATACTTGTTGTAGTTACAAATATTACGTTCTTATCAGTGTATTGGAGAAGTGCTATGAACAACAAAAGACAAGCCTTATGAGTAACCAAGTTTTGCTAGGAAATCAGTTGTTTGATTTTTGTCATGGTAGGAATGAAGTAGCCCTAGATAAGATATCAAGCTCATGAGAGCTTTGAAATCTATAACAATAGAAGCATAGAAATCATGAGCAGACAAGATGCCTTTTCCATTTCACTTGAAATGGAAATAGTCTTCTTCTTTTCTTTTTTTTTTTTTCTCTTTTTTTTTTAATTTTTTATAATTTTTTTTTTTACAGTTAAAAACCGTACCAAATGTCACGTCATTTAAAATTTTAAATGATATTAATCTTAAAAAAGATGACACTGGATACACTATCTTATTTATAATAGTTAATCTAAACAATGAAATGGATCCATTTCAAATTGTGAGGATCCTAATAGACTGGCACTATTAGTCAAAAAGTGTACAACAAGTTTAACATAGGTTCAACTAACATATGGGCGAGAAAGCTAATTGAAGATCATCTATAATTGCTCACAAGTCCATAATGCAACTAAAACACTAATTGCCCAAGTAATTGGGTCTGGAGAACCTACTACCAACGTCCATTGTGATCATGAATTAAGCTCCTCACTACTTACTGACTCTGGAATCTGGATTAATTTCTTTAGGAAGAACCATCAATAATTAAATATTTAAGCATTTAACTAAGTTAACTTGGGCGTGACTTTAATTCATTTAAATATAAGGTTTGTGATAAATTAACCATTCTATTAGATTTAGATTGAAAACAAAGGGTTTAATGGATATAATCACATGATATACATATGATTTTTGCTAAATGATTGATATTTTCTAAATTAACCCCTAGACGTTAAGGGTTTTTTTTTTTTTTAAATTTTTTTATTTTAATATTGATAATTTTATTTTAAAATAAAAAAGTTTAAAAGAAGTTTTACGAAAAAAAAAAAAAAAATCAATCAATCAATTGTTTCTGAAGAAAAAAAAAAAAAAAAAAAAAAAAAACAAAAGAAGAAGAAGAAGAAGAAGAAGAAGAAGAAGATCTAATTAAAATCAAGTATGTTATTAGAAATATTAAGCGAATTATAATGTTATGTATTGAAAGGAAGATGTAAGCCAAACTTAAATACAAAAAATAACTGGCTTTAAAGTTGTTGTCTTAAGCCTCAAATGATCTAATTGAGCTGGTGCTGCATGCTTTCTCTGTCAATAGTGACTCAGATACGCAATAAGATGTTGAATTGCAGACTTTTTGTGTCTTTCCTATTAAAATTCGTCAGCAAAGCAAAAAGCATGATTTTCTTTTTTGAGGAACATGCAAAAGGCATGATCATAAAGGTACTTATGTGATAACTCAACAAATATTGAGGTGTCAATAACATCCCATAATTATGGGATATGTTATTGACACCTCAATATTTGATTTTAATTTCTTTTCTTCTTTTGCCTTTTTTTTTTTTTTTTTTGAGTGGAAATATTTGTTGTTCCTTCATACAATAATGAATTTGTTATCAATTTTTACACAATTAGTTGGATTCCAACTTCAATACGTATTTAATACTTATTCTTTCAGAAATATGCTATCTCCGCAGTTCAACTCACACCCTTCCTAGCTCCCCCAAACACTAAGGTTAATTTGGAGAAGTACCAACTCATCCAAATGGTATGGTGGTGTATTGAGTGCGGCAATTAATATTTGCACGACTGATTATTATATTAACGATAAAATTTTGGACATAACAATAATTTCGCAATATTTTTAAATTAGCATATCACTTCACATATAATGGAGTCACTATAATCTGTAATTTTAATTTTTTTTAATAGTCCATGTGTGAGATAATAGACTAATTTAGAATTATTGTGAATGTTTGTTGTATCACTAGAAAGACTATTTCTAATTAGGTAATTTGTGGACATTTTAAATCTTTTTTTTTTATTCAAATTCTTTTAACATGTTCTTATCAATCAATAATATAGTTAATCCACTTAATATTTCTTGGAACATTTATGTCATTGTCTCTTTAATTGGACCTCTTTCTACTAATAGATCTCCTAATATTGTTTTAATATTTTTCCAATTACTTGGATCATAAATATTTGTAGGAATATAATTTCACATGTCATTATTATTTTCATTTTCTTCTAAATTCTATAATTTTGAAGTTCATTATCAAGATTTGTTGTCTTGCAAAATTGAACATCATTGTTATCTTGCAATTGTATCTATTTATTATCTTTTAACTCTTTTTGGTAAATTTCTTACTCATTTGTGATATTTTTACCTAAATTTTGTGTTGAATTTTGTTTATTACTAATAACAAATATATCCATTGATCATTTGTGACATTCTGCCGCATGACTTGAAATGACTGTTTAAGACTTCCTATTGTCAAGTATGTTGAATTCCCTTAAAAAAAAAAAAAAAAAAAAAAAAAAAAAAAAAAGTAGTATTGCAACAGCCGTTCAGGCAGCAATATTACTGCTACTAAATTCTTTTATGGCTATCTTAGTAAGGTTCAAGATGCGTTAGCTCTTTTTTCTTTTTCTTTTTTCTTTTTTTTAATTCCTGTTAATTATGATGAATCAAAATAAATGGAGGAAAAAGATAAAAGAAAAATTACCACCATGGACGGCCAAATAATTAAAAAGCCAAACTAAACCCATATGATCAATAAGAAAGCAAACAAGACCAAAAGAAAAAGAGTTTGATAGCAAAAAACAAAAAATCATAAAAGGCTGGATGGATTGTTGGTCCACATAATTTAAGGTGAATATTTAATTATCCCAAAAATATTCCGGGCGGGGTATTGATTTAAATACATAATATTAATTGTTTGGTTTTTTTTTTTAGTACGAATTGCTTTTCCCAGGTTTTTAAATATTTTTTTTAGTGTTTACTAAGAATATGAAGCTGAAGATTGGCCATGGTATGGAGATCAAATGGTATCTCATGAGACCACCCTTTCACAATATATGGTATGATTAGAGGCCTACATGTTGTGAAAGTCAAGTCTCATAAGAAAATTTTTTGGGTTCTTTCCTTTTGTCAATTACTCCCTCTATCTCACTTTTTTTGTTCTGTTTGAAAAGTCAAAGTTTTTAAGGGAATATCATTTATTGTCTTATCTACCTTTTAAAAATGTATAACTTTCCAAAACTACCCTTAAAAAAATTTATCAAAAAATTGAATTAGTAAATTAATAGGAGTATAAGAGGAACATTAGTAAATTAATGACTTTTATTTTTAAAAATAGAAAAATATTTTGAGACATCTCAAAATGGAATAAAGGACAAAAAAAATGAGATGGAGAGAGTATTTTGTTTAATGGAATTAACTTGAATAAGTTTGAGTTTATTATAGAAAGCATTATTCCGCTGCCACGTTATTGGAGTGATAACGTGACATATTTTAACCTTTTATTATAAGCACTTATTAAAAAAATTAATATGATTACATATTTTGAAAATCTAATCAGTTTCAAAAAAAAAAAAAAAAATCTAATCATAAATTTTCATGTTCTTAATATGCGTGTCAAATTTCGTGTCAATCAGATGTTATTTATTATTTGATCTATAAACTTATTTTTTGTTCGTAATTTTTACTATAAAGATTTGAAATTTAAACATTTAATTGATTATATAGCTATTGATTTTTTATTTTTTAGAAATTTTGTAAGCATAAAGTTTATAAGAAAAAAATGTAATCCAAAGATAGATTTGTCAAATATAGGCAACAACTATTTTTTTTTTCTTTTTTTTAGAAAAATGGTAATGACTAAGTATGTTGCCAAACTTTATTAAAGACAAATTATTAGGGCCTGATGATCTCTGGATACTTTTTGGGGCCTAACTAGCTTGACTAATTCCACAGGGGACCATACAGATTTTTTTATTAACTTTAAAACTTGAGAGACAAATGTGGGTAAATGCTATTACACACATTCTTTCACTCAAACTTACACATGCGAGAAATGAACAGAAGTCACAATTTCAAACTGCCATATAGATTTTCCTATTAACTTTAGAACTTGAGAGATAAGTTTGAGAGAAAGTGTCTATGTAATAAACACCACTCTGCTAACATATGTAAGACTAAGTAACAACTTGTGACATATTGAAGAGGTTCTAGAGAGTTAATAACAAGCTTGAAAATGGTATTTGACTCCGAATATCTTTACCAAGATTTTAGTATTACATGTTATCCAAAAGTTGAAAGATCCCCATCACCATTACAGATAAGGTCCATATGCTCACCATTCATCATTAGGTGGGTCCAATGTAACCTAAATGCCCAGTAAAGTCCTCACCACCAAGTCAAAAATCCTAATTCCATTTTTCAAATGGGGAATATCTTTTTCGTCAACTAAAGTTCTAATGGTCAAAACAAGAAGCTTCCTTGCTACTTCAAAAGGATTACACTATTTCACGGATAGATGATGTAGAGCTGACATGATGAGGATTGCGTGGTGCAGATGACGTGGCATAGATGACGTCATAATGATGGGATTGATCTACAAATGTGCGTGAGCATGAAGGATTGGCGCATGGAAGCGTGTGAAGGCAGTTGAAGGCCCGTGGAAGCGCATGAATCCTGCGGTGGCACGTCCCAAACCTCTGGAGGAGTGTGAGATGTTGTAAAGAGGCCGAATTTTTTGGTTATGAGGGTGATCTACAACGACTGAGGGCCTTTATCTGTGGGGAGGTAGCTGACGGTGGCTGCGTGGGATGATTTGTGGAGGCATGAAGGCAGCAGCAGACATGGTTGGAATCTTGTTGGATTTGGTAGAATTTAACAACCGTTGAGTATAGATATGAAGTTGGAGGCTGCGGCTTTAAAGGCCAAGAACGAAGTTTGGCTCAGATATTATATTAAATATTAGCCTTCATATATCATGTTGAATATGTTAGAATGGATGAAGAAACAGAATAAACACTTTATACACTGAACCTTTTTGATGCATTCTACGTGGAATTTGCTTTATTGGTAGGAAATTTCTTTTTAAGTTCGAAGATATCAACTTTGATAACTTTTAATTTATTCCTTTCCTCTAATCCTTTCTATTTTATTCTTTTATGTTTTATCACGATCCATCCATCCCATTTCTTTACAAATGATGTAACCTTCTGATTATACATTGATGATTGATCGTACAGAAACGCCTACTCACTCTATTTATTTATTTGATTTCAATTTTGTACCTTATAATCCTTACCTTACAATGGTTATGACGGGTATTTGATACCTTTTTTTTTTTCTTTTAAGCATAGATACCAAAATTTTTAATTTAAAATATATATATATATATATATATATATATATATATATGGAACTAAACAAATGTGGGGAATTAATGAATAAAGATGAAAATAGCAAAATATTGAACTTGGGTTATTTTGGAACTTTGTATTAGGTCGTCATGAACTTACCATAGATCCGTAATATAATACCTAGCGACCGACCGAATGGAGCAACTTCACACATATTATCCTAAACAATGTTTTCGCTAATTCCGCCTAGAGCTTTAGGGATTTACGCATTATGTTTCAGTTCTATATGGTATTTTTTGTTTATCTTAAGGCTTTGTAGGGTTGAAGTATCACATGTTTGGTCATCCTACTCAAACTCATATTTTTACATTTTAAACAACATTATACACATTTTTATACATTTTTTCACCTACACGTATTTCAAAAAACTACAAAAAATTACAAAAATCCCATTTCAAAAAACTATACAAAAATCCCATTAATGTTTCTTGGATTGAGCAGTGCTCTTGTTTCTTAGAGCACATTTCTCAAATGATGTACTTTTTTTTAGTTGATTTAATATAAGTTATGCCTTCCTATAAAATAAAAAAAAGTATTCACTAATTTTTTTTTTTTTGCTATGAAAGTATTCACCATGTACCCCCACTAAAGCAGCTTAGCGGCTTGGCCATCCCAAGCAACCAGTCAATCTTTGATCGCTAATCAACCAAAAAACTTGTCCAGAAATACCAACAGAGAACCAAAATTATTCATCAATTTACCTCAGGATATGCTTGAATCTAATTTTATTCCATGTTTTGGTGTAATTATATTTGCCTAATTTGAAGGAAATGTAAATGGTCTAATCCTTCTATCTTTATCCTACTTTAACCAGAGATAGCTTGCTTTGATATATATATATATATATATATATTTTTTTTTTTTTTTAAGATAAGAGATAGGAAGCTTGCTTTGATTGGAAACTGAAGCATCTACTTTGCAAGTTTCTGAATCCAAATTTTACGATGTAGCGCACACTAGAGACCTTGACATTTTATGCATTTAGCTCCATCATTTGGACTAACATAATAATATAAAAATCTTTTGAAACTCCTAGATTCCTAGACTCCATCAAAAGTTCCAGATAAGTCCAAAAGGAATCGCAAAAGCTTAATTGGGTTGATTCAATAAACTTAACCCGCAATACCGTGCACAACAGCATAAGATGGAATTCAATTCACATCCTGTACTACTTTTTTTTCGTTGAAGGGGAATAGAAATTGAAGTACAACAGGAAAGACAAAACAAAGGAAAGAGACCCAAACACAATCCTGAACAGCATACAAAGGTAGTCCCTCCCAAACCAAAAAAAAGATTTACCCTAGACACACTAGCGAGCTAAGAAAGCTTATGTACTACCCTGTTGAACTCCCTTTTCAAGTGCACAAAACTACATGAGCAGAAACAGCCCAAGGATTCCACGGACAAAAACTGTCCCAAGCCCATCATTTCTCTCGGCAGCATTGCCCAGTAGTCGCCATTTCTAAAGCAGAGTCAGCTAAACCCGAGTGGATTGTTTCACAAAAACGCTTTTGAGCCCGAGTATCCTCTTCCTTTGAAACTTCTTTCCCTCTCAAACACTTTGTTCCTATCTCCATCATCTGGGTGAGAGTTTGTTCATTGTTTGTTTTTCCTTTCACATGGGCAACTTTTTTCAGGTTGCCTTTACCCATAATCTGCTTTCCTTTTTCATTGGCTTTGGCCTGAAAAATCGCACCATCTTTGTCAGTACGGGCCTCTCTATTCTTTATTGGGCTGTCTTTCTCATCTTTATCTAGAGAAGCATTTGTACTTGGGCTCCCTTGAGAGATAGAGCCTTTTGGTCCTTGTGAGGTAGGGCCTTTTGGCCCATGAGAGATAAAGTCTCTTTGCTCATTAGAAACATCTGGAACAAGGTGAACACGTGACTTCTCACAAAAATCCAAAACACTCATTACTTGCTCTGAAGCACCATTGATGACCTGTACGTCCCCTAGGAGCTGTCCATTCACACGTGTGGTGTTACCACTTCCCCAAGTATCGCCCTTCACTAAGTTTTAGTTCCCGCCCTCTAAGCCTCTAACCTAGAAGCACTCCGATGAAGAACCAGTCGTCAGCCGGACCTTTCCCTGTATTCCTTGCTCATCAGAAACATCACAGTTCTTTCCCTTGCTCGAGTTCTTTTCCTTGGCAATCTCTTTTGCAGTCCACCCAGCTCTTAACTAGTCTCCATACTGATGACAAGCACTTTGCCAATCATTGGACGTTGGGCAATGCTTATTATCATGTCCGAGCTTCCCACAAATGAAGTAGATAGTAGGTAGCCTTTCATATTTAAACGTAAGACATAGGCGTTCTCCATCAGAGCTTGCAATATAAGCTCTCCTTCTCAATGGCTTATCAATCTCCACATCCACACGAACTCTCATGAATTTTGCCTGATCAGATTGCCACAAATGCCTATCAACTTCAATAAATCTTCTTAGCTTGCTTCCCCTACTTCCTATGACATATGCTCAAAAGGAAGACCCCAAATTTGAACCCAAAAGGGAGAATGGGTGAAAGAAATATTTGTGGAAGTCAGCCCTTTTTTCCATCTACAGAGTAAGAGGAGGTTGTTGTCGAAACTCCAAGGCCCACACCTCTCAACCCACTCTAATTGATACTTTGAGCTAAACTTGAATTGGAGTACATTATTTCCAACTTCCACTATTCTCATGTCTGAACCCATTTTCCATGTTGATCTAAGGGTGCTCTTCAGAGCTCGTTGGTTCTGTTGCCGATCAGAAAGAAGCCGCCCAAAAAGACTTAGAAAACATTCTTCAAGGAGGTCCAAGTTGTTTGTGACAGTGATAGGAATAGCTTCTTCTTCTTCTTTTGTGAGCTGCAAGTTCTGTAAACTATAGGGAATATTCAGATCCATAATCGGAAATTATTGGTTACTGCCTACAGAGAATGAAAAGACTACTAGATAACCCTTAGAACTGAAGGTTAGGGAACAAAAAGACTACTAGACAACCCTTAGAACTGAAGGTTAGGGATAGAGTAACTCGCATTCAAACAAGAGAAAATAAACTCCTACTAGGGAGAGGACATCCTATACTACTTAACTAGTGACAATGAAATACCATAAATTATGCAAAAGGTTGGATTGGCCATGAGTTAGTGTGTCTATGAACAGGTTCTAAAGTGGGGCCTTGTAAGAAACACAACTAATAAATTGGTCCAATACGACAATAACATCCTCTTTAATTGCTTTTGAATATGGAAAATTGGGAATTAAGTCTACACTTTTCAGTCCCTTTGTCTAGGGTCTAGGAGGTTTTTTGTACAATTTCAGAGAACTTTTTCTTTATATAATTATATGATTGCGATTTTGAAAATAATTTAGATATTTTTTTTTTTTGGTTCACCTAATATAATTTTAATGGAAAATTCATGCCACATCAATATTATTTATTATATAAAATAATCTGATGATCCATGTTTTATATATTTTATCAAGAGGGCTCACAACATGTATGTTTGAGACTAGTTTATAAGCTAGGTTTTTTTATTTTATTTATTTTGTTTTTTTTTTGTTTTTTTAATAGCTTTTATTTACTGTTTTTTAAAACTATATTTTTTTATTATACATTTTCTCACCTTTTTTGTATTTATTTATACAAGATAAAAATTATACTCTAACCTAATCTAACTTAATCTAAGTGTATATGTGTGTGCAGCTCCCTTTTAGAGATTTTAACCTCAGTCATTGCCCCCTCACACCTCACACCTCATAAGCACTTATACTTATAGAGTGATCATCGCGCTAAAAGTGCACGGTGTTATTTTATCACTTGTTCAAAGTACAAGTATATACTTAATATAATACATTTACAGCAAAAAAAAAAAAAAAAAAAGTGAAATGCTTATTTATATAATTTATATTTATATATTATTTAAAAACTAAAATGTAGCTTTTATTATTATTTCACTCTTATTAAACTACAATCGCATAAAATTTCGATCCATTTTCATTCCTTCGATCCACTTAAGAAATTTGCTTTAGGAGGAGATGTTTATGTAGAAAGAGATGTACTTTATTGACAATTATTTCACATTTTCAGCTAATGTTAGTAGGTTCTGATAAAATTATATTTTTCTTATAATATTAAAGTCTTGTATTTTTTTTCCTAATATAAGTAATGAATTTACTTATATTTGCTTCGTTTTTAGGTCATTTAAAACGTATAGAGGATGAATTGTTTGTAAGAAATACCATAAATAAATTACAACCACACGTTACATCATTTATAAAATATCTCTCCTTATATAATAATTGAATGTAAAATTCATTATGTTTCCTTAAAAAAATACTTACAAAATTTAAATCACTCTCAAATAAAAAATATATATAACTTCATTTAGAAAATCTAATATATTGTATTAACTACTTTGTTAGAAAATAATCACTTCATTTTAAGAAGGGTTCAAGACTAACCCTTTTAAGTCTCATTTATTATTTTCATTTTTCAGTTAAAAAATTGTCAAATTTTTTTTTTGCAGTGTGCCAATTTGGGATTAGTATTTTTAATTATTGATGATTCTTCCTTAAGAAATCCAGAGTCAACAAGTAGTGGGGTGCTTAATTCATGATCACAATGGACATTGGATAGTAGTTCTCTAGACCAATTGGTATAAGGAAATCAATTGTGAAATTAAAACCGATTTCAATCTTTTTATGTAACGCGATGTATGCAACAAAAATTTTGGGATGGTTAGAGTAGTGGGGGAGAGAGAGTTTGCGCTGGTAAGGAAAGGATAATCAGTTATGAGGCTTCTAACACAATTTGGTTTGTGAGCTCTATATTTCGGATTTAAAAGTTGAGTTTTGGTGATGAAGTCAGAAACCAATTTGTTTAGCCAAACAAATTGGGAATGAGTTAAAAGAGAAATAGAAAATTATGAGACCGCAGTTTAGTATTCATGAACTTTAGTATTCAATTAGAGAAATAGAAAATTATGATAGCCAAACAATGATACTTCAAACCAACCAATCACGGACTTTTAAAGTATTCAATTTTCCCTTAAGAGCATTAGCATTGGAAAATGCTAATGCTATTCTATTTTACAATTCTAAAAATTCACTTTATCATTATAACATCCTATTTTACAATACCTCCACATCCCAAACTTCTATTTTCCTCTTCTACTCATTAAAATAATATATTTACAAAATAAAATAATATATATTAAAATTATATCTTTTCTCTCTCATCTCTCTCATCTTTTTTATTTTCAGATCTCTTCCAGAAACCTCACAGAAGCCTCATAGCAACCCAGAAACCTCACAACAACCCGGCCACCACCATCACCACGGCAACCCCCCACCTTCACCACCATGAACCCACATGACCCATAATAAAAACCCCACACCCTTCCACCACCCCACGGCAACCCCAGAAATCTCAGCCCTGAAACCCATGGCCACCACCATCACCACGGCAACCCCCCACCTTCACCACCATGAACCCACATGACCCATAAGAAAAACCCCACCCCCTTCCACCACGCCACCACCCCACGACAACCCCAGAAACCTCAGCCCCGAAACCCATGGCCACCACCATCACCACGGCAACCCCCCACCTACACCACCGCGAACCCACATATGACCCATAATAAAAACCCCACCCCCTTCCACCACCACCACGGCAACCCCCAACACCACCACCATGAACCCACAAAAAAAAATCCATCCCAAAATCAAATCAAACCAATAGCAAATTCCAAATCCACAAGATGACCCACAAAAAAAAAATCAAATCAAAATTTACACAAACCCAGCTACAAATCGATCTCGCCGCTGTAAACCAGAAATACCCAGAAATCGCCGCTGCAAACCAAAAATACCCAGAAATTGCCACCATAGCACGCCGATCTGACTTCCCAGTCTCACCTCCACGCCGGACCCACGACCCACGCTAGAAAAGCCCACCGTGAGAGAGAGACCTGATGAGAGAGAGAAGCCGTTGTGGTGAGAGAGCCGTTGGGGAGAGAGAGGAATGAAAAGAGAAACAAAGGGAGAGAGAGAGTCAGAAAACAAGGGAATAGAAAAATAATATAACTTTTACAATTGTGCTACAGTACTATTCTACCTTTAGAATTGTACTGTAGCACAATTCTAAATATTTTTGCAATACTTCCTTATAGCATTCTCTGATGCAATGGTTATTTGGTGCATTTATGCTAAAATACTCTTAGATATGGCATTAGCATCTTCTGATGCTAATGCTCTAAGAGTAGACTGCCATCTTTGTTGCTACAGTAGTCTGTACGAGTTTACTGTAGCAAGTTTGTTAAAATTTTAACAATTTTTGATGTAGCTTATGTTTTGTTGTTTGTGACTCTAAAAAGAGAACCACTGTGAATGCTCCTATGTTTACTCGTTTCCGTGTGCGTTTCCGTGAGCCTTTGGAGATTGCAACGAAGCTTCATAGTGTCTATTTTCTTCGTCTTTTCTCAATTTTCGTTAGCCGCGTTTTGTAAGGAGAAACTCAAACCTTCACCACTTATTAGTTTCCTTTATCGCGTTTCTCAGTTTCACTAGAAGAGTAGTAGTAGCAAACACACCCAAAAGCTCAACAAAGAACAAACAGCCCCAGCAGTCCGTTCTTTCTTTTCTTTTCGTTTTGCGTCTCTTTGTGTGTGTGAGAGAGAGAGAGATCTAGAGAACGAGGGAGTGAGAGAGGGAAACATGAACAGCGAAATGAAAAATATGTCATATTAACCACCGCGATATGTTCCGGCGGAGCGAAACGACATGTCGTCTGAGTCATCGCTATTTGTTATAGGGGATAAAAACGACATGTGGCCTTTTCTGCCGCCTGAGTTATGGAGCCTGCTAAAGGGAGACGACACGTCGTCTGAGTCACGGAGCTTAATGCAGCCTCTCAGAATGCATGATTATATACCGCTATCAGAATTGGGAGTAAACGACATGTCGTCTAAGTCATGGAGGATAAATCTGGAAAAGTTCTTCGTGCCTTCTTCGTGCCCGAAGTAAGCCCTCTTCACAATCCTTATGTATGTGTAATATGATGCACGCATACAACAAAATTGGCAACGTAATCGTGTCCGACACGTCACGTGTACTTTTCAGATACGGGTACGGATGTGTGAGATAGGAACTAAACAAAAACAGTTTAGACCCACATGTAATTTTTTTCAAAGGTGCATTTGTTCAACACTTTCTGAGTCAGGCACCAAAAGCTTATTTGCGTATGTATATAATATGTGTAATATATAATGATATTATGTGCAAAAAGGTATTTGCGTTTTTGCACATAATTTACTTATTAGCATTAATTTTGTTCTGACTTTATTGTGCTAATAAATTATTGATATTAATTTTGTTGTGGTTTGTAAGGCTATGTTTCGCTTTACTTTTTTATATTTATTTTTTTTGCAAAAATGCTACACAACAAATTCTAAATGGTAAATTGGTAGTGGTAGGAAAAATGTGACGTCAATGGTGGGCCTAGATAATACCAATAATAGATTGCTAACTTAGGATTTGTTGTAAAAATATCATGGATGTAGCATTTATCTTTTTTTTTTTTTTTTTAAACTAACTTTTGGCATAATAGCATGTGGAAATTTAAAAATTTAAATTAAAGAAATAAATAATAGAAGGAAAATTTAAGGACACATTTAGTCGACTATAACAGTGATTAAATAGGAATAAGGATATGTATACAAGTAATACAAAATGCTATAATGTAATACTCATTACTATTCATTTGTTTAGTGACAATATAAGAATAGAACCTTGAAGACAATGGAATATTTAAATCAAATTGTCTAAATTGTAACTTAGGTTGTTCATCAAACCGCAAAAACCGCACAAACCGCAAAACCACACCAAAACCACCCACAAAATTGTAGAATTGCACTACACCGCAAGTAATATTGCACCGCACTGCATCACACTGCATGGTGCAGTGCGGTTTGCAGTTTTATAATAAAAAAACCGCACAAACTGCACTGCACCCTCTCTATATATTAATATATTTAATTATTTTTCATATTAAATATATTATTAATAGTTTAATAACCCTAGTTTTCAAAAAAAAAAAAAAGTTTGATAATCCTAGCAAGTGTTGATTAGGAAAGCCAACCCAAAACAAAATAAAATAAAAATTAGCTTAATAATTTAAAACTTGGACTAAAATAAAGGGAAAAATTAGTTTTGGGCTGGGTATAAAAAGCCCAAAATTTGAAAAATATACCAACTTCAAATCATTTAAACCGCATCTTATACACCGTATCACATATTTGACCACAAAAATGAAATGTGATGTGATTATGGTTTTGACTAAACTTTAAACCGCACCGCATCGCACCACACCGCACCGCACATGTGACCGCAAAAATAAGGTGCAGTGCAGTTATAATTTTAAATAAACTGCACCACAAAATGCGGTTCTAAAAATGGCCCAAAACTGCACCGCACCACACCACGAACACCCCTAATTGTAACATTAGAATAAAAATTAAGATATATTTTAAGAAATATTTACTCATAATTATTTCCTAAAAATTTATATTTTTTAAATTTGAAAAAAAGACTAGTTATTTTTTTATGAATTTTTATTTTCATAATTGTTATGTGTATTAGGAATTTTGTTTATTTGAAAATATATTAATTTTACAAATTAATACATCTACAAAGGAGTCTCTATTATAGGAAAATTATTAAATATTCTGGGAGTACTATAAATGAATACTCCTCTCCTCTTACATGAATTGTGAGTTCTACCATAAATGGTGGAACACACAGTTGTGTGAAAGGAGGAGTACGCATTTATGCTAATTCGGGAATACTCAATAATTTCCCGCTATTACAAATTTTTTAGAGATGAATAGCTATTACAACTCTTTTAGAGAGGAATAATTATTTCTCATTTTAAAGAATAACTATTCATAAGAAATGACTATTCCATGTAATAAAAATATAACCAAACTACTAAATTGTTAAATCATAAGAATAACTATTACATTACAATAATTATTATAGTCTACAAAACATACTCTAAATATTCATTTTTATATGAGATAAAGTACCATAACTTTACAAGTCAAGAAACTAATTGAATTGTTATCTAAAATACTAGGATAAATCCGTAAAATCATTATGCCAATTTTTGAAAATCCTGAAACAACATTTTGAAAAATCAACATTGCTGAAATTGATATTAGTTTATTGGAAAGCGATTTTGCAAATATGTGATTATGATGTGTGCATTTTTTGGTCTACAAAATTCAACACAGGTGAAACATTTTCTTGTTATACTTTGCCCCCACCCCCTCTGATGTCAAAACCTAGTTCTATTCCCGACAGTGCTTTTCTTCAATTGTTCTAAAATCAGGAAATAGTCCGTGGTTGGAATGGTGTCCTATATCTGCTAAAAATAGGGGCAGAGCCAAGAATTTTGGTTTAGGGGGGGGGGGTCGAGTTACATATTCATAAACATATATATACACTTACACAACTACATATATTGATACATACATACATTTTACATAAACTTTAATGCATATACACAAATTGTCTACTTTGCCACCAATATGTACAAAACGTTCTACTATTATTTAATTATAATTATAATTTTTTAAATCTTTTCTTTCTGGAGTGTTATCAAACCCAACCAGCATTAAATATCCTCTATTTTTTTCATTTAGCATTTTTAGTCTAAATCAAGCACCGGCAAACAATTGGAAACTTAACAACAATAGCAATAACAACAAAAGACTTGGTCCCAAATTGAAAAGGAAATAAAAATTATATATTTATTGTCACTTATATATCCTCACCATAGTTTTTTTCATTTAACAGTTTGTGACAAAATCAAGTATTGACAAACAATTTGAAAATTAACAACAATGAAAGACAGTCCCAAATAAAATAAAATAAAATAACTCTACTAGGAAATTTATTTTATTAAAAACTTACTATTTGAACTCAGCAACTAAAACTTTCCAATTAAGAGAGGAAAAAACTAAAGAGTTCCTTTTTTCTTTTTTTTGGTTGCAAGGCAGATAGTTTGTTGTTCTTAACATTTATTTTTTAGAACCCAATGTTTAATTAGTTATTCAATACTTTTTTGAAGGGCCAGCTCTTATTTTTTGGAGGGACCAACTATCCATTTTAAGGTCTAGTATCTAAAAAAATTGCAAAATACATATACCTTATAAAGTTTTTTAAAACTTTGGTCCCCCATAGCTAAGTGTATCTCCGTCCCTGGCTAAAAATGACTAGTTAGTCAGTTTAATTTGATAAAATCAACTTTTTGTGATGTTGTGTCCTTTAAAATAGCTGACATTGAACATGATTGCCATCAAATACAAAGTTTTCACTAGGGAAGTTCGTGCATATATGATCCTGAAACTATTGGTTCTAATGAATTGATGGTTGAAATGTTGACCTGAAGTTGGACAATACCGACTTTGTCACAATAACAATCACACCGGAATATATATATATATATATATATATATATATATATATAATTGAAAAAAATATGTAAACCAATGATCTTTTTAGATGTCTATGGGATATTCCATTTAACAGCGAGGGCATTCCATATTTCTTGCACTTAAAATTTCTGAATGGAGTCAGTAGGCTTTAGGGAATAACTTTAGATAACGTGACAGCTTTGAAGTTCCTGTTGGAGTTTTGGCAATTCACTTGCCGCACTTCACATATTTACTCTTGTTTTCAGTTGTTACGGAGTTATAATCATAATGTATCAATGTTTTCTTATTCTTTAATATACCTGATGTTTAGTTTTTTGGAAAATGAAACATGAATAGTTGATGACTTTGGATGCTTTCATTCACCTCCTTGTCCATTATTAGTGATGAATGTAATGTGAAAGTTGTACTCTTTGGCAGTATGGAAACGATGCAAGGTTGATGATTACTACAAGAAACAAGAAAGGCAACTTGAAGGGTATACTGAGATGGAGACCATGCTTGAACCAGGTCGTGCTCCTGGAAATCCAGCAGAGGTTGGTTATTCTGCACCTCCTAGCCCCCAAAACTTTCATATATTTCTTGTGATATTTTATAATATATAGGAATTGAAATTTTTTTTAATGCTGGTTTCTAAAGTCAAACATTATTGTGTTTATAGGACATATTCATAAAGTTTCATCCAAGATGGGGGTCATGGCATCATGCCTAACTCCTTTCTTTTGTTTTAGTTGTATTCCCCCCTAGCTTGATGATTTTAAATGCATGTTCATTATAGTGGTGTCAAATGGAAAATTTTGGAATAA
The DNA here is from genome assembly GCA_023055345.1 of Quercus wislizeni. Lineage (NCBI taxonomy): Eukaryota > Viridiplantae > Streptophyta > Magnoliopsida > Fagales > Fagaceae > Quercus > Quercus wislizeni. The sequence continues at coordinate 21,223,979 of JALGQJ010000010.1, forward strand.
AGCAAAGGAAATTTCTGAGAACTGACTACTATTTGTGATCATATTTCTTCCTCTATGACACATTTGTCTCCTCGTGAACCTATTTGATAAAAGTTTCTAGCTCCCCTTATTAGGAACCACTGATTTCCTAACAATTTCCATTCATCCCTATTAGAAACCACTGATTTCCTAACAAGTGATATCAAATCCATTGATCTTGGGATGACCAAATCTGTTGCATTGCGCCAAAGTTCCATGGATTTACCAAAATCAAAGGTTGAGATCCTTTTACATGTCTTCTCAAAGTCTATGAATTCTTTACTCTTGACAACACTTTACCACATTTCAAGCTGTCCTCTTATCACATGGAAGGAGAGGCGTAGAAATGGATTCAAGAAGCAGAGGTATCAAGATTCTGCACAAATTGGATGGAGTTTTATGTAGCCTACAAGATTGGCTTCTAACAAATTTCTCTCTCTCTCTCTCTCTCAAGAATAACAAAATAGAATTGCTCGATCTTATTAACTAACAAAAAATGAGAGCATACATGATAAATACATTGACACTGCTATTTATACATACAACAAAGCATAACCGCCTAATCTAAGGGTTCATTTTGTTGGCAAAATGGAAAAGTAGAAGAATAGAAAATATTTTAGTTTTTCTCTTGTGTTTAGTTAGGATGGTGGAAAAGTGGAGGAATGGAAAACTTTTTTATTTGGTTGAGAAGAAAACTGAGAAGATTGAAAATAGAGCTTGTATAAATTTACCATCATATCCCTATTAAGTAAAATAAAAAGTAAAACATTATACTTAAAAAAATGTATATAGATGGACACTTCATTAAAAATAAAATAAAATAAAATAAAGAGCACAAGAAATTAACCCAATTTTTTTATTAAAAAGAAAAAACAACCAAAATTGATGAGAAAACAAACATATGAGCACCCAAAAAATTTTATTAAAAAAAAAAAAGGCTACATGTCAAGATGTCATTGGAATATTAGTTCAGTGGCCGACTAGAAAGCACAAACACTTCATTTTGGGTGTTGTACCCGTGTCGTACTCATGTTGGACATGAGACACCTAGGACACTTTTGCACCCATGTCTTAGCTTTGTCCTAAGAAAAAAAAAAAAAATGCGGGACACGGCAGGACACGAGAGTGACACTTATTTTTTTACTTCTTTTTAGTTTTGATTTTGAACATTTATCTAGTTATTTGTTATTTACTCTTTTAGATCTTATTCTTTGGTTTGTATTCTAATTTCTAAACATCATATATTAGTCATTGAATGTTCAAATAGCGTATAAAACTCTATGAACGTTTAGACCCCCAATTACAAAATTATCAATTCAAGCTTAATGTCAAACAATATATGTGTGGAAAATGAACATAAGCAAATAACAGAATTGATAAACAATCTAAATCAATTAAAATCACATCCACAACAGAAATTAAATGGCAAAGATTAAGAGAAGAGAGATGCAAACACAAGGACAATACAACGATGTATTATCGAAAAGGAAACTGAAGCCTTCGGCGTAAAACCTCTCCGTCGCCCTCCAAGCGGTCAATAATCCACTAGAAAATGTAGTTGGGATACATAAACAGCAATAGACTCTCCAAGCCTAATCTACCCAATGTATCTAAGCCCTCTAAGCTTCTTGCTCCAACGAGGTTATGCCGAACCTTTTTCTTTTCTAGCTTACCGGATTCCGCTATAGCCTATAGCATCAACCAATAACCATTGGTCCCTTCCTAACTGCTTCCCAAAGCACCAAAATGGATATGGGTATGGTGAGAAAAGGATTTGGGTAATTGACTAATCTCTACTCACTAGCTCAGTATGTGTTAAGTAAGGACTCTAGGTGTGGTGGTGAGTTGAAGGAACTTAACGGATTAAATCAGTTGAGAGAAAATCTAAGGATTAAAAATCTGAGACACAAGAAAGATGCTGAATTAGAATATAAGGCTGTAAATTTGAAAGAGAAACAACTCCTTAATGGCTTGGCATTAGAGTGGATAGAAAGAGAAGTGGATGTTGGGTACGATGAGATGTCAATCGAAGCTTTGGAACCAAACCAAAATCTTTAAAAATTTGGAATTAAATGGCTACAGAGGAGTGAAATATCCAAGCTGGCTTTCTTTACTCAAAAATCTTATAAGCCTTAGGTTAGATTCAATGAAGAATAGCCAAGATGCGCTACCATTACATCCATTTCCTTCGCTTAAAACTCTCGAATTGATTGATGTTCCTTCTCTTGAGTACGTATCTCTGGTATCAGAGAGTTTTAAACTTCCACCCCCTAGAATTCCTATATATTTGGGATTTCCCTAATCTAAATGGGTGGTGGAAGAAGAGGAGCAACCCGATCAAGGAGGACAAAGATGATGCCGATAATTACGGTGAAATATCGACGATAGCAGCAAATAATCATTCTCTTCCTTCATTTTCTCATCTTTCCTATCTACGCATTTTTGGTTGCCCTAAACTATCTACCATGCCTTTATTTCCTTATCTTGAAAAACTATATCTGGATAACTCTAATTTGAGGCCATTGGAGCGAACAATATTGATGGGAATGATAAGTACGGTATCTCAGGAAAACCCAACAGCAGCAGTAGTAGCAAATGCAACCTCTTCTACTCGTTCTTTTTCTTCAATACTTGCCGCCTCATTCACCCCTCTCTCCAAATTAAAATCTTTGGGTATTGGTATGATAGAAGGCAGTGATTATCATTTCCTTCAACATTTCACTGCACTTGAGGAACTTGATTTATTTAATTATAATGGGGATGAGATGGAATTGGAATGGCAAGGCCTAAGGAAGCTTCAGTATTTAAGATTATATGATCATCCAAAATTGGCCTTTCTTCCAGTGATGATCAAGAACCAAGTGCAACACCACAAGAAACAAACATCAACTTGATTAGATTCAAGTAAAAAAATGAAATTCAGAGAGAGATCTCACTCAATCAAGGAACATGAACCAAGTCAACACCAATTAATCAGTACAAAGTAATCACTGAACATCACACAGTCACAAATAACTGTCATTGTGACACTCTACCATGAACATGATATGCACAAAGCAACACAGTTATGAAACACAACTTAGAACACAAACACCAACAGGAAAAACAGTGAGATAAGCATCTAACAATCAATATCACCAATACTCAATCAAACTCATTTAACAAAATAAATCAAACCCATGTTCGAACACTATATTTCTCAAACCCCAATAACAACTCAAAAATCCAAGAAAGCAGGGCTATAAACATGAAATTCGTAGCGAAAATAAGGAAACCCATACCTTTTCCTTGAAGATTTGAGGTTGAAATGATGCAAAAATGGAGGTTTTTCGATAGTGACACGATGAATTTGAAAGAGAGTTGAAATGGGGAAGACAATGAATAGTCACCGAAGTTCGAGGGAAAACTGAAAAGTTTTAAAAACTAACCAATTTGCACAAAACACACAATTTTCGTGAGTGAGTCAAGTCAAATGCAAGTCACCAAGACAAGCCACCAGAACACTTAAAGACAAAAATTTGAAAAATTTTCTAAGTCGCGAGATAAGCCGCGAAAATCTCTATGTACCCCTCGCGACTGGACCTTCCACCTACAAACAAGTCACCACACTGAGATGTGAGAAACAAAAAAAAAAACCCAAATTTTGAAAAATATTCTAAGTATTTTTCACAACTAGGACATTGACCTGCCAGTGAGTCGCAAAAAATCTCTGTGTGGGCTTGCGACTGGGGTATACAACTGGACTAACCTACGACTGAGTCACCAAAACGGGACAACACTGTTTTTGAAATTTTGACAATTTTTGTAAAAACAAAATACTTTCCAAAAACAACTAAAAAGTCACAAATCTTTTTGTGTTTGATCAACAAAGATTGAGCATGTGAAAACACAATTAATCAAGTACAATCACACAAATAAATATGGCATTCATTGAACATAGACATGTGTGATGTGTGTGGATATCAAAAATGAGATAGTCCTTAGTCTAATGTGAAGTTTCAATGATCAATTCAACCAAAACATACACAATTAGCACTAGATAATGTGACCCATCTCAATTATAGAAATATGCATATATGGCCTCCCACAAAAACTTGATAATCATAACTTTGAAGCGTTTCATTTGGCTCCATATACATCATATCATTTAATCTTTTTGAATCAATACATCTCATTTTGAGATCGATGCCTGAAATTTTTGATATTTCAATTTGATGAGCAAGCCTTTGGCTTTTTGGGCATCATACATTTTATTTTTTGGTCGCTTTTCCTTTTTCCTAGTCAAATACTAGTATGTGCGACAGGCTTTTGCAACTCAATATCTCTTTTCATTTGGAGATTTACATTTGGTGAGCTCTTTAAGCAAAGACAATAAAATAAAAGAGTGGGAAGATATATAGGCATAAATCTATGCATGTCTCAAGATCAACAAAACCATTCACTAATCATTCATGACAAGGTTGAAGATCTATTTACAACAGTCACATAGATTTCAAGATTTCTCCCACAATGATATGAGTGCATAGGGAACAAGCTAAGCTCGTAGATGCACAAAGCCATTAGTACAAAGGTACAAGGCAAAACATGCTTTGAGACAAAACTCAACAAAGTCAATCAAACTTTTTGAATTTTCTACTTTTTATGTGTTTTTGGATTTTTGACACAAAAGCAAGAAAAGACAAATCAAAGACAACAATGTAAAAACATTTAAAAAGAAACAAATGAACAAACAAACAATTTTCAACTCAAACTAGCAAAAAGTACACCACCAAGCATAGTCACAAAGCATAGGAAGTATTAATGCATGGACATGTTGTAATGCTTATGCATGAGTACCCCTCTTCACCCACACATCACGTGTGTTTAGGGTGATATCCCTATAGGATTGGGTACGAGAGTTAGGACTTTCAAACCTTCTAGTGAAGCTTTCCAAGCAAGTGGTGAATGCACCAATCATCTTCATCACGTCCATCACACCGAGATCACCATTTTGACCTCTTGATGACTCAACAGCCCAAGTCCTCTTGTCATTTCTTGGTCCTCTTGACCTTTGATCAGTCGCATTCTTCAATGCTCTAAGATTATGACAATTTGGTTTGGTGTGTCCTTGAAGTCCACAATGATGGCAAAAATGGTTCATTCTCGAACCTCTTTGTGATCTTGGAAGAGATTTCCCTCTAACTTCAAGTTTGATCACTGATTGGTTACGGGGCTTATTCAACACCCATTGGTCAGCCACATTCTTCTTCTTTTCATTCTCTACTTTCTTAGGTGTAGATGCAGCCACTATTAGTTCTTTGGCTTGTACAAACCTCACTTCCTTGGTGATTTTGTCAGCTGAACTACTTTCTCCGGTATATCCCAATCCGAATTTGTCTGAGAAATGTTTTTGAGAGGAACTGACATCATCTAACTTCTTGGTGGAGACCCTCGCTACCTTGGCATTTGCTTAAACTACCTCAAGCTCAAGGAATCTAATTTTCAGGTAAGCTTCCGACAACTCTCCATACAGCTTCTCTATCTCACACTTGGCCTCCTTATGTCGCACTAGGAGACTTCTATAGTCCTCCTCTGCCTTCTTCATCTTTTTCACAACTGCCTTGGCCACACGTGCATATTCTCCCAATTTCTCAAGTAGTGAATTGAAGTTTTCTTGAAGACCCTTTGTACTCTTATCTTCTTCAACATCCGATTCTTCTACAATTCTCATTGATTCCTCATCACTATGCTCCCCAAGCTCTTGTACAAGCAAATTCAAGTCCTCCGAAGACTCAACATGAGCAATAGTCATAAAAGCGAAGTAATTCCCTTCTCCATCACAGCTTTCCTCAGAATCAAAATTGGATGAATTCGAGTCACTAAGAGTTGTGGCATACGCCTTGCCCTTCGATTTCAAATAATTGGGACACTCTTTCTTGAAATGTTTGTGTTCATTGCACTCGAAGCAAGTGATTCCTTGTGTAGATTTTGATTCATTTCCATCTTTCCTTTTGAATTTCTTTTTCTCCTTCCCGAAACTTTGGAATTTCCCTTTATCACCAAATTTTCCATTGTTCTTGAATTTCAAGAACTTTCAGAAATTCTTCACCAAATATGCCACATCTTTATCGACAACATCCTCATCCGATAAGTCGTGAGCTTCAACCCTTTCATTAACCATCTTAAGATCAAGAGATTTGCTTTTCATTTGTGTGGGCAATGACAATTCATAAGTTTGAAGTGAGCCAACCAGTTCTTGGACTTTGATATTATCAAGGTCCTTACTCTCTTCAATCGTTGTCACCTTGGCATGGAAGCTCTCTGGCAACGAATGAAGGATTTTCCTCACAACTTTCGAGTCCCCCGTTTTCTCCCCCAAGTTGAACTTACCGATGACTACTTCATTCAGCTTGCTATAGAAATAGTCAAAAGACTCGTCCTCACTCATTTTCAGCTCCTCGAACCAAGTGGTCAGTATCTACAACTTGGTATCCTTCACTTTCTTCATTCCTTCATACATGGTCTCCAATATCTGCCATTCCTCCTTTGCAATAGAAATGTGAGATATCCTGTGAAACTCATCTGGAGACACACCACAAAAAATAGCGTTAAGTGCTTTGCTATTTGCATTAGATGCCGCAAGGGTTGCCTTATCCCACGTGGATTTGGCACCCTCTAGCCTAATCCATCCAATATCCACCGCATCCCAAATGGTTTCATCCATTGAACACAAAAATGCCCTCATCCTGACTTTAGTTGCTACCATCAAAATATGGTGGCGCATTTAAAGATTGAGACCAGTCCATCTCAATATGGGGTCAAGGATCGCACTAAGGTGTTTAAACCACAAAGAGTGCACCCACTCTAATACCAATTGAATGTTCAAATAGCGTATAAAACACTATTAACGTTTAGACCCCCAATTATAAAATTATCAATTCAAGCTTAATGTCAAATAATATATGTGTGGAAAATGAACATAAGCAAATAACAAAATTGATAAAAAAATCTAAACCAATTAAAATCACATCCATAACAGAAATTAAATGGCAAAGATTAAGGGAAGAGAGATGCAAACACAAGGATAACACAACGATGTGTTATCGAAGAGGAAACGGAAGCCCTCGGCGTAAAACCTCTCCGCCGCATTCTAAGCGGTCAATAATCCACTAGAAAATGTAGTTGGGATATATGAATAGCAATAGACCTCCATGCCTAATCTACCCAGTGTACTTAAGCCTTCCAAGCTTCTTACTCTAACGAGGTTACGCCGAACCTTTTTTTTTTCTAGCTTACCGGATTCCACTATAGCCTATAGCATCAACCAATAACCATTGGTTCCTTCCTAACTGCTTCCCAAAGCACCAAAAAGACTTCTCACAGATATGGGTATGGTGAGAAAAGGATTTGGGTAATAAACCTCCCAAAGATGTAACAATAGAGAGGGTAAGAGTAGAGGAATTTGAAGAGTCTCTATGAAAAGATTATGGATGAGTCAATCTTGTTTTTCTCTAGGGTTTCTCTTTCAAAATTCTCTCTAAAAGCTCTCTACATTTTGTGGGTACAAGGATCTATATATACTGATGGGTGTTTGGAATGCGAAGAGTCATTTTTCCAAAACAGAGCTGGCTAGCGACTTGGCCTTGTGACTTGATTGAGTCGCGAGTTCAAGCTGCGAGCTAATAGAATGGCTAGTCTGGACTATTTGTCTTGTAGTGCTACAGTTGGCACGATGGTTCAGCTTCTCTACATGCTTCACTCGTGTGCATCTTCTAGCGGCTTACCAGTTGCGAGCCACCCGCGAGATCCACTTGCAAGTCCCTGTTTCACTGCACAATCTTGAGCATTTCTTCACACTCTCTCACACACTACCCTTACATGATTCCCACCTAAATACAAAGTTTCTACATGCTGAATTACAAGCAAATTTGGCACGGAATAAAACCAACATAATGGTTGATTAAATTCAACCTTACAGTCATGAATTCACTTTATTATCCTTTACTGTTCTTGAATTGATTTATTTAGCATTATATGAAAAAATAAATGCTTAACAATATTTAAAAATAAACATAATAATATATTAAATAATTAATTAATATACATATCCCCACTGTACCCGTGTCTTAATTTTTCAAAAATTACTATGTCACCATGTCATATACGTGCCCATACTTGTGCCCATATCTGTGTTTGTGCTTCATAGGTTGCCGACTACCCCTCATGAAGATGCCACTCAATAACACCACATTGTGGGCAAGGTGTTTTGAAGAGGAGAGAAATGTTAGAACCCCAAATTATGTTATAGGCATACTGATATGATTCTTGTAATCTTCTAATAATTGTTGTAATTTCATCTTTTCAATTATTTAGTTAGTTAGTTAAGGATTAAGCACACGTAACACACTTAACACATGACTAGTTCTTAGAACATATGCTAAAATAGTTAGCCAATCATCTTAAGCCACATGGGCGAATTAGATCAGAGTTAGTTTGCTATAAATACATGATTGTAATTCACAATAAGACTCTAAATGAATAAACCAAATTGTTGCTTTGTTCATTTCCTTCTCTATTAATCTTTCTGTCTTTTTCTCTTAATAATTTTTTGGAAGGTGGCTAAAAAAAAGAAAAAAAAAATCTATTTTCAAGTAAAATCTGTCTCGTTTCCCGGAAAACAGAAACTGAATTTTTTTTTTTTTTTGTTAATCTATTTAAACTTTATCAGGATGAGATGAAGCAGCGTGGGAGGATGGCTATCCTTGTAACAAACATAGCTAGCATCGTGCTCTTTGCATTAATGGTTTTTGCTTCTATTGAGAGCAAATCATTGTCAATTATTGCCTCAATCTTGGATCCATTCTTTGATCTCTTGTGGGGATTTATATTGTGGCTTACGTCTCATTCTATGCAAAACCCAAACCCGCATAAGTATCCAATTGGAAAGAAACGGATGCAGCCAGTGGTAAATCATTCAACCCAACAATTGTGAGGGTGCATTTGGAAACACTTAATCTCTATTTGAATTTAAGACTCTCCCTTCCTGCAATCAGTTTAATAAGTTTTAGTGCCATAGTAAAAAGTAGTGTTCTCTTTTCTGTCAGTCCATTACTGTAACTGAAGGTTGCATGCTTTCCTTTTTGTCATTTCGGCAATCCTTAATGTGATCAATGAGGGAAATGAAATTTCCACCATTACTGTTGTTGCCTCAACTGTATCTTATTCCACAAATGCTAGAGGGAAAAGCAACAAAGAAACATTTAATGGTTTTACTTTTATTCTATTACAAGAAGGTTGAAATTAATATAAATGCATGCCTAAGTCATCAGGTTATGCTTTAGACTCTCATTTGTTATCGAAATATTGAGCTTAGAGTCTGAGTTTGCTAAAAAAATAAATAAATAAAGGTTTTTGGCAGAACTTGTTAATTGAGAAAATGCAGGGGACCATTGGCTTTTTGCTTCTGCATATTAACCTAGGAATAGACACTTTGGAATAAAATTTTTGTTTTGTTTTTGTGATTAAATGGAAAAGTGGTCAAACAATCTACACTTGGTAATAAATCGCATTGGTTTTGGGCTTAGACACTTTGGAATAAAATACTTATGGGGATGTGGATCATATATGCCCAGACTCTGTTTGAACACTTTTTTTACTACACTTTTGCTAGAATGCATCAAATATTTTACTAATTTAAATTGAACTTGCAGGGAATAATTGTTTTTGGATCTTTTGGATTACAATTACTGTTTCAGGCAGCTAAACAATTCATTACAAAGGTATGCTGTTGGGGAGATAAACACCTTGGGGAGCTTCCTTGAGTAATTAATATAACATATAGAGACACACTTTAACCCAAAAGGCCTAAGTCCAATGGGTATGTGCTCAATTATGTTATATTAATCACTCATTCTTATCATTTTTATTCAATGTGGGACTTCACTCACACGTGTAACCCAACAATCTCCCCCTCACGTGTGAGTCTCTGCCTCTTTGTGGGCTTCAAGACCTCTCTATGGGCCATGAACAAGTCCTACTCACTCCCCCTTGCCTAATGGGCTTTTCACTTCATCAATGCATCATCCATGGGTCTCTCGTACGCCATCCATGGGAACCACGTGTCAACCCCGCACGCACATCCATGGAAACCCCGCACGTCTATGTCCATGGGAACCTCACACCACACCATTATTTAGCACCATTAGCAATATTCCTTTGTTGGGCTTTTCTTTTCTTTCTTTTTTCTCCAGGATCTTTGTGTGTGGGCCATTTAGGCTTTCTCTGTCCCCGCTGGGTAGGGACCATGAACACATCACCACCTTCGCCGCACACCACCATGGGCTCTGATACCACTTGTTGGGGAGATAAACACCTTGGGGAGCTTCCTTGAGTAATTAATATAACATATAGAGACACACTTTAACCCAAAAGGCCTAAGCCCAATGGATATGTGCTCAATTATGTTTTGTTTTTATGATTAAATGGAAAAGTGGTCAAACAATCTACACTTGGTAATAAATCGCATTGGTTTTGGGCTTAGACACTTTGGAATAAAATACTTATGGGGATGTGGATCATATATGCCCAGACTCTGTTTGAACACTTTTTTTAGTACACTTTTGCTAGAATGCATCAAATATTTTACTAATTTAAATTGAACTTGCAGGGAATAATCGTTTTTGGATCTTTTGGATTACAATTACTGTTTCAGGCAGCTAAACAATTCATTACAAAGGTATGCAACTTTGATCATATTAGCTTCAACCTAAGTTAAGGATATAGATGGTGGTGAGCAAAGGACTAGGATACATCATAACCAAAGTTGATTTGAGAAGGTTTTAAAGCACCCTTCTTGATGTCTTGTCAAACTCAGAGCTCCGATGTTTCCTTAGTCATTGGTATTTACAAGAAGGTTGGCATAGGTTTAGAGTTGCTACCCAAATGTATGACGACCTAGTTAGATCACAGTCTGAGTTGGTGGATACACTCGAGCATGATTGTTCAAAGGTTCTATATTTTAGCCGTTTACAATATCAGTGATTAATATAATCTTCATTTCATGTGTTGATTACAGTCCAAACCTGAAAAGGATCCGACCAGAAGGAGATACTGATGATTGGAGTAATGAACTTTGCAACTTCGGTGCTGTCTATGCTCGCATTCTATTGTCGAAGATTTGAAAATAAAATCGTTAGAGCCTATGCAGAACATCATTCTTCCAGCGTTGAAACTAATATAATTAGTATGGTAGCAGCTTTCCTGGCTAATCGATATTATTGGTGGATTGATCCTACTGGAACTATTATAGTGAGTTCAAATGCACCTGACCATTTTTTTTTTTTTAATTGAAATACCCGTCTCCCCTTTTTACTGTACTGTAGATAATTGGGTTCAGCCACTCTACTGGTTTTTAATATCTTTTCTTTCTTAAAACCATCACAATTACCACTTACGGTGTTTTGTATAAAAAAAAAATTTGTATTTCCACTCTCTCTCAAGTGATATTCCACTTCCACTCTGTGCTTTGACATGGAGCTATAAGTGGCATGAGGGTGGAATTTTTCTTGGCTCCTTGGAATTGAACCTTGCTGTTATCTTATTACAATGATTTCTTGAACCTGTGATGCAGATACTGTTATGCACAATGAATACATGGAAGAAGACGTTCTTTGAGAATTTATCTGCACTAATTGGAAGGACAGCACCACCTGAATTTTTGGTAAAGCTAACATTTCTGATATGGAACCACCATGAAGATATCAAGGGCATTGACACATTAATAGCATACAAATTTAGTTCTGATCAATATTTTGTGGAGGTTGGCACAGTTTTGCCACAAGACATGGTTCTAAGCGAAGCGCATGTTATTGGTAAGACACTGAAAGAGAAGCTGAGACAACTCCCTGAAGTTGAGAGAGCTTCTGTGGAAATGAGTTGCTGATTTAGTTAAGATGTGATGCAATATTATTGTAACTAGCCGCGAACCTGCACGTTGAGCGTGATAATTATTTTTATAGTGGTTTTATTATTTTTTTTTTTTACAATTTAAACTAATCTAATAATGAGTAATGTATTTCGTAATTATATTTTTATTTATTATAGGAACAATAATAAATGTAATATAGGAACAATCCAAAACACCCAAAAAACGTAAACTAAAAAAAATTAATAAAACTTAACAATGATTAATTGAACCAATATTAGGATAAAATTTTGTTTTTGATAATCTATTAAGGTTATTTTCTTTGTAGAAATTATAATTTCGGTCACCCAAAACATATTATCAAATAAACAATTATTAGCAAAATCTAAGAATTAAATTTCTATACATGCATTGTTATAAAATAATAATAATTAAAATAAAATTGCAAAAGTTAAAATTTTTCACCTATCCAATTATTTTCGTTTGGCATTAAATAAATGGCATTAAAGAGTACTTCTAATATAACTATTAAGAGTACTTTGTCCACTACAAAGGATTAAAAAATAAACAAAAATTAGTAAAGTATCATAGTTTAACATCTAAATTGAGCACTTTAAAAAATCATGCTATACAATAAAATAAATACCAAATTATCCAAATCATACTATATAATAGAATAATATTATATTTTTATATGCTATATTTAATTCTTTAGAACGCAATAGGATAATATTTAACAATCAAAGAGAAAAAAAAGAAAAAAAAAAAGAACAACAACAACAATTTAAAAAACAAAACTAAATCGCATTAACCCAAAATAGAGCTTTAATGAATATAAAAAATTATCAACCTAAAGTAGAGATGCAAGAAAAATAAAAAAAATCCACCAAAAAATTTAGAGAGAGAGGGAACCTTTCTTTTTTTTTTTCTTTTTCTTTTTTTTTTTTGTGAGGGAAAACTATAAATAGAATAGAAGAGATAGTGACAAATTTATAGTAAGAGGGTGTGAATAAGAAGAGACAAATATAAAGGAAGATGAAAGGAAAGAGAAAGAATGATATTAATGTAGAGGGTAGTGGGAAGATGAAAAGGTAAGGGAGGGAGAAAAATTGAAGAAGTAGTGGTGAGATGAAATGTTTAGGGAGAGAGAAAGGTTGGAGAAGTGTAAATATTAAAAAAAATAAATGTTAAAAACAATTATAGGAAAAAAAAAAAAAAAGAACCCTAAAGGTTAAAAGGCTTCAACGTTGTTGTTGTTGTTGTTTTTTTTTTTTTTTTTTTTTTTCCCCTTTAAGTTGAAAAGGCTCATACAAAACTCTAAAGCTGAACTAAAAAGGCTTTGGGTTGGACTTGATAGTGAAACTAAATAAATAATAGGTGGATTGGATTAATTATACAGATTTATTATAGGGTGATAGTGGAAGTAAATAAATAAGTAGTGAGGTGGATTTATTATAGGGTGACAGTGGAAGTAAATAAATAAGTAGTGGGCTGCATTTATAGGGCTGAAAATTGTAAAATCCATTTTAAAATTGTACGACAAATTATATTTAAAAAAGAAAAAAATAAAATAAAATGGCGTGGCAGTTGATGTGGCGTAATATGAGAGCAGCAGTATTAAACGCTACGCTTCAGCTTTTAGTAATATATAGATGACAAAGTATACAATTTACCATCTGATGGCTTTACTCCAATAATCATGAAGTATCCCTCTTATTTATTTAGTAGATAGAGATTCATTAAACAGTGAAGCAGAAGTCGTGAAACAAAAAGAAACAGATTATGAGATTAGGACAAAAGCTTTGTTTTTATTTATTATTATTATTATTTTTATTTTATTTTATTTTTTGTTTAAATATCTTTTCTACAAATTTCATCTTTTCTGGTGGTATCATTATCAATAAAAAGTGTGCTAGAATTTATCCATAAAGTTGAAGTGTGTGTTTATTACTATTAATATTTATATTCTCACAAAATATCTTCTCAAAAAATATATATATATATATATATATATACATACATATATATTCTCACAAAATATGAATGAATAGAGGGGGTGCGTCCTTGCCCAACTCTCTTTCTTTTTGGCTCTACGTTCTTGTGGATAATTTAATTGCATTTTGAATTCCACTACTTATCTAAATTGATAAAACAACCAGCAAATTGTTCACAATTATCATTAGGAAGAATTACATTTGAAACCCTACATATGAGGGATGTAACAAATCAAATCCTATTGTTCTATAAATATTCAAGTAAACGCTATTCTTTTTTCTCTTTTTTTTTTTCTTTTTTTTTTTTTACTTTTAATATTAAGTTTTAATAATTGAACTAATTGGAACTCATGATTGCATAAGTCAAATTATGTTCCTTTACTAACTACATTTCTTTGTTCCTACATATGTAGGTACTGTGTATGATGGGTACTAGTGGTTGAACCTTTATATCTATAATTATTTCATCTTAGAATTTTTCTAGAATTATTCTTTAGTCCCTTAACTTTCACGTCAATTGTCAAATTAATCTTTAATCTTTGATTTTTGTTAATTTAGTCCTTCAGTTTGTTAAATTAAGCAGATATGGTTCTTCTATCCAAATCATTTAGCAAATACAATTGTTTCAACTTTTTTTTTTAATAGAAATAATATTCATCAAACAACAAGAATTCCTTAAAAGAACCAGATTGACTTCATTTTGAATGAGTGAGGCTAAATTGATAAAAAAAAATTAAAATTTTGAAACTAATTTGAAAATTAAAGTAAAATTCAAGGGAGTGAATCAATTTTTAACCAAAAACTAAACAAAAGACTTGTTGTAGTTACAAATATTACATAACGGGTCAAAGAAAAATTCTGACATATCAAAATCTTAAAAAGTTCTTAGCTGTGTATTGGAGTACTATGAACAACAAAAGACAAGCCTTACGAGTAACCAAGTTTTGCTAGGAAATCAGTTGTTTGATTTCCTTCATGGTAGGAATGAAGTAGCTCTAGATAATATATCAAGCTCATGAGAGATTTGCAATTAACAATAGAAGCATAGAAATCATGAGCGGACAAGATGCCTTTCCATTTCATTTGAAACGGAAATAGTCTTCTCTCTTTTTTTTTCTTTTTTTTTTTTTTTACGGTTAAAAATCATACCGAATGTCACATCATTTAAAATTTTAAATGATGTAACACTAGATACATCATCTTATTTATAATATTTAATTTGAAATGGAGAGGATCCTAATGGACTGATACTATTAGTCAAAAAGTGTATAACAAGTTTAGCATAGGTCCATTTTAAACGCGGAGGGCCGGGGGGGGGGGGGGGGGGGCACGTCCATTGTGATCATTTGTGACATTTCATTATTATTTTCATTTTGTTCTAAATTCTATAATTTTGAAGTTCATTATCAAGATTTGTTGTCTTGCAAAATTGAACATCATTGTTATCTTGCAATTGTATCTATTTATTATCTTTTAACTCTTTTTGGTAAATTTCTTGCTCATTTGTGATATTTTTACCTAAATTTTGTGTTAGATTTTGTTTATTACTAATAACAAATATATCCATTGATCATTTGTGACATTCTACCACATGACTTGAAATGACTGTTTAAGACTTCCTTTTGTCAAGTATGTTGAATTCCCTTAAAAAAAAAAAAAAAAAAAAAAAAAAAAAAAAAAAAAAGAAGGAGCTAACATCTTGAACCTTACTAAGATAGCTGCTGCTAAATTCTTTTATGGCTATCTTAGTAAGGTTCAAGCTGTTAGCTCCTCTATTTATTTATTTATTTATTTTTTTTAAGATATCCATAAAAGAATTTAGCAGCAGCTATCTTAGTAAGGTTCAAGATGTTAGCTCCTTTTTTTTCTTTTTTCTTTTTTTTTTTTTAAATTATGATGAACCAAAATAAATGGAGGAAAAAGATAAAAGCAAAATTACCACTATGGACCACTATGGACGGCCAAATAATTAAAAAGTCAAACTAAACCCATATGTTCAATAAGAAAGCAAACAAGCAAACAAGACCAAAAGATAATTGGTCCATTCTGAGGACCATGCACCCTGTTGAGGCCCCAAGGCCGGATGGGTTTCATGCTCATTTCTAGGTTCACTGAGACTATCTTTATTACTGCACATATCCCGGAGGACTTGACACCTGTTAAGTTAGTTTTGATACCAAAAACGCCTAATCTGGAAACGGTTTCCCATCTCCGTCCTATTAGTTTATGCAACACTTTGTATGAACTGCTCACAAAAATTTTAGTAAACATATTAAAACCCTTTCTCTCGTATATGATCCACCCTGCTCAATCCGATTTTGTGCCAGGAAAATGAGCAATGGATAGTTATATTATCACGCAAGAGATTCTTCATGTCATTCAAAAAAAGAGGGGACAAAGTAGATCTCGACAAAGCCTATGACAAATTGGACTGGTCTTTTATTAAGTTTACCTTGCGCTTTTATCACTTTCTAGAACCAGTGGTGGACCTCATTTTAAATTGTATTTCTTCTTCTTTAGTATCTATCTTATGGAACGGTCCTTAGCATTGGATCAAGCATTACATTCTAAACAACTTTTCCCCGTACAAGTGGGTCGACGTCCAATCACTTTCAACCATATTCTTTTTGCAGACGACATCTTTTTATTCTTTCAGGCGACCCCTCATGATAGCAGAATCCTTTTTGATATCTTTTCCCAGTTTTGGCAGCAGTCCAGCCAAATTTGTAACTTATCTAAATCCAAACTTTTCTTTTCACGTAATACGCCTCATGATATACAATGTCATATTACCTCTCTCACCAACATGCCCATTGTGACTTATCTGGGCAAGTACTTAGGTATGCCTTTACTCCTAAAAAGGAAAACGAACTTGATCTTTCACCCTTTGCTGGATAGGATCCAGGGCCGCATTCGATCTTGGTAGTCAAAGCTCCTCTCCCAAGTGGGCCGTATCACACTTATTAAATCAGTTTTATCGCCCCTCACTTAAACTCCATGCAAATGATGTTTCTCCCTCAGGGTGTGCTTGACCATATTGATAGATTGGTCCGTAGGTTCTTATGGGTGATACGGAGACCCACAAACATGTGCATCTCTTGAGTTGGGAGACAGTCACGAAGCCGAAACTTTATGGAGGATTAGGTATCAGGGACGCATTTTGTTGTAATCAAGCTTTTCTCATAAACCAAGCATGGAGGATTTGGCGTAATGAGCATTCCTTGTTAGCCAAATTCTTACGACACCGACACTATCGCAATTCTGATTTCCTTCTTACCTCTTTTTCACATGGTTCCCGTGCATGGAAGGCACTTTTATGTGGTCGAGATTTAATGAAGGAAGGATTGTGCTGGGTGGTTCAATCAGGGCACAATATTAATTTCTGGCTGGACCATTAGTTGCCGATTGGACCGATACGTGGTCTGGTGCATGGACCTCTACTAGCTCATGAATATGATTTTAAGGTACCTAGATTTGTTGTTGATAACCAACGATGGGACTTTACTCCACTCAGCATGGTGCTGCCAGATATGGTTATACAACATATCTTGGCACAACCATTGCCTTTGAATGTGTTAAATATTAGCAACGGGATGTGTTATACCATGTTGTGTATACTAGAGTAGATGCAGAAGAGGAAGCATAGAATAGGAACACTGTGAACACGAGGGTTACGTGGTTCAGCCTTGACGGCCTACATCCACGGAGGAATCCCTTATGGGCTACATCTTTATTATGTATAAGAGTGTAGTACAATAACCTGTGTTATATTGAGCCATAACATGAGTAAATATAGGTGACTAAACCCTAGACTACTAGTACAAGCAAGATTGGGCTTGGGCCTATTACATTGGGCTAATATGTCTAATATATATCTCTAACACCCTCCCTCAAACTCAAGGCGGAAGCTCGATAAAGGCTTGAGGTTGGATAAGCATGAGAAGATTTCTTGAAGATGTCATGAATAAAGCCTTTGAAGAAACCACAATGAAGAATGTGCCAATTGACCAATTTTGAAGATTCAAATGAAGAAATGGAGTTCAAAATTGGAATCTACGCGAAAAACTGAGCAAGATAGGCCATGTCGAAAATTTTGACTTTTGGTCGAAGGTCAACGCAAAAGTCAAAGTCAACTGTCCTGGGTCAAAGTCAACGGTCAATGCTAACGGGTCAGATCTGTGTAGTTCGGGTCGGGTTGGTCCGGGTCAACGATCAGCCAGGTGACGTGGTGCAGACGAGGCGACACAGCTGACGTGGCTAGCTGATGTGTCTAGGGCTGATGTGGCTCTTGCTGACGTGGACGTGCTTGCGTGGCTGCTGACGTGGAGTGATGACGTCATCAGATGACGTCAGCAGCAGTGTTTTGGCGCGTGGCAGGCGCGTGCTAAGTCCACCGGCGCGTGAAGGAGATGCCAGAAACCCAGGTGGCACGTGGAGGCACGTGCGACATCGTATAACCACCAAATTCTCAAGCCAAGTAGATCGGTGGACGACAAGGCCGTCTGGGCGACGCGTGTACCAAGAAGACGATCTGGAAGTGAGGAATCTGAGGCGGCGCGTGGTAATTTTCCGGGGCTAATTGCAGCGCGTGGCGGCGCGTGGATAGCTTTCGGTTGACCGGATTTCTGGGTTTTCCTCGCGGGAGGCCGAGGAGCACATCTGTGGGGTCGGTTTCGACAGGCAAAGGCTTGATGTGCACAGATCTGATAGGGAGAGACACAGATTGCTTGGGCTTGAGGATCTAGACACAGCAGTGAGCCATGGCGGCTACGAGATGCTGTGGAGTCTAGATCCAGCTGACAAACATATGTGACTTCTGACGGTGATGTGCACGTGAGAATCTTCTTTGCTTGCTAGAGATTTTTTTTTTATGCCAAGAATGAAGTTTGGCTCTGATACCATGTTAAATATTAGCAACGGGATGTGTTATACCATGTTGTGTATACTAGAGTGGATGCGGAAGAGGAAGCATAGAATAGGAACACTGTAAACACGAGGGTTACGTGGTTCAGCCTTGACAGCCTACATCCACGGAGGAATCCCTTAAGGGCTACATCTTTATTATGTATAAGAGTGTAGTACAATAACCTGTGTTATAATGAGCCATAACATGAGTATATATAGGTGACTAAACCCTAGACTACTAGTACAAGCAGGATTGGGCTTGGGCCTATTACATTGGGCTAATATGTCTAATATATATCTCTAACAGAATGTAACCCATATCCCTTCTGACATTCAGACTTGGAATAATCACTCTGGTATTTGTTCGGTTAAATCAGCATACCACTTTCTACTAGATAAATGAAGTCAGTATCAGAATAGGGTGGGTCACTCTTGGGGTTGGGTTAGGAAACTCAAACTACCGCCTAAGATTCAACTTTTTATCTAGAGGTGCACTCATAACCAGATTCTGACGAGATCAATCATATTTTCCCACCTGGATCAGGTGAATACCAGATGTCCTCACTGCATGGAAATGGAAACTCCCATCCATGTGATTCGTGATTGTGCTTTTGCGAAGAATATAGGGATGTCGTTCCCCGCAGATTTCCTTTTCCCAAATTTTTTTACCCTTGATCTTCATCAATGGTGTAAGAAAAACACGAAAGTGAATGATCTCCTAGGTAGGGGCGGAGCCAGAAATTTTGACTTGGGGGGCCAAATTGTGATGTTAATATATTAGTTAAGACAAACCTCTACATACATATGTATATAAATTAATTTACTAAGAAAATTTATCATTTTCTAAATTTTAATGAGTATATAAAAGTCATGTAATTCTTTTATTAGACATGTACAAAAATTTATCATTTTCTATGTAGTTTAATTATTAAACCTCTTAAATTATATGATTTTAATATAATTTCTCTTTCTTTTAATAGCACCATTGAAATAACTCAAAATTTGAGGGGGCCAACTTCAATTTTTACACGCTACATTTTTTAAAATGTAAATAATATACATACTATAAATTAATTTTTTAAAATTTTGGGGGGGCCCACCTTTGTGTGTGGCTCCGCCACTGCTCCTATGTTATGTGCCATGGGGGGTGATATTTGCGTTTGTGCTCTGGGAAATCTGGTTGGACAGAAACTCTCTCATTTTCTTGAATCATTCAGTCCCTAGCCAAGTTTTATAGCACAATGCGGTATTGCATACAACGGAATTCTTTTTCCTTAGCTCCATCTCGACCCCATCATCTCTAAGGAAATCAAATGTGTTACTTCGATGGTGTCTAGTGCCTTTCCCTTTTGTCACCATCAACACTGATGGGAGCTTTAGTGGTAACCCAGGACCAACGAGAGCGAGTTGCTTAGCTAGGACCCATGCTGGAACTTGGTTGTGGGGATTTTCTTTAAACCTGGGTTGTACGAATAACACTGTGGCAGAATTGTGGGGGATTTGAGCAACTTTGAATTTGGCATGTGACAAAGGTCACTGGCGGGTTCTTCTTCAAACTGATTCTCTTTTTGCTGTCAAATGGATATCTACGGAGGTTGACTTTCTAGTGGAAGTTACTAACTTAGTTTTGGATTGTAGGTGGCTCTTCAGGTGGGAGTGGGAGGCTCACGTTGAGCATGTGTGGCGGGAAACCAATAGTTGTGGAGATGTGTTGGCTAAACGGGGAGCGTCTTTGTCAAATAGGGAAATTATCTATGATACTTGCTCCAGATTTTTGTGGCAGTGCCTTTATTGGGATTCAATGGGTTTTGTATGACCCAGGAGGGTTGCGGGTTAACACTAGTCTGCATTTTTTTTTTTTTTTTTTTGGTACTCTGTGTTTTGTTTTATCAGTTGTTGGTTTAGTAGGTTTGGTTGTCTATTGCATTTCAAGTTGCTGTGTTGGAAGTTTTCTCTGTTGGCTAGTGAAAGTTTGGGTCCCCCAACTTCTCCTAGGCTGAGAAAGAGCCGGTCCCTTCCTTGTGAAGGCTAGTCAGTCCCTGTTAGCCACCATTTGGTTGCTACAGGTCAGTGGGTTTTGCTTCTTGTAAGGGCTTGGGAAACATTTCCTTTTCGTTGGCCTCATGGATGAGATTACTACGGGGTGGAATCAGTTGTCTCTTTAGGATTCGGAGGAGGAAAATTTTGATCTCCAATCTGAGATAGGGTCAAAGGATTTCACTCTGGCTGCAAAATTTCAAACAAAACAAGTCCTTAATGTCGAAGCTGTGGCTCAAAATTTCTCTCAACTATGGCATACTAGGAATGGTTTTAAGATCAAGGATCAAGGTAATCATATTGTCCTCTTTATCTTCGAAAATAAGTTTGATTGTGACAAAATTTTCTCTTCTTAGCCCTGAAGTTTTGATAAGTTTTTGGTGGTTTTTCAGAGGTACAAAAATATCATCCACATTCAAAACTTGGATTCGTGTTATGGAAGGAGGTGACCATGTTTGCATTCGTGTTATTCTAAACATTTCGAAACCTCTTTGCCACAGACGTAAAATCACTCTCGACGGTGGAAATACAGGCTAGGTTTCTTTTAAGTATGAAAGGCTGCCAAGTATATGATTTTGGAGTGGTTGTTTAACCCACGGGGAAAAGGACTGTGAGCAGTGGGTTAGCAGTGAAGGCTCACTCACTGTGGAAGATCGGAATTATAGCGCGTGGTTATGAGCCTCTCTATCAAACCAAATTAGAAAGTCCTCCATTGCTGTTCTGGGTTTCTATCAACAGAAGAAAGATTCAAAGGTGTCAAAGGAAGAGGGGAGTGAATCTTCTTCAAAACCTCACTAGGCTTCCTTGTCAAAGAGTGGAACTCCGACGAAATCATTGGAAAAGGTAACCCCGATTTCTGTGCATCCAAATTTCTCTAACCCTGCTGCATATCCTAGTGTCAGGGATTTGGAAGATCTCCTGCGGGGTTTTAAGGGTCAACCCAATACAAAAAAAAGAAAAAAAAAAAAGAAAAAAACTTTTCGCATACTTTATATGAATCTGAGGCAGAACAGGAAAAAGGTGATGTAATGGAAGATGGGGATGGAAAGTTGGAGTTGTTACCAAGAAAGGGGACTACTACTTCAGAAAAGCCTAGGGACGAGGGTAGTAAAGTAAAAAGGCCAACTCAGCCATCACTCACGTGTGAGTCTCCATCACTTTTTGCTCAATCAGTTAGATTCCCCATTGGTTGATCTCTCAAATACTTTAGACTCTCCCATGTGCACCTCAATACCACCTAAGCCCTCCTAGACCCGTATAAACCGTAGCTTCTTTGAACCTGAGGAAATATTAGAGGTATCTGTACTAAAAAAAAGGGTCTCACTGCCCAAGAAAAATCAACAAGGTGCTGCAAAAAAAAAAAAAAAAAAAAAAAAAAAAAAAAAAAAAAAAAAAACAAACAAACAAACAAACAAATCAAAACAAAATTGGTTTCTTAAACTAAAAAAGAAAATGCAGTCATGTTGGTGGAAACTGGTGGCCAGTCCCGCCAAGAGTTATGAATCTCATTTGTTGGAACTGTCGGGGGCCTAGGAATCGGTAGACAGTTCAGGAGCTTGGAGAATTAGTCCAAGCATAAGATCCCTCGGTCGTGTTTTTAGCCGAAACATGGCTAGAAGAAGAAAGGCTAGGTACTATTCATGATTCTCTTCAATTTGGTCATTGTCATGGTGTCTCAAGCATTACTCGTGGGAGTGGCTTAGCTATCTGTTGGAAGAATGAATTTAATTTAGAAGTAGAATCCTCTTTCTAGAATCATATAGATGTTGTGATAAATAAAGGAATGGAAAATGTTTGGGGTTTCATAGGAATATATGGAGCTCCAGAAACACATTTGCGATCTGAAACTTGGGAGCTGATTCGTGGGCTGCATAGACAAGGTTCTCTGCCTTGGTTGTGTGGAGGTGATTTTAATGAAATTTTGAAATCACATGAAAAGAGTGGTGGTAAACTTAGACCCTATGGTCAGATTGAACAGTTTCATGAAGCACTGGACGGGTGTAATTTATTAGATCTTGGCTTCTCTGGAAATAAATTCAATTGGTCTAAGACTTACCCAAATGGAGGTATGGTTTAGGAGAGGTTAAATCGTTCAGTAGGCTCGGCAGATTGGTATGAATTATTTTCGGCAACTTGTGTTCAAACCTTGACTTGTGTGTCCTCGGATCATAACCCAATTTGCATTCGTCTTGAGGGGATTGAAGTTAAGTCTTTGAGACCTTGGCGTTTTGACCAGATGTGGATTGAGGACTTGGGGTGTAGGGATACAGTGGTGCGGACGTGGGATAGATCTGTATTGGGCTCCCCTATGGAGGTAGTAGTGTCAAAATTGAAGGCTTGTCAAAAGAGCCTCATGCACTGGAGTAAGAATTCTTTCTACCATGTGAGATAGAAGATTATTAAAAAAAAAGAAGTTGTTGAAAAAGGTTGAATGTGAAGCAGCCCAGGGAAGGCAAGGGGATCGGTTCCATAAGCTTAAATCAGAAATTGTTGATCTCCTTCATTTAGACAAAAAAATGTGGCAGCAGCAAAGCAAGGAGCATTGGATGATTTGCGGAGACCATAATTCCAAGTACTCTCATACAAGAGCTTTGCAACAATTTCATTGGAATCGAATTGTAGAGCTTCGAAATCCAGAGGGGGTGTTGGTCTCGGGCGAAGGAGATCTCTCGGTAATGGTTCGAGATTACTACAAAAATTTATTCCTCTCTTCAAGGCCGACAAAAGTGGATGAAGTGATCTTGTCCATAAAATTAGCTGTTATCGACGATATGAATAAATGCCTGATCAGCCCCTTTTCTCGAGTGGAAATTGAGTGTGCTCTAATCAGATGGCCCCTTTTAAAGCCCCCGGCCCTGACAGAAAGCCTCCCATTTTCTTCCAAAAATTTTGGAGTGATATTGGTGACATCGTGGTTTGAGCAGTGCTGTTTTGCCTTAATTCTAGCAGTCTGATTTCAGGTTTAAACCATACTTTTATTTCCCTTATTCCTAAAGTTAAAAATCCTGAGTATGTTACTGAATTCTGACCCATTGCGCTCTGTAATATCTTATATAAGTTGGTATCAAAAGTGTTGGCTAACAGGTTGAAAAAAGTTCTACCTCATATCATTTCAGAATCCCAGAGTGCCTTTCAATCTGATAAGGCAATTTCAAACAATATTTTGGTGGCCTTCGAAACTCTTCACCATATGAAGCGAAAGAAAGGGGGGTAAAGTGGGGCACTTAGCTTTGAAATTGGACATTAGTAAAGCTTATGACAGATTGGAGTGGGTGTTTCTTAAAAAGGTGATGGAGAGAATGGGTTTTCATAGTAGGTGGGTTGGTTGGATAATGGAGTGTGTTCAATCTATGACTTACTCGGTGTTGATAAATAGTGAGCCTACGGAAACCATTACCCCAACTAGGGCCATTCGTCAAGGGGACCCTCTCTCCCCCTACCTTTTCCTTCTATGCTCGGAAGGTTTAAATGGCCTCCTTGAGTAGGCGGTGGCATCAAAGTTTCTTGAGAGCTTCTCTCTTTGCAAATATGGGCAAAAAATTTTCTACCTTCTCTTTGCTGATGATAGTCTCCTTTTTTGCCATGCTAGGGTGGAAGATGTGTCAAAAATCCTTGAGACCCTTGGGAAGTATGAGAGAGCTTTGGGGCAGAAATTAAATGCAAATAAAACCACTATCTTCTTTGGTGGTAATGTGACTGATTCGGCAAAGTTGCAAGTGCAAAGTCTCTTGGGTGTTCAGAAAATCAAGGAGTACGAGAAATACTTGGGGTTGCCGTTGGTTGTGGGTAGACATAAAAAAGCAAGTTTTAATTATATTAAAGATCGTGTTTGGGGAAAACTACAAGGGTGGAAGGAAAAACTTTTATCATAAGTCAGGAAGGAGGTTTTGTTAAAAGTCATTGTTCAAACCATCCTGACTTTTGCTATGAGTTGCTTTCGTCTCCCAATTGGTCTTTATCAAGACATTGAGTCGTTTACTCGTAGGTTTTGGTGGGGTCAATGGGGGGATTGCCGGAAAATACATTGGAAGAAGTGGGAGGTGCTTTGTAAACCTAAGGAAGTGGGGGGTATGGGTTTTAAAGATTTGTGTAAGTTCAATGAGGCCTTGCTTGCTAAACAAGTGTGGAGGTTGGTTCATGATAAGCACTCCCTGTTTTACAAGGTGTTTAAAGCAAAGTATTTCCCTCACAAGTCCATTTCTGAAGCTACTATATCTTCTGGATCTTTTGCTTGGCAAAGCATTTTAAAATCCAGGCATTTAATTGAAGCAGGTGCTAGATGGAGAGTAGGTGATGGGCAGCATGTTAGAATTTTCACCAATAAATGGCTGCCAAATGGGGAGGGAGTGTTGTCTTCTTCCTCAAGTGAGCTTAATTTGAAGGCTATTGTTTCTAAGCTTATTAATCGGACTTTAGGGTGGTGGAATGTTCAGTTGATTGATCGTTGCTTTCATCCCTAGGATGCAGCTTGGATAAAAGCACTCCCTCTCTACTCAACTCCACAGTCCGATGTGCTGATTTGGCCTCTTGAAAAATCTGGTAAATACTGTGTCAAAACTAGTTTTCGACTACTATGTGAGGACCGAGATTCCGCTGAAAATTTACTTCAAGCCAACACCGACGAAAGAGGTTTGTAGAAAAAACTTTGGAAAATTCAAGTCCCGGGAAAAATTAAACACTTTCTTTGGAGGGCTTGCACGAACTCCCTAGCTACAAAAGAAAATTTGGTGAAACGCAAAATATTGTTGGATGCTGCCTGCTCTCGCTGTTTAGGTTCTCATGAAGATACCCTTCATTCTCTATGGAGTTGTAGTGGTCTCAAGGAGGTTTGGGTGAAGGACTTTGGTTGGTTTTTCAGGTCTGGGGTAGTCTTTTCTTCCTTTAAGGAGTTGGTAAATCTGGTTTTCACCAAGTCAAAGTTGGTTCCCCTATTTGCTACAACTGCATGGTTAGTGTGGTTCCATAGAAATAAAATCCGTTTAAGTGAAAATGCTAGGCCTATGGGCCAGATTGTGGGCTTTGTGCGGGATTATGTGCGTGATTTTAAGTCCTCGGAGTGTTGCACTCCCACTGTCCGTATTGCAACTCCTAAGGTTTGGAGTCCACCTAACCATAATGAATGGAAGATAAACTTCGACAGGCAATGTATTGTGAATCTACATAAGCTAGGGTTGGGGTGATTATTCGAAATTCTTTTGGCAAGGTGAAGGCTACTCTAGCAGAGAAGATTAGGATGCCACCATCAATGGAAGCGTTGGAGTTGCTGGCTGCCAAACGTGCTGCCCTCTTCTCTTAAGAACTTGGCCTTGACAGGGTGATTTTTGAAAGGGATTCGGAGCAGGTTATGAAGGCTGTTAGGTTCTAAAGACTTAGGATTTCATGTATTTAGAACTCTAATGTGTATTTTTGGCAAACCATGATAAAAAAAGGTTGTTTAGACTTGTTTAGACTTGCTCAAAGTTGGTTCTTTTATGTAAAGTTGGAATCAAGCTGATGTAGAAGTTATTGTGCATTTCGTCCAAACTCGATTGATCGAAGTTTAGGCTCAATCAATTGAATCTCGGGCAAAATGCGTTTTTGCTGCATAATTCCAACTTAGCCCTAACTCCTAAAATGTTTAGGGTTTTATGTTTTTTCCCTAGGTATATAAGGCAAACCCTAGTCACGTTTTAGATGATGCTCATATTGTTGTTTGTGTGAATATCTTGTGAGATCTGTGAGGAGCTTTCCTTCATATAAACTTAGGATTATCAAGGAGGAGATTTCTTCAAGAACTTGATGATCATTCAGTTATTGCCATAAGAGCTTACAGATACATAAGCGGGTGTGCTTGTACTTGCTGGAGAATCCAAGAAAGAAGGAGTCCGTGGTCTCGAAGCTTGCATGTGGTCGTGTCAGTAAGTTTCTACTGGTGGGTAGCAATAGAATGTTAGTGGTCTAAATTCTATTGTAAAACTTCGATTATTTTATTAGTGGATTCAAGTTTACCTTGAGGATAGCTAGGTTAAATCCTCCCTAAGTTTTTTACCGGTTTGGTTTTCCTGGGAGATCATACTTTTGTGTTATTTATATTTCCGCTGCTTTACATGATATGATTGCTTGATTGTGATAACCTAGATCTGGAATTTGGACTAAGTAATCACTTGGTTAATTAACTAGGTTAATCTGGTTGTGTTTTAAAGGGTCTAAAAACAAACAAGTGGTATCAGAGCGGGTAGCTCTCTGTTTGTAGATCTTTTGATCTTTGAGCTAATCCTTGACCCCTGTTGTCATGGAACACAAACACTTTCTAGTTGTTCCTCCTCACTTTGATGGGAATAATTATGCTTATTGGAAAGTAAGGATGAAAGCATTCTTGAATCTATTGATGAGAGAATCTAGAACTCCATTAAGTACGGATGGGAGAAGCCAACTACTCCTATAAGTGAGTGGCAAACTTCTCAAAAAGAAGCGGCTGAGTTAAATAGCAAAGCTATGAATGCTATCTTTAACGCTGTTTCTATGGAGGAATTTAATAGAATCTCTAATGTTGAGGTTTCTCACACTGCTTGGAACATCCTCCAGACTGTGCATGAAGGCATAAAGGCTGTCAAAATGAATAAGTTGCAACAATTAACTTCTAGGTTTGAGAGCATTAGGATGTCTAATAATGAATCATTTGATGAATTTTATGCTAACCTTAATGACATTGTTAATTCTGCATACAACTTGGGTGAAATCTATGATCAACCTCAAATTGTTAAGAAGATTCTTAGATCTTTAACTGAAGATTTTAGACCCAAAGCGACTGTCATAACTGAAAACAAGGATGTGGATTCCATCCCTGTTGATGAATTTGTAGGATCTCTTCAGTCCTATGAGTTAGACCTACCCAAACTTCTCAAAAAGAAGCGGCTGAGTTAAATAGCAAAGCTATGAATGCTATCTTTAACGCTGTTTTTATGGAGGAATTTAATAGAATCTCTAATGTTAAGATTTCTCACACTGCTTGGAAAATCCTCCAGACTGTGCATGAAGGCACAAAGGCTGTCAAAATGAATAAGTTGCAACAATTAACTTCTAGGTTTGAGAGCATTAGGATGTCTAATGATGAATCATTTGATGAATTTATGCTAAACTTAACGACATTGTTAATTCTGCATACAACTTGGGTGAAATCTATGATCAACCTCAAATTGTTAAGAAGATTCTTAGATCTTTAACTGAAGATTTTAGACCCAAAGCGACTGTCATAACTGAAAACAAGGATGTGGATTCTATCCCTGTTGATGAATTTGTAGGATCTCTTCAGTCCTATGAGTTAGACCTACCCAAACTTCTCAAAAAGAAGCGGCTGAGTTAAATAGCAAAGCTATGAATACTATCTTTAACGCTGTTTCTATGGAGGAATTTAATAGAATCTCTAATGTTGAGATTTCTCACACTGCTTGGAAAATCCTCCAGACTGTGCATGAAGGCACAAAGGCTGTCAAAATGAATAAGTTGCAACAATTAACTTCTAGGTTTGAGAGCATTAGGATGTCTAATGATGAATCATTTGATGAATTTATGCTAAACTTAATGACATTGTTAATTCTGCATACAACTTGGGTGAAATTTATGATCAACCTAAAATTGTTAAGAAGATTCTTAGATCTTTAACTGAAGATTTTAGACCTAAAGTGACTGTCATAATTGAAAACAAGGATGTCGATTCCATCCCTGTTGATGAACTTGTAGGATCTCTTCAGTCCTATGAGTTAGACCTACCCAAAACTAGCAAATCCAAATCAATGGCTCTTAAGTCCGTTGATGATATTGAGATTGGTGGATTTAATGATGAGATTTCTGCTACAGAGATTGCTTACCTTGCCAAGAATTTTAGAAACTTTCTTAAGAATAGTAACAAAATGGCAAGAGGTGCAAACACTGTTGAACCTAGAAACTTTAGGAAGAATGATCCCACTAAGGTTAACAACAATGAAAAACCTAGAGAAAAAGTTGGTCAATCTTCAAATAATTCCTTAGGTCCTTAGTGTTTTGGATGTCAAGGGTATGGTCACATGAAATCTGAATGTCCTACATACTTGAGGTCTAAGGGGAAGGCTATGGTTGTAACCCTTAGTGATAATGAAGTTTCTGATGATGAGCCTGGATGTGACGAGGATGGAAACTTCATTGCTTTCACTACTACTGCTGTAGTTAATGAAAGTGTGTCTGTTGAAGAGAACCCTTCTGATGGGGAACTCTCTGAGGATACAAATCTTCAAGAAGCCTACAATAAACTTTGCAAAGTTGCTGCAAAGGATGCCATGAATGTTGAATTAGGCTTAAAGAAAATTGCATCTCTTGAGCTTGAAAAGAAAATTTTGCTTGTTAAATTGTTTAATGCTAATAAACTTTAGAACAATGTGAAAACTGAGAATATGTTTTTGCTTGATAAAGTTAAATCTTTGGAACTTGATTTATCTATTGCTAGATCTGCTAGTTCTAAACTTGATCATATGTTGAGTGTTCAAAAGTCTCCTTCTGACAAATCTAGATTAGGTTTTGTTGAAAGCATCTCTGTGTCTGTACCAAATTCCACAAACTTTGTTCATTCTTCTTCCTTCGAACCCCCTGTGAGTGAGGTTGTGAGTGAGACTGCTAAACCTGTAGAGGTCACACCTTCTAGGAAGATTAGGGTTGATCTAAAAGAGTCCAAACCTAAGGAGTCTACCCTTTCTAAGGAAAAGATGCATGGTAAGCCTGTTTGTGTTTGTCATTTTTGTGGAAAGTCTGGACATATTCGTCCAAACTATTATAAGTTGCAAGCAGTTAAGCAAGCAAATAAATTGAAAGTGTTTGTGCCTTAAGCACAAGATTCTATGGCACTTATTGGTGAATTGGTAAAGGCTCTAAACTTTTATTCTAATCCTCGAGTTGGAAATCACTCTAATGTGAATAAGAACTTCAATGCTCGTAGTGCATCTAAAAAGTTTTGGATGCAAAAAGCTCGATCTAATTGAGTTTTTTTGACATGGTCCTTGGGCTTCATTGCTCCACTCTTTGTAACCATTGTTATTTGGTTTCTGTTTTTCTTTTTTGTTTCTAGGATTTGCATTGCATAACATTCATGCATTTCATTCTAGGATTGTTTTTGTTTCCTCCTTTTAAAATAAAAAAATAAAAAAGGGAAAAGGAAGCAAATTGTGTTTTGTATTTATTCTCTTGGCTTTTGAAAACAAGTTTGGTCAATTTATTTTCACATAACATGTCTTTGTACCTTGTTTAGCTTGGATGAGCTTATTTATTGCACTTTACTAGTTGAAACTTTGTAGTGCATGTTGTGTGGGAAAGATGTTTATGGTCTTTGATCACTTTGTCTTGATCTTGAAGTCACATGTCTTTGACTATTGGACTTGAACCTTTTGAGAAATGCATAAATAACCATCTCACCACTGTTCACAAGCCAATCATGAACACCTTAGTACATATCGTAAGATTTTGTGCTCGAGAAAGTGTAGCACATGCACACAAAAATATAAGGTGTAGCCTCGGTTTAAATGCTTAAAATTGGTGTATACATTATTAGACTTAAAGCTAAATCAAATAAATAAAATTGGTGTGTACATTATCCCGGCTATTTTAATAAGTTTCTAGACAACTAAAATTGGTGTGTACAATATGAGGCAAAATTCAAGAAACTTACATGATTACAAGATTATGATCTAGGAGATGTGGGAGTTATATGATGTAACTCTCTAGGTGATAGTCTCTTTTAAATTCTATGTGATGAATTTTGTAGACTTTGTGTTTGATTTCTATTCACATATCACCTCACATGTATCTCAAGCTTTTGCTAGTTGCACACACTACACAAGTTACTCTTTGCTAAACTTTGTACATGTTATTGTGTGTGTTTTTGGTTTGACCAACCAAGTTTGAAAATACTTTGAGTTTTACGCAAAACAGATTTGTTGCTTGAGAATTCAAAGGGAGATTGTTTAAAAATCTTAATTTTGGGAAAGCTAGGTTTAAATCTTGGGTTTTTGAAAAGCATTTCATCTCATACTCATGCACTTTATACATAAAATTCAATATTTTGAGGAGAGTCTGCATCAAAATCAGTTGGTTTTCAAAAATTCATTTTTTTAACAATTTCGATCGATCGAACCTGTTCTTCGAACAATAGAAATTGTGATTGAAAATTTATGTGAGCCTCTATCTGTTTCGATCAATCGAAACTGATTTTCGATCAATCGAAAATTGTGAATAAGGTTTTTTAAAAAAAATAGATCTTGACTTTTTCAAACACCTGTTTCAAAAGTTTTAAACTTTTTTTCTCTCTCTCTCTCTCCGATTCAGACTAGGCTCCACATTCAATTTTTGTTGTTTTCCTCCAAATTCTTTTGCAAGGTTTTCCTCTCCCAAAGCTGATAAGTCCATTTTACCCTTCCTTTTGCATTTTATTTCATGTTTGCATGCATATATTCATGCATTTGTTTGAAATTTTCGGACCTATTCATAATTGGGGATTTTCATGTTTCAAGCCATATTTTCTGAAATTGATCAATGGGTTTTTTCCTATGATGTTATAAACATGATCTATGTTGGTTAATTTGATCAATTTTGTGATTTGTGAGAATTTGAAATTTCTAGGGCTTGTTTTAATCCGATTTGGGGTTTTTGTTCAATTAGGTTAAAATTGTTGAAATTAGCTTGTTGGATTGATGTAATTGATCATTCTAATCTGTTTTCTAACTTGTGTGTTGATCAATTGGTCAACTTTTTTATAAAACAAACAAGTGGTTTTCAAATTTTTTGGGTTTTTGTTAGAAACTCTATGCTCAAGCCAATTTTGTGAATTTGAACTTAAATTAAACTTAGTTTCACTGCATTAGAGCATGCATCATGACATTTAAACTGTTCATGCATCATATAGATTTTTGTTCTATATTTGTTTTGTGCTAACTTGCAATTTACCCTTGGTTTTTCCTTTTTGTTCTTTTTGGTTCTGCTTTGTGTCTTTGTCCTTTCCTTAGCACCATGCCTAGGAAGACTAGAGCCCATAGGACTCCCTCCACTTCTTCTATGTCTCCCTCTAGGAGTAAGGTGTTTTAGTCTGACAAAAGCAGAGAGGCCTTTGATAAGTTAAACAGTAAGAGGAAAATTTGGGCTGAGCGTTCTATTCTGCTAGATGAGTTAGATCCTGCCACTAGGGCAAACTTTGAGAGTAGAGGCTAATTGTCTTTGTTGGAGATAGATCATCCACCCCCGACCACCCTGGTTAGAGAGTTCTATTCGAACCTCTCTTGCCACGTCTATGATTCCAACACCCTTGTTAGGAGTTGGATACGAGGTGTTGAGTTCACCATTACCCCTAGGGTAGTGGCTGAGGCTCTTGAGGTTTCGGTCGTTAGGCAGCTTGTCTATCCTTATGAGGAGTCTCCACCCTTAGATGACGTCATGTCATACATCATTGGGTCTTCTATCTAGTGAGGTTCTGATCCTCGAATCACGTCCGCTGAGCTCACTGAGACTACCTATCTTTTTCTTAAGATAGCGTGTCATTCTCTGTGGCCTATCTCTCATCTCCACACCATCCCTATTGAGCGATGTGTGTTTTTAGATGCCCTTGTTTCTAGTGCTTCTATTTCTTTTCCTCATCTATTTCTTCATTTTTTGAACGAGATTCATCGGAGTAGCGCTGTTGGTCATGCTCTTGTTTATCCTATTTTCATTCATAGGATTTTGTTGTTTTTAGGTTTAGATGGTTTCCCCGCGTCTGAGCGCGTACATATTACTGGTCCTATAGGTGCCACTTTCCTTCAACAGAGGGCTACTCACTTGAGAGCTGGAGTTCAGTTTTCTGGTGCTGTACCCCCTCCTTCCTCTTCTACAGGTGATGCACAGGCTGCGGTGTCTGGTGCTGCTACTGCTGCTGATGTTCCTCCACCGACTACTTCGGATGCTTTTGACATTCGACGTACGTTGGATCATGTCTTGACCGTTCAGGCGACTCAAGGACAGGTTTTGGTGGACTTGCTCGATGAGGTTCGAGCTTTGCATGCAGAGTTGGCACATTTTAGACGATCTCCTACACCACCTCCTTTTGATGATGGTTTCTGATTGCCCTTTGGCATTCCATCACAAAAAGGGGGAGTAGCTTGTAGAGTTTTTGTTGATAGGGGGAGTTTTGTTCTTGTTTGGAGCCTATGGTGATTAGTTTGTATCTAGGAGCTGCACTTTGTATTTACATTTTTTTTTTGGCTCTTGATGTATTTTTGTTGGGCTATTCATGTTAGGGGGAGATACATTTATTTTGATTCTTGTTTCACTGCATATTGACTTATATTTTTGAGTTATTCATTGATATATGTCTTTATTTTGTATTTTGGTGAAATCAAAGAATTTATTTTGTCTACTTATATTTTCCACACATACGTTTATGCATTTGTTGAGTATTTCAGGAAATACAGGTTGATTTAGTCGTGCTGCTGTCTACACTTGCAACTGATGGATAGTAGTTAGGATTGGATTTGTTTTGTAAAAGGCTTTATTTTGTAAACTTTGAGCTTTTAGTTTGTGTTTTGTCACGGATTGCCAAATGGGGAGTTTGTTAGATTCTAAAGACTTAGGATTTCATGTATTTAGAACTCTAATGTGTATTGTTGGCAAACCATGATCAAAACAGGTTGTTTAGACTTGTTTGGACTTGCTCAAAGTTGGTTCTTTTATGTAAAGTTGGAATCGAGCTGATGCAGAAGTTATTGTGCATTTCGGCCTGGCTCGATTGATCGAAGCTTAAGCTTGATCAATCGAATCTCGGGCAGAATGCGTTTTTGCTGCATAATTCCAACTCAGCCCTAACTCCAAAAACATTTATGGTTTTATGTTTTTTCCCTAGGTATATAAGGCAAACCCTAGCCACGTTTTAGAGGTTGCTCATATTGCTATTTCTGTGAATCTCTTGTGAGATCTATGAGGAGCTTTCCTTCATACAAACTTAGGATTATCAAGGAGCAGATTTCTTCAAGAACTTGATGATCATTCAGTTGCTGCCATAAGAGCTTAAAGATACACAAGCAGGTGTGCTTGTACTTGCTGGAGAATCCAAGAAAGAAGGAGTTCGTGGTCTCGGAGCTTGCACGTGGTCGTGTCAGTAAGTTTCTACTGGTGAGTAGCAATAGAATGTTAGTGGTCTAAATTCTATTGTGAAACCTCAATTCTTTCATTAGTGGATTCAAGTTTACCTTGCGGATAGTTAGGTTAAATCCTTCATAGGTTTTTTACCGGTTTGGTTTTTCTGGGTGATCATATCTTTGTATTATTTATATTTCCGCTGCTTTACATGATATAATTGCTTGATTGTGATAACCTAGATCTGGAATTTGGACTAAGTAATCACTTGGTTAATTAACTAGATTAATCCGGTTGTGTTTTAAGGGATCTAAAAACATACAAAGGCCCTTCAATGGGGTGGCTGGGATCTTGCTTCGGGTGGTCATCTTATCCGAGATATCTTATGTATTGTAAAGTCCTTTGTGAGTACCTCTTTCTTTCATGTCTGTAGGCAAGGGAATACAATTGCTTATGCTCTGGCCTAGAGAGCCAAACATTGTTCCCCTGTCTCAGGTTGGTTGGACTCCTATCCAACGGATATTATATCTTTTGTATCTGATTTTCAGCCTTGATTTATTAAAGTTATTGGTCTCTTTCTCAAAAAAAAAAAAAAAAGGTTTGGCTGTCTGTTGGGTCTGTGTCGAACTTTGGGTTATGTTGTTGTGTCTGTGTTTCAGTTTTTTTGTGGCGTAAGATAAGTGCCATGACGTTGTGTGTGGTTGCTTTGTCAATTCAGGTTGTACGGTGTCTTTTGTTATATATAATAATAATCTGTCCACTTTATGCAACCAAAAAAAAAAAAAAGAAGAGTTTGATAGCAAAACAAAAACAAAAAATCATAAAAGGCTGGATGGAGTTTTGGTCCACATAATTTAAGGTGAATATTTAATTATCCCAAAAATTTTCCGGGCAGGGTATTGATTTAAATACATAACTTTTTTTTTTTTTTTTTCATTGCGAATTGCGTTTCCCAGGTTTTTAAATTATTTTTTTAGTGTTTACTAAGAATATGAAGGTGAAGATTGGCCATGGTATGGAGATCAGATAGTATCATGTGAGACCACCTTTCACAAAATGTGGAATGATAAGAGGTCTACATGTTGTGAAAGTCAAATCTCGTAAGAAAATAATTATTAGGACCTAATGATCTCTGGATACTTTTTAGGGCCTAACTAGCTCAACTAACCCCATAAGGGACCATACAGATTTTTTTTATTGACTTTAAAACTTGAGAGACATATGCGGGTAAATGCTATTACACACTCTTTCACTCAAACTTACACATGCGAGAAATGAACTGAAGTCACGATTTCAAACTGCCATGCAGATTTTCCTATTAACTTTAGAACTTGAGAGACACAAGTTTGAGAGAAAGTGTCTGTGTAATAAACACCACTCTTCTAACATATGTAAGACTAAGTAACAACTTGTGACATATTGAAGAGGTTCTAGAGAGTTAATAACAAGCTTGAAAATGGTCTTTAACTCCAAATATCTTTACCAAGATTTTAGTATTACATGTTCTCCAAGAGTTGAAAGATCCCCATCACCATTACAGATAAGGTCCAAATGCTCACCATTCATCATCAGGTGGGTCCAATGTAACCTAATAAATGCCTAGTAAAGTCCTAACCACCAAGCCAAAATTCCTAATTCCATTTTTCAAATGGGGAATATCTTTTTCGTCAACTAAAGTACCAGTGGTCAAAACAAAAAGCTTAGAGCCGTTTGGATTGGGTTTTTTGATAACTCAATTCTCTGTTTCCATAACTCATAACTCAAAAATTGTGGGACCCATAGTAAAAAGTTTGTTTGGCAAATAATAACTCTGTTTCCATAATTCTGTTTCCATCACTCAATTCTCTGATTTTTGAGTTATGAGTTATGAAAACTAAAAACAACTTTTGGCTGTTTTCAGTTTCCATAACTCATAATTCAATGACAATATTGTAATTAAACACACATAGGAGACCCACAACCGTAACTTTTGACCACCTTTTGACTTTTTTTTTCTTTTCTTTTCTTTTCTTTTCCTGGGTTGGCCGTTCAGATTTTTTTTTTTTTTTTTTTGGGTTGGCGTTGGCTGTTTGGTTTTTTTTTTTTTTCTTTTCTTTTCTTTTCCTGGGTTGGCTGTTTGGTTTTTTTTTTTTTTAATTAGCTTCGGTGAATTGGGTACTAAAAAAAAAAAAAAAATTGTATCGGCTGACATGTGTAGGACCCATGAATAGTGTGAAAAAATTGAGTGATGAAAATAGAAGTGATGTTGTCAAATGAGTGTGAAAAAATGAGTGATGAGTGATGGAAATTGAGTGATGAAAAAACCTTACCCAAACAGGCTCTTACTTGCTACTCCCAAAAGGATTACACAATTTCACGGATGGATGATGTAGAGCTGACATGGTGAGGCTTGCGTGGTGCAGATGACATAGCATAGATGACGTCATAATGATGGCATTGATCCAGAAATGTGCGTCAGCATGAAGGATTGGCATGTCTCCATTTTGAGTTCCTAAACTACACAAAACTTTTGGCATGTTTGCTATTGGATTAAATGGTCTTGTGAACAAACATTTGTCATACATGAGGCCATAAGAAATAATCAAGGTTCATTGCATGTATTAGCCAAAATTGTACAATTTTTAACCTTTTTTTTTTTTTTTTTTTTTTTTTTTTGTGTTTTTATACATACCTCATTACGTAATATATATTATAGATAACTACAAAACATATTATGTTTCACGCTCGAATTTTTTTTTAATTAAAAAAAAAGGCTCAAATACATTTCAAATAACATTGTGTAGTGTTAATCCACAAAATCTCTATTTTGCTATCGGACAATGATAGGATGACAATGGGCAGCTCATACGTTGGCCAAGTGGTCGCTTCATAATAGACTTTTTGGTTTCTTTTGAGCTTAGCAAATGGCAATTGATCATCATGTATTGAAAATGTTTGTTATTGGGGTGCAGGAAAGTCTTCCTTTATGCTGTGTAGTTGTTCTGTTTTCTTTTCAATAAACTCTTTGCATTTTTATCAAAAAACGTTTGTGTTGAGATGGTCCAAAGTCTTTTCAATAAACTCTTTTCAGACATTTTGCAACGAAGCTTCGAAGTATATTTCTTCGTCTTTTCTCAATTTCATTGACCGCGTTTTGTAATGATACTTTTTTCTTTTTTTCTTTTTTTGAGAAGATTTGCTTTTGTAACGCTACTTGGGATAGGCCCAGCACCTTTTTCTTATATTTAAATATTAAATAAATAATATATTAAAAATTTTTATTAAACACTAAAATATCGATTGGTGTTTTATTTCAATATAAAAAGCAATCATCAAGAGCAAACATTATCAGATGAAATTATCTTTAAAAATAATTTTAAAAAATTTCATAAAATTTTATTTTTTTAATTGATAATATGACTAACACAATCTTTCTTATAATATAATTGATATTAAATAAAATATTTATTAATTTTAATTTTGAAAAAAAATTATTTATGCGGATGTAAAAAGTATTAGTTACCCAAAAATATACAAATTAAATAACATATCTTTTTTTTTTTTTTTTTTGAGGAACTAAATAACATATCTTTTAAAAAAACAAAGGAAAGGTTCCATCATATTATAAACAAAATATAAAAATTAACCAACACAAATGGGAAACATCAAACCCCGTGACAGTAGGTACAAAGAATGTGTGAAGTAGTAAACGTGTGTAGAAAAGTTGATAAGTTTTGTTTAAAAAAATGTGATATGATAATAGGGGTGAGTTTGGTTCAGTTTTTTGTAAAAGTGTATAATGAAAAAATGGAGTTTTGTTAAAAGTGCATAATGAAAAAGTGGAGTTTCAAAAAGTTGAATGTTTGGTAAAAACTATTAAATAGTGCATAATGAAAAAGCTAAGTGTTTGGCTAACACTTATAAAAGTCACTTTTTGAGGGATATATTACCAAAAATGACAATATATATATAAGGGAATTTATTTCATACTTTTTTTTTTTTTTTTGGATGTGAGTTTATTTCATACTTATTAAATCATCTATTTCATATACTTACTAAATAATAATAATAATAATAATAATAATAATAATAAATATATTATTGGTATTATTTTAATAATGTTTGGGCAATTTTTATTTTTTAGTGTCATAATTATTTGTCATTACTATTAATGACTTCTTATTAATAGTAATGCACACTGAGAAATGTGTGAGTACATATTAGTTTGATGGTGAACCTTTATTAGTTGTACATGAACAGCAATGAAACAAGTATTGTAGCCTCCATATCGGGCCTCTTTGAATAATCTGCCATTGCCAAGATCCATGTAACTTGCAGGGCAGTTCTACACAAGTTCTTTTTTTGCCTGCCCAATAATGCATATCGGTGTGTCTTGGCCTGCACTAGTTTTCTTTTTTTGATGAATGAGCAGAAACTTTATTAACCTTAACAATCTATACTACAAGCAGTAAATAGGAATAGCTGCAAAAATTGTAGGAGCACAGCTACATACTAGCAAAAATACAAGCCAACAGAAAGGCTAAAACCAAGACTAGCATCTAACTAAACCTGTTCCACCTACACTTTGAACACTAAACAAGGAATGCCCCACAAGTTACAAAGAATTTTGATCTGTAAAGGAGTATTTAAATTTCCTGAATTAACCAATCCTAGCCTTCACATCCCATTTGATAGTATGAATAATGCTTTCCCCAGTCTTGATGACCCCATTGAAAATTCTTGTATTTCTTTAGAGCCAAATATCATATATTGCAGCAATCTAAGCAACTTTTGCAGATTCAAATTTTAGATTCCCTTTCATTTCAAGTCCTTAACACTCCATTGAAGGAGTTCAAGCCTTGTCTGCCTTCTTAATTAACCGAGTTAGGCATAAGCTTTCAACCTGGAGCCATAATTCTCTTGTTCAATGGGCATTCAAAGAACAAGTGATCCTTGTATTTTATACAATTCCTAAGAGAAAAGCACACAAATAGTCACCTTAGTAACCCCATTTCAATAGTTTATTCTGACTAGTCCAGCAATCTTTAAAAGGTAACCAGCAAATAAAGCATCATATCTTATTCAAAGAAATGCACACTGAGAAATGTAATTTAACGCTTCTAAAGGCACGTTTTACTTCCACCTAGGTCAAGTCAGTTTGTGACATAATAAGATTAATGGTAACTCCTTTCTAGGACTAAAGGCAATTTCATTCCCTACTAGGACTAAATGCAATTTCAAAGATTAATGCTATATATAGCATTTTTTACTAATAAATTCTACAATACGCACAGGTAAGGTTCATTATGGTGGGTGGTGACAAGTAAAGTCTAGCACAAGTAATAAAGTTTGCCACAATTCATTGCTGGGAGCCATAAAAGGAAACATATAAAAGGAGCACAAGTAATGTTTGCCACAATTCATTGCTGGGAGCCATAAAAGGAAACATATAAAAGGAGCACAAGTAATGTTTGCCACAATTCATTGCTGGGAGCCATAAAAGGAGCAACACTAGTGGGTGGTGACAGTGGTGGACCCTCTGTTTATGAGGCACTGTCGGTGGTACTTGCTCAGTATGTTCCAGCAACAAGCCAAAGCACCATTTTTTGTGTCATAGTGTTTTGGGTACACACTAAATCCAATCTTTCTTATTAAGCACAATTTCAAAAGCCACAAATCTATAAACAAAAAAATCATTGTAGCACTGGTAGAAGCCATCCTAATTCTTTAGTTTGCTTATCATTTACATTCGATTCTGTAGTGATTTTTAATTTTTTTATCATTTTTTTGGGTTTACCTCCAAGCCAAAATTAAGTCTATTGGGTTTGTCAAGGCCTTCATATTTTTGGGTTTTCCTCCTCTGATTTTCAGACCCCAAACCCAAACTTTTTTTCTTTTTTCTATTAGAACTATGAGCTACAAGTCTACAAACCATTCATAACAAGATTCAAACCACTGTAAAAACAAATAAAAAACTTGGTAAAAAAGTAAATTCCAATCTGAAAATTCCAATCAACAAGAAAAAGCATTAATCTATTTCTGGGTTGCCGAGAAAACAAATCAAAGAGAGCTGAAGAAAACAAACTGGGTAAAAAAAGTATTAGTTACCCAAAAATATACAAATTAAATAACATATCTTTTTTTTTTTTTTTTTGAGAAACTAAATAACATATCTTTTAAAAAAACCAAAGGTTCCATCATATTATAAACAAAATATAAAAATTAACCAACACAAATGGGAAACATCAAACCCCGTGACAGTAGGTACAAAGAATGTGTGAAGTAGTAAACGTGTGTAGAAAAGTTGCTAAGTTTTGTTTAAAAAAATGTGATATGATAATAGATATAGATGTGAAAACGAGTGTTATTGAAGACTTTAGAAGAAAAGAAAGATAAAAAGTGGGATAAATTACGGCTTCAATCTTTTCACTTCATATTTTAATAAATAAATAAAATACTTACGGCCATTTTGGGTACAATGAGATATAGTGAGGCTTTTTAGGTAGAATAAGTGTGTATTTGAATATTGCTTATTTTGCTGAAAATTGAAAACAATAAAAAATTATCATTCATAATTAAAAGTACTGTTCATATGCCTAATTGCACTGTTCATGTCCCATGAACAATGCAAGAGGCATTGGACATAAAAAATAAAATAAAAATAAAAATAAAAATCAGCCTGATGCAGACGTGGGAAGCGCATTTGCACCCTAAGTATATGTTTGGATAGAAATTATTTTCTTGCGCCTTTAGGAGACAAAGTGCACTATTCACAGGACCCACAACCACTTTATTCAAAAAAAAAAAATATTAAAAATGGGTTCCATAATACTATTCACACATTTAAAAGTTATTTTGGTATAGTGTTTTCCGTTTTCAGTTTTCAGCAAAATAAACTGTATCCAAACGTGCCCTAAGTGTACGTTCACAACATTTTCACTATATTTTTACAACAAAATTGGCAGGTTATTACCTAGTTTTTAATTTGAATTTATCACTGAAATTACTTTTTTACCCACTAGTAACAGAATAACAACCTACTACATAGTTTTTTCATAAGATATTTCTTTTTTTAATTAATAATATAACTAACCCACTTAATTTTTCTTTAAATATAGTCCATCTTAAATATGATATTTATTAATTTTATTTTTTATAAAAAACTTATTTATGCGGATGTAAGAAGTATTAGTTACCCAAAAATATACAAATTAAATAACATACCTTAAAAAAGCAATGGAAAGGTTAAATCTTATTATAAATAAAATATAAAAATTAAGTTGATGAGCATTGTGGGGGTAATTTTTGCTTCAAGGCCAAGTGCTAGACCTTTGGAGTCTTAGGTATTTTTGTTGTCTTACATTGGAAACATTGCCTCCCTCTTTCTACCTTATAAGGCATGAGCCAGTGGAGTTAGAATACCCATTTTGTGGGACCCCTTTTTACTGCTGAATTGCTCAAAAGTTGCGGGCTTAAAAAAAAAAAAAAAAAAAAAAAAAAACGCGCTGGAAAGCCAAACGTGGACGCATTCTCATTTAGGGTGAGTTTGGTTCAGCTTTTTGAAAAAGTGCATAATGAAAATGTGGAGTTTTGTTAAAAGTGCATAATGAAAAAGTGGAGTTTCAAAAAGCTGAGTGTTTGGTAAAAACTGTTAAAAAGTGCATAATGAAAAAGCTGAGTGTTTGGTTAGCACTTATAAAAGTGACTTTTTGAGGGGTAAATGACCAAAAAGGACAATGTATATATAAGGGAATTTATTTTATACTTTTTTTTTTTTTTTTTTTTTTTGTGGATGTGAGTTTATTTCATACTTATTAAATCATCTATTTCATATACTTACTAAATAATAATAATAATAATAATAATAAATATATATTATTGGTATTATTTTAATTGAATTTTGAGAAATTTTTCTTTTTTAATGTCATAATTATTTGTTATTACTATTAATGACTTCTTATTAATATTAATTAAATCTAAATAATTTTTATCATCATGAAGCACGAAATAAAAATGTAAAAAGATGATAAAATATATACCAATAATCCAAGTTTAAATTGTACTACATAAATATGTAAAAACATATAAAATACATATCAATAATCCAAGTTTCCTTCACTGCATCCCAACCTAAACCTGTGTCAAGATTCCTCAATTGTTCCCACACTCTCCAATCACCTTTTAATACATCCCACCTACTTTTTAATTGATCCCTATCATAGTTTTGACCGGTCTCATCACAAAATTTGGTCACTAGATTAGTCCAACCTTCAGTACTAAAGGCAGCACCTCTTGATCTATTCCCGATTTGAATCTGTTCCACACAAAGGTTACAAAAAGTAGTTGTCCAGCTTGGATCATTATCCCATAATGCTCTAGCCTTTTTTGCCTCGGGATTGGAAGTGGTGTTTTTACCCATCTATAAAGTTAACCAATGAGGTTGAAGCATATTAGCAAAACCATATCAAGCAAACAAAAAAAATTGATCTTTATTAAACTTTGTCTCTACAATCCTAACCAACTAATGTAGCATCTAGGAAGGGAGACCACAAATAATAAAAGAGATGTTGGAAGAGGAGCAAGTTGGAAGCAAGTTTCTTCACCTATATTGCAAGCAAATTTCTAAAAACCATATGCTAACCATACACATATATTTGAACAATGCATACAATATAAATTATCTAATCTAATGTCAAGTCTCTATAAAATTAACCAAACTAATCATGAATAAAAAATTATAAAATTAACCAATCTAATCTGAAAGTTTGTATATTTTCTACTAATTCAAATTTAGAAAGCAAAAACAAGAGATGGGTATTGCAAATGAGGAGGCAGTGAAGGAGTTCCTGAATTGAGATTTAAAGAGAAGATAACAACACCTTATGAAAGTAGTAGTACTAACTTGCTCTAATTTTTTAAATAGGTTCTTAAAGTAAGATTTATTGCTTATAGTGATTATGGAGTAGCAAAAATGATCCTTAGACCTCTGCTTCACCTGGTATTGGAGTGATTATGGATGTTTAAGAGTGATTATGGGGCAGCAAGTGCTATTGTATCTATTGTTAGTTGTTACTGCTAAATGTATTTATGTTAGTTGTACACTTAGACTCCCATTGATTGAATAAAATCGCTTCTTCATTTGAATACTGCAATTTGAATCAAAATTAAAATAAATAGTGGTTCTACTTTTTTAAATAGTGGTTCTATTAAAATTAAAATTAATTGTATCACATGCAGATATTTCTGCATCATTGAAGGAGAAGACTGGTCTTTGCCAACCACAAGATCAGACAACATTGTCATTTGGAGCTGAGTTGTGAATATGATTTAGATTAATTCTGTTTTTGCAATTATTTAATTTTCTTTAAAGGTCCAAAAATGCAAAGTTCAACTAAACACTAATTGTGAATATAGTGATTTGGAAACCTAGAAAGTCAGGGAGGTCTAGAAGTACAGTAATATGGAATGCAATTTGACACAGATTGCCTGTGGTGAACTGGTATGAGATCTTATATTGTATGCTTAGCCTGTTACCAAGTACTCTTATATAGCTTGGCTGGCTATTCAAAACAAGCGTCTCACTAGAGATAGAAAACTATAAGAAG
The DNA here is from genome assembly GCA_023055345.1 of Quercus wislizeni. NCBI lineage: Eukaryota > Viridiplantae > Streptophyta > Magnoliopsida > Fagales > Fagaceae > Quercus > Quercus wislizeni. The sequence goes on from JALGQJ010000010.1 coordinate 21,267,520, forward strand.
GATTAGGCCCAAATACTGCAAACAGAGACTGACTTAGGTAAATGCAAATTATATTCTAGAAATGCAAACAGAGACTGACTGACTTAGGCCCAAATACTGCAATCATATATTCTAGAAATTCCATGCTTTTTAAGGTGCATAAATTATATTTTTCCTTTAACTCTTCTTTAAACAATAAATGCAAAGTGTGAGAAAACTTTTTATTTTTGAACACTCTATTGACATGCACCAGATTCCACACCTTCCCCATTTTCTTTACAACAGAATTTAGTTACACAGCCATATGACCAGTAAAGGCGATCATGCTTACAAGACTACAATACATCTGGGGAAAAAAAAATACATTAGAGAATATCATTAACCAATTATAGAATACAATCAATACATGTTTTTTGTAAGACAATCAGGCAAAACTTGCAAAGCTGTGTATAATCTATACTGTGAAAGACACAACCTCTTTGACAACCTCATTGACAAACTATATAGACACAAACTTTCGAATCACCCCACACAAAATCAAATTACACGCAGCCCAAGCTGAATCAAAATGCTGTTACCACCCTCTATGAAATCTCTTCAATATCAACATATTGCACGCACAAAGCCGATTTAATGCCCTACCTTTTTTTCTTTCTTTCTTTTTGTCGAGTATCATGTCCTACTTGTAAGTTTCAGAAATTAGTACTTTTCATATCTTCAGTTGGATATGCTTATCAATGCCACTGAACAACATCTTCAGTTGGCATATTCCACAATCCACATGGCACCAACCCTTCTAGCACGTATTTGGTAAAAGCAAGACATAGTTTCTAACTACACGGTTGAAACTTGAAACCCAACAACAATACTACCAAAGTACTAACTACCAAGTTAATGAAAAATAATGAAAAATGACACATCCAAGTTGGGCATGAAAAATCAAAGACTGGAATGTTCTTCACATCTCTAATCATTATCCAAAACAACAAATGAAAAAAAGGAAGGGGCACCCAATTATGTGATACTAATCTGTCACAGATAGTATATCTCACACAAATAGTATAAACATTGTTACAGATAGTATATCTCACACAAATTTTTGCTACGATAGTATATCTTCAAGGATAATCTGTTTTTGATTCAAGATTTAAGAAATAAAAACATTGTTACCGAGAAAACAAAAAAACTAATTCCAATCAACTAAAATTCCAATCAACAAAAACAATACCCATTAATCTATTTATGGGTTGTGAGAAAACAAATCAAAGAGAGCTGAAGCTGAAGAAAACAAAAGCATGCAAGATTTGAAAATTTTTTTCCCACACTTGGTAAAAAAAAAAATTAATAAAAATAAAAGCTTCTGAATTAGTTGGTACCTGGTGATTTTTGGTAGCAGATCAGTGTTGCTTGGTGTTTTGGTAACAAATCTCTACCTTCAAAACGTATTTCTCAGATCAGATTAGACAGAAATTAAAATTAAAAAAAAAAAAATCAAAATCGCGTTGAAGAAGACGAAGAAAGAAAGAAGAAGAAGAGGAAGAAGCTTACCACGGAGTAGAGCGCGGAGCAGAGCGCAGAGCAGGGCGCAGAAATCTAGCGAGGCTGGGAGGCGTGGGGGTGAGGGCGTGCGGCGTGAAGAGCAAAGAGATGAGGGTCAATGTGAGAGAACTGAGTTTGTGTCTGTGTGTCTGTGAGATATATCAGGGACATTTTCGTAAAAGCTTGGCCAACGGTAATAATCCAAAAACGCGCTGCTGCGCGTTTTCATTTATGGACCTCAGAGGTCCATAAATGAAGCGCGTTTTGGATGAAGGTTTTGCCTGAGCCCAAAACGCAACTTTTTTTAAAAAGTTGCGTTTTGGGCTCAGCCAAACGCAAAATATTACCAGCTTTTTAATTTATGCGCTTTTTGGGCTTCAAAAAGCTCAGACAAACGCACACTTAACAAAGTCACAAGCAAGTGAGCAACCGTCACTCCTCCCTTCTTCCACCTCAAAGAAACTACCACTCACCTACACAAGAATATAATTCCTTTTTCCTAGTTGCTACTATGTTAAGAATAGACTCAGTAGTCAATAAAAAAAAAAAAAAAATATATATATATATATATATATATATTACATGTATGCATACATAGTTTAGGAAAAGCCCGTCCATATTACAAAAGAGCAATCCAAATAGTCATTTATTTTATTGTTTTAGTTCCACTTATCACATTCTTGTCACGAATTTATCAGCGTTTTGTAGTACACTTAATTGCTCTCAACAAAATGAAAATTTGTAGTACAATTTATAGTGTCTTGGCCCCATGTTACATGTATGTTTGTAACAGTGACGTTTCCCCCAGAAGGTTGGAGTGCTGGGTTCACCTATTTAGGTTTGTAATATAAGTACCGACCACTCTTGCCCCGGTCAAATTACAACTTTCTTAAGGATCCGGTTAATGTGTGCCCTACATATAAGACAATACTTTATTAATTTTATTTTGCTTTTCCACAAGACAACAAGGACTTTTATGGGAAGAAGAGAAATCCATTTGATAAATTATATTTTTCTGGGAAGACTAAACTACCCTTCACTCATTTCTTCTCCTCGTCCTCCTCCTCCTCCAAAGTTGAAACACAAGTTACACAACTCAAACAAGTTAACCGAAAACAACACTCAACCACCAAACAAACTCTTACAAAAATTCTCATTAAAAAAAAATCCTTTTACAAAAATTACAACTTATACAAATTTCAGATGTTACTAGATCAAACCCAGAACTAATCAATAAAAAAAAATTATGACTTTAAATAATTTTTAAAAAGAAATCGATATGGGTTTAAATAGTTGTGAATCTTGGCGTCGGAACCGTTCAAAGCTGAACAACTATTTGTTGCTGACGACAAGAGGGGCCTTGAAATGGGTGCGTCGACCAGGCCTGGTTCATGATTGGGTGTTCCTTGAAGCCATGCCCATTTCGCGCTTGAGTTCTCTTTGATTTCAGTGGTCTCTGTCTGTTGAGGGAATGAAAGAAAGAAAGAAAAAATACAGAGAAAGAGATGGGATCTGAGAGAAAATGAAGGAAAGAAAGAAAAAAAAAATGTAGTGAAACTGAAAGAGAAGCAACAGTACCATAGAAGACCAAGACTTGCCTCCCTTATCGTGGTGTAGTAGTTGAAAGGAAGACAAGAGCCACATGTTGTCCTCATGTGGATATGTGGTAAACAAAGAGCCACACAACTTTTTTTTTCCATAAAGGCCTACAACTAGGAAAAATTATATTATGTTTCGGGTGTAAATGCTATCTCTCTTACAGTAGTTGGGTCCTACACCATACAGTAAATAACTTTTTGACCATGGATCCTTGGCTCTTGCTACAAACATTTATCTAAGTTTAATGATTAAATAAAGCTAACTATAATAAAATTTATTGTGAAATTTATTATAAGTACTTGTGAAAAACTAAATTTATTGTGAAATTTATTATATAAGTAATTTTTTTTTAAGCAAAATTTATTATAAGTATCAATTGTGTCTATTATTCACGTCATTTTTATTTTGTCACGTGACATTATTTTATTGGACAAACTAAACACGTGTAACATTATTTTGTGACACTTAGTGGAAAAGTATAAATGAAGAGGCTACTGATATAAACAATATACATCTTCAAGAGGTAAAATCAAAATTAATTGGGATGTGCTAGAGTAGCTAGGTGGACTCCTCCACTCTCACCCCACCTCAAAATTTATTTTGACGGAGCTACATTCAAGGAATTAGGATGTGCAGGAATTGGTGTTGTTGTTCAGAACTCCACAAGGGCTGTTATCGATGCTTTGTCCCAGCGAATCATGATGCCTTCCTTTGCAGCAATTGTTGAACTTCTAGCATGCCATAAGGCATTGTTTTTTGCTAAGGATCTTGGGGTTGTGCAGTGCATAATGGAGGGTGATGCTGAGGTGAGTATAAAAGCACTTAGGCAGAAGGACTCATCTCACCCAAAGTATGGTCATGTGATTCAAGATGTCCTGTTCTTAGCTAGTGACTTTCAGTCTTGTTGTTTTTCCCAAGTAAAACATATAGGCAATTTAGTTGCCCACTATTTAGCCAGAAATTCTAAGTCTGGTAGTGAGCTACAAGTTTGGTATAATACCACCCCTGAGGATATAGCTCTCCTTGTCACTCGTGACTCTTTATAATTTCTCTTTGTTTTGTTTTTAATATTATAGGGTCTTAGGGTCCGGTTTCTCAAAAAAAAAAAAAAAAAAAAATCAAAATTTTAAAACTCTAGGAAAAATAAAGATCACATCAATAAAATCTTTAAATTTCAAGTTTTTATTGAGAGTGAATTTTGACAAATACACATTCGCACTACATTTTCTTCTTATAACCTCTATGCTTGTAACATTTCAAGATGATATGAGGTCAATAAGTATCATGACAATAAAATCTTGTTTCTTGCAACAATGACCAAATTCCTTTTGAGTCCACAATTTCTATTTGTATATGTGATGGCACGAGCTTGAGTCATTGCATTTTTTTTCCTGGTCCTATACCACTAGCCTTATCAGAGTAAGTATGTGAGAGGGCCCACCCTCAATCCACCAACTATTTGTTGGGACAAACTTGCTATATTTTCCCATAGATTTAGGGTTTTACATGGAGTTGACATTTATTTTATTTAAATAGTAAAAATAATAAAATCCAATATGAAAGAAATAAAAATATTTTATTGATTAGTAGTGGGTTAGAGGTGTTAGAGATTTAGTGTCCTAAGACAATAAAACATAAATAGTAATTTTTAAAATTATTTTAAGTGTAAAAATAGTACCTCGCTATTTTGGGTTTCAAATGTCGTGAGAAGACTGGTTTGCTTTGGATTGAAAAAGTGTCATGATACATGATATGCTATGGGACATTAGATTTCAATTTTAGTGAAACACTATTATTTCTATGGCAAAACTTTCTATTTTTTTCAAGAATGCATGATATTTATTGGCATAATATTGTCAAAATGATAATATAACACCGACAAAAATAAAAAGTTGACAAACATCATATTGGTGATTTTTTAAGCAAAAGACCTAACATTTCAAATAAAATATTGGATTCAATCCCATATCTATTGACTTCTTCATTAAATTTGCAAAAGTCTATTAATCAAATACAAAGTTATTAGCACATGAAAAAAAATAGAAGGATATATACTATTAAAATACTAATTAATCAAATAAAATCAAAAAATAATTGCACAACCTTACAAGATAATTAAATAATTTACGTACCTTCATTAACCATTGAAATGCACTAGTTGTTTCATTTCGAAGAAGTGCACAACCAAAGAGAATTGTCTTTCCATGGTTATTGATACCAACAAAAATACCAAAAGTCATGTCATATGCATTTACTTTGTAAGTAGTATAAAAAACAACTACATCTCCATATTTTTGGTACCAATCAAAACAAGGTGCCCAAAAAATATGCTCCAACCTACTCTCTTCATCAATTGTATATGCATATTGAAACTTAGAATTCTTTTCCTTAGCAACTTTGCACAATTGTAAGAGACCCATAGCATCATTCATTGCATGCATCATTCTCATTTTCACATAAAGGTTATGGATATCTCTTTTAAAAAATGGAAGATCTCCATGCTTCACACCTTTCTCAAGCTCCATAACACGTATTATTTGCCTAACTGAAAGTCCACCCTTTTTCAATAAGAGAATGCGATCTTTATCTTCTTTAGTGATGACTCGATTGGCTGGAAGAAATCTCACTTTCGAAGGGGATAACAATTCATGATTGTGATTTATAACAAACTTAGTGACATGCCATTCTCGTGGAAAAATGTCAAATGACTTTTGTAATGTGATTCTTAAATGAGCTTTGCATCCACATCTTGTAGATATCCTATTTCGTTTCTCCTTAGATGAATCCACTCTTTTTAATTGTTGTCTATCTTCTTGGTGACAAAAGAAATCACGCTTTACATTTTCTCCATTTTTTTGTGACAAAACGACATTTTCAAATTGTAAAACCATATCGATTTGCATAATTTTTATAGAAAATGAAAGCCTCTTCTTCACTAAGAAAACATTGACCAAAAAAAGGTTCAAACTCATTTTCTATTGAATTAATATCTTCATTTTCTTCAATAACTCCTATTTCTTCTATTAGATATTCATTCCAAACCACTATTTCCTCCCCACAAATGTCATTATTTTCTCCATCATTTGGAAGCTCATTTAAGTCAACACAATTCCTTGAAACACTTTGATAAATCTCACTTGCAATTACAATATCATTCATTTGTTCTATGTTGTAACAAGGATTAAAAAAAAAAAAAAAATCAACATCATATTCAATTATAAACGAAATATAAACTATAAATAAAATAAAATAAAATAGTATACCTTCTTGAGGTAATTCATTTAAGTCAAAACAACTCATTGGAACTAATTGATGAATCTCACTTGCAACAAAATTCTCATCCATTAATTCTACAATAATTTAACAAAAATGATAAATAAATATTACCATCATATTTCAATATATTTGAAAAATAAATTAAGAACAAAAGAAATATATATACCTTATTTATAATTTCTTGAACACTATATTCTTGTAGACATTCTTTAATCATTCATTGAACTCATCTTTCTTTCTTGTCTTTTTGCTGATTATTGAACTCATCTTTTAGTTTTTTCTATGATATTGGTAAAGTGGAGAAGAAGAAAAAATAAATATTGGTAAAGTAAGTATCGATGAGAGGGAGATAAAATTGGAAATGGAGGGAAATTGTAAAAGTAAATTTTGTCTTGTTAAAAAATTGTGAGGACATCATAGTAATTTTGCTTTGTTAGATCTGGTCACATCAAAGGATAGATGGCAAGATCAAAAAAAATCCCCGCTCAGCTAATTTCGAGTTTCCATGCAAGGGGGGTCACCACTATCATTTGCATAAACCACGGGGGGTCACCACTATCATTTGCATAAACCACGGTAACAAATGCCTTTTATGTTATAAATTGGGTTTATGTCGTGACATAGACAATTTACGACTTTTTTGAAACTTGACCTTTTCAGTTGCTCCATAGTCATGGGCATAACTTGAAGTAATGCAAAATTCAGGTTAGTTGATAGTGGCACCCACAAGACTTTTAACTTTCATAGTCTTACAAAGTTTTGAGAAACGAACAAATATTTTTACTTATTTTTTAACACAATGGGTTCGTTTGGATTGAACTTATTATTGCTGAAGCTGAAAACTGAAAATACTATAACAAAATAATTTTTAAATTGTAAATAGTACCGCTAGGGCCCATTTTAAATATTTTTTAGTACGTGAACAGTGCTGTGAACAGTGATAAACAGTGATTTTTGTCCCTTATACAATGAACCTATGTGATGTTACTGTTCACGCGCAGAGAAAAAAAAAAATCTGAAAACGCAAACTGAAAAACGCAAACGCCCAATCCAAACGGCATCAATGTAAAGGCAGGGTTTGGATAAACGTTTGCGTCCACGTTTGGCTTTTCAGTGCGTTTTCCTTTTTTTTTTTTTAAGCCGGTAACTTTTGACCAATTCAATAGTGTACAGTGCACTCATGCACTGTTCACAGATCTCACAAACTTTACTTTTCAATAACTTTTTTATCAAAATAGGTTTTACAGTACTATTTACACATTTAAAAATTATTATACTACAGTATTTTCAGTTTTTAGTTTCAATAAAATAAGTTCTATCCAAAGAGACTTTTAGATCTTTTAAACAAAATAAAAGTGCTGCTTTCATAAAATGTTAACATTATTTTTATAACAAACCCTAATTGTCATGTCTTTTAAATGAATTTGACAGGCTTTTGAATTTCATTTGGGCATCATTTTTAAAGAAACAAACAAGAAAAGGTCCCACCTTTATCAAATTTTGAAGCATTGATGTTGACTGAAAAAAAAAAAAAAAAAAAAAAAAAAAAGGAAACAGCGAAGAAGTAATTCTCAGAAAAAAAAAAAAAAAAAAAAAAAAAAAAAAAAAACAAGCGAAGAAGTAACGTTGCACTTTCCTCTCTCTTATTAATTGCCTCTGTTCGTCTTAAGTTTTCTTTAGCAAAAATATTTGTTCCTACTTCACACCAGTATCACTACTGCAAGACCAACATTTTCATTTAACAAAGTCACAAGCAACCATCACTCCTCCCTTCTTCCACTTCAAAGAAACTTCCACTCACCTACACAAGAATATCATTCCTTTTTCCTAGTTGCTACTATGTTAAGAGTAGACTCAGTAGTCAATCAAAAAAAAAAAAAAAAGAGAAAACGCGCTGAAAAGCCAAACGTGGATGTATTCAAACCCTGCTTAAGTCATAGGCATAATAAATTCTTCTTTTTCTCAGATTGTTTTGCATCAAAGCTGAGATCGAGCAGAACAAATAGAAGAGCTTTGAGTTCTAAATCTCTGTTTTTGGTGAAGTTGGGTATATATAGATATATATTAGTAGTATTGTATTTGTTTCTTAATTGGGGTAGTTTCCAAAGTTATGGCAGGAGCACGTGTTGCAGAGGTACTTACTACTTTGCATGAAACAGCTAAGCGTGTGGGGGGCCAAACCATCAAGTTCAACAAATCCATTCTTAAAAGCTTAGAACCCAAAAAAAAAAAAAAAAAAAAAAGCTTAGAATCCACGTCAGATGGTGCACCAGAAGTAGAGAATTTGCGGCCGGAGGATTTGCAGCCTTTATTGCCACCAGAAGTGGTAGTGCAAGATGGTGCACCAGAAGTAGAGAATTTGGGGCCGGAGAATTTGCAGCCTTTATTGCCACCAGAAGTGGTACTGCAAGATGGTGCACCAGAAGTAGAGAATTTGGGGCCGGAGAATTTGCAGCCAGAAGTGAAAGTGCAAGATGGTGCACCAGAAGCAGAGAATTTGCGGCCAGAAGTGGAATTGCCAGATGGTGCACCAGAAGTGAAAGTGGAGGAAAACGACATGTCGTCTGAGTCATGTAGCAATTTGGAGCCTCAATTGCCACTAGAAGTGGAGAAAAACGACATGTCGTCTGAGTCATGTAGCAAATTGGAGACTCAATTGCCACTAGAAGTGGAGAAAAACGACATGTCGTCCAGTAAGCCCTCTTCACAAATTCTTATCATTATGATGCACTGATACGACAAAATTGGCAACGTAACCGTGTCCGACACGTCGCGTGTACATGTCGGATACGATTACAAATGTGCCAGATAAGCCTTGAACAAAAACAGATTAATTAAAAAAAAAAAAAAAAGAATCGGATACAGCGCTGATACAGGCGCGACAATATTTTTATACTTTCTTGTTTTTGGGCCGAGAATTGGAAAGCAGAAATATGGAATGAGAGTTGTGTTAAAAATGATTTTATACTTTCTTGTTTTTGGGCTTCTCTCTTACCAATATTCAAGACCCACGTTTTATAAATAAATAAAAAATTCAAGACCCACATATAATTTTTTTCAAAGATGTATTTGTTCAAAATTTTCTGAGTCAGGCACCAAGAGCTTATTTATGTATGTATATACGTGCAATATACATTATTGATATCACGTCCAAGAAGGTATTTGCCCTTTTTGTTTTGTTGTGAGTTTTAAGCAAAGTTAGGCACCGAATATATATATATATATATATAACCAAAGCTCAGACAAAAAGAGTCAATTAAATTTTAATGAGATTCTTAATTTCGTGCCACGTATCCAATTTAATTTTTAATATTGTGCCAAGTAATTTATTGAGTATAAAAATTGAAGAATCAAAATCCAATTAAATTATAAATTGAATTTCAATTAAAGTTCAATTTTCCGTCACATATCTATTTATTTTTAAAAATTTTCTGGCAAATGAATTATTATGTGAAAAAAATCAAAGAACCTAAATCCGATTAAATTTTAAATCACACACACACACACACACACACACACACACACACACATATATATATATATATATAAAATGAAAAACCAATACATATTTTAGAAATGTATGGTTTAAAAAATTTAAGCTAATACTATGTATTATTTGAATATCTTCTAAATATATATATATATATATATATATATATATATATATAATTGTGATTTTTTTTTGTGTACATGTGCATATATATGGAGCTACACATTAGTGTTTTCTAATGGTCAAGCTATGTCATTTTTAAGAATGAAAGTTGTGTTATTTATTCTCTTTTGGGCTTCTTTCTAGGCAAAATTCAAGACCCACGTTCACCCCACTAAGCCCAATTACTGATTTCTTTGATGGATGTTATCTGATTTTTGCGCTTTAGGACACAACTTAATATTATTCCTTATATGCATTGAATAATGAATAATGAACCACATGGTAGATTGTATTTGGAGACAAATTTTCTTAACACAATAAAATTAAATGTAAGTGATCACTGTTTTTTTTAACTAACTTTTGGCAGAATAGAACTATAGAATATGGAAATTTGAAACATCTTAAATTAAAGAAATAAATAACAGAAGGAAAATTGAAATATTAGTTTATATATATATATATATATATATATATATATATAAGATAAAGTATCATAACTTTACAAGTCAACAGAAGAGGTTGATTGAATTGTTATGTAGGATATTAGGATAAATCCATAAAATCAATATGCCAATTTTTGAAAAATCAACACTGCTGAAATTGACATTAGTTTATTGGAAAGTGATCATGAATTACATCCACAAATATGAGATTTATGAGATGTCTATTGGGATATTCCATTTAACAGCGTGGGCATTCCATACATCTTGCACTTAGAATTTCTGAATGATGGAGTCAGAAGGCTTTAGGGAATAACTTTAGATAACGCGACAGCTTTGAAGTTCCTGTTGGAGTTTTGGCAATGCACTTGCCGCACTTCACATATTTACTTTTGTTTTCAGTTGCCACGGAGTTATGATCATAATGTATCAATGTTTTCTTATTCTTTAAATTACCTGATGTTTAGTTGTTTTGGAAAATGAAACATGAATAGTTGATGACTTTGGATGCTTTCATTCACCTCCTTGTCCATTATTATAGTGATGAATGTAATGTGAAAGTCGTACTCTTTGGCTGTAGGGAATACTGAGGTGCAGATCACGATTGAAACAGGTTGTGCTTCTGGAAATCCAGCAGAGGTTGGTTATTCTGCACCCCCTAGCCCCCAAAACTTTCATATATTTCTGGTGATATTTTATATTTTGTAGGAATTGAAAATTCTTTTAATGCTGTTTTCTAAAGTCAAACATTATCGCGTTTATAGGATATATTCATAAAGTTTCATCCAAAATGAATTTTTTTTTGTTAATCTATTTTCAAGTAAAATCTGTCTCGTTTCCTGGAAAACAGAAACTGAATTTTTTTTTTTTTTTTTTTTGTTAAGCTATTTACACTTTATCGGGATCAGATGAAGCCAAAGCGTGAGAGGATGGCTATCCTTGTGACAAACATAGCTAGCATCGTGCTCTGTGCCTCAATGGTTTTTGCTTCTATTGAGAGCAAATCATTTTCAATTATTGCCTCAATCTTGGATCCATTCTTTGATCTCTTGTGGGGATTTATATTGTGGCTTACGTCTCATGCTATGCAGAACCCAAACCAGCATAAGTATCCAATTGGAATGAAACGGTTGCAGCCAGTGGTAAGTCATTCAACCCAACAATTGTGAGGGTGCATTTGGAAATACGTTAATGTATATTTGAATTTTAGACTCTACCTTCCTGCAATCAGTTTAATAAGTTTTACAGCCACAATAAAAAGTAATGTTCTTTTTTCTGTCAGGCTATTATTGTAACTGAAGGTTTCATGCTTTTTTTTGGAGAAATTATTAGGTCTACCGGTAGGAATATTGAAGTGATTCTCTTAACCAATAAAATGATGCTATCTATGCAAATGAATGAGTCAACTTCCTAGTTAGCACAAAAAATAAAAAATAAAATATCACCAAGTGATGTTACATTTGCATGAATAACAACTTTTTATTAGGTATGAGAATAACCTCAGCAGCCTTTAATGGACCTAATAATTTCTCATAATTTTGGCAATCCTTCATGTGATCAACGAGGGAAATAAATATTTCTACCATTACTGTTGTTGCCTCAACTGTATCTTATTCGACAAATGCTAGAGGGAAAAGCAATAAAGAAACATTTAATAGTGTTAGGTACAGTTTTACTTTTATTCTATTACAAGAAGGTTGAAATTAATATAAATGCATGCCTAATTCATCAGGTTATGCTTTAGACTCTCATTTTGTTATCGAAATATTGAGCTTAGAGTCTTTTGAGTTTGCAACCAAAAAAAAAAAATTAATAATAATAATAAATAAAGGTTTTTGGCAGAATTTGTTAATTGAGAAAATGCAGGGGAGCATTGGCTTTTTGCATCTGCATATCAACCTAGGAATAGACAGTTTGGAATAAAATTTTTGTTTTGTTTTTTTTATTAAATGGAAAGGTGGTCAAACAATCTACACTTGGGAGTAAATCGCATTGGTTTTGGACTTAGTTTTTGAATGTAGGTTCAAGGGGACAATGACTTATGGGGATGTGGACCCAAGGCAAGCTATTAATCGCATCATATATGCCCAGACTCTGTTTGAACACTTTTTTTACAACACTTTTGCTAGAATGCATTAAATATTTTACTAATTTATATTGAACTTGCAGGGAATGATTTTTTTTGGATCTTTTGGATTACAATTACTGTTTCAGGCAGCTAAACAATTCATTACAAAGGTATGCAACTTTGATCATATTAGCTTCAACCTAAGTTAAGGATATAGATGGTGGTGAGCAAAGGAGTAGGATACATCATAACCAAAGTTGATTTGAGAAGGTTTTAAAGCACCCTTCTTGATGTCTTGTCAGAACTCAGAGCTCCGATATTTCCTTAGTCATTGGTTCTTTACAAAAAGGTTGGCATAGGTTTAGAGTTACTACCCAAATGTATGTGGTCCTAGTTAGATCACAGTCTGAGTTGGTGGATACACTTGAGCATGATTGTTCTAAAGTTCCATATTGTAGTCGTTTACAATATCAGTAATTAATATAATCTTCATTTCATGTGTTGATTACAGTCCGAGCCTGAAAAGGATCCTCAGAAGGAGAAATGGATGATTGGAGTAATGACCTTCGTAACTATGGTGCAGTTTATGCTCGCGTTCTATTGTCGAAGATTTGAAAATAAAATTGTTAGAGCCTATGCAGAACATCATTCTTCCAACGTTAAAACTAATTTAATTGGTTTGGCAGCAGCTGTCCTGGCTATTCGATATTATTGGTGGATTGATCCTACTGGAGCTATTATAGTGAGTTCAAATGCAACTCTACTGGTTTTTAGTATCTTTTCTTTCTCAAAACCATCACAATTACCGCTTACTGTGTTTTGTAAAAAAAAAAAAAAATTTGGTATTTCCACTCTCTCTCAAGTGATATTCCACTTCCACTCTGTGCCTTGACATGGATCTATAAGTGGCATGAGGATGGAATTTTTCTTGGCTCCTTGGAATTGAACCTTACTGTTATCTTATTACAATGATTTCTTGAACCTGTGATGCAGATACTATTATATACAATGAATAAATGGAAGAAGACGTTCTTTGAGAATTTATTTGTACTAATTGGAAGGACAGCACCACCTGAAATTTTGGAAAGGGTAAGAACTCTGATATTTGACCACCATGACGATATCAGGGAAATTGGCAGAATAGGAGCATACACATTTGTTTCTGATGAATATTTTGTGGAGGTTGACATAGTTTTGCCACAAGACATAAATGGACACCAAGCGCATGATATTGGTGAGACACTGCAAGGGAACCTGGAGAGCCTCCCTGAAGTTGCGAGAGCTTTTGTGCATATAGATTTTGAGGATACTCACAGGGTTCAACACAGGCCCATGGTTTGATGACAATTGTAATGATTAGAGCTCAGCCTCGCTAAAGCAGCAGTGCTATTCAAATCATTTAGCAAATACAATTGTTTCTACTTTATTTTTAATAGAAATAATATTCACCAAACAACAAGATTTCCTCAGAAGAACCAGATTGACTTCATTTTGACTGAGTGATGCTAAATTGATAAAAATTAAAAATTTGAAACTAATTTGAGAATTAAAGTAAAAGTCAAGGGAGTGAATCAAATTTTAACCAAAAACTAAACAAAAGACTTGTTGTAGTTACAAATATTAACGGGTCGAAGATGAATTCTGAAATATCAAAATTTTAAAAGTTCTTAGCTGTGTATTGGAGGAGTGCAATGAACAACAAAAGACAAGCCTTATGAGTAACCAAGTTTTGCTAGGAAATCAGTTGTTTGATTTCCTTCATGGTAGCAATGAAGTAGCTCTAGATAATATATCAAGCTCATGAGAGATTTGCAATCTATAACAATAGAAGCATAGAAATCATGAGTAGACAAGATGCCTTCTCCATTTCACTTGAAATGGAAAGAGACTTTTTTTTTTTTTTTTACTGTTAAAAATCACACCAAATGTCACGTCATTTAAAATTTTAAAAGATGTTAATCTTAAATAAGACAACACAGAATATACCATCTTATTTATAATAGTTAATTTGAACCATGAATTGGATCCATTTCAAATTGAGAGGATCCTAATAGACTGGTACTATTGATCAAAAAGTGTATAACAAGTTTAGCATAGGGTCAACTAAGAAATGTGCGAGAAAGCTAATTGAAGATCATCTATAACTGCTCATAACTCCATAATGCAACTAAAACACTGATTGCCCAAGTAATTGGGTCTGGAGAACCTACTACCAACGTCCACTGTGATCGTGAATTAAGCTCCTCACTACTTGCTAACTCTGGAATCTGGATTTCTTTAGGAAGAATCATCAATAATTAAATATATAAGCATTTAACTAAGTTAACTTGAACATGACTTTAATTCATTTAAAAAAAAAAAAAAATTAACCTTTAGATGTAAGGTTTGTGATAAATTAACCATTCTTTTAGATTAAAAACAAAGGGTTTAATGGATATGATCACATGATATACATATGATTTTTGCTAAATGGTTGATATTTTCTAAATTAACCCCTAGACATAAAGGCTTTTTTTTTTTTTTTTTTAATATTGATAGTTTTATTTTGAAATCAAAGGGTTTAAAAGAAGTTTTATGAAAAAAAAAAAATAAATCATTCAATTGTTTCTGTTAAAAAGAAAAAGAAAAAGAGAGAGACAAAGATCTAATTAAAATTGATAAAATCCTAATTAAAATGAAGTATGTTATAATTAAGAAATATTAAGCGAATTAATAATGTTATGTATTGAAAGGAAGATGTAAGCCAAACTTAAATACAAAGAATAACTTGCTTTAAAGCTGTTGTCTTAAGCCTCAATTGATCTAATCGAGCTGGTGCTGCATGCTTTCTCTATCAATAGTGACTCAGATACGCAATAAGATGTCGAATTGCAGACTTTTTGTGTCTTCCCTATTAAAATTCGTCAGCAAAGCAAAAGGCATGATTTTCTTTTTTTGAGGAACATGCAAAAGGCATGATGATAAAGGTACTTATGTGATAATTCAACAATTATTGAGGTGTTATGGGATGTTATTGACACCTCAATATTTGTTTTTTGTTTTCTGCTTTTGCATTTTTTTTTTTTTTTTGAGTGGAAATATTTGTTGTTCCTTCGTACAATCATGAATTTGTTATCAATTTTTACACAATTAGTTGGATTCCAACTTCAATACCTTAAAAACACACACACACACACATCCTTCCTAGCTCCGCAAAACACATAGAGCACATTTGGTAGACTGTAATAGATACTATAATGTAACAGCTATTCCTATAGTTTAACTATTCAATAGTTTGGTTATATTTTTATTATATAGAATAGTCATTCCTTATGAACAGCTATTCTTTAAAATAAGGAAAAATTATTCCTCTCAAAAAGGGTTGTTGTTAGGTTCTAAGGATTTAGGATCTAAATGTATTAGAACTTCAATGTGTAATGTTGGCAAACTATGATCAAAACTTAGAGTCTAGATTTAGGCTACTCAAAGTATGTTTATTGTAAAGTTTGAATCGAGTAATTGGAGAAAATTATTGTTCACTTTTTGCAAGGCTCGACTGATCGAAAATTAGACTCGATCGATCGAAGTTCGTGCAGATTATTTTTCTGCAGAATTTTCCAACTCAACCCAAACCCATATAATGTGTAGGGTTTTATGTTTTGCCTTAAGTGTAAAAGGAAAAACCCTAGCCACGTTTTGTTGTGGTTGTTTATGTTGTGTGTATGAATCTTCTGTGAGATCTAGAGGTGTTTGCCTTTATACATACTTAGGGTTATCAAGATAAAGAATAATGTCAAGAGCTTGGTGATCGCTTCAGTTATTGCATAAAGAGCTTAAAGAAAAACAGAAATGGGAGTACTTGTGGTTGTTATGAATCCAAGAAAGAAGTAGTCTGTGGACTCGGAGCTGTCACGTGGTCATGAAAGTAAGTTTTCTATTCGAGGTAGCAATAGGATTTTAGTGGTCTAAGTCGCTATTGTATAGCTTCAATTCTTTCATAGTGGATCTGTTTTACCTTTAGGATAGCTAGGTTAAATCCTCCCTAAATTTTTTACCGATTTGGTTTTCCTGAATTATCATATCATTGTGTTCTTTATTTTTCGCATTATTTACATGATATGATTTATTTGTGCTAACCTAGTTTTGAATAATTTACGTAAGTAATCACTTTTCTAAATAACAAGGTTAATCTGCTTGCGTTTAAGGGGTCTAAAAACGTACAAGTGGTATTAGAGCGGGTTAGGTCTAGTATTAGATCTTTTGATCTAAGAGTTGATCCTTGACCCATGTTGTCATGGATTCTTGGAAGTTCTTATTGCTAAAGTTCCAACTTGTTTACTTTTGGTTTGTGTCTTTTTTTGCTTTTGTTAAGTCTTCCTTTGAGTATCTTGGTATAATCACATGTGATTATAATTATGTGTGCTACACTGTTTTAACTGCCTTAAAGGCACATGATTCTTGTCTTTGGTATTTGGATAGTGGTTGTTCCAGGCATGATTGGAAATAAAGCTCTATTCAAGACACTCTTTGAAGGAAAGATTGGGACAGTCACGTTTGGAGATGGAAGCAAATCTATGATCAGAGGCATTGGAACTATGGACATTCCAGGGTTGCTGGTTTTTGTTGATGGGCTGAAGGCTAACTTACTTAACATCAATCAGATTTGTGACAACAGATTGAATGTTCTCTTCACCAAGTATGAATGTGAGATCCTTGGTGGAGGAGGTGACTACATGTATGTGTATTGGTGTGAGGATAGCTAACACCTGTTATGGTATAACACCAAGTATAAGCAACAAGTGTTTCAGTGCAAAGATCAATCAAGTAGACTTATGGCATCAACGGTTGGGACATGCAAGTCACAAGCAATTAGAGAAGATTTCCAAGTGTGATGTAGTTATTGGTCTGCCCAAGTTTGAAAAGATAGAAAAGTGCATATGTGGACCATGTCAAATGGGTAAACAAGTGAAGTCCAAACATCCGTCTATAACTAAAGTTCAAACTTCAAGACCTTTAGAGTTGTTACACATTGATCTCATGGGTCCTGCCAGAGTTCAGAGTTTAGGTGGAAAAAAGTATATTCTAGTTGTTGTGGATGATTTCACTAGATATACTTGGGTTGTGCTTTTGAGAGATAAAGCTGAGGCTCCAGAAAAGGTGATACACTTGTGCAAGAAATTGCATGTTGAGAAAGGTACTGTGATAGATAAAATTAGAAGTGATCATGGAAGAGAATTTGAAAACACAAAGCTTGCTACCTTCTACAATGATCAAGGCACACATCAAGAGTAGTCTTCACCCAAGACACCACAATAGAATGGAATAGTGGAACGGAAGAATATGGTTGTTCAAGAGGTGGCTCATGTCATGCTACACAACAAAAAGTTGCCCAAGTCCTTCTGGGGAGAAGCAGTTAACACTGCTTGTCATACACTCAACCGAGTGTATTTCAGACCTGATTCCAAGAGAACTCCTTATGAACTCTGGAGAGGAAAGAAGCCTATTGCCAAATACTTCCGGATATTTGGAAGTGACTGTTATATTCTGCGTGATAGGGAGAACTAAAACAATCATAGAGTCTTCAAATGTGGTGACCAATGATGAACTTTGTTCAGAACCTCATTTAGAAAATACTCTTCCGGTTCAAGAAAAGACTAAGGAGGTTGAGGATTTTATTCTTGATGATTATGTTGGAAAGCATAATGATGAAGAGCTACTGATGTTGAATGATACTGTTTCAGTACCATCAAGTTCAGAACCATCCACACCCATACATGAAACTCAACAAGAACAAAGAGAGTCTAGTCCTTCATTAGAACAAAAAGGTACCTCCACATCTCTAGTCAAAGGTCCATCTTCTAAAGTAAAGTTAAATCACCCTACCACAAACATATTGGGTAGTTTGAATGATAACATGAGATTGAGATCCAAAGCCTTGAATGTAATTACTCACTCATGCTACCTATCGCAATTTGAATAGAAAAAGGTGGATGAAGCACTTCAAGATGCTGATTGAGTTAATTCTATACATGAAGAACTTCATCAATTTGTTTGGAATGATGTGTGGGAATTAATTCCAAGACCAAAGGGAGTAAATGTGATTGGAACAAAGTGGATTTTTAAGAACAAGTCAGATGAACATGGTATTGTTATTAGAAAAAAAATCAAGACTTGTTACTCAAGGATACACACAAGTGGAAGGGATTGATTTTGATGAGATGTTTGCACCGATAGCAAAACTGGAATCCATTAGGATACTTTTGGCCATGGCAAGTCATTTGAACTTCAAGCTATATCAAATGGATATCAAGAGTGCATTCTTGAATGGGATTTTGCAAGAAGAGGTGTATGTTGAACAACCAAAGGGTTTTGTTGATCCTCACAAACCGGATGATGTTTACAAGTTGAAGAGAGCCCTCTATGGTTTGAAACAAGCTCTAGGGCATGGTATGATAGGTTAACCGCATATCTCATTAAGCATGGATTCGAAAGAGGATTTGTAGATACTACTCTCTTCATACAAAAGGATGAGAATTATTTTGTAATAGCTCAAATTTATGTTGATGATATTTTTTTTTTTGGTTCTACTAATGATTCTCTTGCTCAATATTTTGTAGATGAAATGAAGAAGATGTTTGAAACGAGTATAGTTGGTGAACTTACTTATTTCTTGGGATTACAGGTGACGCAAACGGATTCTGGAATTTACATCAACCAAGCAAAGTATGCTAGAAATCTTGTTAAGAGGTTTGGACTTGAAAAGGCTGCACATGCTAGAATACCAATGACTGCTAATGCAAAGCTAACTAGTGATCCTTCAGGTGAGTCTGTTGATGTTACATTATATAGAAGTATGATTGGTTGTCTTTTGTATTTAACTACAAGTAGTCCAGATATTGCTTTCAGTGTTGGTGTATGCTCTAGATTTCAATCTAATTCTAAGATTTCACATCTAAATGCTGTTAAAAGAATAATAAAATATGTTAGTGGAATTTATGATTATGGATTGTTCTATAGCAAAGAGTCAAATTTGTCTCTTGCTGGATTTTCTAATTTAGATTGGGCCAGCAATGCCGATGATAGAAAAAGCACCATTGGTGGGTGCTTTTATGTAGGAGCCAATTTTGTTGCTTGGATGAGTAAAAAGCAAAATTCTTTCTCTCTATCTACTGTAGAAGCAGAATATATTGCTGCTGGAAGTTGCTGTTCACAGCTTCTTTGGATGAAAAAGCTTTTGAATGATTATAGGATATCACAAGACACCATGATTGTTTATTGTGATAATTCTAGTGCTATTGATATCTCTAAGAACCTTGTTCAACACTCTAAGACTAAACATATAGAGATTAGATATCACTTTATTATGAATTTGGTTGAAAGAAAGATTGTGGCTCTTGATTATATCCCTACTGAACGTCAAAATGCTGACATTTACTATTTGATCTATAAACTTATTTTTTGTTCATAATTTTTACTATAAAGATTTGAAATTTAAACATTTAATTGATTATATAGCTATTGGTCTTTGATTTTTTGGAAATTTTGCAAGCATAAAGTTTATAAGGAGAAAATGTAATCCAAAGGTAGATTTGTCAAGTATAGGCAACAACTAATTTTTTCTTTTTTTTTTTTTTTAGAAATTAAAATGGTAATGACTAAGTATGTTGCCAAACTTTGTTAAAAACAAATTATTAGAGCCTGATGATCTTTGGATCTTTTTAGGGCTTAACTAGCTCGACTAACCCCACAAGGGGCCATACAGGTTTTTTTTATTAACGTTAAAACTTGAGAGACATATGTGGGTAAATGCTATTACACACACTCTTTCACTCAAACTTACACATGCGAGAAATGAACCGAAGTCACAATTTCAAACTGCCATATAGATTTTCCTATTAACTTTAGAACTTGAGAGACATAAGTTTGAGAGAAAGTGTCTGTGTAATACCACTCTTCTAACATATGTAAGACTAAGTAACAACTTGTGAAATATTGAAGAGGTTCTAGAGAGTTAATAACAAGCTTGAAAATGGTCTTTAACTCCAAATATCTTTACCAAGATTTTAGTATTACATGTTCTCCAAGAGTTGAAAGATCCCCATCACCATTACAGATAAGGTCCAAATGCTCACCATTCATCATCAGGTGGGTCCAATGTAACCTAATAAATGCCCAGTAAAGTCCTCACCACCAAGCCAAAATTTTATTCCTAATTCCATTTTTCAAATGGGGAATATCTTTTTCGTCAACTAAAGTTCCAGTGGTCAAAACAAAAAGCTTACTTGCTACTCCCAAAAGGATTACACAATTTCACGGATGGATGATGTAGAGCTGACATGGTGAGGCTTGCGTGGTGCAGATGACGTAGCATAGATGACGTCATAATGATGGATCTATAAGTGAGCATGACGATGGAATTTTTCTTGGCTCCTTGGAATTGAACCTTACCGTTATCTTATTACAATGATTTCTTGAACCTGTGATGCAGATACTATTATATACAATGAATACATGGAAGAAGACGTTCTTTGAGAATTTATTTGTACTTCTTGGAAGGACAGCACCACCTGAAATTTTGGAAAAGGTAAAAACTCTGATATTTGACCACAATGACGATATCAAGGAAATTGGCAGATTAGGAGCATACACATTTGTTTCTGATGAATATTTTGTGGAGGTTGACATAGTTTTGCCACAAGACATAAATCGGCGCCAAGCGCATGTTATTGGTGAGATACTGCAAGGGAAGCTGGAGCTACTTCCTGAAGTTGCGAGAGCTTTTGTGCATATAGAATTTGAGGATACTCACAGGGTTCAACACAGGCCCATGGTTTGATGACAATTGTAATGATTAGAGCTCAGCCTCGCTAGAGCAGCAGGGCTATTCAAATCATTTAGCAAATACAATTGTTTCAACCTTTTTTTTAATAGAAATAATATTCATCAAACAACAAGATTTCCTCAGAAGAACCAGATTGACTTCATTTTGACCGAGTGATGCTAAATTGATAAAAATTAAAAATTTGAAACTAATTTGAGAATTAAAGTAAAAGTCAAGGGAGTGAATCAAATTTTAACCAAAAACTAAACAAAAGACTTGTTGTAGTTACAAATATTAACGGGTCGAAGATGAATTCTGAAATATCAAGATCTTTAAGAGTTCTTAGCTGTGTATTGGAGGAGTGCTATGAACAACAAAAGCCAAGCCTTATGAGTAACCAAGTTTTGCTAGGAAATCAGTTGTTTGATTTCCTTCATGGTAGGAATGAAGTAGCTCTAGATAATATATCAAGCTCATGAGAGATTTGCAATCTATAACTGTTGTTCGCGTTGGGTGAAATAAATCTGTTTACACAAAGTTAAAGAAGAGAGAGAGAAGATAATATGACACAAGGAATTTACGTGGTTCGGCAATATGCCTACGTCCACGGGAGGCGACAGCATAAATTTTCACTATAACTGTGGAGATTACAACAATGACTTGAAGACACTCTCACACAAGCCCAAACCCCAAATACACCCTTGGTTCTCTCACAAGTAAATAGAGAACACCCTATTGTATTTAGATAAATTGCAAGACACAACTTCCTAGCTCTGGTGCACACACACAGAAGAAGTTATTTGGCTCTCACATAAGAATTCTCCTATTTCTCACTCTCACCTTGCTTTCATGTGCTCCACCTTTATTTATAGCCAATGCTCCAGCCGAAATACCCACATATTGCAGCACACTAGAGACTTCTATTGTCATGGAAGTCAACAATTGTGGCTTAATCCATTCAATGCATGAATGTTGCAAACCTTCACGCAAGCTTATATACAAGGAATTCTATTTTGATGACTTTGTCAAATATTTCGGCTTGCATGTATCTTCCTTGCCTTCTTGACAATTCATGAATGCCATAGTCTTACATTTCGGCTAAAAAGTGAATCATGGCTGCATCTAAATTGTTCCAGAACATGAGAGAAAGTGCAAGACTTCTTCTTCTTGCCAACAAGTCAAATATTTCGGCCATGCATGAATACTATCCAAGTTGGTGTTGTTTCCTTGCCAATTTCCTTGACTATTCATACACCATAGCAATTAATGCTTAGCCAAAATATTAATCCACCATATTCTAAATTCAAGCCATTTCAACAATAACAATAGAAGCATAGAATTCATGAGCAGACAAGGTGCCTTTTTCATTTCACTTGAAATGGAAAGAGTTTTTATTTATTTATTTATTTTTTTTTACGGTTAAAAATCGCACCAAATGTCACGTTATTTAAAATTTTAAAAGATGTTAATCTTAAATAAGATGACACTGAATATACCAACCTATTTATAATAGTTAATCTGAACCATGAACTGGATCCATTTCAAATTGAGAGGATCCTAATAGACTGGTACTATTAGTCAAAAAGTGTATAACAAGTTCAGCATAGGTTCAACTAAGAAATGTGCGAGAAAGCTAATTGAAGATCATCTATAACTGCTCATAACTCCACAATGCAACTAAAACACTGATTGCCCAAGTAATTGGGTCTGAAGAACCTACGACCAACGTCCATTGTGATCATGAATTAAGCTCCTCACTACTTGCTGACTCTGGAATCTGGATTTCTTTCCGAAGAACCATCAATAATTAAATATATAAGCATTTCACTAAGTTAACTTGGATGTGACTTTAATTCATTTAAAAAAAAAATTAACCTTCAGATGTAAGGTTTGTGATAAATTAACCATTCTATTAGATTAAAAACAAAGGGTTTAATGGATATAATCACATGATATACATATGATTTTTGCTAAATGGTTGATATTTTCTAAATTAAGCCCTAGACATAAAGGGTTTTTTTTATTTATATATTTTAATATTGATAATTTTATTTTGAAATCAAAGGGTTTAAAAGAAGTTTTACGAAAAAAAAAATCAATCAATCAATTGTTTCTGTTAAAAAGAAAAAGAAAAAGAGAGAGACAAAGATCTAATTAAAATTGATAAAATCCTAATTAAAATGAAGTATGTTATAATTAAGAAATATTAAGCGAATTAATAATGTTATATATTGAAAGGAAGATGTAAGCCAAACTTAAATACAAAGAATAACTTGCTTTAAAGCTGTTGTCTTAAGCCTCAAATGATCTAATCGAGCTGGTGCTGCATGCTTTCTCTATCAATAGTGACTCAGATACGCAATAAGATGTTGAATTGTAGACTTTTTGTGTCTTCCCTGTTAAAATTCGTCAGCAAAGCAAAAGGCATGATTTTCTTTTTTTGAGGAACTTGCAAAAGGCATGATGATAAAGGTACTTATGTGATAATTCAACAATTATTGAGGTGTTATGGGATGTTACTGACACCTCAATATTTGTTGTTTATTTTTTGTTTTTTGCTTTTGCTTTTTTTTTTTTTTTTTTTTTTTTTTTTTTTTGAGTGGAAATATTTGTTGTTCCTTCATACAATAATGAATTTGTTATCAATTTTTACACAATTAGTTGGATTCCAACTTCAATACCTTAAAAACACTCACACATACACACATCCTTCCTAGCTTCGCAAAACACTTATAGCACATTTGGTAGACTGTAATAGGCACTATAATGTAACAGTTATTCCTATAGTTTAGCTATTCAATAGTTTGGTTATGTTTTTATTATAGGGAATAGTCATTCCTTATGAATAGTTATTCTTTAAAATAAGGAAAAATTATTCCTCTCTAAAAGAGTCGTTGTTAGGTTCTAAGGATTTAGGATCTAAATGTATTAAAACTTCAATGTGTAATGTTGGAAAACCATGATCAAAACTTAGAGTCTAGATTTAGGCCGCTCAAAATATGTTTATTGTAAAGTTTGAATCAAG
The DNA here is from genome assembly GCA_023055345.1 of Quercus wislizeni. NCBI lineage: Eukaryota > Viridiplantae > Streptophyta > Magnoliopsida > Fagales > Fagaceae > Quercus > Quercus wislizeni. Next base: position 21,291,898 of record JALGQJ010000010.1, read on the forward strand.
TAATTGGAGAAAATTACTGTTCACTTTCTGCAAGGCTCGACTGATCGAAAATTAGACTCGATCGATTGAAGCTCGTGCAGATTGTTTTTCTGTAGAATTTTCCAACTCAGCCCAAGCCCATATGACGTGTAGGGTTTTATGTTTTGCCTTAAATGTAAAAGGAAAAACCCTAACCACGTTTTGTTGTGGTTGTTTATGCTTTGTGTATGAATCTTTTGTGAGATCTAGAGGTGTTTGCCTTTATACATACTTAGGGTTATCAAGAGATCAAGATTGATGTCAAGAGCTTGGTAATCGCTTCAATTGCTGCATAAAAAGCTTAAAGAAAAACACATGTGGTTGCTATGAATCCAAAAAAGAAGTAGTCCGTGAACTTGGAGCTGTCATGTGGTCACGGTAATAAGTTTTCTACTCGAGGTAGCAATAGGATGTTAGTAGTCTAAGCCGCTATTTTATAACTTCAATTCTTTCATAGTGGATCTGTTTTACCTTGAGGATAGCTAGGTTAAATTCTCCCTAAGTTTTTTACCGGTTTGGTTTTCCTGGATTATCATATCGTTGTGTTCTTTATTTTCTACATTATTTACATGATATGATTTATTTGTGCTAACTTAGTTTTGAGTAATTTACCTAAATAATCACTTAGCTAAATAACAATATTAATCTGTTTGTGTTTAAGGGGTCTAAAAACTTACAAGTGGTATCAGAGTGGATTAGCTCTACTATTTAGATTTTTTGATCTAAGAGTTGATCCTTGACCCTTGTTGTCATGGATTCTTGGAAGTTCTTATTGCTAAAGTTCCAACTTGTTTACTTTTGGTTTGTGTCTTTTGTTACTTTTGTTAAGTCTTCCTTTGAGTATATTGGTATAATCACATGTGATGATAATTATGTGTGCTACACTGCTTCGGGATTCTTGTCTTTGGTATTTAAATAGTGGTTGTTCCAGGCATACGATAGGAAATAAAGCTTTATTCAAGACACTCTTTAAAGGAAAGATTGGGACAGTCACATTTGGAGATGGAAGCAAATCAGTGATCAGAGGCATTGGAACTATGGACATTCCAGGGTTGCCGGTTTTTGTTGATGGTCTGAAGGCTAACTTACTCAGCATCAGTTAGATTTGTGACAACGGACTGAATGTTCTCTTCACCAAGTATGAATGTGAGATCCTTGATGGAGGAGGTGACTGCATGTATGTGTATTGGTGTGAGGACAGCTAACAACTGTTATGGTATAACACCAAGTATAAGCAACAAGTGCTTCAGTGCAAAGATCAATCAAGTAGACTTATGGCATCAACTATTGGGACATGCAAGTCACAAGCAATTAGAGAAGATTTCCAAGTGTGATGTAGTTATTGGTTTGCCTAGGTTTGAAAAGATAGAAAAGTGCATGTGGACCATGTCAAATGGGTAAACAAGTGAAGTCCAAACATCTGTCTGTAACTAAAGTTCAAACTTCAAGACTTTTAGAGTTGTTGCACATTGATCCCATGGGTCCTGCCAGAATTCAGAGTTTAGGTGGAAAGAAGTATATTCTAGTTGTTGTGGATGATTTAACTAGGTATACTTGGGTTGTGCTTTTGAGAGATAAAGCTGAGGCTCCTGAAAAGATGATACACTTATGCAAGAAATTGCAAGTTGAGAAAGGTACTGTGATAGCCAAAATTAGAAGTGATCATGGAAGAGAATTTGAAAACACAAAGCTTGCTACCTTTTGCAATGATCAAAGCACACATCAAGAATTCTCTTCACCCAAGACACCACAATAGAATGGAATAGTGGAATGGAAGAATAGAGTTGTTCAAGAGGTGGCTCATGTCATGCTACACAACAAAAAAATGCCCAAGTCCTTCTGGGGAGAAGTGGTTAACACTAGTCATACATTCAACCGAGTGTATTTCAAACCTGATTCAAAGAAACTCCTTATGAACTCTAGAGAGGAAAGAAGCCTGTTGTCAAATACTTCCAGATATTTGGCAGTAACTGTTATATTCTGCGGATAAGGAGAATCTAGAAAAGTTTGATGCAAAGAGCGACAAGGGATACTTTCTGGGATACTCTTCCACTAGTAGAGCATACAAAGTATACAATCTAAAAACTAAAACAGTCATGGAGTCTTCAAATGTGGTGATCAATGATGAACTTTGTTCATAACCTTATTCAGAAAATACTCTTCCGGTTCAAGAAAAGACTAAGGAGGTAGAGGATTCTATTCCTGATGATTATGTTGGGAAGCATAGTGATGAAAAACTACTATTGTTGAATGATACTATTTCAGTGCCATCAAGTTCAGAACCATCCACACCCGTTCATGAAACTCAACAAGAACAAAGAGAGCCTAGTCCTTCATCAGAACAAAAAGGTACCTCCACATCTCTAGTCAAAGGTCCATCTTCTAAAGTAAAGTTAAATCACCCTACCACAAACATATTGGGTAGTTTGAATGATAACATGAGATTGAGATCCAAAACCTTGAATGTAATTACTCACTCATGCTACCTATCCCAATTTGAACAGAAAAAGGTGGATGAAGCACTTCAAGATGCTAATTGAGTTAATTCTATATATGAAGAACTTCATCAATTTGTTCAGAATGATGTGTGGGAATTAATTCCTAGACCAAAAGGAGTAAATGTGATTGGAACAAAGTGGATTTTTAAGAACAAGTCAGATGAACATGGTACTGTTATTAGAAACAAATCAAGACTTGTTACTCAAGGATACACATAAGTGGAAGGGATTAATTTTGATGAGACGTTTGCAGCGGTAGCAAGACTAGAATCCGTTAGGATACTTTTGGCCATAGCAAGTCATTTGAACTTCAAGCTATATCAAATGGATGTCAAGAGTGCATTCTTGAATGGGATGTTGCAAGAAGAGGTGTATGTTGAACAACCAAAAGGTTTTGTTGATCCTTACAGACCGAATGATGTTTATAAGTTAAAGAGAGCCCTCTATAGTTTGAAACAAGCTCCAGGTCATGGTATGATAGGTTAAACACATATCTCATTGAGCATGGATTCAAAAGAGGATTTGCAGATACTACTCTCTTCATACGAAAGGATAAGAATTATTTTGTAATAGCTCAAATTTATGTTGATGATATTGTTTTTGGTGCTACTAATGATTCTCTTGCTCAATCTTTTGTAGATGAAATGAAGAAGATATTTGAAATGAGTATGGTTGGTGAACTAACTTATTTCTTGGGATTACAGGTAAAGCAAATGGATTCTGGAATTTACATCAACCAAGCAAAGTATGCTAGAAATCTTGTCAAGAGGTTTAGACTTGAAAGGGCTGCACATGCTAGAACATCAATGACTGCTAATGTAAAGCTAACCAGTGATCCTTGAGGTGAATTTGTTGATGTTACATTATATAGAAGCATGATTGGTTGTCTTTTGTATTTAACTGCAAGTTGTCCAAATATTGCTTTCAGTGTTGGTGTATGCTCTAGATTTCAATCTAATCCTAAGGTTTCACATCTGAATGTTGTTAAAAGAATAATAAAATATGTTAGTGGAACTTGTGATTATGGATTGTTCTATAACAAAGAGTCAAATTTGTCTCTTGCTGGATTTTCTGATTCAGATTGGGCCGGCAATGCCGATGATAGAAAAAGCACCATTGGTGGGTGTTTTTATGTAGGAGCCAATCTTGTTTCTTGGATGAGTAAAAAGCAAAATTCTGTCTCTCTGTTTACTGCAGAAGCAGAACATATTGCTGCTGGAAGTTGCTGTTCACAGCTTCTTTGGATGAAAAAACTTTTGAGTGATTATGGGATATCACAAGACACCATGATTATTTATTGTCATAATTAAAGTAGTTTGATATCTCTAAGAACCCTGTTCAACACTCTAAGACTAAACACATAGAGATTAGATATTACTTTATTAGGGATCTGGTTGAAAGAAAGATTGTGGCTCTTGATTATATCCCTACTAAACGTCAAAATGCTGACATCTTCACCAAACCTCTTAATAGAAGTAAGTTTGAGATACTTCGTTAAGTAATTAGTGTGATTTTGTGACCATAATCATCTTTGGCTTTCGTGGTCCTTGTGCTTCATCTCTTCATTCTTTGTGACCATTCTTCTTTGTTGTTGTTGTTGTTGTTGTTGTTATTGTTTTTTTTTTTTTTTTTTTTTTTTTTTTTTTTTCTTTGTTTTCAGGATTTGCGTTGCATAACATTCATGCATTTCATACTAGGTTGTTTTTTTGTTATTATTATTATTTCTTTTAAAAAGGAAAAGAAAAGAAAAATGTGTTTTGCATTATTTTTCTTGGATTTTAAATCAATGTTGGCCATATTATCTTTACATAACATGTTTATGTACCTTATTTAGCTTGGATGAGTTTATTTTATTGCACTTTACTAGTGTGAGCTCTGTAGTGCATGTTGTGTGGGAGTTGTTTATAGTTTTTGATCACATGATTTTGATCTTGAAGTCACATATTTTTTATTGTAAGGACTAAAAATTCCTAAGAGAAAGGCATAAATAACCATCTCACCACTGTTTACTAGCCAATCATGAACACCTTAGTGCATATCATAAGATTTTTTGCTCGAGAAAGTGTAGCACATGCACAAAAAGAACATAAGGCGTAGCCTTGGCTTATAATAAAATTCAAATCAAATCAAACTGGTGTGTACATTATCTTGGCTATTTTAATAAGTTTCAAATCAAATAAAATTTGTGTGTATATTATGAGGCAAATCAAGAAACTTACATGATTGCAAGCTTGTTTTCTAGGAGATGTGAGAGTTATATGATGTAACTTTTTAGGTGATAGTCACTTTCAAACTTATGTGATGAATTTTGTAGAAATTGTGATTGATTACTATCTACTTATTACCTTACATGTATCTTAAGCTCTTGCTAGTTGCATACACTACACAAGTTACTATTTGCTAAACTTAGTACATTATATTGTGTGTGATCTTGTTGTGGCCATCCAAGATTAAAAGTTCATTGATTTTAATGCAAAATGTGTTTAAAGTTTGAGACTTGAGGACAAATTGATTGAAAATCTTGTTTTTGGAAGATCTTGGTTAAATTCAATGGTTTTTGAAAAACTTTTCATCTCATACTCATGCATTTTATTAATTAAACATTGTGTTTTGAGGAGTTTCTGTATTAAAATGCTCTATTTTTCAAAAATTTGATTTTTTCAGATTTTTGATCAATCGAAATTGCGATTAAAAATTTGGTTTGAATATGCCTAGCTAGATTGCTGCTCGATTGATGCTGAATCGATTGAATATGTTTTTCGATCGATCGAACCTATTTTTTGATTGATCGAAAATTTACTCTTGGGGTACCTAAGGTACCGTAGCCTGTGTACCCTTATGATGAGACCCCTCCTCTTGATGACATTATGTCATATCTCACCGATACTTTCATTCAGTGGGGTACTGATCCTTGGATTACCTCTCATGAGTTGACCGAGATTCATTACTTGTTTTTCCGGATTTCTTGTCATTCCATCTAGCCCATCTCTCACTTGCACACCATTCCTATTAAGAGATGTGCATTTTTGTATGCCCTTGTGACAGATGCTTCTATGAGTTTTCCTCATCTTTTCATTCGATCCTTGGTTGAGGTTCATAGGAGTAGTTCTACTTCCCATGGTCCTTTCTTCCCTGTTTTTATTCATCGAATTTTGTTGCATTTAGGTTTAGATAAGTTTCCTGCTTCTGAGCTCGTACACATTATAGCTCCTATAGGTGTCACCTTCCTTTGCGGAGTATGCTGGAGACTACCATAACCGTTTAGGCAACTCAGGGACATATTTTGGTGGATGTGGTCGTGGAGCTTCAGGCTTTGCGTGCTGATTTGGCGAGTTCGAGACGTTCTCCACCACCTCCTTTTGATGATGAGTCTTGATTGCCCTTTGGAAATTTGGCACAAAAAGGGGGAGTACATGTGGATGGAAATAAAGGGAGTTTTTTTTTTTTTTGGAGCTTTAGATTGTATCTAGGTGCTTCATCTTGTACTTATTTTTTTGGCTCATGATGTATTTATTTTGATGTCTTTATTTTTTATGGGTTGTATCTGTTAGGGGGAGACATTATGTTTTTATTTCTATTTCTTGTTTTACATTGTGCTACATTGGCTATTGATTTATATTTATAAGATTATTCATGATATATGTCTTTTATTTTATGTTATGTGAAATTAAGAATTTATTTTGTTTTACTTGTATTTTCCACACATGCGTTTATCTGTTTGTTGAGTGTTTCAGAAATATACAGGTTGATCTGTCTACACTTGCAACTGATAGATAGTAGTTAGGTTAAATTGTTTTTTTATTGGGAAATTTTATTGTAATGGGCTATTTTTGTAACTTTGAGCATTTTGTTTATTATGTGTTTTGTCACGGATTGCCAAATGAGGAGTTTGTTAAGTTCTAAGGATTTAGGATCTAAATATATTAGAACTTCAATGTGTAATGTTGGCAAGCCATGATCAAAACTTAGAGTCTAGATTTAGATTGCTCAAAGTATGTTTATTGTGAAGTTGGAATCAAGTAATTGCAAAAAATTACTGTTCACTTTCTGTAAGACTCAATTGATCGAAAATTAGACTCGATCGATCGAAACTTATGCAGATTTTTTTTCTGCAGAAATTTTCAAACGTAGCCCTAGTCCATATGACGTGTAGGGTTTTATGTTTTACCTTAAGTATAAAATGAAATACCCTAGCCACTTTTTTTTGTGGTTGTTTATGCTGTGTGTATGAATCTCTTGTGAGATCTAGAGGTGTTTGCCTTCATACATACTTAGGCTTATCAAAATCAAGATTGATGTAGATAGCTTGGTGATCACTTCAGTTGTGGCATAAAGAGCTTAACGAAAAACACAAGTGGAAGTACTTGTGGTTGCTGTGAATCCAAGAAAGAAGTAGTCCGTGGACTTGGGGCTTTCACGTGGTCGTGGTAGTAAGTTTTCTACTCAAGGTAGCAATAAGATGTTAGTGGTCTAAGTTGCTATTGTAAAACTTCAATTCTTTCATAATGGATCTATTTTACCTTGAGGATAGCTAGGTTAAATCTTACCCAGATTTTTTATCGGTTTGGTTTTTCTGGGTTATCATATCGTTGTGTTCTTTATTCTCTGCATTATTTACATGATATGATTTATTTGTGTTAACCTAGTTTTGAATAATTTACCCAAATAATCACTTGGCTAAATAACTAGGTTAATCTGTTTGTTTAAGGGGTCTAAAAATGTACAATTGTAATAGCTATTCCTTAGTAGATGTAATAATTTCTAACATTAATATATTTCCAAATAAATAAACTTTCTATATCCACCTAACAATTATGGAGATAAAAAATAATCAAAAAATAACTCATCTCTCTTAAATTTAAAATATATTATTTTCTAGGAAATATAATTGTATGAATGAGATATTTCCTAAAATAGATCATAAGTTTTATTCTAATGTTACAACTCACAACCAAACTAATAAATAAGTTTAATTATTCCATTACAACACATTTTATTTCCGGTAATAAAGATTATCATTCCTATTGTAGTCCACATTCAGTATACTAAACGTATTCTTAGGCTTGGAGAAGTACCAACTCATCCATATGGTATGGAGGTGTATTGAGTGTGGCAATTAATATCTGCATGGCTGATTATTATATTAACGATAAAATTATGGACATAACAATAATTTCACAATATTTTTAAATTAGTCTATCACTTCACAAATAATGGAGTCACTATAATCTGTAATTTAAATTTTTTTAATAGTCCATGTGTGAAATAATAGGCTAATTTAGAATTATTGTGAATGTTTGTTGTATCACTAAAAAGACTATTTCTAAACAGATAATTTCTGGACATATTTTTAATCTCCTTTTTTTTTTTTTTTTTTCTTCTTATATATACAGATGCATCCCTCCAACCCGAGGTTCCATACTCTTTCCTATTAATGTAGTGATTAGGAACTTACATCTTGAGCTTAGTAATCCCAAACACTTTCATATATTGTATTAGAAATAGTGGCTTATATGCAGTGATTAGGAACTTATATCTTGAGCTTATTAATCCCAAGAACTTGCAAATATCTTGTTAGAGATAGTGGCTTAAATTCAAATCGGAGTTGCCTTTGTAAAAGCTAATTGACTGCCTTAAGCTATCATCCTTGACTGGATAGGGCTTTTGTCATCCTCACTTTTCTTCATGAATATGACTTAAAGACTTTATATGTGGAAAGTTCTATCAGAAAGTGAATGAATTTCTATATTTTTCATTAATTACAAAAATGAGAGTACAAGGCTATATATAGATTGATCTAAGCTAGAAAACTTCTCTAACCAAATAACTGATGCTAACAGACTTAGATAACTAACTCTTACACGTGAATGCATAAAGAAACTAACTCTCCCACGTGTGGACACTTATACAACTAAAACAGAGACTAAGCTACTTTTTGTTTGTACGTAATACTCAAACATAAGGCTGATGTCGTTTATGCAGTACATTGCCTTTTACTTATATCAAGCTCCACTGTATCATGCTCTGCTCTTGCTTCCTTGTGATTATCTTTACTACCATTCTGATACTCCCCCTCAAGAGCAGCTAGTGTGTGTATGTTCATCATTCCCATCTTGTCAACAAGATTAGAAAATTGATTGTACCCCAATGCTTTGGTAAGCATGTCTGCTAATTGGCAATGAGACCTCACATGATTAAGCTTGATAACACCTTCCAAAACTTTATCCCTGACCACATGATAGTCTATTTTAATGTGCTTGGTCCTCTCATGGAAAATGAGATTGGAACCAATGTGCAATGCTGCCTGACTATCACAGAACAACAATGCCTCTTTGTCATGTTTAACTCCAATATCCTTTAGAAAGTATAAAATCCATACAAGTTCACATGTTGCAACTACCATAGCTCTATACTCAGCCTCTGCTGAAGACCTGGAAATTGTGGACTGCTTCTTTGATTTCCAAGACACCAAAGAATCTCCAATGAAAATGCTATAACCTGTTACTGACTTCCTTGTATCACAGCATGAAGCCTAATCAACATCTGCAAAACCTTTCAAATGTATATCTGTCTTGGAAGAGAATATGAGACCCTTCCCAGGTTCATTCTTCAGATATTGTAAGATTCTATAGGCTGCATCGAGATGTGGCTTTCTTGGTTTTGACATGTATTGGCTAAGTTTATGAATAGTAAAAGTGATGTCGGGCCTTGTGATGGTCAGATATAATAACCTCCCAATTAACCTTCTATAGGTACTGGGATCTTTGAGTTCTTCTCCTTCCAACTGACTTAACTTGAGACTTTGTTCCATAGGGGTTTTAGCTGGTTTACACCCCAACATACTAGCATCATTAAGCACCTCAAGAGTGTATTTTCTTTGACAAAGGGCAATTCCCTTGGCTGATCTGGCAACCTCCAATCCAAGGAAGTACTTTAATTCACCTAAGTCTTTGAGCTTGAACCTGTCATCCAACAGAACCTTGAATCTATCTATCTCAACCTTATCATTGCAAGCTACTAAGACATCATCCACATACACCAAAAGCATCATGAAAACATCACCTTGCCTCCTAGTAAACAATGAATAGTCAGCTTTGGACTGAGTAAAGCCAAGCTGAAGCAAAGTGCCAAAAAACTTGGCAAACCATTGCCTAGATGTTTGTTTAAGCCCATACAAAGACTTATTCAGCTTACAAACTACCTCCCCCTGGCTATGAAACCCTTGTGGAAAAGCCATATAGACTTCTTCATCCAAAACACCATGCAGAAATGCATTGTTCACATCCAATTGACTAAGAAACCAGCCCTTTATGGCAACTACAACAAGGAGTACTTTGATAGAAACCATTTTGGCTACAGGGGAAAAGGTCTCAAAATAGTCCACACCCTCTTTTTGTGTAAAACCCTTAGCAACTAGCCTTGCCTTGTATCTTTCAACTAAACCATTGGCCTTATATTTGATTTTATACACCCATTTACACCCTATGGGCTTCTTACCAGTAGGTAGAGGGGTTGAAGTCCATGTTTGATTTGCTTCAAGGGTAGCTATTTCAGCAATCATGGCCTCTTGCCATTTGGGCTCAGAAGCAACTTGAAAATAATGGGTAGGCTTAACGAGGGAAGAAATTGAACAGCAGAAAGATTTGTAAGAAGAAGAGAGGTGTTGATAAGAAAGATGAGAAGATAGTGGATGAGAAGTACCTGATTGGGAAGCAGAGGCAGCAATGACAGAAGAGACTTGATTGCAGTGGTAAGCTTGTAAGTAGGAAGGTTGTTTGATAGCTCTAGAAGACTCTCTAAGAGGGATAGGATCAACAACAAGATCAGGGGGCTCAACTGGAACCTCATCAAGCAGGTCATCATCAATAGAATGATGAATATCAGTGATTGAATCATGAGGTACAGCAGAAGTAGATTTAGGTTGAATGAAAGGATCAAAAAGAGGATTAATAGTTAGAACACAAGACACAAGAATAGAACATGGCTGTTGGGCAGAATTATTTGAATTGGAAACAAAAGGAAACACATTTTCATGAAATGTGACATCTCTAGAAACAAAAACTGTGTGAGAGTCAAGATCAAAGACTTTGAAACCTTTAACATTAAAAGGAAAACCAAGAAAGACACATTTCCTTGCCCTTGGAGAAAATTTGGATCTGGTTTGAGAAATGGCGGATGCAAAACATAGGCAACCAAAAATTTTGAGATTAGAATAGTCTGGAATTTTGTGAAGAAGAAGTTCAAAAGGAGTTTTATCATGTAACAAAGGAGATGGAAGCCTATTGATGAGATAGGCAGCATGCAACACACAATCACCCCAAAACTAAAGAGGGAGTTGGGATTGAATTTGTAAGGCTCTAGCTATGCAAAGAATATGTTGATGTTTCCTCTCCACAACAGAATTCTGTTGTGGAGTGTAAACACAGCTGGTTTGATGTACAATTCCAAGAGAATTGAAGAAATTAGACATGTTAAACTCCTTGGCATTATCAGTTCTAATAGCTTTGATCTTAAGACCAAATTGAGTATGAACCATAGTATAGAAAGAAAAGAATAGTTTTCTAACTTCAGATTTAGACTTCATTAAAAATAACCATGTTGCTCATGTAGCATCATCCACAACAATTAAAAAATATTTGAAGCCATCTAAAGTAGGAGTTGAGTAGGGACCCCATACATCCATATGAATCAAGTCAAAAGCACAAGAACTGATATTATTATGAAAAGGAAAGGGCAATCTCTTAAGTTTTGCCATAGGACAGATTTGACAACCTTTATTACAAGAAGATTTTAAAGAAGGAATTACATGACATAGACTATTGAGTTTGACATCAGATGGGTGCACCAACCTGTCATGCCAAATAGATGAACGTTGAGAAGATACTGGTGTAGAAGTAACAGCAGTGAAATGACCAAAGGCATCAGTAAGATTGTGAGTAGATAAGAAGATAGTAAATAAAGAGTTGGATGATTGTTGAAGGTTGTTTGACTGCAACAAGTATAATCCATCATGTGCCTTGCCTACCCCAATCGTTTTCCAGAAAATAAGGTCTTGAATGAAGCAATAAGCAGACAGAAAAATACAACAATATGGTTGTGAATGAGTTAAAGAACTAATAGACAAAAGATTAAAAGAAAAGGATGGAACACAGAGGACATTTTTAAGAATTAGGGAAGGAGAAAGAGTAACAGTCCCAATGTGAGTTACTTGAGCTAATTCCCCATTAGGTAATTGAACCAAAGACTGCCTAACAGCTGTAATTGAGGTTAACAAATCTACTGAACATACAAAGTGATCAATAGCACCAGTGTCCAATACCTAAGTATTACCACCATAAGCTCTCCTATTTACCACTTGTGCAGCAAAAACACTGTGGGAAAAATCCATACCTGCAATTGCCACATTGGCAGAAGTAGAAGAGGATGTTGCATTGGCCATTGAGTTATCCAATGCTTGAGCTGGTGTTGCAAGGGAAGAATTGGAAGCACTAAACAAAGCTAAAAGTTTTTGACATTGCTCAGGTGTGAAAGTAGAAAATTGATGCATTGGAGAAGCAAATTCTAAACTTGAACCCAAGGAGACTTGGTGTGCCATAGCAAGCTTATTCTTGAACATAAAACCTGGAGGAAACCCATGCAATTTGTAACATTTATCCATAGTATGACCGGTCTTGCCACAGTGGGTACAAACTGGCCTATCCTTGCCCTTCCCACCAGAATTAACAAGATTGGTAACATGATTGACTTGATCAATGGACACCTTAGCAGCCAAAGCAGTAGAGTCTACTTTAACAACAGATGCATTTGGGATTGATCTTTGGGTCTCTTCTTGAATCATCAAAGAGTGAACCTTGCTAACAGATGGAATAGGATCCATGAGCAACACTTGAGACCTAACTTGGGCAAAAGACTCATTCACTCCCATTAAGAATTTCATCACAGACTCTCGACCTTGTAGATCATTAAGCCTTTTGTTGATATTGCACATACATTTTCCACAGGTGCAAGTGGGAAACAGACTAAGATTTTGTAATTGATCCCAAAAGACTTTTAACTGAGTAAAGAAATCAATGATGCTCATCTCACCTTGGTGTAACTCTGCAATTTACTTTTGAAGATTGAATACTCTTGGTCCATTGGTTTGGGCAAAATGGTTCTTCAAGTCATTCCATATTTCTAGAGCAGTATCTTCGTATATGATGCTTGCTTGAAGCTTCGAAGAAACTGAATTGGTCAACCAAGTTCCAACCATATTGTCACATCTAATCCACGCTTGCACAGAAGAAGGATTAGAAATCAATGGTGATGAGAGAGTAAGAGTCCCATCAACAAATCCCAATTTGTTCTTGGTGAGCAAAGCCTTCCTCACAGTTCGAGCCCAAGTTGAGTAGTTTTCTCTACCAATTAAAGGCTATGTAACTAGCATTAAGCTTGGATTCTCAGCATGATGCAAGAACAGGGGATCATCCATTGGTGAATCTTAAGAAGAAGAAGATGGATTTCCAGGTATAGAACCATTAGCGGAACTAGTTGTAGTTGTGGTTGTGGCAGCGGAAGCCATTTGACGATAAAGAAAGAAGAATTTTCTTTAAGGAAAGAAGAATTTTCTCAGAAACAGAGTGCTTTCTCAAGAAAATTGAAGAAGAAAATGAAGGAAATGCAAAACCCTAAAAAGATTTGGGAATTTGCTCTGATACCATATCAGAAAGTGAATGAATTTCTATATTTTTCATTAATTACAAAAATGAGAGTACAAGGCTATATATAGATTGATCTAAGCTAGAAAACTTCTCTAACCAAATAACTGATGCTAACAGACTTAGATAACTAACTATTACATGTGAATGCATACAGAAACTAACTCTCCCACGTGTGGACACTTACACAACTAAAACAGAGACTAAGCTACTTGTCGTTTGAACATAATACTCAAACATAAGGCTTGTGTCATTTATGCAGTACATTGCCTTTTACTCAGATCAAGCTCCACTGTATCATGCTTTACTCTTGCTTCCTTGTGATTATCTTTACTACCATTCTGATAAGTTCCTAAAAAGTTTAGCTAATTGTAGGATGTATCTGAAAGAGGAAAGCATTTGATTTGGTTAGAGATGCCTTGCATGTCACAATACATACCCCATCAAATCTTATTTACATTAATATATCCTCCAAGGTGACTAGTGGGTTGACCATGTTTGAGCAAGTATAAGTGAACAAACTGATATTTCTATAATTTAATCTTGTTTGAACGATTAAAAGTGGCTTTTCCTGTCTAGTGATGTAGGTGAGATAAGGATCAAGGTATAGTATATTAGCTGCACTTTACTAAATCCCTACTTTTCCCTAAGGTGGAAGATTTCTTTGTTTATGAATATCTGTTGCACGATATTTCCATTTTTGCTTAGACGTCTGTCTTTATCATTATCAAAGTTTCATCCATGTCACATGGGTTCCAATAGCTCAATTGGTAAATTTTTTTGATAAAATACAATTATTTTGTAGTAGACACCATAAGTTTGAATTACTATAGTATAATCAACAAAATTTTCCAGGACTTGGCTCTCTCATATGACCCAGTTTTTACTGTTGAAACCTTCTCTATGTTTCTTTCATTTAGGTTTAGGACCATTAAGTCATTTAATACCTAAATCGCTTCACTTTTAAACAATAAATAAAAGATTATTGGGCTCTTAAATTATATTAAAAAAACATGCCTCAGAACTGCGGAATTGGTAAAAAGGAAATTGTACGCTCAGACTAAGATCAATATCCATGCGCCTCCAATGGAGTCACCATTCAAAGTTAGCATGCCTCAGCAAAACTAAAGCTCCATTCACTATTATTTTTTAACATTGGTATGTTTGATGTATGCTTATATTATATCAAATCTAAACGCCTCCAACTTATACAGTAAATTTTATGCTTCATCTGAACCACAAGGTGTGCCATATACCATGCCTAATAATTAGCTGTTGTTGAAGTTTTTTCTTATTCAATACTTCTGTAATTCTCCAGATTGTGCCTAGATTTTGTGAATGGTTTGGAGATGTGAAGATGTTGCATATATCAACCAGAATTGAGTCTAAATTAAGCTCAATCTTAGCTATATAGATGATTACAAGGAGATCTAATTATATGCGTTTTACCTTTCAAGAATAAAGCGCATATGTAAGTAGCACATATACTCCAATCATGATTAATGGTATTAGAGTTAAGGTTCATGAGTCACAACACTAAAATATTACATTGACACAGGCTCTGGATTAAGAGCCTAGCTAATAATGCCATCATCTTTGAGTCAAAGCAATTTTGTTGCCATTGGAAACTTGTGAGAAACAACCTAATAAAGCCATTGTTGGAGTCGTGAGAACTTCGTTCCCATTGGAAATTACAAACAAATATAATCAACCTTTCCTGATTTTGAATACTTGACTGAAGTTATTTAGGTAGTCGTTGGTTTCATCACCATTCGATGCTGTGTGTACAAAGCGTGCAAGATAATCATGACTAACGTAGTCCTGGTCATTTTGCATAAAAATGATCGTGAGATGCCAACAATACAAGAACTATAGCTATTATTTTATGACACAATCAAACTTCTACAAAATTGAGTATGATATACAAAGATGCTTTTCTTTAATCTTTAATATCTTATGTTGGTCCCTAGACAAAGATTTCACTTTCACCCATTACTAAATCTAATGAAAGATCGACACAATCGGAGGAAGCATAAAATAAAGTTAAAATAGATCTATTGTTGCAGCATATGTGTAGGTAAAATATATAAAGTAACTTTTTGTGATGCTAAATAGCTAAAATTTTAACTCCACTTCTATGGATGCTCTTACCCAAAACAAATATAAATAATGACAAAATTTAGCTAAACTTTGTCCCTACTTATAGGGTAAATATAAGTAATTAAAAAAAACATGAACATAAATAAATTTTTCAATAAAATCATTTCATTAGGTTTTTTCTATATTAATTATCCAAAAAAAGGTTTCTCTTTTAATGGGTGAGTAGTGTAGGGGCCTTTTTTGGTGGGATTGGGCTGCCTCCTGCGGTAATGGGCTGGGCTACCTCCTGCTATGATGGGTCCTAGTATTTCTGAGTAAGGGAGCTGGGGCCGGTCCAATTGTAACTCAACTTGGGCCGGTTTGTGCACAAACTTATGCCATGTCTGTCAGGAGCAAATTTACGGCAAGCAGAACTGTAGCAGACAAGTTATGACAGGCTGAACTGTTGCAGACAAGTTATGGCAGACATATATAATAATAACTAAAACAGAGTATTCTGCCTATTTAAATAAATTGCTATGTATTCCCTACTAATAAAGCATGATTACAGTCATAATGATATCAATCACAGAAAAAATGAAGAAAATAATATTAGCTATTCAAATGGGCATAAATTAAGTTTTAAGCTTAGTCTGCCACAGCAAAGCCAAAGAGGAGAGAACACCTCTTCTCAATGCAAATAATCCCCCAGGAAAAAGATCCTGCCGTGGGGATTAATGGCTTTGAGGGAGTCGGACCTGAATGGTTATTGCCCCAAAAGAAAGAGTCCTTGTTTGCGTTTTGGAAAAAGGTAAGATTTGAAGGGGGAGAGAGGGAAACCGATCTATTGGTGCATGCCCATTGAACTAACTCTCTTTTTTTTCTTAGTTTCCTTTCTTTTCTTCTCTGTTTTCTTTCTTATCTTTTTTCTTTTCTTCTTGCTCTGTTTTTTCTTTTCACTTCGTAAAATATACTCTGTTTTTTTTTTCGATCCCCCTTTTACAGGGCACGGCAAGGGCCTTTATATAGCGCCTGCCGTGGCTAGTGTTTTACGGTCTTGCCCCTTAACCGTCTTTGTCTAGTCTGGGTGTACTTGCCGACCACACTGTGCGACACCCACCCTCGCCAGACAAAGGCGGACTTGTTTTATTCCTCTGTATGTCATAGCATTTCTTCCTGCCACGACATTAATGCCTTCTCTCTCCACTCTCAGAGCATGCACCCAACGGTTCCCTCTCAAATTGCCTCTTTTGGGTGGTCTATCATCCCAGCAGGACGTACCTCCCAAAAGAGGCTTGGGCAGGAGCCATGAATAGATCTTTTCCCCTCTCCCCACCACCAAACCACACCCCCCTTTACCTCTTACCTCTGGCCCATGGCCCCACCATGTCCTATATTGGCTGGGTACAGGCTGGTGGCGCCTGGGCCTTGCGCGTGCTTCCCTTTCAAATTTGTCCAAGAGTCTGCCTGCTGCTCATGTGTCTGCCGCAAACTGGAGACTCTCCGTCTGCGTTTCCTGGCCTTTCATGCGGGCTTTCTTTTGGTTTTTCGCTCCATTCAGGAGCTGGGCCTCGTATGATAATGGGCTTTACATTTCTTTGGCCCACTTTTGGTTTTCTTCACTGCCTGCCACGTTGAATTGTTATTCCTGCCGTAAT
The DNA here is from genome assembly GCA_023055345.1 of Quercus wislizeni. Classification (NCBI taxonomy): domain Eukaryota; kingdom Viridiplantae; phylum Streptophyta; class Magnoliopsida; order Fagales; family Fagaceae; genus Quercus; species Quercus wislizeni. The sequence continues at coordinate 21,308,848 of JALGQJ010000010.1, forward strand.
GACTTAATCCTGCTAGACCCCTTTTTGGGCCAGCCGTTTATCCCTTTTCTCAGTGGCCTGTCACGGGCACTGTTTTGCTTTTACTCATGGGCTCCTATGTCCCTTTGGGCATCCACGGCCCGATTGCTTTCTTTGGGCTTCCTTGGCCTGTTTGCTGATTCCACACTCCTATGGGCTTTTTACTAACTTCATTGGGCTTCCCCGGCCCAATAACCTTATCCTTATCTTTGGGGTTCATAAGCCTGCCATAAACCCCTTACTCTCTTAGTTTACACTGCCTTGGGCCTGCGGCGACCCTTTCTCACTTTTCTAACTCATACTCTGCCCATGGGATGCTATTTATTTCTTTCCTGGCTTCTTTGAGCCCGCTTGCCTTTTCAAGATCCATGTATATATTTGTTGGGCTAGTGACCCATTATTCCTACCGCTTGGGCCTAATGGGCTTTTTTGCTATTTATCCTGTCAATTCTTTGTGGCTCTCATCATTGGGCTCTTCTGTCTGCTGGGCTTCCATAAATGGTCCTCAACATTTAGCCCCCTGAACATATGAAACGTCTCTACGATTCATATGTGAATGAAAAGGCGCTTCTGCCCTTCCCTCATCTCTTTTCTTCTTCTTCTTTTTCGCGGGTCTTTTTTTTTTTAAGCTGTGGACCCCCTTCTTATTCATACATATATCCTCCTTCCTGTCGCGAACAGGGTTGTCTCTTCGAATTTCACAGTTTGGCAGTTATTTTCAAAACAGAGCCGCCGCTTCATTAACTCCATTCCTTTCTAATGGCTGACCCTTCACCTCTTTTCGTGCTAACATTAATGACTTGGGTATTTAAAAAGGAATCCTTCTGCACTTTAATCACAAACTCCTTCCTCTCCCAAAACACACGCTCTCCATCTCTTACTCTTCTTCTTCCTTTCAGTCAATCATACCCACTTTCTCCGACTAAACTTCCTCACCATGTCTCCGGTGAAAAGTCCAAGTTCTTCCCGTCGCAAGGGGAAGACGGTTGCCTCCGATTCCCCTGCCGTTCCTGAGGAGGTGGAACGTTCTGATTCGGAGCGGTCCACTGAGGAGGAGACGGAACGCGACCCCGACAGCGAGTGCGCTCCTTTGATCGATCCTTGGTATGAAATCAACCCTCATTTCCCAAAAGTCCTCGGCGAATATGTACCGCCGCCGCAAGGCCGTGTATTGATTACCCTTGTCCGGCGAGACCTCGACGTTTCTTGGGCTCCTTTGGCCTCTTCAGTCCCCGATCTATCCATTCGCCAAGGTGTTTCACTTCCTGTACCCCTTCATTTCGAATTTGGGTCTGGCGCATCCTTAGGTTGGAAGGAATGGGTTGACAGCGAGCTTTCCGACACGGGTTTTATGGGTTTGTTGCAGCGGGCCGGCGTTCTGAAGGCTATAGTCTCGTTTCGCTGCTTGTCGAATTTCCGTGACCTCTATGACCTCCGTCACTTGGTTCGGCGATGGTGCACTACCACCCACACCTTCTTTTTCTTGTGCGGCGAACTCACCGTGACTCTCGAAGATGTGGCTGACCAGTTGCTTTTGCCCATTCTCGGCGATACCGATCCTGCCGCCTTAGAGCTTTCTCTTGAGGAGGAGGCCATTGAAGTTGAACTGAGGAAAAGGATGACCGAAAACGCCAAATTTTCCTACTGGGTGAGTTCCTCTTCTAAGTTTTCTGCTGCCGCCCGCCGCGCGGCTTTCATTGCCTTTTGGCTTTGCAAGTTTGTTTTTGGGTCCCACCCCCACTATGCCATAAAACCTTTGTACTTTCGTTTGGCTATCAAAATATCTGCGGGGGTAAGCCTGCCGCTGGCTCCTATGTTTTTGGGGCACTTATACGTTCAGTTAGATATCCTTCATAACGATGAGAATCAGGCTAGGTCCTGCCACATTGTCACTTCTTCCGTTCATTGCACCATACTCCAGCAGTGGTTATTTGAGCGTTGTGCTCAATACTTGACAAAATGTAGACCCGCTCGGTTTGCCAGAGAGAAGTACCAGAGTTGTCCGAGAGTGATCACCGATTTTTGTGGCAGGTTTGAATATGATTTCCCGCTTGCTTTTCGTTGGTCTGGTTTGAAGCCGATTGGCTATTCTGTGGTTGAATCTTTTGATGAAGGTGTGGGTTTCTCTTGGAGAGCCTATAGAAATTTGGGTACCGGTTACACTTGTGTGGACTCTGTCATGGGTTTGTTTGTTGACACCGTTGGGACTACTACTCCATTGGTCGGTTTTGATGAGGCTGGGATCACCTATCTTGTCGCTACCAATGCCGGATGGCTGCCTTACCTAGCCGATGAAGGCATTAGATTTGTTCACTACCCTGCCAACCGGGTGAGAAGGCAGTTTGGACTGGATCAAGACATCCCCGATGACCTTCCTTCCCTCATGAGAGCTCCTACTTTAGTCCATCCTTTCCTACGGCACATTGCCTTTGACTTTTGGAAGAAGCGTTTTGATGCCATTACAGTTCCTGGTTCACTGAGGGAGGGTGTCTGCACTTTTCCCATTCACGGCTACTGGCATACAGTGATGGATTCATTTGTGGCTGAGTTAGCAGGGAGTCGTGGCTTCTCCCTTATTCCTCCCGAAGGGTTGAGTATGGTTGCCTCGGTTAACCCTCGCCTACTGCTTCCTTCTAGGTCCGTTTTGGCGTATGCTAGAAAACAGAGCCGGTCAGCCATTTTCGAATGGGACGCAGAGAAGAAAGGATGGTTTTGGCACGCTGGCGACTATCCCCCTGGTTGGGAGAAAAAAGTTAAGGTAATTAATCTTCCTGTTCCGAGCAAAAAAGCGCCTGCCAAACCCAAGTCTGCTGGCAAAACCAAGTCTGCTACACCACTGCCTCCTGCAGGTGCTCCGCTAGCTAGCAGGACTCGTGGTAGCAAAAGGAAAACTACTCCTCACCCCATATCTGCCACTAAACGGAGGGTAAGTTATTCTTCCTTTTTTTTTTTCCCTTTTTTTTTATAACATTTCTTAATTGTCTTGCGGCTAACTCACCAATTTCTTCTATCTCTTTCCTTTTAGTCCAAGCATAAGGAAGACTCATCAGTTACTCGCCCCATTTCGCTTGATGATTCTGAGCCTGAGGTGAGTCCCTTTTCTCCACTTCTCTCTTCTTTCCTTTTCGCACGCATCTGCCACGGGTCTTCTGCCCCTTTTTTATTTTTTTATTTTTTTATTTTTTACTTAACAAAAATTTTCTTTTTAGGAGGAGCCCGAGCCTCTATCTGTATATCGCCCCACTGCCGAGGAGATTTCTGCCTCCATGGGTGTGCCTATGGAAGGCTTCTTTGATGGGGCCGAGGCGGTATTAGCGACGCCTGCCCCTCCTGCTGCACACAAGGCTCCTGCCAAAACTTCCACCCCTTCTGCCGAGCCGGTACCTAGATAGGGTACTCATGTCGAAGGGGTTGGCGAGACTACACCCTTGCCTTCTGAGAGATTCACTCCTTCAGAGGGTGCCATTCCTCCTGCCATTGTTCAAACCAAAACTACTTCTCCCGTTCTGCCGCTAGTGATTTCGACTAGCGATCCTTTTGCAGATATTTCCCAGGCTGCGAAGGGTAGTGTTTCGCTTGTTGTTACTCCTTCCTCCATTCCTAGCTCCACTACCCGTGGTCCTGATCTGGACCTATCTTCAGAGGGATCCGCTGACATTTTTGAGGATCCTGATGATGCACCCGTGCTGAAAAAGACAATTTCTGACTCTGATGAAAAGGGTAGTGCTTCGCCCGAGCCTGACTTTATGGGTATGTATCTTCCTTTCCCTTTATCTTCTTTCTGTATTTGCGCTTCATTTGCATACTTATCTCCCCATTTGCAGAAACTTCTGAGAGGCCAGAGATTGCAGCAGGCGTGGGAATGACTGCTCCTGCCGCACCTATAGCGCCTATTCCTGCAGCACCTTCAGTACCTATTTTAGCCGTACCTACTGCCCCTGTTTCTTCTGTGCCTGCAGTACCCTTTCCTGCTACACCCGTAGCCCCCATTCCTGGTAATTTTGGCACTCTTTCTTTCTCTTCTTATTTCATCCTTTTTTTCTTTTGCAAGTCTTTTCTTCCCGCGTCATCTCTTTCTTTTTTTCTCATCTTGTCTTGCGTTCCACTCCCCCTTTGTTGTAGGTCCGCTTCCTACTATTCCTTCTCAGTTTGAGGCGGGTAGTAGTTCTGCCGTCGTCCCAGATGATGCTGCATCTTTCTTTGTCCGTTTTGACCAGCCGGAAGTTAATGACCTTGGTCTGGCAGAGTTCTGGGCTTCCGGTCCTCCCTATGTGGACTTTTATGGCTTTCGAGTCCCTGAGGACTGTGCCCCGCACTTGGTGATGCTCTACAGTCGTCATGGCAATTTTATGCTGGAGTTCCGCCTTGGTCGTTCTTCTAGGGAGCATTACTTACGGATGTTGGGATGTGTGCTGAATGACATCGAGCACAACTTCATCGACTCTGTTTCTGCCGAGAAGATCCTGCAGTGGAGGGCCGCGGTACAGGAGCTCATCAGTGTGGGTTTCGCTGTGGAGTTTATTCTTGAGCATCTACGTGAGATTGCCCGAGCCTTTTTTATGAGGAGAGTCGGACCAGCCGTTGAGGCAATAGACGCCCGTATTGAGCTTTTGAAGAAAGAGGTGGCTGATTTGGAGGGTCGCCGTGAGCGTCTTCTTTCCGACGTTGGTGGACCCAGTCGCTTTGGGGATCAGAGTCTCTTTTCTGGACTTCACTAATGATGGCACCGTTTCCTTTCCTTTTCTTTGTTTCTCTATTTTTGTTATGTCATACAGAGCACTTTTATGTTTCCTGCCATAGTTACTTGGCTTGTGTTTGCCACAGTTTGAGTTTGTAATAATGCTACACTTTGCTATTTCTTTTTTTTTTTTTACTACTGCTATAATATGATGCTAATACTTCGTACTTTTTCATTGCACACTCATGAAAGCACGTTACAACTTTTCTTGTGACATAATCACTTGGAGGAATAAAAGAAAAGATTCAGTAAAGGAAGACATAAACAAACAGCGAAGGAAAGGTGGTCAACCACATAACTTCCTTCTCTAAGCAAAATAATGCTTCAGCCATTTTCTATTGACGGGGTCCATCAAGTCCCTGCCATCCATTTAAGTTAGGCGATAATACCCACTTTGATGCGCTTCTCTTATCACAAGGGGTCCCTCCCATTTTGGTGCAAACTTGGATGGTCCTGCCAGACCTCGCCTGACATAGTCTGCCACTTTTAGCACTAGTTGTCCTTCCGCAAACACTCTTTCCTTGGTCATCCTGCCGTAGGCTTTAGTCATCTTCTGCCTGTATCTGCGGCTGCATTCCTGGGCTTCTTCCCTCTTTTCATCAAGTTCTTTCAGGTTCTCAAACCTTTCTGCCGCGAAGACTTCTCCCTCTTTTTCTTTTTCTTGCATTTGCATAACCCTTAGGGACGGTGTCATTATTTCTGCCGAACTCACTACTTCAGTTCCATAGACTAAGGAAAAGGGTGAAAAGCTTGTGGCTGACTTTGGTGATTTTCTGTATGCCTAAAGAGCATCTGGCAGGTGCATTGCCCATCCTCCCGCATACTCTTGGCTCATCTTACTGATGATCTTTATGAGAATTTTGTTTGTTGCCTCTGCCTGCCCGTTCCCTTGAGGGTAATAGGGTGATGATCTGTGGTGCTTGACTTGATAGAACTTTAGCATTCTCCTCACATCGCTGTTGACAAACGGTGTGCCGTTGTCGCTGATGATCTTGTGGGGCACTCCAAACCTCACAATTATATTTTCTTTGATGAAGTTTGCCACTGCTCCTCCTGTAGCCTTGCGGAGTGGTACCGCCTCCGCCCACTTGGTAAAATATTCTGTAGCTACCAATATCCATATGTACCCACATGATGGCGGGTTGACTGGCCCTACCAAATCTAGCCCCCAAGTGTCAAAGGGCCATGGGGTGACCATGCTGTGCAAGCCTTATGGATGGGTATGGATTAAGTTGGCTTGTACCTGACAACTGTGACACTTCTTTACAAATTCTGCCGCATCTTTCTTCATGGTTGGCCAGTAGTAGCCCATCTGCAGCAGGCATCTGTAAAGCTTTTTCTTCCCCTGATGTTCTACACATTCCCCGAAATGTACTTCTTTTATCATTTCTTTAGCCTCTTCAGGACCCAATCACCTCAAAGGGTCTCCATCATATCCCCTTTTAAAAAGGACCGTGTTGTGCAAGAAGTAACGTGATGCCAACCTCTTAAGCTTGTACCTCTCGCTGTGTCTTTGTGGCAGGACGCCTTCTGCTAGGTACTGCATGAAAGGGCTCCTCCAATCCTCGCTGATGAACATAGCATAACTTTCCTCCTTGTCTGCCGCAAGCTGGCAGGTCCCACACTGGGTTTGGACTTGATCTGCGTCCTTACCCATGCTTGGCCAATAGAAGCCTGCTCTCTGGAGTCTGCGGTAAAGACTGACTTCCCCACAGGACCCACAGGTCTTGTCGTGTATTTCCTTCAATTTTCTCTAGGCTTCCTCCTGGCCTACGCATCGGGATAAAATCCCACCTGGCATCCTGCGGTATAGCTCTTCTTTTACCAAAGCATAGTCTTTCAATATCTTCAATTCTGCTGCGTCGTCTCTCTTCACCAAGGTTTCCTTTATGGGGATTCGCCAATCCCCTTCGCCCTGTTCTTACTGGAACTTTTCCTTCAACACTTCAATGATGGATTCCTCCCTTTTACTGACTTTTATGTTGGTGCTACTCCCTTCAAAGATTATTTGCGAACCCAATGCGGCTAACGCGTCCGCAAACCGATTTTCATTTCTCGGAGCGTGTTTTATCTCAAAGGTTGAGAATTTCTCTTCCATTCTCTGAGTCATCGCTCTGTACGGAGCTAGGCTGGGTTCTTTTAAGGAAAAACTTCCTTTGGCCTGGCAGACGACCAAGTTTGAATCTCCCAGTACTTTCAAACATTTGACTCCCATTTCGAGCGCTGTGGCAAGCCCAGTTAGATAGGCCTCGTACTCTGCCGTGTTGTTTGAACAGGGGAATCCCAACTTAAACGATAGTGCCACTGCCTTATCTTCTTCATGATACAGAACTACTCCCACCCCTCCGGAATGGGTAGTAGAAGACCCATCAAATTTCATTACCCACTGTTCCCTGACCTCCTCTGCCACAGCTACTTCCCCTGGAACTTCATCATCCAGTGGGAATTCTTCCTCTCCTAGAAACTGTGCCAATAAATCTGCTATAGCCTGACTTTTCACTGCCTTAGGTGTCCCCATTCTCAAGTCGTATTGTGATAATTGTAGCAACCACTGGGATATCCTGCCAGAGACAATCGGCTGTTGTAACAGAGCTTTAATGGCATGTGACTTAGTCATCAGCCATACTTCGTATGCCAAGAAATAGTGACGCAACCTCTGCGAAGCGTACACGATGGCTAGCACGCTCTCTCTGCCCTTGGGTAACGAGTTTCGACATCTTTTAAGGCGCGGCTGATATAGTATATTGGCTGCTCAGTACCACCTCTGTCTTCCTGAGCGATTAGTGCGCCAATGGCGTATGAGTTGGTGGCCAGATAGAGTAGCAGTGGTTTTTTGTGAATAAGAGCCTGCACCGTGGAGAGGTTCATCATTATCTGCTGCAGTCTCTTGAAGGCCGTCTACTGCGCTTCCCCCCATTCAAAACTTTGCCCCTTCTTAAGCAACTTGGTGAAAGCAGAGGTAATTGATGCCAACCCAGGGATGAATCTCCGGATATATGAGACTTTTTCTAAGAAGCTCTTTAGTTCTTTTACTGTGGCAGGAGGTCTCATAGTTGCTATGGCCGTGGCCTTGGCCGGATCCACGTCTCTGCCTCTGCTGTGAACCAGGAAACCCAAAAATTTCCCAGAGGATACTCCGAATGCGCAGTTGAGGGGATTCATTCTTAACTTAAAAGTTCTGCATCTTTCAAATACTCTTTTCAGCACCCGAAAGTGTTCTTCCCTTTTCCTTGACTTAACCACTGTGTCATCCACATAGTCTTCCAGCTCCTGGTGCATCATGTCATGGAATATGGCCGTCATTGCCCGCTGGTAGGTTGCACCCGCGTTTTTCAGCCCGAAGGGCATCACAGTATAATAGAAATTGCCCATGGGTGTCCTGAAGGCAGTTTTCTCTACATCTTTTGGCACCATCTTGATCTGATTATATCCACTGAAACCATCCATGAATGAGAACATGGCGTTTCCTGCCACAGAATCTATCAGTAAATCCATGTTAGGTAATGGAAATTCGTCTTTTGGACAAGCTTTGTTGAGATTCTTGAAATCTACATAGCATCTTATCTGCCCGTTCTTCTTTTTTACCGGTACTATGTTGGATAGCCAGCGGGGATGCTGGATAGGCTTAATGAATCCTGCGGCTAGCAACTTCTGTACTTCTTTGACTATTTGCCCTTCTATTTCCGTGTGGAATATCCTGGCAGGCTGGGCCACCGGCTTGGCCTCTGGGTCCACATTAAACATATGCGCAACAAGCCCGGGATCGAGCCCTGGCATTTCATTGTAATCCCAAGCAAAGACATCTTTGAATTCTTTCAACAGTAGTATGAGTTCTGACTTCTCCGTTTCCGTCAGGCTTGCACTGATTGAGATGGGCCTTGGTTCTTGCGAGTCAGACCCCAAGTCAACCTCTTCCAATTCTTCTTCTGCCATAACCTAGATGTCCCTTTCTGCCGTAACTGCCTCATCCTTCCCTTCTTCTTTTCCCAAACTTCCTTCAATGACGCAACATGCCAAACTCTTGTGTTGCCCTTTTTGGGCGGGACCCACTTGCATCTCACCCATGGGTCCCACGCACCTTCATAATTTGTAGACAATCTTGCCATCAAGGCCTCGGATCCTGATGCACTGAGGTACTTTGTCCGGCTCTGCGGCAGGCGCTTCCTTCCTTTTCTTCTTTCGTGCCAGTAGCTCTCTTAAGTCAGGTTCTAGGTCATCTTGAACATCTCTCCACCTAGGCACAAAGGTGCCTCGTGGTTTTGCGACCACATTTTCTCCAGATGGAGACCATTGATCATAAAACATACTTCCGTTCTGACTACGTGGAAGCGAGCTAGAGAGGCTATAGGGCCTACTTTCAACCATAACTGAATGTGGCCTGCGGTGTATTCACCTCTCCCACCGAATCCCGTTACTTCCATCGGGCATCATTGGATCTTTTTTCCTGAAATTGCTGCGGCTTGCAGGGTGCTTAATGGGATGAGATTTACGGAAACACCTGTTTCCACCAGGGCCCTCTTGATGGGGATTTGATTTATAGATGCTGCTAAATAGAGAGGCCTTTGATGATCTAGGTGCTCTACTTCCATATCTTCACTGCTAAATGTGATTTCTGTTGATTCTTGCAGGAGGGCCCCGTCTTCTGGCATCTTTGCTGACAGGCATTCCACCCCTGCTCCGGAGGCGATGCTTACCAAAACCTTCGTGGCTATTTTTCTTTCTTTTGCTGTAAGTCCCAACTGGTCAAATAGATTTTTGAACTTGGCATTCTGCTGAAGAGTGGTAATCGCCACGGCAGACAGGGCCAAGTTTTCTTCCTCGTCTTCTCCCGGGTCTGCACATATCACTACTGCTGCCACACCTTTTCCTTTGTGGTTTAGGAGTGGGTTTCTTTGGACTTCCTGCTGGGTCAGCTCTAATGTGCCTTCTTTGATCCTGCGGTGCACCAGCCTGCAGAGCGCCCAGCATTCTGCGGTGGGGTGTTATACATAGTTATGCAAGCAGCAGAAGCGAGGATCTTTCCTTTCTTCCTCCGTTGGCTCTTTAGAAACCTGGTTGGGTTTAAAGATCCTGTCCGCTATCCATTTGTCAAGTAGCACTTCCAGCTCCTTAGGAGTGCATGGTAGGGGTGGAGGTGTATCATACTCCTTCCCCTCTGTTTTCCTTCTCTAGTTTCCAGTGGACACAGCCATAGCCTGCGGTGCGTTCCGCTTGTCTGAACTGGGTTTCACAGACTGAGCCGTCTTTCTAGCTTTCTGCAATAGCTGAGTAAATTGGGAAATCTCCAGATTCTCCAGAATAGCTCTGAACTCCTGAATCATATTAGTCATGCACATTTCTACCAACGTCCTCTCCTCACAGTGATCATAGCAATCAAGTGCTATGTCCCTGAACCGTTTGATGTACTCCATCAGATCTTCTCCGTTCCTTTGCTTTGTCGCTTGCAGAGTTGCAAGCGTCACCGTTTCTTCCCCGTGAAAGTATTTAGTGCAAAATACGTCCACCATGTCATCCCAAGTTGGGATTGATCCTGGTTTTAAACCGATGTACCAGGTGTATGCCCGGTCGCATAGTGACTTTGAAAACTCCCGCAGGCATAAGTCTTCGTCTGCCGCGTAAGGGCCAAGGGTGTTAATGAATTTGCTCATGTGCTCTACTGCGCTTCTCTTCCTGCCATCGTACTGGGCAAAGGCCCTTGGTTCATACTGATAGGGAAGCAGAAAAATGAACCCAACTCTTGTTCGTCCAAGGAGTCGTCCAGGGCTAACAGAGCCGTTTGGACGAAGAATCACCCAAGAAGGGACAGTGCATGGACTAACACCACTTAAATCTGAGAAGTTCGTCCATAACAATCGCCCATGTAGCTCGTCCATGGACGATCTCCAGATTGTCCATGGACGACCAAAACCTTCTCAGACCAGATAGACGAATACACAACACTTGGAGAAATTTCAAGTGTTTATAGCAGTTACTAAATCCGTAACTATCGCCACGAACCCCTCAAATAAACTTCCGTTGGCGGTTACAATTTTAGTAGCCGTTGAGGAAGTTAACTCCGGGCCCCTTGGCTTCCACAAATCTTGGGGAAGTTATTTGGACAAGTAACCGCTTCAAGGATCTCTATATAAAGGACCGGTCTGAACCCAAGGAGGGTAAGATTTTTCTGAGAGTTATTCCCAAACATTCAAAACTCCATACTAACTTTCTCATCGGAGGGGGTTTGGCCGGTCATCTCCAGTCTCCTCTTTGACTACGCTTTCTTCTTTGCAGGCCTTCCACCACCGAAGCCAGATCATCCGACCCACTGATTCGAAGCGATATCAGTTGGCGCCGTCTGTGGGGAAAGTATAAGTAAGGCTGTTTTGTGACTCTTTTCCGCGACAAAGGGTTGGGATGGTCAGGACCAGGTCGAGGGCTACTAGCCCAGGCCGTCAGGGAAGCAGAAACGCTTCAAGTGATCCCCAACGTGATCGCCAATCTGCACCAGCCATGCAGACATCGTCTGTTCAGCATGTGCAATCTATGGCGGCTGCGATGGCAGAATTGACTCGCCAAAACCAGGAGTTGAGAATGGAGATTAATCAGAGAAGACAGGCACGTGAGGAGCATGAAGGAGGAGGACAAACACAAGGTCATGGCGAAAGAGAAAATCCTGAGATTGGGAGTCAGTTTAGAGGCACCACTTCTCGGACGGTGAAGGAAGAGATGGACCAAATGAAGAAAGTCATGGAGGAAATGAAAGAGAACATGAGGAGGACGAATCAAATAGAAGATTTGGTCCACAGAACAGACTCTCCCTTTACGGCTTCCATCAATGGTCACCCTCTACCATCAAAATTCAAACTGCCTTCCCTGGATTCGTATGACGGAACACGTGACCCATTCGATCACATTGCTACTTTTAAAACAACGATGCACCTTCAAGGGGTCCCAGATGAAATCATGTGTAGAGCCTTCCCAACCACCCTTAAGGGTCCAGCACGAGTTTGGTTCAGTAAAATACCCTCAGGTTCTGTAGGCTCTTTCGAAGAGTTAAGCAAATCGTTTGTTAACAATTTCATTGGGGGGCAGAGACACAAGCGCTCTTCATCCAGCTTGCTGACCATAGAGCAAGGGGAGAACGAAAGCCTGCGGTCATTCATCACTCGCTTCAACAGAGAAGCCCTTAGTGTGGACGAGGTGGATGACAAGCTTCTATTGGCGGCCTTCCACAACGGGATTAATTCTGATCTATTTATTCATAAGCTGTATGAGAAGGAGCCTCAAACCATGGCCGAGCTAGTTCATTCGGCTCAGAACTTCATGAATGCAGAGGATGCGATCATAGCCAAGAAGAGGAAAAGAGCTGAAAGAATGGAAGCACATCCAGCACGCCACTCAGAACAAGGCCCTCGTCCAAAGAAGGGACGGACGGAAGATAAAAAGGAACGAGATAACAGGAAAGCTGGTCCTTCGGGGAGAAGCCAAAATTGTACGCCCCTGAATGCTCCACTTGATCAGGTGCTCATGCAGATCAAAGACGACCCCTCTCTAAAATGGCCAGAGAAGATGAAGGGAGATCCCAACAAGCGCAATAAGAATAAATATTGTCGCTTCCACCGGGACCATGGGCATGACACGGATAAATGTTACGATCTGAAACAACAAATTGAAAATCTGATCAAACAAGGAAAACTGAGGCACTTCGTCAGAAGGGATCATAGAGACGAGAAGTTGAAAGGAAAAATGGAGGAGTCATCCCGGCCCCCACTTGGAGAGATAAGGATTATCATTGGAGGGAACTCGATGGGGAAATCTTCCAAATCAAAGAAAACGTATCTCAAGGTGGTACAGAACGTCCAGCTCTCTGGACGATCTCCAAGGACGAACTCGATGGACGAACCTGCCATTTCCTTCACCGACGAAGATGCTGAGAGGATCCATCACCCGCATGACGATGCAATTGTCATTACTCTGCTCATTGCAGATTATACAACCAGGAGAGTGTTGGTTGACAATGGAAGCTCAGCAGACATATTGTACTATCCTGCCTTCCAACAGATGAGGCTTGGGCGGGATCAACTTCGTCCAGTTTGCTCACCACTGATAGGGTTTGGAGGAATGAAGGTGCAACCTGTGGGCACCATTACATTACCAGTAGTGGTAGGGTCGTACCCACAGCAGATAACTAGGGAAGTGAATTTCCTCGTGGTGGACTGTTCGTCTTCGTACAATGCCATTATCGGAAGACCAACCCTGAACAGTTGGAAGGCGATAACATCTACCTACCATCTATCAGTCAAATTCCCTACAGACTACGGGATAGGCCAAGCACAGGGAGATCAGTTGGCAGCTAGAGAATGCTACTTAGCCATGATGGCTTTGGACGAGCAGGTGCAGACATTGAGTATCGAGGAAAGAAGGGTTGTTGCAGAACCCACAGAAGTGTTAGAAAATGTTCTTTTACAAGAAGATAATCCCGAGAAATTCACCAGAATTGGAACGGGCATAAAGGAGAAGGCAAGAGAAGACCTCATCCAGTTCCTGAGAAAGAGTATTGACGTGTTTGCATGGAGTCATGACGACATGCCGGGAATCGATCCAAGTGTGATTACTCATCAATTGAACGTGTACCCTTTTTTCAAGCCTGTTCGCCAGAAGAAAAGGGTATTCGCTCCGGAGCGAGATAAAGCCATCAAGGAAGAGCTTCAGAAATTGACCACAGCACAGTTCATTAAGGAAGTCTATTACCCGGATTGGTTGGCCAATGTGGTGATGGTGAAGAAAGCAAGTGGCAAGTGGAGAATGTGTGTAGACTTCACTGACCTGAACAAAGCATGTCCCAAGGATAGTTACCCATTACCACGTATTGATCAATTGGTAGACTCTACAGCTGGCCATCAATTGCTGAGCTTCATGGACGCCTTCTCAGGATACAACCAGATCAAGATGGATGAAGCTGATCAGGAGAAGACTTCCTTCATCACCAGCCAAGGCTTGTTTTGCTATAAAGTGATGCCCTTCGGTCTGAAGAATGCAGGGGCAACTTATCAAAGGTTGGTAAATCATATGTTTCGTCCACAGATAGGACGGAATGTAGAGGTTTATGTCGACGACATGCTTGTGAAAAGCGTAGACGAGGGAAGCCATTTGGATGATCTACAGGAAACTTTTGAAACACTTAGGCAGTATAAGATGAAATTGAACCCAAGCAAATGTGCATTCGGAGTATCATCAAGAAAGTTTCTGGGCTTCATGGTCTCGCAGAGAGGAATCGAGGCGAATCCGGACAAGATCCAAGCCATACTAGACATGGAGCCACCAAAAAACATCAAAGAAGTCCAATCCCTCACCGGACGAGTTGCTGCTTTGAACAGGTTTGTTTCGAAAGCCACAGACAAGTGTCTACCTTTCTTCAAAGTCCTTAGGAAGGCATTCGAATGGACGGACGAGTGTCGAAAGGCTTTCCAAGACCTGAAAGACTATCTCACTAGAGCTCTGTTATTAAGTCCGTCCGTGCAAGGAGAAGAACTGTATCTGTACTTAGCGGTATCCCCACACGCCGTAAGTTTAGCTCTGATCAGAGAGGAAGGAAGAGTACAAAAACCCGTGTACTACACTAGCCGAGCACTTAGAGGAGCAGAGGGGAGGTATCCGCTTATGGAGAAATTGGCTTTTGCACTGATAACAGCTTCCAGGAAGTTAAGACATTACTTCCAAGCTCATGTCATCAATGTCATGACAGACCATCCGCTGAAGAAGGCAATGAACAAACTGGAAGCCGCAGGACGGCTGATTCAATGGGCGGTGGAACTTAGTGAATTCGACATTCGGTACCAACCGAGAAACGCAATAAAAGCTCAAGCTCTAGCAGACTTCATTGCAGAGTTTACTCCGAATTATGAGGACCTTGGGGAAGGAGATTACAATAACAAATGGGTCGTCCATGTAGATGGATCCTCTACGTTGCATGCTGGAGGAATCAGAATTGTTTTGCAATCGCCAGAAGGAGATAAGTTAAAGTACAAGGCTCGTTTGCAATACCAGACTACCAACAATGAAGTGGAGTATGAAGCCCTTTTGAAGGGGTTGGAGTTGGCTAGGTCTATAGAAGCACACTCAATACTTGTTTTGGGAGACTCTCAGTTGGTCATAGGACAAATAAATGGGATATGTGAAGCCAAGGAAGACAGGATGAAAAAATACTTAAAGAAGGTGATGCGCCTTGTAAAGAAATTCAAAAAAGTTGATTTCATTCAAATCCCAAGGGAAGAGAACATGGAAGCAGATATCCTGGCGAAGGAAGCGTCTGCAAGTGAAACAGTGGACGAGCTGGATGCAGTACAATATATGCCGAGTATAGACCTTCCAGAGATGCTACAGATAGAAGGCGACGAAAATTGGATGACCCCAATAGTGTCGTACCTGAAGGACGGAAGGCTTCCAGAAGTGAAGGACGAAGCTAGAAAGCTCAGAGTCAAATCGGCCAGGTACATACTTATGGACGAAGTGTTATACAAAAGAGGTTTCTCCCAACCTCTCTTAAGATGTTTGGCTCCGGACGAGGCAAACTACATGTTGACGGAGGTTCATGAAGGAGCATGCGGTAATCATTCAGGAGCAAGATCACTCGTCCATAAAGTCATCCGCAGCGGATTCTACTGGCCAACCATCCAAGCTGATGCTAAGGCATATGTTAAAGTATGTGATCAATGTCAGCGCTTCAGCAACATTCCTAGACAGCCAGCAGAGTATCTCACGCCAATGATGGCCCCTTGGCCTTTCGCACAATGGGGATTAGACATTTTGGGGCCCTTTCCAACTGGGACTCGGCAGATGAAATTTCTGGTGGTAGGAATAGACTACTTCACAAAATGGGTGGAAGCCGAGCCCTTAGCAAAAATTACACAACAAAATGTCAAGAACTTCGTCTGGAAGAACATTGTATGCAGGTTTGTAGTACCTAGGGTACTAGTGTCTGACAATGGACGGCAGTTCGACAATACACCTTTCAAAGAATTCTGTGAACAGCTTGGGATGAAGAATCACTACTCCTCACCCGCCCACCCACAGGCCAACGGCCAGGCCGAAGTAGCAAACCGATCCTTGTTGAAGATCATCAAGACTCGGCTCGAAGGGGCAAAGGGCGTATGGCCAGATGAGCTACCAGGTGTTTTATGGGCTTACAGAACAACAGTGAGAACTCCGACAGGGGAAACTCCCTTTAAACTGGCCTATGGAAGTGAGGCGGTTATACCAGCAGAGGTACACATGATGAGCCACAGGGTGAGGAAGTATCAAGCTGAAGAAAACGAAGAACAGCTCCGTCTTAACCTTGACCTCATGGACGAAGTCAGGATGGATGCAGAACAAAGAACGGCGAGGTACAAAAATCTTATGTCTAGACAATATGATGCCATGGTGAAGCCTAGGCGTTTCAAAATTGGGGATCTCGTCCTGAAGAGGGTTACCTTGGCAACAAGAAACCCGGCCTACGGAAAACTCGGGCCAAATTGGGAAGGACCTTATAGAGTTATCAACTGCAAGAGGCAAGGATCCTACTATTTGGAAGCTTTGGATGGACGAAGGCTAGAACACCCGTGGAATGTTGAGCACTTAAGGAAATACCATAAGTAAGTGCCAACTCTTGATGAAAGTGGCCTTGGACGAGACAGCTGGACGGACAGAAGTATGTTGTGTTTATTTACTATTATGTTGTGTTTATTTACTATTATCATGTGTTTTAAGTATTTTAAATAATCCTTTAGAAAGTACATTAGTGTTTACACTTTTGTGCTATTCATGGAGAAGTTGGTTTGTATTTTTAATTCAATAAGGCACTAGCTCACGAGCATGTGCCATACCTGTGGACGAATGTTTACATAAGTTTGGATTTTCAAGTATATATATGATGTATTTCAAGTATGCTATTGGAATCCTTTTTGCATATTCATTCAAACTAAATCCACACGAATGAAAAATAAGCATGGACGAATAAAATCCTAGACGCAAGGATATATGTCCACAAGCTTTCAAATGGAACAAGGTATATTCGTCCAAAAGTTAAAGACGAGATGAAACCTGTGCTAAAAATGAAAAAGCTTTCAAATGGAAAATACATCCGTCCAAAGCATAAAGATGGGATAAAACCTGACGAGGCATATCCGTCTAAAGCTCAAGACGAGATAAAATGAAAGCTGTAATCGTCCAAATCATGGACGAGCTAAGACTAAACCAGCATAACAATTCATTATTTGAATGAGAAATTGTTGGTCTTATCAAGGACGATAAAATGATCATCCCTAAATTTGGATGGTGAATACATCTAGTAAAAAAAAAAACATTCACCCCTATACTCAAGACGAGGCAAACTAAATCTCGTACATAAAGCCGGGAATGTATATACTCTAATGCAAAAAAGATGTTCATAAAATCTCAAGGGTGGACGACCCACGTCCAAAAAACCCTTTGTAAAAGTAAACCTATTGTATATAAGGCTCGTCCATAATCTTGGACGAGACAATTGTACTTGCAAGAACTTGAAAGGAAAGGAAGTAAAATAAAGCCCCAACACACTGGGCACTTCAAGGAAAGTAAAAGAATAAAAATAGAATAAATTTTTTAGACAAAGTTATCACTTGGGCGAGCTCGTCTTGGGATCGTCCTGGTTCACCTCAGTGTTGGCGTCGTCCATAATATTGACGTCCTCAGAACTCGTCTGCAACAAGGAACTCTCTGTAGCAAGGGGAAGCTTGAAAGAACTGAAGTCCAAGTCAGGATACGCCTCCTTAGCATCAGCACGAAAATCTTCATAACCAGCTGCATAATGGCTGTCTAGACGATTCTTGTACTCGTCAGACCTCTTAAAAGCTGCTATGAATTCTTCACGTGCTTTCTGCAAGGACGAGGTAAACTCCGCGACTTGTCCTTCGAGATGGACGATACGGCTATCCTTCTCCAAGTTGTCAGCTTTAAGCTCTTCCACCTCGTTCTTCAGCTTCGTCTCACTTCCTTGTAGACGATTGTAATCTTCGGTCAACCTGAGGACCTCCCCCTTTTTCAGCAGAATTTCATTATTTAGCTCCTTGGCTTGGCAAGTTGCTGTATAGAATTTTGACATAGCCTACATATGGACGAAAAGGAGTTAAACATCCTATTCATATAAAAAAAAAACTTTTCACAAGGACGAGAGGAAGACCTACCTTAAAAAGGTCGTGGATGCCAGAACGTTCAAACTCCTTCACTGACATATTATAGCACTCGTTCACCTCACGGTCAGTGACGATTCCTTCGAACGTCCTCCACACATAGCTCTCGTCCAGAACTAAATTCGAAGGACGATCAGAGGCTTCAGACGAGCTAGGCTTGCGAGAAGCTTTAGGCTGAGGGGGAGGGTCACTCTGGACGGGGTGGACTGTTTGGACGGGCTCCACGTCCACTAAAGGTTCGTCCAAATTCACTGTAGGAGGTGTAAATTTGGGAACCTTGGGAAGGGAAGTCTTACTTGATTTCTGCTTCTTAGGGCCACGACGACTAGGGAGATCGTCCAGGTCCACGGCACTGGATATCGTCTTAGACTTCCTCTTCCCAGCCTGGACGGAAGCCACTTGAGGTGCTGCAGCGTCCTCGTCCCCACTGGTCACTGTTTTCTCTTTATTTTCCCTCATTGTAGTTATACCTATGACGAGGAAAATCAGTTAAAAAAAAAAAAAAAAAGATATGAAAACAAAATGTAGACCATACTTACGTCGACGAGTAGTCTCCTCGTGACCTAGGTTCTCTGCAGTTGGCACTGGACCAAGTCCCCAAGCTGCTAGACGACTGAGGGTTACTAAATAATGGAAGGTCCTATCAGGGAAGGCACGAACCACGTCTATCCGATCCTGATAAAATTTGTCCAAGCGTGGACGAACAATAGCTGCATAACCAGGAGAGAGTTAGACGAATGAAAGATGGAAAAATAAAATAAAAGAAATGAAATGAAATGAAAAGAACACATACCCTCAGGACGAAGACGACCTAGAGGGCTGGTAAAAGGTGGGAAGGAGGGACTACCCACAACAGCTGGGTCCCCAGCCCATTTTCCAGAAATAATAAAAAACTCTTGTTTCCAAAACCGGTCGGACGAGCTACGACCCTTTATTAAACTGTAATAGGAGCCCCTGGACGAGAACTGGTAAAAACCAGCAGATTTCTTTATTTTTGAGGGCTTATAACAGTAAAGGAACTCGTCCACCGTAATTGGACGGTTCCCTTCCAGAGCCTTACGCTATAACACTTGCATGGCAACTATCATCCTCCAACCATTGGGGTTGAGCTGGTTAGGTCCAATACCCAACCTTTGGAAGAGATCTCTACAGAAGGAATTTAGAGGAAACCTAAGGCCAGCTAAAAGGTAAGAAGTGTATACCCCTAGACCAGAGGAAGGAGAACAACACCATTCTCCATCCTTGGGTAGACGAGGATTAAATTCTTTTGGAATTTGGTATCTATCTACAATAGTTTTCAACTTAACAGCGTCTAAGGTGGATGCTACCTCTGGGGCACAACTATAAATTATATCTTCCTCGTCCTCTTCCTCGTCTTGAGGGGGACTAGATGGCTGTCTGGACGAGCTAGCCCCGGATCCAGAAGCCATCCTACGTTGTAATTCCTGGAATTCCTCCAAGGGAATGCCAGGAACCCCAGACGAATAATGCTCGTCGGAGGAATCACCACGGGACGAACTATCTACACCATCTACACTATCCTCACTACCCTCACTCCCTGAAGAAAAGTCCTGATACTCGTCTATCTCCCTCTCTATACTACTGGACGAAGACATGATGAAACGCAGAAAAACTTAAGATGAAAACCTAAAAAGAAAGGAGAAATACCTGATATAACTAGGACGAGGGCTAGACGAGGCTCTTGGACGAGATGGCAGAAAGGAGATTGAGAGGAAAGTGAAGGGCATGAAAGGGAATTGTACTATTTATAGGCCCCAGCAACAGGGTCACTGAAGCGACGCTGGCCATTCAAAAAATGACACGTAGCAAGTCCTTTGGGAAATGGGATCGACACAGCCCGCCCACCAATGGCTTCGCGACACGTGGCTCACAAAAAGCAAAACTTTCTTTAAAATCACAACAATATCCTGGACGACCCCTTGAACAAAGGGGCAACTGATAGGGAAGCAGAAAAATGAACCCAACTCTTGTTCGTCCAAGGAGTCGTCCAGGGCTAACAAAGCCGTTTGGACGAAGAATCACCCAAGAAGGGACAATGCATGGACTAACACCACTTAAATCTGAGAAGGTTGTCCATAACAATCGTCCATGTAGCTCGTCCATGGACGATCTCCAGATTTTCCATGGACGACCAAAACCTTCTCAGACCAGATAGACGAATACACAACACTTGGAGAAATTTCAAGTGTTTATAGCAGTTACTAAATCCGTAACTATCGCCACGAACCCCTCAAATAAACTTCCGTTGGCGGTTACAATTTTAATAGCCGTTGAGGAAGTTAACTCCGGGCCCCTTGGCTTCCACAAATCTTGGGGAAGTTATTTGGACAAGTAACCGCTTCAAGGATCTCTATATAAAGGACCGGTCTGAACCCAAGGAGGGTAAGATTTTTCTGAGACTTATTCCCAAACATTCAAAACTCCATACTAACTTTCTCATCGGAGGGGGTTTGGCCGGTCATCTCCGGTCTCCTCTTTGACTGCGCTTTCTTCTTTGCAGGCCTTCCACCACCGAAGCCAGATCATCCGACCCACTAATTCGAAGCGATATCACATACCTCTCGGGGTATGGCTTGCTGAGCATTTTTAGAGGATAGGGAGGTCTCCTTGCGTAAAATCTCTCTTTTGGTGTTCTGGCTCTCTTTTGCTCCAAGAGAGCCGCTACCTCGGCCATGGTGATGAAACGCTGTCCTGCGTTCCTAGGGACACCTCCTGCCAATGTCTCTACTCCGTCTGCCGCATGATCCGGGTCATGCTGGCTGCCTTTTTCTTTTGTTTTGTCTGCCTTCAGTTGACGGATCTCTTCCATCATTTGTTGCTGCGAGTGCTGCAATGATTGCAACACTTCGACGAAGGTGTTGACATTGTCTACGGGGAATCTTGTTTGAGGCTGAGGATCAACCCCCGTTCTGTTGGCACCTTCTGTCTGGTTAAGTTGCTCTTGGTGAGGCGTCGTCGGCCTAGATTCTACTTGTGAGGGTACGGCACTCATATTTCGTGTCGTCCTGGACTTGGGTGGCATTGTTTGCAAGGGGTGCTGTTTTCTTTTCCTTCGCCCCTGTTTGCTTCCCAACTCCCCAGTGAAGTCGCCAATTTAATGTAGGGGCCTTTTTTAGTGAGATTGGGCTGCCTCCTACGGTAATGGGCTGGGTTGCCTCCTGCGATGATGGGCCCTAGTATTTCTGAGTAAGGGAGCTGGGGCCGGTCCAATTGTAACTCAACTTGGGCCGGTTTGTGCACAAACTTAGGCCATGTCTGCCAGGAGCAAATTTACGGCAAGCAGAACTGTAGCAAACAAGTTATGACAGGCTGAACTGTTGTAGACAAATTATGGCAAGCAGATATAATAATAACTAAAACAGAGTATACTGCCTATTTAAATAAATTGCTATGTATTCCCTACTAATAAAGCATGATTACAGTCATAATGATATCAATCACAGAAAAAATGAAGAAAATAATATTAGCTATTCAAATGGGCATAAATTAAGTTTTAAACTTAATCTGCCGCAGCAAAGCCAAAGAGGAGAGGACGCCTCTTCTCAATGCAAATAATCCCCTAGGAAAAAGATCCTGCCGTGGGGATTAATGGCTTTGAAGGAGTCGGACCTGAATGGTTATTGCCCCAAAAGAAAGAGTCCTTGTTTGCGTTTTGGAAAAAGGTAAGATTTGAAGGGGGAGAGAGGGAAACCGATCTATTGGTGCATGCCCATTGAACTAACTCTCTTTTTTTTCTTAGTTTCCTTTCTTTTCTTCTCTGTTTTCTTTCTTATCTTTTTTCTTTTCTTCTTGCTCTATTTTTTCTTTTCACTTCGTAAAATATACTCTGTTTTTTTTTCGATCCCCCCTTTACAGGGCACGGCAAGGGCCTTTTTATAGCGCCTGCCGTGGCTAGTGTTTTACGGTCTTGCCTCTTAACCGCCTTTGTCTGGTCTGGGTGTACTTGCCGACCACACTGTGCGACACCCACCCTCGCCAGACAGAGGCGGACTTGTTTTATTCCTCTGTATGTCGTAGCATTTCTTCCTGCCATGACATTAATGCCTTCTCTCTCCACTCTCAGAGCATGCACCAAACGGTTCCCTCTCAAATTGCCTCTTTTGGGTCGTCTATCATCCCAGCAAAACATACCTCCCAAAAGAGGCTTGGGCAGGAGCCGTGAATAGATCTTTTCCCCTCTCCCTACCACCAAACCACACCCCCCTTTACCTCTTACCTCTGGCCCATGGCCCCACCATGTCCTATACTGGCTGGGTACAGGCTGGTGGCGCCTGGGCCTTGCGCGTGCTTCCCTTTCAAATTTGTCAAGAGTCTGCCTGCTGCTCATGTGTCTACCGCAACCTGGAGACTCTCCGTCAGCGTTTCCTGGCCTTTCATGCGGGCTTTCTTTTGGTTTGTCGCTCCATTCAGGAGCTGGGCCTCGTATGATAATGGGCTTTACATTTCTTTGGCCCACTTTTGGTTTTCTTCACTACCTGCCACGTTGAATTGTTATTCCTGCCGTAATGACTTAATCCTGCTGGACCCCTTTTTGGGCCAGCCGTTTATCCCTTTTCTCAGTGGCCTGTCACGGGCACTGTTTTGCTTTTACTCATGGGCTCCTATGTCCCTTTGGGCATCCACGGCCCGATTGCTTTCTTTGGGCTTCCTTGGCCTGTTTGCTAATTCCACACTCCTATGGGCTTTTTACTAACTTCATTGGGCTTCCCCGGCCCAATAACCTTATCCTTATCTTTGGGGTTCATGAGCCTGCCATAAACCCCTTACTCTCTTAGTTTACACTACCTTGGGCCTACGGCGACCCTTTCTCACTTTTCTAACTCATACTCTGCCCATGGGATGCTATTTCTTTCTTTCCTAGCTTCTTTGAGTCCACTTGCCTTTTCAAGACCCATGTATATATTTATTGGGCCAGTGACCCATTATTCCTACCGCTTGGGCCTAATGGGCTTTTTTGCTATTTATCCTGTCAATTCTTTGTGGCCCTCATCATTGGCCTCTTCTGTCTGCTGGGCTTCCACAAATGGCCCTCAACAAGTAGAAATTGTTTTTCTATATAAATAAAAGGGTAATTTGTGATTTTTTTTGTCCTTCGAATATAGGGTTTATTTGATTTTTGTCCCTCAATTGTAAATTGTTCAATTTTGATATTTCAAATTTTAAAATATAATAATTTAATATGTTTGTATATTTTCGTCTATTTGCTACTTGTATTTTTTTTTTTTTTGGTTTTAGTCCCTTAAATATAGGGTCAGTTCGGTTTGATCCCTTGAAGAGTTGAATGTTTGAACCTTTATTGTTATGTTTAGAGTGTGGATTTTCAGAGATATAGTTGTTGAATCAATGAATGTACTTGCAGTGAGCTTGTGGCAATATACTGACTTCGAACTAGATATATCCACTGGAACTCGCTTGGATTCTAGAGAATGTTTCAATAATTTGTGAAAGTTTTAGACTTTTTTTTTTTTTTTAAATTAGAAAGTTATAACTTTTATTAAGAAGAAGATAAAAATAATACATCTTGAGCCAAAAGAAGACTCAATCATATTAGGATTTTGCTCTATCAAAGTTACATAGTCAAAAACATCATTGGCATGTTGTGCCAAGTTGTGTGCTGGACGATTGCCTTCTTGCTTGACATGGTTCACTTGCATGTTTCTAAAGTCTTGTAGCTTTTGTTGAATCCCCTCAATGATATTGCAAATTGTAGTAAGTGCTTCACTGACTTCCCGTAAAGCATCAATGAGGACTCCTTCCTCTAATGCTTTGGCTTCGGATTCCAGAGATCCCAAAGGAATAGGGAGCCTTTTAGACACAGCTGCTTCCACTTGACCTACAATGTCCCGAATAATAACCCCTATTCTAGATGATTGAGAATTAGTAAAAGTTGCACTATCAACATTAACCTTATACCCAGTGAGTTGCCTCGTCGGACACAAAGTGAGGCATGTTGAAGTTGGCTATTTGAAATTCTTCTAACAAAACTCGTGCTTTGTGTAATATTGCCCTGCTAAGTTCTCGAGCTTTGCCATGTCATACCTAGTTATGGTTATACCAAATATTCCATGCTATCATGAGTACTAATTCTAGAGTATCATCCCCCACACACTGTGAAAATTTCAGGTGCCACAATAAGTCCACAAACTCATGGAAGACCAAACCATGGGTATCAAATGTGAGTCCAAATATATTTTTACTTGCTTTCCACGCAAAGGACTTAAATTTGTTTGGGATATTTAGCCTCCATATTGTCTTCCAAAGTATTTTTCCATTCTCTTCATTCGATTCTTCCCCAAAGGTCTTACCTATTCTTGAACCCATTGCCAGTCTATAGGCTTTGCGAACTATGAAATTACCCCTTGGTGTATAGGCCCACACCAATCGGTCACCAAGCAATTTAGTACTTAAAGGGATGCTTAATATAGCTTTAGCGTCATTTGAGGGGAAAAAAAAAATGATGAATCATATCAAACTACCAAGCTCGAGTACATGGATCAATGAGAAGATAGACCTTCTCATCTGTGGGTATTTCGGGATGTCTAGAAGTTTGAAGGTAGAGGGCTTGGGGATCCATTTATCCTTTACTATGGTGATGGCTTCGCCGTTCTCCACCTGCCATTGGTAGCCTTATTGAACAATATGTTGTGCCGCCATGATGCTTTGCCATGCATAGGTAGGGCAATTGCCCATTTAACCTGATAAGAAATCCCTATCTAGAAAATAATGGGCTTTGAAGACCCTATGCACTAAAGAGTTTGATCCATTCTGAAGTCTCCACCCTTGCTTCGTTAATAATGCTAAGTTGAAAGTCTTTAAATCATGAAACCCCAAGCCTCCTTCCTCTTTAGGCATACACATCTTATCCCAGCTTAGCAATGCCATCTTTTCTTTTTTTCATTAGCTTCACCCCACCAAAAGCGATGCACCATGCTCGTCATTTCATCACAAAGAGTATTAGGTAATTTAAAAACACTCATAGTGTATGTTGGAACCATCTGTGCAACAGTCTTTATAAGAATCTCCTTTCTGGCATTGGATAACAATTTTTCCTTCCATCTGGACAATTTAATGTTCAATCGCTCGAGTAATTTATGGAAAGTATTGTGTTTATTTTTTCCAACTAAAGATGGTAGTCCTAGATACTTCTCATGTTACTTTATTATTTCTACTCCAAACCTGATTTTGACATCATCTTTGTTAGGTTCTAAAGTTTAGGATTTTATGTATTTAGAACTCTAATGTTTATTGTTGGCAAACCATGATCAAAACAATGTGTTTAGAAGTGTTTAAAGTTAGCTTAAAGTTGTGTGTCAATGTAAAGTTGGAATCGAGTTAAAGCAAGGAAGCATTGTGCCTTTCAACCTGGCTCGATCGATCGAACGATAGGCTCGACCGATCGAAGCTTAGGTAGAATGCTTTTCTGCAGATTCGTCCAACTCAGCCCTATTTGTTTTAAAACGTTTTTAGGGTTTCTTATTTATCCTAAGTATAAAAGGCAAACTCTAGCCACGTTTTAGTGTTGCTCATATTTGCGGTTTGTGTAAATCTCTTGTGAGATCTAGAGGAGCTTTCCTTTACACAAACTTAGGGTTTTCAAGGAGAAGATTTATCTACACCTTGATGATCAATTCAGATGCTGCCATTAAAGCTTAAAGAAAACACAAGCGGGTGTGCTTGTATTTGGTGGAGAATCCAAGAAAGAAGGAGTTCGTGGATTCGGAAACGTGGCCGTGTCAGTAAGTTCTACTGGTTGGTAGCATTAGGAAGTCGAGTGTGGGTGCTTGTAAGTTCTTTTGCATGAACTTCGATTCTTTCAAGATAGTGGATTCAGGTTTACCTTGAGGATAGCTAGGTCAAATCCTCCCCAGGTTTTTACCGGTTTGGTTTCCTGGGTAATCATATCGTGTGTAATTTATTTTCCGCTGCTTTGCATGATTTGATCTTTATTATTGTGATAACCTAGACTTGTTTAATTGGACTAAGTAACAACTTGGCTAATTACCTAGGTTTAATCAATTGTTTAAGGGGTCTAAAAACTGTCAAGTGGTATCAGAGTGGGTAGCTCTTTTGTTTTTGATCCTTTGATCTTTGAGCTGATCCTTGACCCCTGTTGTCATGGAACACGGACATTCTCTAGTTATTCCTCCTCACTTTGATGGGAATAATTATGCTTATTGGAAAGTAAGGATGAAAGCATTCCTGAAATCCATTGATGAGAGGGTGTGGAACTCCGTTGAATACCGATGGGAGAAGCCCACTACTCCTGTTAGTGAGTGGCAAACTTCTCAAAAAGAAGCAACTGCGTTTAATAGCAAGGCTATGAATGCTATCGTTAACGCTGTTTCAATGGAGGAATTTAAGAGAATCTCAAATGTTGAGATTGCTTATACTGCTTGGAATATCCTCCAAACTGTGCATGAAGGCACAAAGGCTGTCAAAATTAATAAATTGCAGCAATTAACTTCCAAATTTGAAAGCATTAGGATGTCTGATGATGAATCTTTTGATGAATTCTATGCTAAACTGAATGATATTGTTAATTCTGCTTATAACTTGGGTGAAATTTATGATCAACCTAAAATTGTTAGGAAGATTCTTAGATCTTTGACTGAAGACTTTAGACCCAAAGTGACTGTCATTATTGAAAGCAAGGTTGTGGACTCCATCCCTGTTGATGAACTTGTAAGATCTCTTCAATCCTATGAGTTGGATCTACCCAAAACTACTAAATCCAAATCAATGGCTCTTAAGTCAGTTGATGATGTTGAAGGTGGTGGATTTGATGATGAGCTCTCTGCTACAGAGATTGCCTATCTTGCCAAGAACTTTAGAAACTTTCTTAGAAATAGCAATAGAAAGGCAAGAGGCACAAACACTGCTGAACCTAGAAATTTTAGGAAGCATGATCGCACTAAGGTTAACAACAATGATAAGCCTAGAGAAAGAGTAGGTCAATCTTCCAACAATTCCTTGGGCTCTCAGTGTTTTGGATGTCAAGGGTATGGACACATGAAATCTAAATGTCCAACCTATCTGAAGTCTAAGGGTAAGGCTATGGCTGTAACCCTTAGTGATGGTGAAGTTTCTGATCATGAGTCTGATTGTGATGAGGATGGAAACTTCATTGCTTTCACTGCTACTGCTGTAGTTGATGAAAGCATATTTGTTGAAGAGAACCCTTCTGATGGGGAACTCTCTGAAGATGCATATCTTCAAGAGGCCTATAACAAACTTTGCAAAGTTGCTGCAAAGGATGCTATGAATGTTGAATTTGGCTTGAAGAAAATTGAATCTCTTGAGCTTGAAAAGAAAAATTTTCTTGTTAAATTGTTTAATGCTAATGATCTTTTAAACAATGTGAAAATTGAAAACATGCTTTTGCTTGATAAAGTCAAATCTTTGGAAATTGATTTATTTGTTGCTAGATCTGCTAGTTCTAAACATGATTAAATGTTGAGTGTTCAAAAGTCGTCTTCTGACAAAACTGGATTAGGTTATGTTGATAGCATCTCTATGTCTGCTCCCCATTCCACTAAATTTGGTCCTTCATCTTCTTCTTCTGAACCTTCGGTGAGTGAGATAGTGAGTGAAATTATCAAACCCTCTGTGAGTGAGGTAGCTAAACCCTTAAAAGGTTCATCATCTAGGAAGATTAGGGTTGATCTGAAAGAATCTAAGCCTAAGAAGCCTACCCTATCTAAGGACAAGACACATGATAAGCCTGCATGGGTTTGTCACTTTTGTGGAAAGACTGGACACATCCGTCCAAATTGCTATAAGCTGCAAGCTGCTAAGAGAGCAAACAAACCAAAAGTACCTGTGCCTCAAGTACTTGATCCTATGATACTTATTGGTGATTTGGTAAAGGCTTTAAACCTTTATTCCAATTCTGGAGTTGGTAATCATTTTTAAGTGAATAAGAACTCCAATGCTCGTGGTGCATCTAAAAGGTTTTGGATGCAAAAGACTCGACCTAACTGAGTCTTTCTGACATGGTCCTTGTGCTTCATTACTCTACCCTTTGTGACCATTGTTCTTTGGTTTTTTTTTTTTTTTTTTTTTTTTTTTTTTTGTTTCCAAGATTTGCATAGCATAACATTCATGCATTTCATTCTAGGTTTTTTTTTTATTAATATAAAAAAAATAAATAAAAAAAAGGGAAGAAAAAGGAAACACATTTTGTTTTGCACTATTCTTCTTGGTTTTTGAGAACAAGGTTGGTCAATTTATTTTCACATAACATGTCTTTTGTACCTTGTTTAGCTTTAATGAGCTTATTTATTACACTCTACTAGTTGAAGATTTGTAGTGCATGTTGTGTGGGAAAGATGTTTATGGTTTTTGATTACTATGTCTTAATCTTGAAGTCACATGTTTTTAAATGTTGAACTTGAACCTTTAGAGAAAGGCATAAATAACCATCTCACCACTGTTCACTAGCCAATCATGAACACCTTAATGCATATCATAAGATTTTGTGCTCGAGAAAGTGTAGCACATGCACAAAAAGAACATAAGGTGAAATCTCGGTTTAATTGCTAAATGCTTAAAATTGGTGTGTACTATTAGGCTTGATGCCAAACTCACATAATTTAAAATTGGAATGTATATTATGAGGCATAAATACAAGAAACTTACATGATTGCAAGCTTATGATCTAGGAGATGTAGGAGTTATATGATGTAACTCTTTAGGTGATAGTCTCTTTTAATTTCTTTGTGATGAATTTTGTAGACTTTATGATTGATTGCTATTCACATATCACTTCACATGTATCTCAAGTTTTTGCTTGTTGCACACACTACACGAGTTACTCTTTGCTAAACATTGTACATGTTATTGTGTGTGTTTATGGTCTGACCAACCAAGTTATTGCAAATACTTTGAATTATGTGCAAACTTAATTTGTTGCTTGAAAATTTGTGGAGATTGCAAGAAATTTTGTTTTTGGGAATTTTGGGCTTAATATCTTTGATTTGAAAATCATATCATCCCATACTCATGCATTTTTGTTCTTAAATTTCAATGCTTTGAGTTAAATCATTTTGTTTTTCAAAAATTGTGTTTTTCCTCAAAAATATGGTGAGCCTCTGCCTAATTTGATCGGTCCATTCTGTTTTTCGACCGATCGAAATTTTTAAAATTTGAAAGAGGGAGTCTTTGTCTGTTTCGACCGATCGAGGATGATTTTCGACCGATCGAAACTCGTGAATCAGTTTTTCAAAAAAAGACAGATTTGGACTTTTTCAAAGTTGCTTTTCAAATAGTTCTTTTCTTTTCTCTCTCTCCGCGTTGGCTCTAGGCTCCACCATCCAATTTTTGTCGTTTTCCTTCAAGATTTTTGCAAGGTTTTTGTCCTTGGAGACCGGTGTTGATGCCCAATTTTGCAAATCCATACCCAAAGGCCCATGAGGAAAAAGGCCCAATAAAAAGCAAGGCCCAAATCCTTTTGTATAAAAGATAGGCGTGAGAACTAATATGAGAAGCACGGTGAAAAGAAACAAGGAACGGCAGGAAGTGTCAGCAGCAGGAAACGCGTGAAGGAAAGAAAAGCCAAATCAAAGGAAAATAACAAACGTAGCAAGAAACACGTGAAGAAATAAGACAAAACACGCAGCAGAACGAAACAGAACTAATCTGCTACGGCAGGAACGGCGTGGCAGACAAACACAGAAGATAGCAGAGCAAACACAAAAGGGCCAGGGCACCACCAACCTGTACCCAGCCAATACAAGGGAGGTGGGCCCACGGTCAAGGGGATTCAGAGGGCGTGGTTTGGTGGTGGGGGGAAAAGGGGGTCTATATTTGGTTTCCTGCCGTAACTTCTTTTGGGAAAGATATCTTGCTGGGATGGTATTTTACCTAAAAGAAGTAATAAATGGTTGAGACCATCTGATGCATGCCATAGAGCTAGGTAGTGAGGTAGAGGTATACAGCAAGAACAAACAAAAGGGAATTTTGTCGTGAAATGAGTAGCGTTGCAGCAGACATGTACTGAGCAATGGCAGGGGCAACCAATGGGTGAGTGGGTAATCTTGAAAGGATGCCCACAACAAACCAAAAACAGTTGGTAAAGCCCTAGGGGTAAAAGGGAGAAATCCCATTGAATCAGTTTGCTATAAAAGGAAGGTAACCACGGCAGATTAAAGGAGACAGGAGGGAAGAGGAAAAAACAGAAGAAAAGGAAAAATAGGGGAAGAGAGAAAAACACCGAAAGAGAGAGACCCAATGAAGGGAAGTACTTAAGGGAGGAAAACCCATGGTAAGAGAGTAGTAAGCACCCAGAGAAAGGTACCCAGGAAAAAGAAAGACCAAAAATGGGGAACAACCCACAGCAAGATAGTAGTTAGAAACTAAGAGTAAAAAAAAGAACACAGAGAAAGAAAAAGAAGAGAGAAAACGTGGCAGGAATAGGGGCATGCATCAATAGACCATCTTTTCCCTCCCTCTTAGCAAACCCACTCTTTGAAGTTTCCAAAAGTAATAGCTAGTAGCCATTTAGGCCTACTCTCCAAAATGCACAACTTTTATGGCAGGAGCCTATGACAAGGTTGTTCAAGTTGGGGTTTGGGTTCTTTCTTGGTTCACTTATCCTATGGGAAGATTCAACACTTGATTTTGATTGCAAATATATTTCATTTCTCTCATTATAAATTATATCTGCTGTATTTAGTCATCATGCCATAACACATTTTTATCACGTCTGCTGCATCAGTTGTCCTGCTGTGGTATCTTTACTTTTTGTACTAGTTATTCTGCTGTAGCACCTTTTCATTATATTTACCGTGTTAGTTATTATACTGCTAAACCTTTCCTGCGAAAGCTTTCTTCTTTATTTGTTATTATGTGTTTCACTGTTGACACAAACTAATCATTATCCTGCCATAAGTATATATATACATATATCTTGTTTCTCATGTTCTGCAAAATATATTTTATATATGTATATGTGAATACGTATAAGTATATACACTCATATATGTATGTAAATACTTGAGAATATGCTAACCCATTTAAACTAACATTTGTTTGATGGGTATTTTCTTTGGGCTTTAGATTTGTTTATGTGCAGGAAGTAGAAAAGTATTTCTGCAGTAAAAACGGAGAGTAGTCATTCACATTGCAAAAGGCTTTACTGCACGGCAGACAGCTTTAAAGCACGGCAAACAGCTTTAAAGCACTGCAGATAGCTTTAATGCACAGCAGACAGCTTGATTGCACAGCAGAAGGCTCTACGGCAGAAAACTTTACTGCATGGTAGAAGGCTTTAATGCACAGCAAACAACTTCAATGCACAGCAGAAAGCTTTACTGTATCGCACAGTAGAAAGTTTTGCTACATAGCAAAAAAGTCAGTCCTGCGGCAGAAACTGGAGAAAAGTCAGTCCTGCGGCAGAAACTGGAAAAAAGACAGTCTTGCGGCAGAAATTGGAGAAAATTCAGTCCACAGTAGAAACTGGAGAAAAGTTCCTTCTGCGGCAGAAACAGAGGATAGGCACCACGTTCTGCCTGCCGTAAGCGTGCCCCTGGCAAACGAGACATAGTTTGCGCACAAGCCGGACCAAATTGAGTTGCAGTTGGACCGGTCTCAACTCCCTTACTCAGAATATTTGGGCCTAGTACCGCTGGAGGCAGCCCAGCCCAGTACAAAAATGGTACCGCAGGAGGCAGCTCACTTTAACCACAAAAAAAGGCCCCCTACATTAAAATGGCGACTCCACTGGGGAGTTGGGATCAAGATGGGGAGAATGAGATATTTCTCCCTCGCAAACATGTTTCCAAGTCCTTACCAAAGTAAGACATGCAGATGTTCTTGAACCTTTCAAGCTATACTCTCAGAAAAGTATCCAAAACGTCATAGCAGTCCTATAGCAAAATTCTATGGCAGAATATTGCAGCAACGTTACAGCAGGATAGTGCCATAGCAGAATTCTGTGGCAAAATGCAGCAACGTTACAGCAGGACAGTACCGTAGCAGAATTCTATGGTAGAATGTAGCAGTGTTATGGCAGGACAGTACTGTAGCAGAAATCTGTAGCAGAACGCAACAACGTTAAAACAGAGCAGTATCATGAGCAAAATGCAATAGCAAAATATCACTGCAACACCATAGAGTTCTACAACAAAAATACCCTGAGAACTCTACAATAGATGGCCTTTACAATACTTGGGCCTATCCTTTAAATGCCACTTGTTCTCCTTGTCGTGCATGTAAGACATGTGGCAAACCCACTTATTCAAACATGCAAAACCAAAACTTCCACCACTTTTTGCTCTCATTTCTTTAATGGAAACATTAGAAGCTTTCTAAACTCTCTCCATCTCCACCTTCGGGTCCAGCACTTAGGGGAGAAAAATCCCTTCATTCCCTCACAAGGTTTCAATCATTTCTCTTTCATGCTAGAGGTTCTAGCTCTACTTCCCCTCAAGAACCAAAAGCTAGAAATAAAAAAAAAAAAAAAAAAAAAAAATGAAGCTATAGCAGCCAAAGGAAAGCTTTCATCATTGCTATACTGTTGCGAATCACTATTTCCTCCGCAAAGTATCCCTCAGCAGACTTTTCCAGAAGTGCAAATCCCTTGGTAGACTGTTCACAGCGGAATCTGCTGAATCCTAGAAATGCAGAATGTTCATTGGTAGAATATTTCATAGCAGAAAGTTTCAGAAGCCAAAGTGCAGATCCTTCGGCAGACTGTTCACAGCAGAATCTGCTGAATTTTAGAATGTTTGTCCATAGAATAGTTTGTAGCAGAAAATTTCAGCATGCCAGGATATTCCACACTGAGATAGAAGGGCAAATAGTTATGAAGGTCCAAAAATTGCTAGCCACAAGATTCATTAAGCCGATTCAGCACCTGCGCTGGTTGTCCAACATAGTGCCAGTAAAGAAGAAGAACGGGTAGATAAGGTGTTCTGTAGATTTCAGAAATCTCAACAGGGCCTGTCGGAAAGACGAATTCCCACTGCCAAACATGGATTTACTGATAGATTCTGCGGCAGGCAGCGCCATGTTTTCATTCGTGGACGGATTCAGTGAATACAATAAGATCATAATGGCACCAAAGGATACAGAGAAAACTGCTTTCAAGACACCCATAGGAACTGGAGGATTATGTGGATGACATAATGGTGAAATCAAAGAGGAGAGTGGAACACTTCCATGTGTTGAGAAAGCTATTCGAAGAGATGTAGAGCATTCAAACTGAGAATGAACCCTCTAGAGTGTGCATTCAGGGTGTCCTCTGGGAAATTCCTGGGTTTCTTGGTTCACAACAGAGGAATAGATGTGGACCTAGCCAAAGCTATGGCCATAGCAACCATAAAACCTCCAGCCACAGTAAAGGAGTTGAAGAGTTTCTTGGGAAAGGTCTCATTATCTGAAGATTCATCCCTGGATTGGCATCAATTACTTCTACTTTCAGCAAATTACTCAAGAAGGGACAAAGCTGTGAGTGGAGAGAAGCACAGCAGACGGCCTTCAAAAGGCTACAACAGATTATGATGAACCTCCCTACTGTGCAAGCCCCAATCCGCAAGAAGCCATTGTTGCTCTACCTAGCCACCAACTCGTATGCCATAGGTGCGTTGATCGCCCAAGAAGATGAAGGTGGCATTGAGCAACCAGTTTACTACGTCAGCCGCGCCCCGAAGGATGCAGAGACTTGTTACCCAAGGGCAGAAAGGGCATGCCTTGCCATAGTATATGCCTCACAGAGACTACGCCATGAAGTGTGGCTGATGACTAAGTCTCACACAATCAAAGCCTTGTTGCGGTAGCCAATCCTTTCCGGCAGAATATCCCAGTGATTGCTACAATTGTCACAATACAACTTGAAAGCGGGAACGCCCAAAGCAGTAAAGAGCCAAGCTATAGCAGACTTGCTGGCACAATTCCCAGGAGAAGAAGAATTCTTGTTGGATGATGAGGACCCAAGAGAGATGGCTATGGCAGGAGAAGTCAGAGAGCAATGGGTAATGAAATTTGATGGGTCTTCTACCACTCAATCAGGAGTAATGGAAGTAGTTTTGTATCATGAAGAAGACAAGGTTGTGGTGCTCTCATTCAAGTTAGAATTTTCCTGTTCTAACAATACGGCAGAATATGAGGCCTATCTAACTGGATTAGCCACAACCCTTGAAATGGGGATCAATCACTTAAAGGTGATGAGTGATTCAAACTTGGTGGTCTGCCAGACCAAGGGGAGCTCCTCCCTAAAGGAACCCAGCCTAGCCCCATACAGAGCAGTGATCCAGAAGATGGAGGAAAAGCTTTCAACCTTTGAAATAGAACATACTCCAAGGAACGAAAACCAGTTTGCGGATGCGTTGGCCGCGTGAGGCTCACAAATAATTTTCGAAGGGGATAGCACCAGGATAGAAGTCAGCAAGAGGAAAGAATCTATTATTAAGATGTTGAAAGAAAGGTTTCAGAAGGAATAGTGTGAAGGGGATTGGCGAATCCCTATAAGGGAAGGCTTGATAAAAGGAGAAGGTGCCGCAGAACTAAAAGTGCTAAAAGATTACACCCTGGTAAGAGGAGAATTGCACCGCAGGATGCAGGTGGGATCTTGACTTACGGATCCTGTGGAGAGGTCAGCCTTTACCGCAAACTTCAAAGGGCAGACTTCTATTGGCCAAGCATGGGTAAAGACGCAGATCGAGTTCAAACCCAGTGTGGGACCTGCCAGTTTGCGGCAGAGAGAGAGGAAAGTTACGCTGTGTTCATCAGCGAGGACTAGAGAAGCCCATTCATACAGTATTTGACAGAAGACATCCTGCCACAAAAGCAGACAGTGTGGGACCTGTCAACTTGCGGCAGACAGAGAGGAAAGTTACGCTGTGTTCGTCAGCAAAGACTAGAGAAGTCCATTCATACAGTATTTGACAGAAGACATCCTGCCACAAAAGCAGACAGTGTGAGACCTGTTAACTTGCGGCAGACAGAGAGGAAAGTTACACTGTGTTCGTCAGCAAAGACTAGAGAAGTCCATTCATACAGTACTTGACAGAAGGTATCTTGCCGCAAAAGCACAGTGAAAGATACAAGCTTAGGAGGCTGACAACACGTTACTTTTTGCATAACAGAGTCCTTTTCAAGTTGCTTGTGTCCAAATTAAATCCAGACCTTGGAATGAAGCCAATCACTCAGCCACTGCGTACTCTCCATAGAGAAGCCCAAATCTACAAGCTGCTTGCAAACTGCTCTTTGTCCATTATCGGGTCTAGCAAACCAATTCAACAACCTTGAAGAGTTGAGAAGTTTTCTTTGAAGCACCTCAGAGGATTTATGCCTAGAGTGGCATTAATGATCATGATCTTTATGATATTTCTAAGAAAGAATGTATCAGATCATTTGTACTGCGCAACTGCACCATCACTTTTCAAGTTATGAAGCTCATTGATACCCATGTCTCATCCTAGAAGAACTTTGCAACAGTGGCAAAGTCAAAGCTCCTTCTTTTAGCTTGTGTACAAGGGGGGAAATAGCAAAAAAAAAAAACAATTGCTGACACACATTCTGCCGTAAATAGAGTTGCTTATCTTCTTGCTACAGAAAACTATTACATGGTTTTTATTGAAGGTGTTCTGCTGCAAGGGCATTCTGCCTCAGGAACAAAGAAGCATGATGTCCCAGGAAGATGTTGGTACGTCATGGGAAAATTCTACATTAGAAGCCGCTGACTCTTGGCTATTACTAGCCAACCATGAAGCAAGAAACGTAGCAAGCTCCATTTAAATACGCCCATACTCAAAGCAAGCGAAGAAGAAACCCAAGGAATATGGGTCTTAGTAGCAAAAGCCAGCAAAAGGGGTTGTGGTCATGGAATCTTGGCTAGAAGCTTTCAAAGGAACCATGGTTGTGAGTTCTTGGCAAAAGCCCATAGTGGGGGCTACACTCAATCAAACCCGCAAAGGAGCCATGATCGCAAGTCTTTGGAAAGAATCTACAGAAAAGTTATAGCCACAATCATATGTTGCAGAAGGTACTTGGGAAGCAATTGTGCCTGCGGTGGAACGAAGCCAAAGAAAATGCATGAACCGCATGATGGAGCATCAACACCAAGAGAAAGCGACATCAAACCCATCCAATTGTCTCACATGTTGAGGGGCTAAGTCTCATTTTGCGACAAATCTGGGAAGGCTTCCGCAGAAAGCTAAGGACTCATTTTCATACGCTAGGGGCTGTATTATTCTGCAGCAAATACAAAAAGCCTTCCGCAGAAAGCTAAGGACTCATTCTCACATACCGGGGGCTGTCTCATTCTACAGAAAATACGAAAAGCCTTCTTCAAAAAGCTAAAGACTCATCCAGTTATCTCATATGCTGAGGGGCTAAGGCCCATTCTGCAGCAGATTTAGAAAGCCTTCCGCAAAGCGCTTAAAGTGTCAACATGCAGTAGCAACATTACCCACCATGAAATAAGTATTAATTGTGACACTTCAGCAAGTATACATCCATCTGCCACTTGGTCTGCAGCAACTTCAAACTTCATGATATGGCATAAGTGCAACACCCATGCAATTTGTTGCAACCTGCCATGGTTAAGTAACATTCTAGTCAGTGATAAAGTAGCAACATCATCTATCTTCTGCAGAAGTATCAACTAGCAATTGGAGAATAAGTTCTCACAGGATATAAAGTCAATGCAGCAATGAATCCATGAGAAGAAATTCTACCACCCTTGTTGTGGCAAATATCAAAGAAGTAAAGAAAGGAAGCAAGAAGAGAAGGCCTACAAGCACTCCGGCAGAAAACATATGTATAGGTGAACCAACAAGCACTACAGCAAAAAATAGATGCTCTTCGTGAGACTTTAAGGCTTTAAGAGTGCTCCGCAGAAAAGCTTGACAAAGGAACTCACAGCAGAAACAAAAGGTGGAAATCAATGATGAAATCCAAACATCTTTCTAGCAACACATTCAATGGCAGACCGCCTTCCACAAGAATTGGAAAGACACTGCTAAGCTTAGCAACATGAGAAAGAAGAATCGGGAGAAATAAGATCTGCGGAAGACTACAACAAAGTAAGAGATTTAGTTCACAACATCTATGCCTTTTCCTCAAAGAGGCAGTGATATCCTCACCAACAGCGGCTGTGGCAGAATGACAAGGAGAATGTGTTAAAGAAGAAAAAAAGCAAACATGAAGGAATCAATAGTTGCTGTGGCAGAATGACAAAGAAAATGTTTAAAAGGTGAAGATTTCTCATGAAAGCATCTTCATTTCCCCTTGGAAAAATATCTATAGTGGCACCAGAATTTATGAGTGGCAGACTCAGTCACTTCTGCGGAAAGATCAATTTTGCAGCAGAACCAGAATTTATGGCAGGATCAAAAACAGCCCGCAATGAAAACAGCAAAAGAACAACAGTATTGATGATCGCGGGGGCTAAAAGGTCCTCTACTATTGCAACAATACATTTGCCCATGTTAGTAGTAGCTCTGAATAAGGAGGCCTTCCATAAATACATCATCATTGAAAGAAACTTGCAAGACCCAACATCCTTCTCCGCAGAAACTTCATCCTAGCAAAAATACGTGTGTTCTTCAACACAGCAGAAAGTATTATCAACAAATGAAAGAGCACTCTACTATGATGAGGGCTTGCAATGTTAGCTCTATGCTTTGTTTTGAGCAAAAGAAATGAAGATATCTGAATGCAAAGAGAAGAAGAAGGCACAAGAAAAGGGAGCGAAGCCACCTTTTGATCTACACACTTAGAGGAATACATGGGGGAAGTAAGTTAGCTGAAGCAGTCAAGTCGAATTCTTTTATCGCAGAATCTGCCACAACCTTCACTTCCTACAGTATAGATGCTGCTCTAGTAGAAGCAGAGTAAGAAGTGTATTAACGAAAACGAAGAGAAATAAGTGCATGTATTGCAGCAGAAAGTGTCTACATATTCTGCGGAAGCAGAAAAATGAGTATTTGTCCCCCAAAAGAGAAGAAATGAGTACGTGCTACTGCAGAAATGTGAAGAAATAAGTATACAAATTGCCGCAGACGTAAAGAAATGAGTACCACTGTAGAAGTCCAAGATCACAAGAAATTTCCAAGAAGCAAACCAAGAAACAAGCAAGGGAATGATGAAGAAGAGAAGGATGCACACATCATCATCATTGACAATCACTTTGAACTTTGGCAAGGGGGCCCAATAGCAAGAAGAAGCCCAACAATATGGGAAGAAAAGAGTTAGTAAATTGAGAAAAAACCATTAAGCCTGAATGGCAGAAATAATGGATCACAGGCCCATGAGATAAAAAAATGGGTCTTGAAGAGGTAAATGGGCCTTAGGGAGCCCGAAAAGAGAGAAAAAGCAAACCATGGGCAGTATATGATGTGAAAAAGTGAGAATGGGCCGCAGCAGGCCCAAAGTAATGAAAACAAAGAAAGTAAGGGGTTGATGGCAAGCCCATGAGCCCCAAGGATGAGAATAAGGTAATTGGGCCGGGGAAGCCCAATGAAGTTAGTAAAAGCCCATGGTAATGCGAAGGGAAAACAAATGGGACAAAGGAGCCCAAATGGGACAAAGGAGCCCGAAAGTGATGAAACGGGTCAAGGATGCCCAAAAGGATAAAATGGGACAAAGGAGCCCAAAAGCGATGAAATGGGCCAAGGAAGCCCAAAACAGCATAGTACAAGCCCAATGATAGTACTGGGCTAATGGAATTTAGCAAAAGGAAAGCATATAGTAGGCCCAAAGAGGCACAGCAGGCACAAGTCAAATAATAACATGCAGGCAGTCAGCAGAAACAATCGAGCTAAAGAGAGGCATTCACATGTGAGTTGTGAAACAACCCACGAAAGAAAACTGCATGAGTTTTCGCATACGAATTGCAGGAGCAATCCATATGCTCAGGGGGCTGAATGTTGATGCCCAATTTTGCAAATCCATACCCAAAGGCCCATGAGGAAAAAGGCCCAATAAAAAGCAAGGCCCAAATCCTTTTGTATAAAAGATAGGCGTGAGAACTAATATGAGAAGCACGGTGAAAAGAAACAAGGAACGGCAGGAAGTGTCAGCAGCAGGAAACGCGTGAAGGAAAGAAAAGCCAAATCAAAGGAAAATAACAAACGTAGTAGGAAACGCGTGAAGAAATAAGACAAAACACGCAGCAGAACGAAACAGAACTAATCTGCTACGGCAGGAACGGCGTGGCAGACAAACACAGAAGATAGCAGAGCAAACACAAAAGGGCCAGGGCACCACCAACCTGTACCCAGCCAATACAAGGGAGGTGGGCCCACGGTCAAGGGGATTCAGAGGGCGTGGTTTGGTGGTGGGGGGAAAAGGGGGTCTATATTTGGTTTCCTGTCGTAACTTCTTTTGGGAAAGATATCTTGCTGGGATGGTATTTTACCTAAAAGAAGTAATAAATGGTTGAGACCATCTGATGCATGCCATAGAGCTAGGTAGTGAGGTAGAGGTATACAGCAAGAACAAACAAAAGGGAATTTTGTCGTGAAATGAGTAGCGTTGCAGCAGACATGTACTGAGCAATGGCAGGGGCAACCAATGGGTGAGTGGGTAATCTTGAAAGGATGCCCACAACAAACCAAAAACAGTTGGTAAAGCCCTAGGGGTAAAAGGGAGAAATCCCATTGAATCAGTTTGCTATAAAAGGAAGGTAACCACGGCAGATTAAAGGAGACAGGAGGGAAGAGGAAAAAACAGAAGAAAAGGAAAAACAGGGGAAGAGAGAAAAACACCGAAAGAGAGAGACCCAATGAAGGGAAGTACTTAAGGGAGGAAAACCCATGGTAAGAGAGTAGTAAGCACCCAGAGAAAGGTACCCAGGAAAAAGAAAGACCAAAAATGGGGAACAACCCACAGCAAAATAGTAGTTAGAAACTAAGAGTAAAAAAAAGAACACAGAGAAAGAAAAAGAAGAGAGAAAACGTGGCAGGAATAGGGGCATGCATCAATAGACCATCTTTTCCCTCCCTCTTAGCAAACCCACTCTTTGAATTTTCCAAAAGTAATAGCTAGTAGCCATTTAGGCCTACTCTCCAAAATGCACAACTTTTATGGCAGGAGCCTATGACAAGGTTGTTCAAGTTGGGGTTTGGGTTCTTTCTTGGTTCACTTATCCTATGGGAAGATTCAACACTTGATTTTGATTGCAAATATATTTCATTTCTCTCATTATAAATTATATCTGCTGTATTTAGTCATCCTGCCATAACACATTTTTATCACGTCTGCTGCATCAGTTGTCCTGCTGTGGTATCTTTACTTTTTGTACTAGTTATTCTGCTGTAGCACCTTTTCATTATATTTACCGTGTTAGTTATTATACTGCTAAACCTTTCCTGCGGAAGCTTTCTTCTTTATTTGTTATTATGTGTTTCACTGTTGACACAAACTAATCATTATCCTGCCATAAGTATATATATACATATATCTTGTTTCTCATGTTCTGCAAAATATATTTTATATATGTATATGTGAATACGTATAAGTATATACACTCATATATGTATGTAAATACTTGAGAATATGCTAACCCATTTAAACTAACATTTGTTTGATGGGTATTTTCTTTGGGCTTTAGATTTGTTTATGTGCAGGAAGTAGAAAAGTATTTCTGCAGTAAAAACGGAGAGTAGTCATTCACATTGCAAAAGGCTTTACTGCACGGCAGACAGCTTTAAAGCACGGCAAACAGCTTTAAAGCACTGCAGATAGCTTTAATGCACAGCAGACAGCTTGATTGCACAGCAGAAGTCTCTACGGCAGAAAACTTTACTGCATGGCAGAAGGCTTTAATGCACAGCAAACAACTTCAATGCACAGCAGAAAGCTTTACTGTATCGCACAGTAGAAAGTTTTGCTACATAGCAAAAAAGTCAGTCCTGCGGCAGAAACTGGAGAAAAGTCAGTCCTGCGGCAAAAACTGGAAAAAAAACAGTCTTGCGGCAGAAATTGGAGAAAATTCAGTCCGCAGTAGAAACTGGAGAAAAGTTCCTTCTGCGGCAGAAACAGAGGATAGGCACCACGTTCTGCCTGCCGTAAGCGTGCCCCTGGCAAACGAGACATAGTTTGCGCACAAGCCGGACCAAATTGAGTTGCAGTTGGACCGGTCTCAACTCCCTTACTCAGAATATTTGGGCCTAGTACCGCTGGAGGCAGCCCAGCCCAGTACAAAAATGGTACCGCAGGAGGCAGCTCACTTTAACCACAAAAAAAAGGCCCCCTACAACCGGTAAGTCCCTTTTGCCCTTCTTTTTCAAGTTTATTTCTTGATTTCATGCAGTTTTCATGCATTATCATGGGTATTTTCGGAATTTTCATCATATTGGGGTTTTTGATGATTCGAACCTATTCTTGTGAAATTGATCAATGGGTTTTTGTGCTATGATGCTATAATGATGTTCCCTATAGTTTAATTTGATCAATTTTGTGGTTTTTGAAAAATTGAAAATTCTAGGGTTTTGAATTTGATCCGAATTGGGGATTTTGTCAAATTGGCTTAAATTGATAAAATTGGCTTATCAAATTGATGTATTTGGTCATTATTTTTGTTATTATATCATGTGTAATGATCAATTCATCAATATTTTTCAAATTGATCAAGTGGTTTTCCAAATTTGGGTTTTTTTGTGTTAAAACTCTTAATGTTCAAGCCAATTTTGTAATTTGAACCTTTTGGACTTAATTCGCTGCATTAGAACATGCATCATGACATTTAAACTTGTTTATGCATCATATAGATTTTTATTCTATATTTTGTTTTTGTGCTAACTTGCAGTCTGCCCTTGGTTCTGGTTTTGTTTTTTTGTTCTTTCGCTCTGTGTTTTGATCCTTATCTTAGCACCATGCCTAGGAAAACTAGAGCTCATAGGACCACTTCCACTTCCTCTGAGTCTCCCACTAGAGTTGAGCTGTTTAAGAATGATAAGTGTAGAGAAGCTTATGACACTTTGAAC
Organism: Quercus wislizeni; assembly: GCA_023055345.1. Classification (NCBI taxonomy): domain Eukaryota; kingdom Viridiplantae; phylum Streptophyta; class Magnoliopsida; order Fagales; family Fagaceae; genus Quercus; species Quercus wislizeni. The sequence continues at coordinate 21,350,742 of JALGQJ010000010.1, forward strand.
TGTAGGCGTAAGATCTGGTCTGAGCAAGCTGTTGTGTTAGATGCGCTTGATCCGGCCATTAGGGCCAATTTTGAGTCTAGAGGTTGGTTGCCTCTCTTAGAGATAGATCATCCACCCCCGACCGCCATGATTAGAGAGTTCTATTCGAATCTCTCTTGCCACATCTATGATTCCAACACCCTAGTTAGGAGTTGGATACAAGGTGTAGAGTTCACCGTTACCCCTCGGGTAGTGACTGAGGCTCTTGGGGTGCCGGTTGTTCGGGATGCTGTCTATCCCTATGATGAGTCATCCTCATTAGACGTTGTCATATCTTACATCACTGGGTCATCTATCCAGTGGGGTTCTGATCCTTGGATCACGTCCGCTGAGCTTACCGAGACTGCCTATCTCTTCTTTCGGATTGCGTGTCATTCCTTGTGGCCTATCTCTCACTTCCACACCATCCCTTTAGAGCGATGTGTGTTTTTGTACACCTTTGTTTCTGGAGCGTCTATTAGTTTTCCTCACTTGTTCCTTCGTTCTTTGAACGAGGTTCATAGGAGTTCTGCCGTAGGGCATGATTGATTCATCCTATTTTCATACATAGGATTTTGCTCTACTTAGGTCTAGATGGTTTTCCGTCTAGTGAGCCTGTTCATGTGATTGCTCCCATAGGTGCCACCTTTCTTCATTAGAGGGCTGCTCAGTTGAGAGTTGCTCCTTCTCGTCCTAGAGGTGCGTCATCTAGTGGTGTTCCCCCTCCTCCCTCTTCTACAGGTACTGCTGCTACTGAGACTTCCGGTGATGCTGATGTTCCTCCACCGATTACTTCGGATGATTCAAACATTCGTCGCACGTTGCATCATGTCTTGACCGTTCAGGTGGCTCAAGGACAGATTTTGGTGGACGTGCTTGATGAGATCCGTGCCTTGCATGCGAAGTTAGCGCAGTTTAGACCACCTCCCTTTTGATGATGGATGGCTTGTTTGCCCTTTGGCATTCCGTCACAAAAAGGGGGAGTACTTTGGAGTACTTTGTAGGGTTTTTGTTTTCAAGAGGAGTTTATTTATTTTTGGTTGGAGCTTGTGGAGTTTTAGATTGTATCTAGGTGCTTCACTTTGTACTTATGCATTTTTAGCTCTTACCTTGTTTTTGATGGGATATTCTTGTTAGGGGGAGTTTTAGGTTTGATTGGTACTTTATTTGTTTCTTGTTTCAAACTGCTAATTGATTTACATTTATGAGTTATTCATTGATATATGTCTTTATTTATGTGTTGTTTGAAATCAAGAAGTTATTTTGTTTACTTGTATTATTTCCACACATGCGGTTATGCATTTTGTTTAGTGTTTCAGGAAATATACAGGTTGATTCAATTGATCTGTTATCTACACTTGCAACTGATGGATAGTAGTTAGGATTGAATTTGTTTTTGAGCATTATTTTGTAAAGGGCTTTTTATTTTGTAAACTTTGAGCTTCTAAGTTGTGTTTTGTCATGGATTGCCAAAGGGGGAGTTTGTTAGGTTCTAAAGTTTAGGATTTTATGTATTTAGAACTCTAATGTGTATTGTTGGCAAACCATGATCAAAACAATGTGTTTAGAAGTGTTTAAAGCTAGCTCAAAGTTATGTGTCAATGTAAAGTTGGAATCGAGTTAAAGCAAGGAAGCATTGTGCCTTTCGGCCTGGCTCGATCAATCGAACGATAGGCTCGACCGATCAAAGCTCGAGCAGAATGCTTTTCTGTAGATTCTTCTAACTCAGCCCTATTTGTTTTAAAACGTTTTTAGGGTTTCTTATTTATCCTAAGTATAAAAGGCAAACCCTAGCCACGTTTTAGTGTTGCTCATATTTGCGGTTTGTGTAAATCTCTTGTGAAATCTAGATGAGCTTTCCTTTACACAAACTTAGGGTTTTCAAGGAGAAGATTTATCTACGCCTTGATGATCAATTTAGTTGCTGCCATTAAAGCTTAAAGTAAACACAAGCGGGTGTGCTTGTATTTGGTGGAGAATCCAAGAAAGAAGGAGTCCGTGGATTCGGAGCTTACACGTGGTCGTGTCAGTAAGTTCTACTAGTTGGTAGCATTAGGAAGTCGAGCGTGGGTGCTTGTAAGTCCTTTTGTATGAACTTCGATTCTTTCAAGATAGTGGATTCAGGTTTACCTTGAGGATAGCTAGGTCAAATCCTTCCCAGGTTTTTATCGGTTTGGTTTCCTGGGTAATCATATCGTGTGTTATTTATTTTCCTTTGCTTTGCATGATTTGATATTTATTATTGTGATAACCTAGACTTGTTTAATTGGACTAAGTAACAACTTGGCTAATTACCTAGATTTAATCAATTGTTTAAGGGGTCTAAAAACTGTCAATCTTGTATAGCTTAAGGAGTATTTCGACTGAAGAAGAGGGAAGTTTTCTCACGATTTAGTTGATGCCCAGAGGCTTGTTCATGCTTCTCCAACATTGTTATTAAAATAGAACACTCTTCTTTTGTGGCTCCACAGAAAATAAGAATGTCATTAGCAAAAAATAAATGTGAAACTTTAGGTTTTAGACTTATTTATTTTGTTAGTGTTCCTAGCTAGTATATGTATTAGAGCTAATTTAGCTTCTAAATAGAATGAGTAATTAAACCAATGTTTGGTTTAAAGAATGGTCCATCCTGTCTCTTTCTCTTTGTAAATCGTGACATTGAATAAAATTAATTCTCTATCATACATTTTCATTTATATATATATATATATATATATATATATATATATATATATAAATAAATAAATAAATAAAGAGGATGCATCTATATTCTACTAGTCACATAAAAAAAGAAAAATAGACATGACTAAATGGGTATATTTTAAATTATGAAGGGGCAAGAGAGTGAAAAGTACATTTTTCCCTAATGAAGTTATTCAAGAAAGATAAGACTATTGCTGTATGATCAAAACGAATATATTACATAGAAGAAAAGAGGCAGGAGGGGCGGTTCCATTAATTCCATTCCATTAAACATAAAAATTCAAAGGTGCTAAAAATGCATTGCTGCAAGCTGTGGAATCTACCTACTTATTATTCTTGAAAAGAATAAAAGCTCTAGAATCAACAACATATGGGGCATGTGGGTTAATATGTCACTTAAACAACCCATAAAATAAAGTTAAAAACCAATGATCATAAAGCTTTTTTTAATAAAAATCAAGAAAAAAAAATTTGTATTTCACTTTCCATATTAGCATGATTAAGTCATTAATTAAAGGATAGAAGTCAGTTAAGATTTAAATAAATCTTTGATTTGTAATAAACAATAACATTGGCTTTTGATGCTTTCTTTGGGTTCTTGGCTCTTTACTATCTTGTTCTTATACTCTATTATGTAAAATTATTCAACACGGAGATTTTTATTTTTTATTTTTAGGGGATGAAGTAGACTTTTTTCTATATGAATTGAATTATATAAATAAACTATTTGGGAAAGGTAGTACCATAACCGCATGATCAAAAGGAATATTATTTACATGAAAGGAGGCAAGGAGGTCCACATTCAGAATATAAATCCAAATGTTATCCAAAAAAAAAGAATATAAATCCAAAGATGCTCAAAATTCATTGTTGCAAACTCTGGAATCAGCCACCCCACCAAAAAAAAGAAAAAAAAAAAGAAGGTGATTATAAAGCAATTATGGAATAAAAATCAAGAAAAAGAAATGTTATATAGTTTGTTAACTTTTTGCTAAAAAATAAAATAACTTTACACTTTTTTTTTTAATTATTTTTTAAAATTTATGAATCAAAAAATGGTTCTATATGTGTAATATTATATTTACTAGTCACTATCCCTGAAGAGGTAGAATTATTGCCGTATGATTAAAAGCAAAGGTCAAATTTTAAAGTGGGGAAAAAAAAAACTGATCAAAACATTCTCGCTCAAATCTTAAACATGAAGAATATGAACAACATACCCAAATTTTGAAACTTGAGTTGACTCACTAAACCCAGATCAGAACATGAAGATTAACCAAAAACTAAACCCAGATTTTTCTATTTTTCATGTTCAAACTAATTGTACCCAAACTAAACCTACAATCATGTTATGGGTTTAGTGAGTCTGAAGAAAAGTAGATAAACATATCCAAAAACTAAACCCAGATCTTTTTTTCAGTTGCAGAAGGAGTTTTTTCTTAAAGCTCTAAAACGATGTCGTCGGACGAAGAAAGAGAGGAGAAGGAGTTGGATCTCACTTCCCCTGAAGTCGTCACCAAATACAAAAGCGCTGCGGAGATCATTAACAGTACATATATATATGTTCACACCCGCACACAAAAAAACTTAATTTTTGATGTTGTTTATTTGATTTTAGCTTTGTATTGATTAAGATATTGTGAATTTTCTGCAAAGGCTTTGCAATTAGTTGTATCTGAATGCAAACCAAAGGCTAAGATTGTAGATGTTTGCAAGATTGGTGACTCTTTCATTAGAGAGTGAGCTTTTATTTTTTTATTTATTTTTTCAAATTTTGTACTGAGATATTGTTATTGTGCTTAGTTTTATTCTGTTTAGTTTGCAATGATTTTGTGGGTTTTATTTTTTATTTTTTTTATGTATAAAAATTAAGGCAAACTGGCAATATGTACAAGAATGTTAAGAAGAAGATTGAAAGGGGTGTTGCGTTCCCAACTTGCATTTCTGTAAACAACACTGTGTGTCATTTCTCTCCGCTCGTGAGCGATGAAACCGTGATGGAAGCCGGTGATGTCTTGAAAATGTGAGCTTTCTTGAATTTCTATTTTGGGTTTTTAATTTTTATGGACAATTTAAAAGTGGGGTTCAATTGGAGTGATAGTGTTCTAATCTGTATGTTCTGATCTGGGTTTAGTGAGCCAACTCAAGTTTCAAAATTTGGGTATGTTCTTCATGTTCTTTATGTTTAAGATTTGAGTGAGAGTGTTTTGATCTGTTTGGGCTTTTGTTTTTTACATAATATGTGTTAGAGTAATAGTGAGGAAGATGTGGGTTACGGTACAGTAATGGTGAGAATTACAGGTAGGTAAAGTGTTAAAATTTAAACCACGGGTAGGCAAATCAAATTAGAGGCAAACCACAGGAAGAGTAAAGTGTAATTATCCTTAGTTTTAACTTATAATACTTGTCATAAATCTTAATATCAATTGCTGACTGGTTCTATGACCTTGTAACCTTGTTGAATGAGGAGAATACTTGTTCAAAACTTCAAATCCAATATGAAAAAAAAGATGTTACTTGTTTTTATCGATTACAATTAATGTAATGTGGCTAACATTTGTTGAACGTTAAACAACAATGGTGTGAGCACACCAAATCGACGTTGATGTAGTCGATTGTAAGTGATTGACAAAAAGTGATGAGTTTGTGTAAACCGGAGTGAATGGAAAGTGTCATCCACTCAAATTCGACATGTTGTGAAATTTAGTGTGTATTTAGAATTCTTGATTTTCAAAAGAGTTATTCTAAGGCCAAATTCTTTCCTTCAACTATCCTACATATGACAAATTATAATTGGCTGTTTAACACTTTCATATGGACCCTTTACTTTTTCTTCACCATTAACAATCCTGAGTTGAGGTATGGTTGTGGCCAAAAAGGTTAATTGTGGTCCTAGATTTTCTGTCCAAAACCACATAATGCCATGCAAAACGGTATAATTATATACAGTGATTCATCTATCTCTGTCCCTCCACTTATTGAGCAAGGGCAGTTACAAAGTTACAAACTTTGCAGTAGTAGTTGTAGTAGTTGCTTGTGCTCTATATATAAGGAAACTTTGCAAGGCATTATTGGTTCAGGAAATGCTCAAATACAAAGAAGAGAGTTTTTGAGAGAAAGATATAATGGGTGAGAGTGGAACTGTGATTGCTGAAAATGGCAGGATTGAGCCTTTTTGGCCATCAGAAGTTGACACAAGTACCAAAGTGTCAAGCCAGACAACATCTTCATGGCGACTCAATATTAAGGAGTTTTGTCTGCCACAGCAAAACGTAGATGATGATGATCATCATCATGGTACTTTCCCACAGCTTTTCCGTGCTAGTATGCCTTCTCTTCTTCATTCTCATCGCCTAGTCTTTTTGCTTCTCTCTAACAAACTGTTTCTAACTTGGTTCCTTGTTATCATTGGTTGTAGAGCTATTAATATGTTTATCATTAAATGAAACAAACTTTTGGTAATCGGATATAGCAAATTGAAGGCCAAAGAATGTGGAGGATGAAATGAAACTCATTATACTTTCGGGAAATTATTGTATACTCCCGAAGTACCATAAATGCATATTTCTTTCTCTCACATGAATGATGAGCCCCGCTAATTAAATTCATAGTAGAACCCACTATTCACGTGAGAGGAGGACTACGCATTTATGGTACTCCGGGAGTATCTAGCCATTTTCCTTTTTTTTTTAGCGAAAGGTCATAAATATATTGCAAAAATGGAATATAGGTTACAGATGTACAAAATAATAAACCCATGCTGGCTGTCGACTCAACTTTATGTAGCTAAGCCGAGTATGCAGTAGTAACAGCAGCCTACCCTATTACAACAAAAGTGGTGAAAAAACTTAAATGAAACCTATATCCCTAAGAGGAGTTGGCGCACTCTCAGTTACTCAAGGAGGTTCTGCAATGTCTCTGGTACTCTTGTAACAGAGTCTTCGCTCCCTGTAGAATATCACTTGGCGTGCTTTGCTTCTTCTCGAAATGGAAACGGTTTCTTGCGTTCCATATGGACCACGACACCATCGCCTATAACTCCAAGTCCTTTTTGGTCAGCTTTTCCTCCAGTTGTTGTGCAAGAATGTAATAGTTTGTGGCTTCTGAATTACACTTCTGCAGCTGTCCTGGAATCATACCCCACACGTTTCTAGCTAGTGGACATTCCCATAGTATATGGGCCACCATTTCTTCATGCTGCTGGCAGATAGTGCAGGTAGAGGCCACCGGTACCCTCCTACGGCATAAGTTTGCAGGCGTTGGGAGTATATCTGAGCATGCTGGCCACACGAAGTTTCTGACCTTTGGGGGAATAGGGTGCTTCCACATCTTGTTCCAGAATTTCTTATCTACTCTTGCAGTGGAATGTTCAGCGTTTTGTGGCTGATTTAGGCGGAGTGCAACCCGATAAGCTGTCTTGACCGAGAAGCATCCACTCTTAATTTTCCTATACTTTCACTCTATAGAGGACTATCACCATGATTGTCAAAACTCAGAAAAAGCAGAACCCATATAAAAACATGGTTTGTGTAACCAGAAATATAAAGTGACCAATTGTATAAAATTAACTAGGATTAATTTAGAGGTGCTTTCCACTGTATACAGGATCACTGGAAATTTATTATAGGGGTGAGGCATAAAAGAATTGAAGAAAAACAACAAAGAGATAAGCTTTGTATGATGCCGATGATATATTTGAAAGACTTATAGCCTGTTTGATACAGCTTATCTTTCATCTTTTTTGAAAACAGGGTATTTTGAAAAATTGTACCTTGAAAGAAAGTGGAATTTAAAAAATTATACTTTGAAAACTTGTGGTTTGAAACCGTTTTACCAAACGGGCAAGGGACACACAGAAAACAGCTTCACAATTAAAGGTAGTGACTGTGTTCATGTAAATTGTTATACTTTACAAAACGGCTTCTATCAATAACTACTAACATTGTTATGGCATTGTTGTTTGATGTTTCCCTTGAAAAACTCCCACCCCTGCCTCCTATTCCCAAAGAAAAGTTGTACCATCAACGATAACCTCTGGTCCCAAATATTAGTTTGCTAAATGATGTCATTATATGTTATTCATTATTTTTAGGTCTTTTAAATGCTTCTCTTTCATGGAAATTTCAAATAAGGGAAGGCTAGATAGGTTTTGCACATATTATTGCTAGTATAATTTCAGCTTTTTTCACTTTTTAACTCATTTGTCAATGATATTTGTTTAGACATGATTCTTCTTATTTTGATCTTTCCATGGCTGGTACCGTATCATTCAATGTGATTTTGATTTTAGCTTAGGTGACTTAGTTGACATCAACAAGAATGTTCCCAGAATGCTTTCCATTTTTTGTAATTTTTTTTTTCTTTAAAACAATTGGATTTGAACTCCTGGTCCATAGTGGCTAAAACTATCCATTGGGTCCAGGCTTTTCTTCACATATCTTTTGTTTTTACTTATAAAAAAAATAAGTGAAAGTTAAAATATCTAAGGTGAGTTTTAAATATGCATAGATGAGGTCATTAACAAGATTCTCTTGGAATTTGAGTTGGGGTTGATTCAGCTGTGTAAAAGTTGATTACAAAATAAACACATAATAGGAATGGAATGTGCATACATAAACATATACCCTTCCAGAAAAAAAAAAAATAATAATAATAAATAAATAAATAATAATAATAATAATAATAATAATAATAATTGTAGGGATAAGGGGCCCAAGAACATATGTTGGGCCTTGGGCCTTGTCCGAGGATAGATAAATAGTAATGAGTACGTAAGGCTCAGGACCCCATGAGCGAGCTACAGGTGAGAATGCTGGGGAAGGTAAGTCGAGGAGGAGTACCTCCTTGGCTAAGCAAAATAGAGGTCAGAAAGAGTGTCCTGTCATCCAGGGTGACCTTTTGGGAAATTCTAGTGATAACGATATACGTTATGAATGTATAGGACAACTGGGAGGTGGGAAATATCTAAGAGAAAGCTGCTACCACCGTATTGAATGCTCTGCAACTAACTCTCTGGCTGCATTAATGAGGAAGTGATACCTAAACAGCAACTACTCTCCAGAGACTTCAAGAAGGTGCTGATGTGACAGAGATCAACACCAACAATCTAATCTACACGTGGAGGGTAGAGATGAAGGCAAAGGGATAGTATAAAATAAGAAGAAGGCAATGAGAGTAGGTGATCGAGAAATATAGAGGAAAACACAGTAGCAATCAAGAATTGAAGTTGTAATCAAACTTGAGAAGAAATATATAAGAACTGATCTCCTCGGATTGTGCCGAGGACGATTTTCTTTAGATTAAACCAGTCTATCTTCATTTTCTTGTAATTTGAATCCATTTTGCTTGTTGTCTGACTCATTAAAGCCCAGTTTTCCAACCTACTCTTTACAAAATCATTGTATTGGGCTCTTTAGGCTTAAGTTCATACATCCTTTGGGCTTAGGAGTCAAATTGTGTCCTTACAATAATAATAATAATAATAATAATAATTATTATTATTATTATTATTATTGTAGCGGTATTGGGCCTGGAGGTCCATTACACATGTTGTATAATGGACCTAAGGCCCACGCCGAGGACAAAATATGTCTGAGAAGGGGTAAACATTGTCAGAAGGGATCATGTTAACAAACAAAGAAGTCAATTTAGATCATGACGACTTAAGGGGTTATGCCGAGAATAAGAGTCACCTCGGCTGACCGAGGCTATAGCCCGTAGAGATGATCTGCTATCCGAAGAAACATCACAGAAGTACTTAATTAATGTAGATAAGCACTACAGAAGCTCAAGACATAGAAGGATCATAAAATATCCAAGGAAAAAGCTGCTACCTCCGCATTAAATGCTCTGTAGCTAACTTCCTGGCTACATTAATGTGGAGGTGATGCCTGAACAGTGGGTTTCAGCCTTACAACTACTACATGAAGACTTATGGGAGATGCTGATGGGACAAGTATCAAGATTCATTATTTGGCATGCACGTGGAAGATAGAGATGGAAAGGAGAAAGAGTATAAAAGGAAGGAGAGGGAGCAAAGAAGGGGGGATCGAGGAATCAAACAATAAAACACTATAGCATTGAGGAACCAAACTTGTAACCCGATTTGAAGATAATAAAAAAGAACAGTACATCTTGGACCTTGCCTAGGATTATTTTTCTTCAATATAATCCTATTTCGCTTCATACTCTTATCGTTTGATTGATTCCAAAGTTTATTTGATCAACTACAGCCCAGTTCTCCAACCCATTCTCTATAAATTCATTATTTATGGGCTTTTTGGGCTTGAGCCATTCCATATAGTGGGCTACAAGTTCAGAATTGGTCCTTACAATTATTATTATTATTATTATTATAATTGTAGGGATAAGGGGCCCAAAAACATATGTTGGGCCTTGGGCCTTGTCCGAGAACAGTTTGCAGTTTGAGGACAGATAAACAGCATTAGGGCATATGTGATTCAATGTTAGGAACATATGTCAACATTTTATGTAATTGGCTAATCCTTTGACAAAACACACTTCATTTATAATTGCTAAGGAAACATGGACCATTCTCTATACAACCTATGAAGGAACCAAGGCTGTCAAGGATTCAAAGCTTCAGAGGCTCACTACAAGCTTTGAAGAGATCAAGATGGAGGAAGATGAGTCATTTGATGAGTTCTATGCCAAGCTCAAGGACATAGTAAACTCAGCATTTAATCTTGGGGAAACCATTCTTGAACCCAAGATTGTAAGAAAGGTGCTCAGATCTCTACCCGAGAAATTTCATGCCAAGATCACCACAATTGAGGAATCAAAGGATATTGACAAAATTCTTTTGACAGAGTTAGTTGGCAATCTACAGACCTACGAGTTAGGTTTGACAAAGATCGGGAAATCAAGCAAGAGCAAAAGCATGGCCTTGAAGGCCAAGGGCATTGAAGGCCAAGAGCAGTGACATTGATGAGTCTTCAGACAATGAAGATTCTAAGATGAAATCTTATATCATGAGGTAGTTCAAGAAGTTTATGAAGAATGCCAACGTGAAAGGATTTGACAAGGATTGAAAGCAATCTAGTTCTTTACAATTCAAGAGTCAAGATAAAGGGAAGAATGATACTAGGGATGGTGGTCAGTACACTGTTCTCTCGTGACCAAAGTGCTTTGGATGTCAAGGTTTCAATCATATGAAACAAGAGTACCCTATTTATCTCAAGACCATCGAAAAAAACAAGGCATTTGCTGCTACCTTGAGCGAAACTGAGCCTAAGGATGACTCCGATAATGAGGATGATGGAATCCTAAATGCCTTCACTGCCACTATAAATCCTACTGAGGGGATTGTTGAAGATGTGGATGAAGAAAAGGAATTGGTGAAGTCTAAGTTTGAGAAGATGGATGAACAAGATGACATCCACACAGCCTATGCAAAGTTATACAAGGTCTCTGAAAAGTATGAGAAGTTGTAGAGGTTGGCCACCAAGAAACTTAGTGATGTGGAGCTTGAGTGAGAAGAAATCTCTTCAAAGTTTGATGAAGCCAATCAGACTATTGGAGCATTGAGATTTAAGAATAAATTCTTGGTAGAGAAGACCAAGAAGCTTAAGACAAAACTGTCCAAGTCAGAGTTCAACTAGAAAGGACTTCAAGTGCTAAGCTCGATGAGATGCTTAGTCTTCAGAAATCAGCTTCCGATCAAAACCGGTTTAGGGTATGATTTCTATTCTCCTAGTATTGCTTCTACTAGCACTACTGTTTTTGTTCCTCTTGCTAATAATGCTAAAACTGAGAACAATGATATTAAGAATGAATTAGCTAGTGAGAACGTAGACAAAGGTAAATCTATCTTAGAAGCACCCCTTAAACTTGATAAGAAAGAGATTAAGAACCCTAGGGCTAAGAAGGGAAACTCTCAAAAGCCTAAGCAGAAAAAGTAGCATTTTTGTCATCACTGTGGCATAGCTGGACATACTCGACCTAATTGCTACAAGTGGTTAGCCACTCAAAAAAGCAATAGCATGATTGTATCGGGAGACTAGAATCAGTTTCCATCCTCTTTTACTCCTCTTGGAGATCTTCTCAAAGCCCTTATGTTCCTTTCGAACTTGAACGATTTTAACTCTTCCCCCTCACTGCCGGATCAAGGGTTTGCTAAATGGAAAGGTTCCTCCAAGGTGTGGAAGGGAAAGGGTTCCAAGTGATTCTATCACTTATTCTCTCTCTCCCCTTCGTGTTTTTGTTTTTGCATTACTTGCGTGTTTTGCTTTCATGTTTTAAGTCAGTCTAGTTTTATGCATTGCTTTTTTTAACATATTTTTGTTTGGTTATTTTTCAGTTTTGATTTATTTTGTTTTTCACAAAAATAAAAATAAAAAATTGAAAAATTAGAAAAATACAATAACAGTGTGTGTTTGTGTACATTGGTACTTGTGTACCTTGTATGGACATTGAAACAAAGTTTTCTAAGCTTTGTATCTCTTGTAACTTAGATGAGCATCTCTATGCACAACTAAGCAAGTGGACTCTGTGTCTCGTGTTTTTGATGAGTAAGGTTAAGGAATCTCTTATACTTAACACTCATATCACTCTTTTTGACGGGAAGGACTAGAAAATTCTAAGAGAAAGGCATAAATAACCATCTCACCACTGTTGCCCGCCAATCATGAAATGACATTTGTATGCTTCGGCATAGCAAAAGTAGAATGTCAAATGCTTAACATAATTGGGTATTTCTTTTCTCTCTCATATATGCCCATGCATGGTTTGCTTAAAAGAAAAATATGCAAAGAAAAATAAAAGCAAAAAGATCAAAATGCTTTATATATGATTGCAAGCTTGTATTCTAGGAGATGTGGGAGTTATAAGATGTACCTTGAGGGTGATAGTTCCCATCAAACAGTTATGATTGTGTGTGAGTTAAAGAGATTTTCTCATATCTCAAATCTTCATAACATGTAGACACTTATGCAATCTTGTGATGTTTTTCACACACAACACGCAATATTCTTTGCTACTTTTGATACATGTGCAGGTACAATGTGATTTGGTCATCATAAGGAATACTTATGTTAATGTATGCTCACTAAACTGTCTTAACTTGTTTTTTAAATATAAAATTGGTTAGACTTGTTTAGTGTGTGTGTGTGTATGTGTGTGTGTTTTGGGATCTATATGCTTAACATTTTTCATGTTGAGAGATGTTTTTAAGAGCTTAAAATGCAGTTTTGATCTTTGGTTGAGTAGCATGCTTGATTGCATTTATATCTGTGTTTTTCTCTTCTTTAAAAAACTTTTTTAAAGCAATCTCAATAGTTTCTCAATAGCTCTCGACAGATAAGCTATCTATCGAGACCTTTCAGCTTCTTTTTATCACATTCTCGATAGCTCTCGATAGCTAGTTTGATCAATCGAGAAACTTTCTGTCTCCTCGATAGCTCCTCAATAGTTACCTCGATCCATCAAGCTTCTTTGTTGAGAAAACCTCTTGTTAGATCCTCGTTAGCTGGATCGATAGCAAAAAGGCGCATTTTAAAGCTCAATAGTTCTCAATCGATCGAGCTTTATGAATTTCCTACAAATACACGCCTCATGATTTCAGATTCATTTCTCTCGATCTCTCTCGATCCTTTTAGCTTCTTCACCTCCTTGAACACCTTTCAACCACTCAAATCTTCTTCCTCACTCAATCTTTGGTCTCAAGATCATTTTTCTTCATCTAGGATGTTGTTTACTCCCTCTTTCTCATGCATTTCATATCTTTTGACCTAACTTTTGAGATTTTTGATAAACTTTGGGGTTTTTCAAAATTAATGAAGTTTTTGGGCAATTTTTGGGTTGGGTGTTGCTTCAATGAGTTTAAAACTTCATGCATTGCATCACATGTGCATCATAACAATGTTTCATGCATTTTAGATGTGTGTTTACCTTGTTGTTATGTTGTATGCTGATAGGTTTGGACTGGGCTGAGCCCATGATGCATTTATATTTGCATGTTATATGGTCATGGATTTTCATGCATACGTAACTTCAAGTTTCTATATTTGTTATATTAAATCTTGTTGGTGCTTTTCTAATTGTCTTTCTCTCTCTCCGTTTCTTACGTTAGTTGCATCATGGCACCTAAACGTAAATCCATTCCGTCCTGAAACCCTCTTCGTTTCGAGGCATCTTCTTCTTCTTCTCCTTCTGACCCCACTCCCTCTCACGTACAATTCCGTGATGAGAAGGCCAAATTGGACTTCTTGAAGAACTTTTCACGACATGGCATTCATTCGGAACACCAAGTCGTTCTGTCAAATTTCTCTGACACTGACCTACCCACTGTCATCCACAGTAGGGGTTAGGAGTCACTTTGTGGTGTCCCGGTCATGTGCCCTTCCGTGATCATATAGGAATTCTACTCCAATATGCACGGATTCGATTACTCTATACCCGAGTTTGTCACTCGCGTTCAGGGTATATGCATAGTAGTTACTCCGAGTATTGTATCCGAGGTACTACACGTGCCTAGGGTAGCGCATCCAAACTACCCTGGCTGTGAGCGTTTAAGGACAGTGTCCAAAGACAAACTCTCATCTCTATTTTTTGAGACACCTTCTTCATAGGGTGATCGTCAAAACACCTTATGCTTGGCCTTTGCTAAAGGTTTAAGAATCCTAAACATGGTGATGACATTCGTTCTCTATCCATTGTCTCACTATAACATTATCACAAAGCCTCATGCTCGATTTTTGTTATCCTTCATTGAGGACCTTTCTATTGACTTCCCTTATCACTTTATACTCTCCCTAATAGATGTATATAAGGATACGGCAACTCGTGATAAGCTAATTTTTCCTTCCGTTATCACGAGACTCCTTTGCCATTTTTTCATCTCCTATCTTGAGTCTCCTCACTTCACGTATATGTGTGCCATTAACGCCGCTACCATTAAGCGGAGTATTGCATAGCTTCGCTCGAGGTAGCCCCAAACAGAGACAACAGCTCCTCCAGCTTCTACTGCTCCATCCACCTCCGCTCCTTCGTCTTCAGTGGGTGGAGTGACTCTTGAGGCAATCATGGCACAACTTGTGTGCATGAATTCTCACCTTGACACTCTTAGCAATGAGTTATGTCAGGTGAACACACCCGTGTCAATCGTATCGCATGACGACAGGCTATCATGGGTGGTTTCACTGTCGCTTCTTCTCCATTTCCGCTAGCCTCTAAAGATGAGAGTGATGATGGCTCCGGTAGTGATGATGTTGATGAGGATAATGATGATGCCTCGCTTAGTGATGATGAGATGTCTACTTGATGTACTTACTCCTTTGTCACTCATGACAAAAAGGGGAAGTAGTTTTGAGATGAGAGCAGTCATACTCATAGGGGGAGGGTTAGTTAGGAGATAGGTGGAGTGTATGTTGAAGGATGTAGTAAGGATTCTTGTATCTTTTATTTTCTTTCTATTTTAGATACATTATTTCCTTGTATATTGGTCTTATGACCACTTGACATACATTGTACTTATATTTGGTTTATATATTTTTTTATGTATGTTATTTCACATATCTATCCATGTGTTGTTTCTTTTCTTTCTTTATACACATGTTTCTTATTTATTGTATGCAATTTATTATTTCTGTTTCACATTAAGATGCTGTGATGAGTTTTGTTTAAAGTGTTTCAGAAATACAGGTTGTCAAAGTCTACTTGCATTGAACTCTCTTCTTGCAAAAATTTTCAAGAGTTTGTGTTAGGATAGATTTTATTGTATTCAACAAATGAATATGAGTTGAGTGATTTAGGACTTCTCTTATATTTTTATTTGTTTGTTGTGGTTTTATCACGGATTACCAAAAGAGGAGATTGTTAGGACATATGTGATTCAATGTTAGGAACAAATGTCAACATTTTATGTAATTGGTTAATCCTTTGACAAAATGCACATTACTTGTAGATCTAGGATGTGTTTAATGCTTCAAGAAACAAGGTTCCAAGTTCAAGTGTTAAAGCCATGCAAGTCTGTCCAAGAATCAAGTGAAGAAGTGTTGGATTTTAAATCTTGATAGCTAGCATCTATCGAGATTTAAAAGCTACTGAAACCCGTGGCTCGACAGTTATCTCGATAGATGGCTATTTATCGAGGTTTATGAAACTCAGTTTTTTAGAGCTGATTTTCATCCAATCCATGAGTATGTGTTTAGGCTTTCTTTTCTCACAATCCTAAACATATATAAGGATTATTTTAAAGGCCGTCAAAGGTTGCACAATTGCACAAGTGTGAAGCAAAGTCTTGTTCATGCAAATTGTGACCAGAGACAGAATTTTTTCTAGTTCATCTTTCTCTTAAAGAAGCTGCTATGTTTGTACACTGTAGGGTTTTGTAACCAAGAAAATTCTCGATTTTCATCATCTAGATGAACTGAAGAAATTTGCAACCAACATCTTTCTCAAGTTGGTGATCAAGTCACGTACTAGGATCCGCACAATTGGTTAGTTACGTACTAGGAGACATGCATTGAAAATGAGAGATTGTCACTACAGAACAAGTCCAATTAGGTATTAGGGTAAGGGTTCAACTGTAGGTTAGTATAAGGTACTAAGATTCCTTTACTTGTAACTGCTTGTTTTGATAATAGTGGATTCTCAGAAGTGGTGACCTTAAAATCACACGGTAGAGTTTTTGCCGTGTAGGTTTTTCCCATTCGTAAACAAATCACCGTGTCAATTTAATTTCTGTTGCATATTTAGTTTAATTGGCGATTTGTTTGTGCTGCCACGCATTTTGTATGTTAATTTGATTAATTAATAAACTTGACTAATTAATCAATTAATTTATCACAAAGGGTCAATATATTCTTGGCCTATCAAATAGTAATGAGTATGTAAGACTTAGGACCCCATAAGCGAGCTACGGGTGAGAATGCTGGGGAAGGTAAGCCAAGGAGGAGTATCTCCTCGACTAAGCGAAACAGAGGTTAGAAAGAGTGTCATGTCATCCAAGGTGACCTTCCGGGAAATTCTAGTGATAATGATATACGTTATGAACGTACAGGACAACTGGGAGGTGGGAAATATCTAAGGGAAAGCTGCTACCACTACATTGAATGCTTTGCAGCTAACTTTCTGGCCGCATTAATGAGGAAGTGATACTTGAACAGTAGTTTTCAGCCTTACAGCTACTCTCTAGAGACTTCAAGATGGTGCTGATGTGACAGAGATCAACACCAACAATCTAATCTACATGTGGAGGGCAGAGATGAAGGCTAGGGATAGTATAAAATAGGAAGAAGGCAATGAGAGTAGGTGATCGAGAAATTGAGAGGAAAACACTATAGTAATCAAGAATTGAACTTTAATCAAACTTGAGAAGAAATATATAAGAACTGATCTCCTAGAATTGTGCCGAGGATGATTTTCTTTAGATTAAACCAGTCTATCTTCATTTTCTTGTCATTTGGATCCACTTTGCTTGTTATCTAGCTCATTAAAGCCCAGTTTCCCAACTTACTCTCTTCAAATTCATTGTATTAGGCTCTTTGGGCCTAAGTTCATACATCTTTTAGGCTTGAGAGTTAAATTGCGTCCTTACAATTGGCGCTGTCTGTGGGAATTTCTAGTGCTGTAGTGATTTTAATGTCCAACTATGGTCTATCTTCATTTTCTTATCATTTGGATCCACTTTGCTTGTTGTCTAGCTCATTAAAGCCCACTTTTCCAACTTACTCTCTTCAAATTCATTGTATTGAGCTCTTTGGACCTAAGTTCATACATCCTTTGGGCTTGAGTGTTAAATTGCATCCTTACAATTGGCACCGTCTATGGGAATTTCTAGTGCTATAGTGATTTTAGTGTGCATACCACCCATACTAGCAGGAGCTAGTCTCGAAGCGGAAGCCACCTTTCTCATGAGGAGAATGCCAAAGCCATACAACTGGAGATTGATCATTTGAAAAGGAAGTTGCGCCATGAATGGTGAAGGTGAACTCCCTCAAATCCTGACTTCTCTTCTAACAATGAGTAGGAGGGTAGTTATAAACCTAGATCAAGGACTCCTCATAGTGAGTCTTTCTTGTATGATGAGGACTACCATCATGAGCACATAAACAAGAACTCATCTTCCAAAGGCTTGGGAAATGATGTGTTGAGCAGAGCACTTAACCAAATTTCTAGATCACCTTTCACTCACAGAATTGAGGGAGGGAGACTTCCTCAGCTGTTCACTCAACCTATGTTCACCATGTACAATGGTCAAACAGACCTCATAGCCATTTCAACCAAAGAATAGCAGTGCACTCCAAGAATAAGGCCTTGATGTATAAGGTACTCCCATCCATCTTGGGGCCTGTGGCAATAAGGTGGTTTGATGGCCTAGGTACAGGTTCCATTGATTTCTTTAAGGAGCTCACCCGAGTGTTTGGATCTCATTTTATTACGTGCAGTAGGGTTCCTCGACCCTTAGATTCCCTATTGTCCATGTTCATGTGAGAAGGGGAAACCCTGAAAACGTACTCGGACAGATACTGGGAGATGTTTAATGAGATCGATAGAGACTTTGATGATGTGGCTGTAAGGACTTTTAAGGTCGGCCTGCCCGCCGAGCATGATTTGAGAAAGTCTTTGGCCAAGAAGCTGGTAAGGAGTGTGTGTCAGCTTATGAACCGTATTGACGAATATAAATGGGTCAAGGAAGACTAGCAGCAAAGGAGGGGAAAGACTAAGGTTATCCCTCAGGACATGAGGGATTTCAGGTCGGACAGATACAATAATAACAAGTCCTGAAGGGATTTTGTTGGGCAATCTGGGTCTACAACTCCTCAGGTGGTTAATACAGTGTTCCGAGAGCTAGTACATCAAGTCTTGGAGAAGATTAAGAATGAGCCATACTTCAAATGGTCAAACAAGATGGGATGAGGCCCCATGAGGTGCAACCAAAGTCTTCATTCCCAGTATCACTAGGAACGAGGGCATACCACCGAGGATTGTAGAACTTTGTGGAATCATCTGAAGCAACTAGTCAAAGATGGAAGGTTGCAACAATTTTTGTATCGGCCCAATGAGCAGGGAAACCAAGCAAGGCCAGGGGCTCAGGGGAGCGCTTCTTCGAGGCCCCCTTTGGGCACAATTAATGTCATCTTTGCTGCTCTTAGGAGAACTAGTTCTCATCCCTCCAGGGTGATATCTATGGCTCAACCACCCACCGAGGACCCTAATTATGAGCTGAAAAGGGCTAAAATGGAGATCCGATTGGCGTTGAGTTTCTCAGACAAGGACAAGATTGGAATTATACAGCCACATGATGATGCTTTAGTGGTCATGCTTTAGATAGGGGGGTACGATGTGAAGAGGGTGTTAGTAAACCAGGGCAATGGTGTAGAGATTATGTACCTCGACTTGTACGAAGGGCTGAATTTAAAGCCAAGGATTTGACAGCGTATAACTCACCTTTGGTAAGCTTTGATGGGAAAGTTGTCATTCCAAGGGGTCAGATTAGACTGTCCATGCAAGCAGGTTCAGAAGTAGTAGAGGTGGACTTCATTGTAGTGGATGCTTATTCTCCCTACACGGCCATTGCGACAAGACCTTGGCTTCATGCCATAAAGGCCATTACTTCAACTCTGCATTTAAAGGTGAAATATCCATCGATGGACTAGATTGAAGAGCTAGTTGGGAGTCAATCCATGGCTAGGCAGTTCCTGGTGGCTTTAATTATGCATTAGTCTGAAGCTGAGTCCTCAGCCTCTGTTGAGGGGGGCCCTTGGCAATCAAGGATTCTGATCCTCTCTATGAACACGGTGTTGAAAGATGCAAGATGTGAGAGGTTGGAGGAAATCGTTATAGATGGTGATTTGAAGAATTTTTTTAGGTCGAAGCTCCTCTACCTTCTCGGGAGAAGGAAGAGCTGTTAGCATTTCTAAGGAGGAATATTGATGTGTTTGCTTGGAATGCTTATGAAACTCTTGGGGTGGATCTAGACTTCATTTTTTATCATTTGAATGTCAACCCAACTATCCTCCCTAGGAAGCAACCACCTCAGCGCTCATCTAAGGAGCATTCTGATGCTGTCAAAAAGGAGGTGAACAAGCTTAAGCAAACTGGGGTTATTAAGGAAGTGTTCTACCCTGAGTGGTTAACCAATACAGTGGTAGTGAAAAAGAAGAATGGTAAGTGATGGGTATGTGTGCACTTCACAAATCTGAATAAAGCTTGCTCTAAAGACCCTTTTCCCATTCCTCGAATAGACCAGTTGGTGGATGCTACTATGGGCCATCCTCGGATGAGCTTCCTAGACGCTTTTCAAGGGTACCATCAGATACCTTTAGCCTTGGGTGATCAGGAGAAGACAACTTTTGTCACCCCTACTGAGAATTACCACTACAAGGTGATGCCCTTTGGTCTAAAGAATGCAAGGTCTACTTACCAGAGGATGATGATCAAGATATTTGAGCCACAGCTAGGAAAAAACATTGAGATTTATATAGATGACATGGTGGTTAAGAGTAAGTTAGGATCAGATAATATTAACGATCTCGGGTATATCTTTAAGATCTTTTTTTTAAGATCTTGAAGAGACACAAGCAGCAACTTAATGCTTCTAAGTGCACTTTTGGTGTCGGGTTAGGGAAGTTCTTGGGGTACATGGTTACACACTATGGAATTGAAGTCAACCCTGATCAAATTAAAGCAATTAACAATTTACAATTACATCGAAATCTCAAAGAGGTCCAGAAGTTGACAGGGATGACTACTATTCTAAACCGATTCATTTCTTGGTCAACAGACAGGTGTAGACCTTTCTTCCAGTTGTTGAACAAGTGGCAGGGATTTGATTGGACCGAAGAGTGTGTCCTGGCCTTCTAGCAGTTGAAGGAATACTTATCTCGACCTCTCATTATGTCCAGGCCTGAGGTGGATAAGGTTTTGTTTGCTTACATCGCAATGGCTTCTCATACAGTGAGCTTGGTGCTGGTACGGGTTGATAGTGGTGTGCAGAGGTCAGTTTACTACGTGATGCATGAGACTGAGGTGCGTTACTTACCGCTAGAAAAGGCCATTTTAGCAGTGGTGCATTCTACACGTAAGTTACCCCATTACTTCCAATCACACACAGTTGTTGTCCTAACCCAACTTCCACTTAGATCTCTACTTCGAAGTGTTGATTACATAGGGCAGACTGCTAAGTGGGGTACGATCTTGGGGGCTTTTAATATTAAGTACATGCCTCACACCTCTGTCAAAGGTCAGGTCCTCGCTAACCTAATGGTCGAGTTTGCTGAACCCCATTTGAAGAAAAAATTGAGAAATAGAACATGGATGGAAAATCAGTTGGCATGATCGCCCTGTAAGAGCCTTTACCCTAGATAGTATACATTAATGGGGCAGCGAATCAAAGAGGATCTAGAGTGGGGCTAGTTATAATTTCTCCTAAGAAGATCATTATTGAAAAATCATTAAGGTCGGGCTTCTTGGCCATCAATAATGGGGCCGAGTATGAGGCTCTATTGGTTGGGATGACTATGGTTCAGAGAATGGGAAGAAAGGTAGTGGAAATGTTTTCATATTCGAGATTGGTCGTAGGTCAGGTAGGGGGAGAGTTAGAAGTCAAAGATATCAGAATGCAAAAATATTTGAACCAGGTTAGACACTTATAGTTAGGATTTGAGTCTTTTAATTTATTGCAAATCCCTAGAAGTAGAAATACACATACTAACTCTCTTGCCACGCTCGCAACCTCCTCGGTACAAAGTTTACCTTGGGTGATCCTTGTAGAAGACTTGTGTAAACCTACTAAAATAGGGAGAAACATGGTTCATATTCATCAAATTAGGGTGGGTCCTAGCTGGATGGACTCTATTGTGCTATTCCTTAAGGAAGACATCTTACCCAAGAGTAAGTCTGAGGCTAACAAGGTACGGAGAAAGGCTCCTCTATTTTGGCTATCCGAAGACTAAAAGTTGTATAAGCACTTTTTTTCTGGATCATACCTGCTATGCATACACCTTGAAGTGGTTAAACTACTCCTAGAATAGTTACATGAAGGGATTTATGGAAGCCACACAAGAGGCAAATCTTTGTCTCTCAGGGCCCTCACTTAAGGATATCGGTGGCCAAATATGCAGAGGGAAGCACAAGAGTATATGAAGAAATGTGACTAATGCCTGCCCTAAACATTCACCAACTAGAAGGTGTCCTTAACCCTCTGTCCAACCCTTAGCCTTTTGCCCAATGGGGTTTGGATATTGTAGGGCCCTTCCCTAAGGCAGTAGGGAATAAGAGATGGTTGCTGGTCGGCACAGATTACTTCACCAAATGGGTTGAAACTAAACCACTAGCAAATATCAGGGATATAGATGCCAAGAGATTTATCTGGAAAGATATTGTCATTCTATTTGGAATCCCTCGCACACTTATCTCAGACAATGGTCTTCAGTTTAATGGCAAAACCTTCAGGAGGTATTACTGTGACCTGGGCATAACAAATAGATATTCCACCCCGGCATATCCACAAGGGAATGAACAAGCCGAGACTGTCAATAAGGCCATAGTGAGTGGGCTTAAAAAGAGGCTGGATGTCGCAAAGGAAAATGGGTGGAGGAGTTGGCACACGTCCTTTGGACATATCGGACTACACCTCGTAGGTCCACTGAGGAGACGCCCTTTTCAATGACTTATGAGGCCGAGGCTGTGATTCCTCTGGAGATAGGATTTCCAACGCTGAGAATAAGCTCTTTTACTCCGAGCAACAATGATGGGCTATTGGAGAAGAGTTTAGATTTAATTGAAGAGCGCAGAGAAAATGCTATGGTTCAGCTAGCGTACTATTAACACAAGCTCAAGTAAAGGTATGACTCAAATGTAAAGTCAAGGCCACTAGCGCTTAGAGACTTGGTATTAAGAAAGGTTTTGGGTACTGCAAAGAACCCAACCTGGGGAAAGTTAAGGCCTAACTGGGAAGGGCCATATTGCATCACTTCAGTGGCTAGAATAGGTGCATACTATCTTGAAGATTTAGATGAAAATGTTGTACCACGCCCCTGGAATGTAAACAACCTGAGAATGCATTATTATTAATGAAAGCTTTCTTTACCATATTTTGATTTATTACATTATGCGTCATGCGTTCTACTATTTGTTTGAATATCTAATAGAACCTTGATCATGCCTAGCTCCTTGAACCACATACTTTGGGTAAATTGATATTTTAAGTTATCTATCTAAGTATTAAACAGAATCTTAACTATGCCTGGCTCCTCGAACCACATACTTTGGGTAAATTAATACTTCCTGACATTCATCTAAGTGTTAAACAGAACCTTAGCTATGTCTGGCTCTTCAGACCACATGCTTTGGGTAAATTAATATTTCCTATTGTTTTCCTAAGTATTAAACAAAACCTTGGTCATGCTTGGCTCCTCGGACCACATATCTTGAGTAAATTGATATCTTTCAATCATTTTTCTAAGTGTTAAATAGAATCTTAGCTATGTCTGGTCTCTCAGACCACAAAATTTGGGTACATTAATACTTAATGACATCTTTCTAAGTGTTAAACAGAATCTTAGCTACGCTTGGTCTCTCGGGCCACATACTTTTGGTAAATTAATACTTAATAACATCTTTCTAAATGTTAAATAGAATCTTAGCTATGTCTGGTCTCTCGGACCACATACTTTGGGTAAATTAATACTTCATGACATTTTTCTAAGTGTTAAACAAAACCTTAGTCATGTGAGACTCCTCGGACCACATACTTTGGGTAAATTAATACTTTCTATATCTTCCTAAGTGTTAAACAAAACTTTGGCACTGCCAGGTCCCTCAGACCACGTGTCTTGGATGAATTAACACTTTCCATTACCTACATAAGTATTAATCAGAACCTTGGCTATGTTTGGTTCCTCGGACCACATGCTTTTTATGAAAATTAATATTCTGAATTATCCATTTAAGTGTTGAACAGAACTTCAAACGTATCAGGCTCCTTGGATCATATACCTTGGGGAAGCAAACACTTGGAAAGTTTACCCTAGGTTTTGGTTAAAAGATTCTAAGGATACATTAATAAGATACACATTAAATGGAAAAGCCTCAGGCACCCTCTTTCCCTATTAAGCATTTCATTTGTCTCTCGAGACTTAGTCATTTTTCTCACCATGCACACATGTTTAATTTATTTAAGTTGATGATTAGTTACTACTTCTAGCCTTGGTCAAAGTGTGGGTGTTCACCTTTAGATACATCATCAGTTTAAAGGTCTCAATAAAGAGCAAGACTAGGATCATAGCCTACTAGAAATAAGTATTGCTAGAAAAGTAAAGATTCAGAAAATAAAGTTGAAGTCTTTTCATTAAATAAAGGAAAAATACATTATAGACAATGGAAAACTGCCAGTACAAAAGAAGAACTACAAAGGGAAAATAAAATCCTAGAGCAAAGCCTTGGAACTAGGAGAAGGGTCTTCTTTGTTGCTAGGCTTGGAGGTAGGAGCATCTTTGGCCTTGGCAGCATCCTTGGATTTGTCCTCGGCCTCCTTTGCCTTGACAGCAGCGTCCTTGGCCTTGGCAGCATCCTTGGCCTTAGCAGCGTCTTTAGCCTCTTACGGAGCTTAGACTTCCTTTCCCTTGCCCTTGTCCTTGGCCTTCTCAATCCCCTAGCCTTGGTCACCAACTTGGCTGGGCTCCTTTAAGACCTCGAGATGGGGAAGAGAGGCCTCAGTGGTAGGGGGCTACTCTATTGAGAATGGTGCAAGAGTAGGGGAAGGTGGGAGGTTGGCTGGAATCTTACGGATGTCAAGAGGGTAGTAAACATTCCTAGCCTCCCTCCACTTCGAGGTAGCGAGGACTCCTGCAAGGTTGAGGGCCTCTAGCCACACTTCCTTGCAGTAGTCCCTATAGACCTCGGCCAATTCATCCACTAGTCGGACTTTAGTCTCCTGCACTCCTAGCTCATAGGATGCTTGCTTTGAGACCTCCACGGTTTCCTCGGCCATCCGAGCGGTGGCTTTGGCTTTCTCTAGGTCAACACTCAGCTCCAGGACCTACTGCTTTATTGTGGCCAGTTCAATCTCAATATGGTACAGCCTTTTACGCTGGTCCTCAGCCTAGTCCTAAGCATTCTTCAAGCCCGCCTTGGGACTCAGGCCTCTCCTTAGGAACTAGCTTACTAGTAAACTCTTTATTTTTCTATTTAGATGCGCCCAAGGCCTTGTTGGCCTCGGAACGGAGGTTGGCCTCAACCCGAGCATCATTCCGAGCATCCTTAACCCACTTCTCGGGTACAAAAACTTCCTGGATAGCCTATGCAAAAACAACAAGAGAATACCATGTTAAAGAAATATATATGTATAATCAAATAGTGATAATAAAACAAACGGGAAAAGCAACTTAGCACTTAAACTAAAAGGTATAACTGTGAACCTACTAGGGCCAGGTCCTTTTTCAGGGACATGAAGAGGTCTGGCTACCTCATATGCCTCAGAGCAGTCATGTCTTTTGGTAGAAAGAAGGGCTACTCTAGGGTCTCAGCTACGTAAGAGGAGTGCCCTCTTTGAAACTCCCTAATAAAGGAATTCCATGGGATGGCAACTCCATCTAACTCCAGTCGAAGAGCCCAGATGTGGTGTTGTTGACGCACCTCGGCTACACCCAGGTCCTCCCTGCTCTCCACTGAGGTGGTCCGCCCTTTGTCTTAGGCCATTTTCTACTTCTTGGATTCTTGGCGGACCACCTCACCCTCCTTCATTTCCTGCTCCTTCCTTTTTTTCTTCAAATTGGGTATGGGGAGCAGGCTAGTAACAGGAGGGGGAAGAGAAGAGGGGGGCTAGAACTTTAGGGCCTTCTTAAAGGATAACCCTTTATTCCTCCTCGCGAGGAGGTCTTTCAAGCCTTTCCTTGGATTGAGTGACATCTCTTCTTCTTCCTCCTTGGAGTTGTCGTCTATTTTTGCAAATATGAGACCTGGGGTGCGAACACTTGAAGTTCTGTTAAGCTCACCCTCAGTGTTTGAGATCTCAACAGGATCTACGTGCACCTCTCCTTCTTCCCCAAGTTGGAATTGGTCTATCTTCTCCTCGAGTGAAAGGCATGAGAAAGCAGTTTCTTCCCTCGGAGTTACTGCTTCAGGGAGAGCAAGAATGGGAGGCAGCTTAACGGGCATGGCGTCCTCTTGGGCAAGGAACCCAGGTATAGAGATGTCTATCCTGCAGAGCCTAGGGTCGCCTGCCCTAATTGTGTGGCCCACTTCTTGGAAGTTGTCCAAGATTGGTTCGAAGTCCAAAATAAGGTGGACCACTCTCAACTGCTTGTCCTCACTCACGAACACCTCGGACCTTAGGACTCTGTTGAGGTCTGCGACATAGACCAAATTGAGGCGAGGCGCTACATGTCTTTTATCTGCAAAAACAACCGAGGAGCAAATCATGGTCAGACCAATAAAACTCATCATCAAAGGAAAATGAAATATTAAAGGAAAAAAAGTAGCAAAGCCCAAAGAA
Source organism: Quercus wislizeni (assembly GCA_023055345.1). NCBI lineage: Eukaryota > Viridiplantae > Streptophyta > Magnoliopsida > Fagales > Fagaceae > Quercus > Quercus wislizeni. Next base: position 21,376,921 of record JALGQJ010000010.1, read on the forward strand.
CTAAATCCAGTGCCAAGGGACCTAACCCTAAGGTACCTTACCTGGCTCTCCCTCCCGAGTTGGGTAGAAGATCGTTATGCCATTCCCCAGAGGCGATTAAGTAGTCGTCCTTCATGCTCTTGTTGGACTTGGGAAGACACGATACAAGCCTAACAATGTTGGACCTAGACTTGAGGTAATACCCCGAGTCAGCAAGTGAATGGAACTCGTACATATGGATGGCGTCGTGCCAGGTGAGTCTCAAACCCATCTACTCATTAAGAGCATCGACGCTACCTAAAACTCTAAATAGGTTGGACGCGCACTAGTGGGAACATAACCTATGGTTGATTAGATAGTCTCGAGTCACCCTATCCATGGGAAGTGTCATTCCTCCTTCTATGAAGGCGATCATAGGAATAACAACTTCCCCTTTGTTTCTATCTGTAACCACTTGGTCTGGAGCACAATATTGTAGGGCAACCCCCTGTGGAATGTGATACTTGGCCCTAAAGCCCTCCATACCGACGGGAGAATCTACGAGGTGCTTGAATCTACCCATCTAAGAAAATTAAGGGGAAGTAAGGGAAATGTTTTTGAAAAGGAACGGAAGATTAGAAAGCCAAGGAGGTTGGCCGAGAAGAAAAGAACTTAAGGATGTAGAGACTTACGAAAATGAAAACAAGTGACACTTCAGGAGCTGCTTGAGAGTTGGGAAATTTGGGAAGTGTTGAGAGCTTGAGAGTTTGAAAGGTCTTAAGAGTTTGCAAATTTGTGAAGTAAAAGAAAAAAAAAAAAAAAAAAGTAAATACACTAGGTGCCTTACATAGTTTTTTCATAAATATTTCTTTTTTTAATTAATAATATAATTAATCCACTTAATTTTTCTTTAAATATAGTTTATCTTAAATATGATTTTTATTAATTTTTTTAAAACTTATTTATGCGGATGTAAGAAGTATTAGTTACCCAAAAATATACAAATTAAATAACATACCTTAAAAGCAATGAAAAGGTTAAATCTTATTATAAATAAAATATAAAAAGTTGTCCAACATGAATGGGAAACATCAAACCCCATGATAGTTGGGAATCCAAGGAAGGCAAGTGGGGGAGGCCTAATCTGTGATCATCAGGGGAAGTAGATCAAGGGCTATATGAGACACATTGGTGTAGCAACCAGTATCGTTGCGGAATTTTGGGCTTTAAGCGATGGTTTGATAGTAGCTTCTAGCTTGGTATAACCCAACTCCTTGTGGACTAGGATGCAAAAGTTATTGTTGACCTAGTTCTATCTACAAAACCCTCTAACAATTCATATTCCTCATTGCTTAATGGTTGCAGATACCCCCTACGCCAATTCCACCAAATCAAGATCAGTCATGTGTTCCGAGAGACGAATATGTGCACTGATCACCTTGCTAAAGGAGGCTGCACCCTGTCAGGGAATATTGTTGTTTTAATGCAATTTCCCCTTTTAACTCCCCCCCCCCCCCCCCCCCCCCCGGCGACACTCCCCAAAAAAAAAAAACTGTGATAGTAGGTTCAAAGAATGTGTAAAGTATTAATGCGTTTAGAGAAGATAAGTTTTGTTTAAAATAATGTGATATGAGAATAGTTGTAGGTATGAAAACAAGTGTGATTGAAGACTTAGAAAATAGAATGATAAAAATTAAAAAGTGGGATAAATTACAGCTTCAATATTTTCTTTTTATGTTTTAATAAAATATAAAACTTACATAAACAAGAGGAGTACTACCTAAATAAAATTTTTATAATATTTTTACAACAAATTTTAATTATTATACCTTTTACATAAATTTAATTGGCTTTTGAATTTTATTTGAGCATCATTTTTTAAGAAGCAAATAAGAAAAGGGCCTTCCTTTTTCAAATTTTGAAGCATTGATGTTGACCGAAAAAAAAAGGGGGGAAGGAAACAGCGAAGAAGTAACGTTGCACTTTCCTCTCTCTTATTATTGGCCTCTGTTCGTCTTAAGTTTTCTTTTGCAACAATATTTGTTCATACTTCACACCACTATCACTACTGCAAGACCAACATTCTCATTTAACAAAGTCACAAGCAACCGTAACTCCTCCCTTCTCCCTAATTCCATTTCTGGGATGATGGATTGGAATTTGAAGGAGCCTCTGTGGACAACAGAACTAGAAGTGGAGAGAAACGACATGCCGTCATGGAGGATAAATCTGGAAAAGGTCCCTCCATTGCCTGAACATTGCTTCTCCACTCTGCTAGGGCTTCTTCCAACTGCAAGTAAGCCCTCTTCACAAATCCTTACATATGTCATATCAATATGATGCACGGATACAACAAAATTGGCAACGTAACCGTGTCTGACACGTCATGTGTACATGTTGGATATGGGTACAATTGTGTTAGATGCCCTGAAGAAAAACAGTTTTTATTTTTTTTAATAAAAAAATTTTAAAAAAAATGTATATATGTGTAATATATATTGACCTTTTTGTTTTGTTGTGAGTTTTAACTTTTAAGCAAAGTTAGGCACCAAATCTATATATAGTCTTTTTGTTTTGTTATTTATTTATTTATTTATTTATTTTGTTTATAGATAATTACAACGTACGGTTAAACTTGCAACTCAAACTCTTTTTCTCTTAAATTTCCAAGCACTTTGTTGTGAGTTTGAAGCAAAGTTAGAAATTCAATATATATATATATATATAGACAAAGCTCAGAAAAAATTCAATTAAATTTTAATTGAATTCTCAATATTATGCCACTTGTCCTATTTAATTTTTAATTTTGTTTCAATAAATTGTTGAATGTAAAATCTGAAGAATCTAAATTCAATTAAATTCTAAATTGGATTTTAATTGGAGTCCAAAGTCAAAACTTTGAAAAAATCCAATTAGATTTTTATTGAATTCTCAATTTTTTGCTCCATATCCTATTTAATTTTTAATTTTATGCCAAGTGATTTATTAAGTGTAAAAATGGAAGAGTTCAAATCCAATTAAATTTTAAATTATATTTCAATTAGAGTCTAATTTTCTGCCACTTTTCTATATATTTTTTAAAATTTTGTGGTATTTGATGAATTATTTGGTGCAAAAACCAAAGAGTCTAAATCCGATTAAAATCTAGATCACACACACACACACAAATATATATATATATATATATAAAATAAGAAACCATTACATATTTTAAAAATATATAGCATTAAAAAATTTAAGTTAATATTATGTATAATTTGAATCTCTTCTTAGAATTGGAGCCTCTATCGCCCCTAGAAGTGGAGAAAAACGACATGCCGTCTAAGTCATGGAGGATAAATCTGGAAAAGTTCCCTCCATTGCCTGAAAGAAGGGATGTTGAACATGGCTCCTTCACTTTGCGACGGTTTCTTCGTACCCCAAGTAAGCCCTCTTCACAAATCCTTACGATGTAACATGATGCACCGATACAACAAAATTGGCAACGTAACCGTGTCCAACACGTCATGTGTACATGTCGGATACAGGTACAATTGTGTCAAATACGCCCTAAACAAAAACATTAAAAAAAAAAAAAAAAAAAAACGAATACAGCACTGATACGGGCACAACACGGCCTATGATGGGTTTTCGTTTGAGAATCGAAAAGCATAAATATAGAATGAAAGTTGGGTTAAAAATATTTTTATACTTTCTTCTTTTTGGGCTTCTCTCTTACCAATATTCAAGACCCACATGTAATTTTTTTCAAAGATGTATTTGTTCAACATTTTCTTTTTTCCTTTTTATGGATAGGAAATTGAAAATCCATTAACATAAACGAAAAGTAATTACATCAGCTGAGAGAGTATGTTATAAAAAATAAGGGCTCTCCTCATTCTCAATCCAAGTAACAAATTGCTCAACACCCTGAGCATGTTTTGCTAACAAGTGAGTTACCTAATTACCTTTCCTACCAACAAGTGAAATAGAAAAACTACTTGTTCAACAATTTTTGAGTCAGGCACCAAGAGCTTATTTATGTATGTATATAAGTTTCATAAAAAAAAAATAAGGGCAAGGCTTAAGTACAGTACATAGATGCATTTTCTTAGGTTTCCCTCTTAAGATTCAATCTTGTGGATTTTTTCTCATAGAAGTGTATTTTTTAGTTAAGTACCCACATGACTGAATCTTAAGATGGGAACCTAAAGAACAGTACCTAAGGTACCATACCTAAGTTTTGTCAAAATAATAATAATAATTAAAAAAAAAAAAGCATGTATATATGTGTAATATATATTGATATTACGTGCAAAAAGGTATTTGCCCTTTTGGTTTTGTTGTGAGTTTTAACTTTTAAGCAAAGTTAGGCACCGAATCTATATATATAGGCACCGAGTTTTAACTTTTTTTTTTTCTATAGATAATTACAACGTACGGCTAAACCCGCAACTCAAACTCTTTCTCTCTTAAATTGCTAAGCACTTTGTTGTAAGTTTGAAGCAAATTTAGAAATTGAATATATATATATATATATATATATATATATATATATAAAGAGAGAGAGAGAGAGAGAGAGAGAGAGCTCAGAAAAAATTCAATTAAATTTTAATTGAATTCTCAACTTTGTGCCACGTGTCCCATTTAATTTTTAATTTTGTGATTATTGAATGTAAAAATCGAAAAGTTTAAATTCAATTAAATTCGAAATTGGATTTCAATTGGAGTCCAAAGCCAAAGCTCTGAAAAAATTCAATTAGATTTTCATTGAATTCTCAGTTTTTTGCCAAATGTCCCATTTAATTTTTAGTTTTATGCCAATTGATTTATTAAATGTAAAAATTGAAAAGTTCAAATCTAATTAAATATCAATTGGAGTCTAATTTTCCGCCACGTGTCTATTTATTTTTTAAAATTTTGTGGCAGTTGTTGAATTATTTGGTGAAAAAACAAAAGGGTCAAAATTCAATTAAATTTTAAATCTCACACACACACACACACACACACACACATATACATATATATATATATATATATATATATATATATATATATATATATATATATATAATGAGAAACTCTTACATATTTTAGAAATGTATAGCTTAAAAAAAATTAAGCTAATATTATGTGTAACTAGCTTGTAACCCCATGCATATGCATGAATACACTTAAAATTATTGTGATGCACTTTTTTTTTTTTTAAGCTCTTTGGTTTTTGTATTTAATAACTCACTTGGATGAATATTTATGATGTGGTCCCATATTTGATTCTAAAATTAAAAAATAAAATTCTTTAAAAATAAATAATTTAGGACACGGGGCACAAAATTAGAACTCTAATTTAGAATTCTTATTTGAGTTTCTCTCAGCTTCATCTATTATTATATACTAGCTTGTAACTTCATGCATATGCATGGATATACTTAAAAATATACAATAAGATGCATAATATAATTCCTATATATATAATTTAAATAATATTGATTGTCATTTTTATATTTTATTAACTTTTTAAAAAATTTTGTAAGGATATTATTAGGTATAAAATGAAAATTGTCCATGTTTTATTATTATTATTATTATTATTATTATTATTATTATTATTGTGAAGCACTTTTTTTTTTTTTTTTTTTTATGATTCATTTATTCTAGATTCTTTGATTTTTGTACTTAATAACTCACTTGGATGAATATTTATGATGTGATCCCACATTTGATTCTAAAATTAAGAAATAAAACTTTTTAAGAATAAATAATTTGGAACTCTAATTAGAATTTTAATTTAAGTTTCTCTCTACTTCACCTATTATTATTATATAAATAGATATAGATATATAGATTTTAGTCTCTTCTTGAATATATATATATATATATATATATATATATATATATATATATATTTGTGATTGTTTTTTTATTCTACATGTACATATGTATGGAACTACTCACTAGTGTTTTATAATAGTCGCTATGTCATTTTTTAGAATGAAAGTTGTGTTATTTATTCTTTTTCGGCTTCTTTCTGGGCAAAATTGAAGGCCCTCATTCACCACACTAAGCCCAATTACTGATTTTTTTTATGGATGTTATCTAATTTTTGCGCTTTAAGACACAACTTATTATAATTCCTTAGATGCATTGAATAATGAATAATGTACCACATGGTAGATTGTATTTGAATTGGAGATCAATTTTCTTAACACAATAAAATTAAAAGTAAGTGATCATTGTTTTTTTTTTAACTAACTTTTGGCCGAATAGAACTATATAATATGGAAATTTGGAACATCTTAAATTAAAGAAATAAATAACAGAAGGAAAATTGAAATATTTGTTAGGTTCTAAAGACTTAGGTTTTATGTATTTAGAATCCTAATTTGTATTGTTGGCAAACCATGATCAAAACAATGCATTTAAGTTGTTTTAGAATTGCTCAAAGTTAGTTCCTTGTTGTAAAGTTGGATTAAAGTACTGTACAAATTAAAAAATAGTTTCAGTACATTTTGATCAATCGAAGCTTAAGCTCGATCAATCGAAAATCGTGTCTGACGTTTTTTAAGCAGAAATTCCAACTCAGCCCTAAGTGTCTTAATTGGTTTTGGGTTTCTAATTTACCCTAGGTATATAAGGGAAACCCTAGTCACGTTTTTGTGTTGCTCATATTGCGGTTTATGTGAATCTCTTGTGAGATCTTTGAAGAGCTTTCCTTCACATGAACTTAGGGTTTTCAAGGAGAAGAAGTTTTCTACACCTTGATGATCATTCCAGTTGCTGCCATTGAAGCTTAAAGAAACACAAGCGGTGTGCTTGTATTTGGTAGAGAATCCAAGAAAGAAGAAGCCTGTGAATTTGGAGCTTGCACGTGGTCGTGTCAGTAAGTTCTACTGGTGGGTAGCAATAAGAAGTGGAGCGTAGGGGTTTGTAAGTCTTATTGTATGAACTTCGATTCTTTCAAGATAGTGGATTCAAGTTTACCTTAAGGATAGCTAGGTTAAATCCTCCCCAGGTTTTTACCGGTTTGGTTTCTTAGGTGATCATATCTTGTGTCTTTTATATTTTCGCTGCTTTACATGATATGATTGTTTGTTTGTAATAACCTAGATCTGTTTAATTTGACTAAGTAACAACTTGGCTAATTACCTAGGTTAATCCAATTGTGGTTTAAGAGGTCTAAAAACTAACAAGTGGTATTAGAGTGGGTAGCTCTTTCTGTTTTAGATCTTTTGATCTAAGAGCTGATCCTTGACCCCTGTTGTCATGGATAATTTGAAGTGTCTTTTTTTATCATGTTTCTACTCATGCTTCTGTTGATTTTATTGATGCCTGTGAAACTTTTCGTAAGGAATTATTGAAATCTATGAAAATTGCTAAGAAATTCAAGGAAGTGTTAAAATTGGCTAATCTTGGAAAAGAGGAATTGATTGTTAGATTAGATTAATCTAATAAAAAGAATGAATTTTTGAGAAATCAAATTTCCTCTCAAGATGAGAAGATGAAAAGCTTGGAACAAGAGTTAGTTGAATCTAAAGCTAAAATTGAAAATTTGACTAGTACCAAGCCTGTTGTTGATAACAGAAGTGTTTTTGTTTCTCTTAAGCCTAAAACTGAGAAAGTTTATATCCCTCTTTTTAAGAGGACTAATAAAAAAAATGCTTATTTTGCTAGGTTAGACAAAGGTAAAAGTTTTGATGTAGACGCTTATATTTCTAAACCTAAGTCTAAACCTACTGTTAGAGAGCATAATAAATCTGTTTTTATGCCTACTTGTCACCTTTGTGGTGTTGTTGGTCATATTAGACCAAATTGTTCTTTGTTGAGGCAAAAACCAAAATCTGAGAATAGATTTGCTGTTAGGAGTACTGATGTTCCTAAATTTGTTCCTGTCTGCCACTTTTGTGGTGTTCGTGGTCACATTCGTCCTAATTGTCATTAATTGAAATCTAAAAATTCTGTATTTCAATCTAAGATATGTGATGATATTTTTCCTGCCATAAGTCCATATAAATTGTTTCATATTCTTTTGAAAAATTTGAGCTTGTTGGCTTGTGAAAGGAATTTGCAGGATTTTAGTCTTTCTCAGAAGATTGGTGTAATTCCTCAAATACAATCTGCTTCTCATGGATTTTCACCTACAAAGCCAAAGACTCGTGCTATACGGGTGAGAAAAGATTATCTAAGGTGAGTGTTGCTGACTTGTCCTTGATTTAATTCTTTCAATTAATTGTGGACATGTTTTGTTTCTGTTTTTGGTTGTTTTGTTTTTTAAGTTTTTTTTTATATAAAAAAAAAATCCAAAAACATTGAAAATTTTCAAAAAGACAAAAATATTTATTTTGTGTCTAGTTTTATTTTTCTTGAGGATTAATATATTTCTCTCTTGATTTAGAACATGCTTGACATTGTGGAGAAACTTGAATAGTATATGTTATATAAGTGCTAAGCTATTTCTGATTTTGTGTGGGTATGTACTAATTTGTACATGTACTCAAGGGTTAATTAAGAAATTGATATTTCTTGTTTGTGTACCATCTATAGCTTAGTTAAGCACCGTCATGCATTGCATTTGCATTGTTCATTTAGCATAATATGTGATTTTTGTTTTTGGTCATAATTTAAAAAAAAAAAAAAAATCAAAAAGATTTTTGTGTTTTGTATTTCACATCTTGAATTTATAATCAAGGATTGGTCATTTTGTCTTTACATAAAATGTTTATGTATTTTGTTTAGTTTTGATGAGCTTATTTTCTTTGTACTTGACTAGCTGAAGTTTTGTAGTGCATGTTGTGTAGGAAAGATGTTTTTGGTGTTTATCACGTTGTCTTAATCTTGAAGTCACATGTTGTTTGACTGTAGGACTTGATCCTTCTGAGAAAGGCATAAATAACTATCTCACCACTGTTCACTAGCCAATCATGAACACCTTAGTGCATATCTTAAGATTTTTGTGCTCGAGAAAGTGTAGCACATGCACAAAAAGAACATAAGGTGAAGCCTCGGTTTAATTGATAAATGCTTAAAATTGGCTTGAGTAATATAAAGTCCATCTGTAGAATGAGTGATTTCAAGACCCAAGAAGTAGCTGAGATGTCCAAGATCTTTCATCTCAAACTGCTGATTGAGAAAAACCTTGAGTTCTTGAATGCCATTAAGGTCATCACCAGTTATGATCATATCATCCACATACAGGAGAAGTAAAATAGTGCCTTTGTCAATGCGACGAAGAAATAAGGCAGAATCATAATGACTGGCCATGTAACCCAAGCGAGAGATGGTAGAACTGAATTTGGCAAACCAACCTCGTGGAGCTTGTTTAAAGCCATAAAGTGCACGTCGAAGGTGACAAACCTTGTTTGATTCAATAGAGAGACCAGGAGGAGGTTGCATGTAAACTTCTTCACTTAAATTTCCATTAAGGAATGCATTTTTGACATCCATCTGAAAAAGGCCCCATTTTCTGGCAGCAGCAACAGTTAAGAGGGCACGAACAGATGAGATACGAGCAACTGAAGCAAAAGTCTCTTCATAATCAATCCCATACTCCTGTGTGAAACCTTTTGCAACAAGACGAGCTTTGTAGCGCTCAATAGACCCATCAGAGTGAGTCTTAATCTTATAGATCCACTTACAACCAACCACAGATTTCCCAAGGGGGAGAGTCATCAAGTCTCAAATATGGTTTTTAGATAATGCATTAAGCTCCTTTTTCATTGCAATCTGCTATAAAGGGTCAGTGGAAGCCTCACGATAGGTGTGAGGCTCGTGCAGTATAGCAAGGGCAGTGTAACAATGATAGTCAAGTAAATGTGTAGGAACGGATCTTACCCAAGTTAAGTGACGAGGTGGAATGTCTTGTGCATGATTGTCAGGCAGAGCAGGAGCAGGGGACCCAAGCTCAAGGTTGGGTAGCTCATCTTCAATCTGTTCATCTTCCACCTGTTCATTAAATGGTGAACTAGGAAAGGGATCAAGGATATCTGGTGGTTGGACAGAGAAGTCTACTGGGGAATTAAGAGCAACTACAGTAGGATCAGGAGCAACTACAGGAGGATCAGGAGCAATTACAAATGAAATATGTGCCTCATCTGGAAAAAGATCTAAGACAGATGAGGGAGATAGGGAGGCACGGAAGTGAGAGAGCTCGACAAATGAGCGATGTTCCCAAAATACAACATTGCGGGAGACACGAAGACGATGAGAGACAAGATCATAACACCGATACCCCTTTTGAGTTTCACCATAGCCAAGAAAACAACAAAGCCTTGACCGAGGCTCAAGTTTGTTATGCTCATGTGGCTGAAGAAGAATGAAACAAGCAGAACCAAAGGAGCGAAGGTGGCAATAATCTGGAGGTGACCCAAAAAGGCGCTTATATGGAGTTTGATTGAGGATAACAGGACTTGGAATGCGATTAATAGCATGAACAGCATGAAGAGCAGCTTCGCCCCAAAAAGGAGTAGGAACTTTGGCAGAGAGAAGAAGAGCACGAACATTGTCAAGAATATGACAAAGTTTTCGTTTGGCTCTACCATTTTGCTGAGAGGTATCTGGACAAGTTAGATGATGAACAATGCCATAGGAATGCAAAACTGCTTGGAAAGCATATTGAGTATACTCAAGAGCATTATCAGATCGAAAATTTTTGATATGTTTGGAAAATTGAGTTTCAACCATTTTTGCAAAATTAGAATATAATTGCAATAATTCAGAACGATGTTTCATATGAAAAATCCAGCTATAGCGGGAATAATCATCAACAAAGACAACAAAATATCGAGATCCACCAATACTAGAGACCGGGGAAGGCCCCTAAACATCAGAATGAATAAGGTCAAAGATATCAGTGGATATTGATTCACTAGAATTGAAAGGCAAAGCTGGTTGTTTTCCTAACTGACATGAGACACAATCAAAATTTTCTGTAGACACTGAACCTAACAAACCTCTAGAAGCCAATTGTTGTACCCGAGAGGAAGATGCATGACCAAGACGAGCATGCCAAAGTGCAAGGGAAGGAATTGAAGAAACTGCAGCAGCTGCAACAATAGAAACAGGAGCAACAAGTGGAAGACGAAGGTTGTCCACGGGAAACATACGCCCAACTCTGGGACCGGTCCTAAGTTCCTGTCCCGTCCTCGGATCCTGCATAATACACCTAGAATAATCAAATATAATGCGATAACCCAACTCAGCTAATTGTCCCACAGAAAATAAATTGTAAGAAAGATTAGGAACATTAAAGACCCCAGGAACCGAAGGGTTGAAAGTCGAAACAGAACCGATATTATGACCAGACATTGTGGAACCATTTGCTATGCGAATATTAAAAGGGTGTGGTGCTGGTTTGAGTTCAGAAAATAAGGACGAGTGAGGTGTCATGTGATTGCAACAAGCGGAATCCATAAGCCAAGAGGGGGGAGACATACCAAATAAAGCTGAGAGAGAAGAGGAGTAAGATGCATTACCAACCATATGAATGACATTAGCGATGATATTTTTAAGGTTATCTGTGGACATGGTAAAAGTGCGTTTTGAAGACTTAGACTGTGCAGAGATAGGAGCCATTGGTTGGACACTCTCAGTGTTAGCAACAATAGCAGCAGAAATTGAAATAGCTGATTTGTTGCGACGATAGCAATTCTCAATATTGTGGCCAAAACGTTTGCAAAAATTGCAAAAACATTTGCTGGATTGTCGACGACAATTATTGCAACAAGAAGAAGACTTGTCCTTATTCTTCATTTAGAAGCAAAATATGCAAAAATAGACTGCAAAAATGAAATCTACGCGAAAAATTGGGTAAGGAGCACCCGGACTGCAAAAGTCAATTCTGGCAAAAAGTCAACGGTAAAAGTCAACCCTCAGTCAAAGTCAACGCTGGTAAACGTCCTGGTCAACGATGACGTGGCAGATGACGTCATCAGATGACGTGGTAGATGACGTGGCGGATGACGTCACCTAGGGTTGACGTCAGCAAGAGAAAACTGGCGCGTGTCGGCGCGTGATGGCGCGTGAGAAGTATTGGCAACGCGTGAAGGCGCGTGCCAGTAATGCCGAGAATTCTAGCGGCGCATGGAAGGTCCGATGAAGACGATATTTCACAGATAGGCAAATCGGAGAGATTACTTTCCGATGGTACAATCTGTGGTCTAATCGGAGAAGCGGAAGCGGTGGTGGCGGCAAGGCAGTGGTCTTTGATGTACTAAAGTCGCGGTGGAGGCAGTGGTGCTGTTCACAACAACGGCTGCAGATGACACCCAAGAAGACAAGACTGCTTAAGAGCGGCACACTAAAGGATTAGAGCAGTGGCTCTGATACCATATTAGAAATACTGGAAGATTGTACTGTATTTCTTAATGAAAGAATATACATTAGTGTCTTATATAGGAGGCATAAGTATGCGGTACAAGTAAAGTGTAGTACAAATACAAGTGTGCTATACAAGTAAAGCAGTTGGGCCTAAAGCCCATAACAAAACATAATATACATTAACACGCCTCATGCTATGCAAAACCCAACCAGCATAAGTATCCAATTGGAATGAAACGGTTGCAGCCAGTGGTAAGTCATTCAACCCAACAATTGTGAGGGTGCATTTGGAAATACCTTAATGTATATTTGAATTTAAGACTCTCCCTTCCTGCAGTCAGTTTAATAAGTTTTACTGCCATAGTAAAAAGTAGTGTTCTCTTTTCTGTCAGGCCATTACTGTAACTGAAGGTTGCATGCTTTCCTTTCTGTCATTTCGGCAATCCTTAATGTGATCAATGAGGGAAATAAATATTTCCACCATTACTGTTGTTGCCTCAACTGTATCTTATTCCACAAATGCTAGAAGGAAAAGCAACAAAGAAACATTTAATGGTGTTAGGGTACAGTTTTACTTTTATTCTATTACAAGAAGGTTGAAATTAATATAAATGGATGCCTAATTCATCAGGTTATGCTTTAGACTCTCATTTGTTATCGAAATAGTGAGCTTAGAGTCTGAGTTTGCTAAAAAAATAAAAATAAAGGTTTTTAGCAGAACTTGTTAATTGAGAAAATGCAGGGGACCATTGGCTTTTTGCTTCTGGATATCAACCTAGGAATAGACACTTTGGAATAAAATTTTTGTTTTGTTTTTGTGATTAAATGGAAAAGTGGTCAAGCAATCTACACTTAGTAATAAATCGCATTGGTTTTGGGCTTAGACACTTTGGAATAAAATACTTACGAGGATGTGGATCCAAGGCAAGCTAATAATCGCATCATATATGCCCAGACTCTGTTTGAATACTTTTTTTACTACACTTTTGCTAGAATGCATCAAATATTTTACTAATTTATATTGAACTTGCAGGGAATGATTATTTTTGGATCTTTTGGATTACAATTACTGTTTCAGGCAGCTAAACAATTCATTACAAAGGTATGCAACTTTGATCATATTAGCTTCAACCTAAGTTAAGGATATAGATGGTGGTGAGTAAAGGACTAGGATACATCATAACAAAAATTGATTTGAGAAGGTTTTAAAGCACCCTTCTTGATGTCTTGTCAGAACTCAGAGCTCCAATGTTTCCTTAGTCATTGGTACTTATACAAAAAGGTTGGCATGGGTTTAGAGTTACTACCCAAATGTATGAGGTCCTAGTTTGATCACAGTCTGAGTTGGTGGATACACTTGAGCATGATTGTTCTAAAGTTATATATTGTAGTGGTTCAAAATATCAGTGATTAATATAATCTTCATTTCATGTGTTGATTACAGTCCGAGCCTGGAAAGGATCCTCAGAAGGAGAAATGGATGATTGGAGTAACGACCTTTGTAACTATGGTGCAGTTAATGCTCGCATTCTATTGTCGAAGATTTGAAAATAAAATTGTTAGAGCCTATGCAGAACATCATTCTTCCAACGTTAAAACTAATTTAATTAGTTTGGTAGCAGCTGTCCTGGCTATTCAATATTATTGGTGGATTGATCCTACTGGAGCTATTATTGTGATTGAGGCATGTATCAAGAGCGAATCCTAATGCTGCAACTAAGATTCGGACCCCTGAGAAGTAAGATTTAACAGCCCCAGTCAAATGTCAAACTCTAGTCCACTTCAGGGAGTTTCGCTGAATATCCCTTTATGCCCTCCAAACCACATGTTTCTAATTTTTCCTCTTTAGGATTCATGGGCTTGGCACATGAATCACGTCTTAAACATTTTCAACATTTACAGCATCAATTTGTTGAAGTTTGGATAATTTGGCTTCACCTTCCCTTTTGCTGGAGGTATAGTCTTGAGTAAAATGATGGAGTTCCATCATCCTTTAGACTTCAGTTGACATGACAACCCTCGGGCACTGTTCACGTTAGGTAGAGGGTGGCAGAAAACTGATGGGACAACCCTTAGTCCATTTTCAAAGGCTTAGTTCTCTTGTATGAGTCTCTAGTTGTTCTTTTTGGTTAGGGATGAACAAGTGTTGGTTGTCCACTCTCAATCCTTTGCCTCCTGTTGGTGTTTTTTGGCTTGGGCTTGCTTACATGGGTTGGTCCCTTTGAGCCAGGTTGTGTGCATCCTAAACAACACATGTTTGTCATCGGTTTTCATTCCTCATGCACTTTTGTTAGTGAATACTTTGGGTTTTTTCATAGATACTTGTAGTGGGCCTTTGGACAATTAGTTGTAAGGTTTGAAACAACAGGACAAGTTTCAAAATAATTTTGTAAATGATATTTACTATGATGAATTCCATATTGCACGCAATGTTCATGGTTTCTAATAATCGTATCATAATTTAAATGATGAGCTTGTGGGTTTGAATGTTTTACCACGAGTGTTGAAGGCATATATTATGGATGTAATGCAAATGATGTCCATGTATTTCATGGGTTTATAATTCGAGAACATAATCCTCAAGACAACTCTCAATGAGTTTTTTATAAGATGATTGCCATGGTCCTTTTTGCCACAGTAATATTTTACCATGATATTTTTCTTTGCCAAGCATTGATAATCTTGGGCTTCTTTTTTGATAAAGTAGTGCCAATGAAAATTGGGTTTTGGATATTGCCAATGAGAATTGGGTTTTGATGTTGCCAATGTGAATTAGGTTTTGATATTGCCAATGAGAATTGGGCTTTGGATAAATAAATTGACTTGGGTTTAAACCATGAGATTTGATTATGGATTTGAATTCTATTGATAAAATTGTTTTGCCATGGACTTAAATCATGGGCTTTTCAAATATTGCCAACTATAAGTATTTTTGGGCTTTAAATAGAATAGGGTGTTTGTATTTGAAAGTAAATAAGTGGTACTTGTGTAAAAAAAAGGTACCTTGACACAAGTTTAGCATAGGTTCAACTAACAAATGGGCAAGAAAGCTAGTTGAAGATCATCTATAACTGCTCATAAGTCCATAATGCAACTAAAACACTGATTGCCTAAGTAATTGGGTCTAGAGAACCTACTACCAACGTCCATTGTGATAATGAATTAAGCTCCTCACTACTTGTTGACTCTAGAATCTGGATTTCTTCAGGAAGAACCATCAATAATTAAATAAATAAGCATTTAACTAAGTTAACTTGGACGTAACTTTAATTCATTTAAAAAAAAAAATTTAACCTTCAGATATAAGGTTTGTGATAAATTAACCATTCTATTAGATTAAAAACAAAGGGTTTAATGGATATAATCACATGATATACATATGATTTTTGCTAAATGATTGATATCCTCTAAATTAACCCAATAACCCCTAGACATAAAGTTCATAAAATCCTAATTAAAATTGATAAAATCCTAATTAAAATCAGGTATGTTATAAGAAATATTAACTGAATTAATAATGTTATGTATTAAAAGGAAGATGTAAGCCAAACTTAAATACAAAAAATATATTTAAAAAAATACAAAAAATAACTTGCTTTAAAGCTGTTGTCTTAAGCCTCAAATGATCTAATCGAGCTGGTGCTGCATGCTTTCTCTATCAATAGTGACTCAGATGCGCAATTAGATGTTGAATTGCAGACTTTTTGTGTCTTCCCTGTTAAAATTCGTCAGCAAAGCAAAAGGCATGATTTTCTTTTTTTGAGGAACATGCAAAAGGCATGATGATAAAGGTATTTATGTGATAACTCAACAATTATTGAGGTGTTATGGGATGTTATTGACACCTCAATATTTGTTTTTTGTTTTTTGTATTTTGCTTCTTTTTTTTTTTTTTTGGAGTGGAAATATTTGTTGTCCTTCGTACAGTAATGAATTTGTTATCAATTTTTACACAATTTTTTGGATTCTAAATTCAAAACCTTAAAAAAAAAAAAAAGACACGCACACACACATCCTTCCCAGCTCCCCAAAACACTAGTCTTGGAGAAGTATCAACTCATCCAAATGTTATGGTGGTGTATTGGGTGTGGCAATTAATAATTGCATGGCTAATTATTATATTAACGGTAAAATTCTGGACATCATATATAATATATAAAAGCAGAAGCTTTTAACCAGGTGCTGCCATGTTAGGAAAAAAGACCCCTTAAAATGTTGACACGTATATAGTTTTCCCTTTAAAAAACCGTACGGTGCGTTTGAAACGCACACTTTCATCAAACGTGTATCTATAAAAACACCAAGCCGCCTATTAAAAAAAAAAAAAAATGCAAACCCTAAAACGCTCTAACTTCCATTTCCCCTCTTTCGGATACTCTCTCCTTTCGCTTCCTTTTGATTTCCTTAACACTGATGCTTACGATACAAATATAGAGAATGAGGCGGTGAGAAAACGGGGAAAGAAGCAGAGAAGGAGAAAAAAAAAAAAAAAAAAAAAAAAAAAAAGAGAAAAAAGCTTGCAATACGGAGATGAGAAAGAGACAGAGTTCGTACGGCCGGGAGGCAATGAGGCCTGGGACACGGAGAGAGAAACAGAGAAGAGAAAGAGGCAGAATGATAATGAGTACATCGATTGAGCATAAGAAATCAAAACACAATTACTGTCAGTTTTTCCGCCGCCATCCGTTCCCTTGCCAGACTCAGAACACCGGAACCGCAGGCACACACAGGAATTGATATTGAGGGAGAGAAATCTAAGTGCCATTAACTTCGTCGTTCAGATCGCCGAAACTGCCACCGGTTATTTTTTTTTCCCTTTCTTATATCTGGGTATTTAATATGACTTAGTTTTTGGGAACTTTGGTTGGATAGGTATAGATTTAGATATTTGCTTTGATGTTTTGGGATTTTCTATTACGGTTTGTAGATTTCAGATTCTGATGTTGTTTGTTTGGTTCTTTCCTTCTTGCCCTAACTCACTTTTTCTCTCTTGCTTTCCATCTCTGTTTCTTTCCCAAGAAAGTTGTGATTATATACGCTTTGTTATTTGTTATTTGCTCTGTCACTCAAAACACAAATCTTTAATAATCAAAACCACACCAAAGTTTTATTTTAAAATTTTATTTTTTTCGGCCTGTTGTTTCTGAATGGTCCCTTTTTAAAAGGCAATGGAAATGTGCGGTGAAATTTTATACAAATTAGATTTACTATGATTGCCCTATTTTTTAAATTCCTCTCACTTGGATATCCCTGCCAAGAAAACAAAAAAAAGTAGTATCAGCGTATGTTCTATTAGTCCTCTCAATTGTGTTCTTTGTGTATGGTATGTTAGTGCTCTCAATTATACACTCTAAACTTTCAGATTTTAGAAAATAATGTTGCAGAGAAGAGATGGGGCAGAGCAGCAAAGCAGTATATCATTATTCTTTCATTGTATGTTGTTCTTAATTATCTTAAGAATTCTATCTTTTTTATTGTCTGATTGGAGGAACATGAGAGAGTTTGAATGTTAACGTTAATTATAATTTCTTTGTACTGATTCTGATGTTGGGTTTCTCCCAATTATGAATATTCATTGGTTAGAAAAGTAAGTGAACATGACTGGAAACGTTTTTGGGATATATCACTAAATCAGTTATATTAGTTTTGTAAATGGAGGATCTTGGTCCATTTAATGTAGTACACAGTAGCTCAAAAAGCACTTTTTGGATTTCTTAGCTTTCTTTTAGTTTGGATTTTTAAGCATGGATTGAGGTTGCAAATTCTTTTTAGTTAGATTGCTTTATGGTAATTACCTCTTTCTAAAAAACTTCTCTCAAATAAAGAATAAGATATTAGGGGTGAGAAAATTGGATGGGGTAGATTTTTTGTAGGCCATGTGACCAAAGTTTTTGGAGATTGTAGAAGAATTAAGAGTATTTAAATTGATCGGGTGACTGTATGCATTTAAGAGCATGATTTATATCAATAGGTTACCTATTTGGATAATCTTAATTTTTTGGCGAGTTTTTAAATTCTTGCTAATTCATATTGACAATAACACTTATTTTGGATTTTTCCTCATTTAATTAGATGTCTAATATGATCCTATCTTAGCAGCTCGATTCATGATTCTTATGGTCTTAAAAATATAAAAATGACTTATTTAATTCTGTTTATGCTCTCCAAACAGGGTCAAAACTTTTTAGAATTATGGTTAATGAATGGTGGTGTGTTGGTGATGAAGATGCCTATGTGAGTCAGCAAGGAGTTCAGTTTGCCCATTTGATTGGTGAGAAAATTTGGAGACTATTTTGTTTTATGGCCATGACAGTGAAATCTAACACCGTAGTTTATCTATACTGACTCAACTTTTAAGGTATCTTGCAATGAGTTATAGAATGAGCAATGGGTTATAGAGTTAATAAGATTTCATTCATTAGTATCTTTATGAGACAGTGTTTTGAGGAAGATCAAATTTAACAATGGTGGATGATATTTGTTACTTTTTGAGGAAGTTAATAAGAATGCTTCATATCTTCCTTATTCTCCTGAAAAGATGACACCCATGGTCATGGACATATATAGAGTTTGAAATTGTGAGACTAAGATTCAAGGCCAGATTGTTGGATGAACTGATCATCCTAATTTAAATGTACATGGTATTAGATAGAGCAATCTGCTCTAATGAATTCAATTTTCTCTGTACTTTCAGACTGCTAAAAGCTAAAGCTTGATGAATAATAAGAGGACAGTGAAGTTCTAAGATTGTAATTATTGTAATTCATTTTTTGCCATTGTGTTTGTTGTGGAAGACTTGAAGCCATCTGATGCAATTATATATGTATGGTTAGGATAGTCCTTATTCATAAGGCACTACAATCATGTGGCTAATATACTCCAAATTAGGTTCCAAACTATCACTAATGTACATTTGCAGAAATTGTTGTAATGTATAAACGTGTTCCTTTTTTAATATTATTTTATTCACATTTATGCCTCAAAGTTGGATGCTGATATTACTTATATATATAAAAAATGTTGTATGCTGATATTGATTTTGCTACTTCATACAGGTACTAGAAATACCGTTAATTGTGTTGATGGCTCTATAGTTAAAGACATCGAATGCTCTAATTTAGCTGGTGTTACTCTTGAAAGGTCTTTTGATGGTTCACAAGATAATGAATCTTCTAAGTGCTTTAAATGCCCATTAGAGAAGGCAATTCTTTCATTCCTTTGGCTTAGAGCATCTATAAAGATGTGCATTGTTGTGGTTTCTAGCAACTCCAGTATGTAAATGATCTTAAAACTTTCAATAGTATCAAGTTTTCAACATACTGGTTCACCAAGTAATATTGCTGCAATAATTTGATGCTTTTTAGCTATTAATTTTTAAATTCTAAAGGATACGACTAACTAAATCTTCTAAGAATATCATAACTCTTTCACATATTGGTTCTCTTTTTATTTTATTTTAGTAACTATGACAGCCAAAATCGGATCAGTATTTGACCTTGGCAAACTTAGATCAAATGTTATTGCTTTATTACTGCTGAAAGGTCTAAATTGTTTTTTAATATACTTTCAAGTTTTTAATTTGACCTTCACAATGACTTCCACTCATGATTTGCATGTTCTAAAATCTAAATTGCAGGGGATGATGAAGTCTTTGATGTATACTATGTTGCTTTTGAAATGGTGTGCTTAATGGTGCTATGCATGCTTCTTACATGGAGTTTAATGTACAATCTCTGTTAGAGTCTAGGATTACTGTATGTGAAGTCTTAGGTTGTCTTAGACGATTCGCAGGTCACATTCTAATTAAATGAAATCATACTGAGGTCAAGCCTGAGGCTGAGCTGGTATTGAATGAAAATTGAGGAAGAAAAATAGAAGATTGTGTGTGACTAAAATAATCTTCTAACTCATAAATTCTCAATAAATACAATTATCGTTTTGTTAAAAAAAAAAAAAAAAAAAGTTTTGCAAAAGACTAATGTTTAAAATTTTTAGTGGATATTGGATTATATATGCTTAAATATACTAAATTATGTAGGTTTGAATGAATGTCGTGGAAGTATGAGAACTAAATTTATGTTGGATGCAAAGATCATTAATATGTAAAATGATCCCGCGCATTGCGCGGGTTTAAAACTAGTTATTATAATATATAAAGACGTACTTTAACTCAAAAGGTCTAAGCTCAATGGGTATGTGCTCAATTATATTATATTAACCACTCATTCTTCTCATTATTATTCAATGCGAGACTTCACTCACACGTGTAAACCCAACAATCTCTCCCTCACGTGTAAGTCTCTGCCTCTCTATGGGCTGTAAGACCTCTCTGTGGGCCATAAACAAGTCATACTCGCTCCCCCTTGCCTAATGGGCTTTTCCCTTCACTAGTAACAATAATTTCACAATATTTTTAAATTAGCCTATCACTTCACACATAATGGAGTCACTATAATCTGTAATTTAAAATTTTTTAATAGTCTATGTGTGAGATAATAGGCTAATTTAGAATTATTGTGAATGGTTTTTGTATCACTAGAAAGTCTATTTCTAATCAGGTAATTTGTGGACATATTTTTAATCTCTCTTTTTTTTCTTCATATATATAGATGCATCCCTCCAACCCCTACAACCCGGGGTTCCATACTCTTTTCTATTAATGTAGTGATTAGGAACTTATATCTTGAGCTTATTAATCCCAAGCACTTGCAAATATCTTGTTAGAGATAGTGGCTTAAATTTAAATCGTAGTTGCCTTTGTAAAAGCTACTTAATTATGTAACTTTTCTGATATATTTTATTTCGCTTTGCACCAAAACACTTTATTTTCTTATTTCTTATTACTTGGATACCTAATTGACTGCCTTAAGCTATCATCCTTGACTGGATGGGACTTTTGTCGTCCTCACTTTTCTTCATGAATAAGACTCAAAGACTTTATATTGTGGAAAGTTCCTAAAAGTTTAGCTAATTGTAGGAGGTATCTGAAAGAGTAAAGCATTTGATTTGGTTAGAGATGCCTTGCATGCCACAATACATACCCCATCAAATCTTACTTTACATTAATATATTCTCCAAGGTGACTGGTGGGTTGACCATATGTTTGAGCAGGTATAAGTGAACAAACTGATATTTCTATAATTTAATCTTGTTTGAACGATTAAAAGTAGCTTTTCCTGTCTAGTGATGATGTAGGTGAGATAAGGATCAAGGTATAATATATTAGCTGCACTTTACTAAATCCCTACTTTTCCCTAAGGTGGAAGATTTCTTTGTTTATGAATATCTGTTGCACGATATTTCCATTTTTGCTTAGACGTCTGTATTTATCATTATCAAAATTTCATCCATGTTACGTGGGCTTCAGTAACTCAATTGGTAAAATCTTTTGATAAAATACAATTATTACGTAGTAGACACCATAAGTTTGAATTACTATCATATATTCAACAAAATTTTCCAGGACTTGGCTCTCTCATATGACCCAGTTTTTACTATTGAAAACTTGAAATCTTCTCTATGTTTCTTTCATTTAGGTTTAGGACCATTAAGTCATTTAATACCTAAATCGCTTCACTTTTAAACAATAATGTTAGGACATATGTGTTTCACTTGTTAGAAACATATGTTACTATTTTATGTAATTGGTTAATCCTTTGACAAAACGCACTTTACTTGTAATTGGATAGATCTAGGTGTTTTTAATACTTCAAGAAACTGTGTTTCAAGATCAAGTGTTGAAGTCATCAAGTCTGTCAAAGAAACAAGCTGAGAAGTGCAAATTCATTAAAGCTCGACAGCTAGCATGCGTCGAAGTTTAAGAAGCTATTCAGCCCATGTGCTCGACACCTACTCGACAGCTACTTGACAACTCCTATCTGTCGAGATTTAAGAATTTCAGTCTGATTTTCTTAGGTTCCGTGAATATGTCTTTGGGCCTTCTTTTCTCCTAACCCTAGACATATAAAATGATTATTTTAAGAGCCGTCAGAGAGTACACAAGTTGCATAAGCTTTGAGAAAAGTTTGTTCAAGCAAATTGTAATCGAAGACAAAGTTTCGCCCTAGTTCATCAATCTTGAAGAAGTTGCTGTGTATGTATACCATAGGGTTTTGTAACCAAGTATCTTCTTGATCTTCATCATGTGGATGAACTGAAGAACTTTGCAGCCAACAATCTTCTCTAGTTGGTGATTGAAGTCACCTAAAATCCGCACAATTGATTAGTCACGTACTTGGGAGCCATGTATCAAAAGGAGAAATTGTCACTACAGAACAAGTCCAATTGGGTATTGGGGTAAGGGTTTAACTATAGGTTTGTATAAGGTACTGAAATTCATTTACTTGTAACCGCTTGTTGTGATAATAGTGAAATTTCGAGAGTGGTGACCTGAAAATCACTTGGTGGGGTTTTTGCCGTGTAGGTTTTCCCCATTCGTAAACAAATCACCGTGTTAATTTATTTTCCGCTGCATACTTTAGTTATTGGTGATTTATTTGTGCTACCATGCGCTTTGCATGTTAATTTGATTAATTAATAAATTTGGGTAATTAATCAATTAATTCATCACAAGGGGTCAATACGTTTTTTGCCTATCAAATAAATAAAAGATTATTGGGCTCTTACATTATATAAAAAAAACATGCCTCATAGCTGCAGAATTGGTAAAAGGAAATTTGACACTCAGACTCAGATCAATATCCATGCGTCTCCAATGGAGTCACCATTCAAAGTTAGCATGCCTCAGCAAAACTAAAGCTCGATTCACTATTATGTCTTAACATTGGTATGTTTGATGTATGCTTATATTATATCACATCTAAACGCCTCCAACTTATACAGTATATTTTATGCTTCATCTGAACCACAAGCTGTGCCACATACCATGCCTAATAATTAGCTGTTGTTGAAGTTTTTTCTTATTCAATACTTCTGTAATTCTCCGGATTGTGCCTAGATTCTGTGAATGGTTTGGAGATGTGAAGATGTTGCATCAACCAGAATTGAGTCTAAATTGAGCTCAATCTTAGCTATATAGATGATTACAAGGAGATCTAATTATATTCGTTTTACCTTTCTAGAATAAAGCGCATATGTAAGTAGCACATCCTCCTATCATGATTAATGGTATTAGAGTTAAGGTTCATGAGTCACGAGACTAAAATATTACATTAACACAGGCTCTGGATTAAGAGCCTAGCTAATAATGCCATCATCTTTGAGTCAAAGCAATTTTGTTGCCATTGGAAACTTGTGAGAAACAACCTAATAAAGCCATTGTTGGAGTCGTGAGAACTTTGTTCCCATTGGAAATTACAAACAAATATAATCAACCTTTCCTATTTTTGAATATTTAACTGAAGTTATTTAGGTAGTCGTTGGTTACATCACCATTCGATGCTGTGTGTACAAAGCGTGTAAGATAATGACTGACGTAGTCCTGGTCATTTTGCATAAAAATGATCGTGAGATGCCAACAATACAAGAACTATAGCTATTATTTTATGACACAATCAAACTTCTACAAAATTGAGTATGATATACAAAGATGCTTTTCTTTAATCTTTAATATCTTCATGTTGGTCCCTAGACAAAGGTTTCACTTTCACCCATTACTAAATCTAATGAAAAATCGACACAATCGGAGGAAGCATAAAATAAACAATAGTAAAAGGAATGTGAGTTGCAAGAAAAAGGAGGCAGGAAGCTTCACATTAATAGCATACAAATTCAAAGATGCTTAAAATATGTTGCAACAAGTTCTGGAATCAACCACTTACCCAAAACAAATATAAATAACAACAAAATTTAGCTACAAAATTTAGCTACAAAATTTAGCTAAACTTTGTCCCTACTTATAGGGTAAATATAAGTAATTTAAAAATAAATAAATAAACCATGACCATAAATAAATTTTTCAATAAAATCATTTCATTAGGTTTTTTCTATATTAATTATCCAAAAAAAAGTTTTTCTTTTAATGGGCAAGTAGAAATTGTTTTTCTATATAAATAAAAGGGTAATTTGTGATTTTTTTTTTGTCCTTCAAATATAGGGTTTATTTGATTTTGTCCCTCAATTGTAAATCGTTCAATTTTGATATTTCAAATTTTAGAATATAATAATTTAATATGTTTGTATATTTTCGTCTATTTGCTACTTGTATTTTTTTTTTTTGGTTTTAGTCCCCTAAATATAGGGTTAGTTCGGTTTTGATCCCTTGAAGAGTTGAATGTTTGAAGCTTTATTGTTATGTTTAGAGTGTGGATTTTCAGAGATATAGTTGTTGAATCAATGTACGTACTTGCAGTGAGCTTGTGGCAATATATTGACTTTGAACTAGATATATCCTCTGGAACTCGATTGGATTCTAGAGAATGTTTCAATAATTTGTGAAAGTTTTAGACTTTTTTTTTTTTTTTTTAATAAGAAAGTTATAACTTTTATTAAGAAGAAGATAAAAACAATACATCTTGAGCCAAAGAAGACTCAATCATATTAGGATTTTCCTCTATCTGAGTTACATAGTTAAAAACATCATTAGCATGTTGTGCCAAGTTGTGTGCTGGACGATTGCCTTCCTGCTTGACATGGTTCACTTGCATGCTTCTAAAGTCTTGTAGCTTTTGCTGAATCCCCTCAATGATATAGCAAATTGTAGCAAGTGCTTCACTAACTTCCTGTAAAGCATCAATGATTATCTTTGAGTCACTTTTAAAGACTACCTCCCTTACCCCCACATCCCAAGCAAAGAGGACTCCCTCCTCTAATGCTTTGGTTTCGGATTCCAGAGTTCCCAAAGAAATAGGTAGCCTTTTAGACATAGCTGCTTCCATTTGACCTACAATGTCCCGAATAATAACCCCTATTCTGGATGACTGAGAATTAGTAAAAGTTCCACCGTCGACATTAACCTTATACCCAGGACTGAGCGAAGCCACCCAGTGGGTTGCCTCATCAGACACAAAGTGAGGCATGCTGAAGTTGGCTATTTGAAATTCTTCTAACAAAACTCGTGCTTTGTGTAATATTGCCCTGCTAAGTTGTCGAGCTTTGCCGTGTTGTACCTGGTTACGGTTATGCCAAATATTCCATGCTATCATGAGTACTAATTCTAGAGTATCATCCTCCACACACTGTGAAAATTTCAAGCGCCACAATAAGTCCACAAACTCATGGAAGACCAAACCATGGTTATCAAATGTGAGTCCAAAAGGTTGCCAGACCTCACGAGCCTTATCACATTCCCAAAAGAGATGTGCACTATTTTCAATTCCAGTGTCATAGGCCTCAAACTGGATTAACCAAAACTTTCCTTCGACATAGATTCGCCTTTGTAGGCAGTATATTCTTACTTGCTTTCCATGCGGAGGACTTAACTTTGTTTGGGATATTTAGCCTCCATATTGTCTTCCAAAATATTTTTCTATTCTATTCATTCGATGCTCCCCTAAAGATGTTACCTATTCTTGAACCCGCTACCAATCTATATGCTCTGCGAACTATGAAATTACCCCTTGGTGTATAGGTCCACACCAATCGGTCGCTAGGAAATTTAGTACTTAAATCGATGGATCATATCAAACTACCAAGCTCGAGTACATGGATCAATGAGAAGAGAGACCTTTGCATCTGTGGGTATTTCGGGATGTTTAAAGTAAGTTTGAAAGTAGAGGGCTTGGGGATCCATTTATCCTTTATTATGGTCATGGCTTGGCCATTCTCCACTTGCCATCGATAGCCTTGTTGAACAATATGTTGTGCCGCCATGATGTGGGGTTGTTTTTCATGGGTCTTAATCTTTCTTTTTAGTGGCAAATTTCAATTGTTTCTACTCTTTTGCTTGGGTTTGATCTTCATGTTCTTTGATTCGGTGGTGGTGATTTGGGTTTTTTTTTTTTTTTTGTGTGTTTGTTTGCCAAGAAAATTTATGGGTTTGGAGGCTAAGGTTTGCTTTTCTCGGAATATGGGATTGGGGTTTGGTTAGGATCTGGGTTTAGGTTTTTTTTTTTTTGCTCGAGATTGATTATAGGGAAGAAAACTAGGGAAGAACACAATCAACATGTACATGTTCTTCGAAAAAAAATAATGAAAAGAAAAAAAAAAGACAAGAAAGACATTTAATTAATTTATTTTGTTTTGATGTGTTTGGTTATAAAGAAAGTACAAGAAAGGAAAAGCAAATGATAAGAAAATAAAGATTAATTTGGTAAGAATATGAATCATATACAGGGAAGAACATAAAGAACATGAATATGTTCTTCTAAAAAAAAAAGATTGGAATAAAAAAAATTCATTTTAATTAGAAGAAAGTAAAATTTTTGTTTGAAAGAAAATAATTTTTTTTGTTTGTTTTTTTTATTTTTTAATTAAAATTGAGTAATTAATTTTTTTTTTAATTTTGGCATTTAAAAAATGTTAAATAATTTTTTTAATAATATTTTAATGCCCACGTCAGTTTCCCCGTTAGTTAGTTGACAGAATGGCGCTTCAAGGACTTAAATGTCCTGCGTTAATTGGTTTAGGGACTAAAAGTGGTAAAAATAAAATGTAGGAACTAAAAGTACATTTACGCCTATATTATAACCAAAAATACATATAAACAAAAAATAAAATAAAAAATTGTCATGCCTAACTCCACATGCAACAACAATTGGTTTTCAATTTGCTAAAATAGTCTATGAATTCTAAAATACTAATACAGTAACACCACGGGCGACAACATTGCTTCATTGAATTATTTTTTATTTACTTAGATATAGAAAAATTTATATATCCTTATCCTTTTTTTTTCTCTCTCTCTATAGAACTTTTTACTTTACATGGTTGATTTTAAAATATATTTTCCATCGCAAATTTGGTCTTAACATAAAAATTCTCAATAATTTCTCTTTTATTAATGTGTATAGCGCACTACAAAAAAAGTGCACATATGTTATGAATGTAGATGATTATTTAATTTTTTTATTATTTAAATTAAATATTTATGTTTACGTACATTTTTACATTTATGTTTATTTTACTATATAAAAAAATTATTAAAGATTTCGTAGTAAGAACAGTAGTAACTACTATTGCAGTTAGAATGTAGACAAATATACTATCTCTTACTTGACTAAATATCAATGCATTTTTCATTTCGTAGAAAAACTGAAGATTCCCATTACTTTCTTCTTTTTCAATGCACACTTTGTTTTGCATTGAATGCCACTTTGGGGTTCAACGAGTGATCTATCTGTGCAATTTAAAATCCCATACAAAAGGGGATGCATTTTTCATTTCGTAGAAAAACTGAAGATTCCCATTACTTTCTTCTTTTTCAATGCACACTTTGTTTTGCATTGAACGCCACTTTGGGGTTCAACGAGTGATCTATCCATGCAAATTAAAATCCCATACAAAAAGGGATGCCATATTTGACATCCATACCCACAACCCGAATAGTGATTGTTATGCTTAAAAAAAAAACCAAGTATTTGTAGTATTTAAACCAAGAAAAAAATAAATTATAGCCTAAAATCGAAAAACTTTCTCCCCCTTGTGTCGGTCGTTGTATTTCCATAATCTATCTAAAACAATATCCAATTATGCTACAAATTGGGCCATTTAACGAGAAAACTTAGACCGTTATACAAGACAGTTTTTATACCAACAAGCAGCTCCATGTACACTATAACAACAATGAATAACAAAAATGATACAATATGGCTCGAATCAGTTTAAAGCTAACTCTTGCAACCCATTACGTGACTTATTAAAAAGCCAGATGACTAAAATCACATATAAATAATCTCTTAAATTGTCACATAGTAGATTTAAGGAAAATAACTTCAAATAGGTTGGGAGTTAAAACTTTTTCCTAATGAAAATCAAGGTTTTGAAACCTAAACCATTCATTGAACCGTAAAGGGGAGAGGTTCAAGGTTTTTGAGGTCGAACTAAGGTTGAACCAGGGTCGAATCGTGATGATGTTATAATTAATTTAATAATTAATTAAAGTCTAAATATAGATATTAAATTTATAAAACTAGCAAAATTGACTAATATATCTAAATATGTGAGGGAAATTTAATGATTTTCAAGCATATATATAATAATTAAATAAGAAAGTTAATAAAATAAAATAATAACCATGAAAACATTAAAATTTATGATTAATTTTTGAAGTAAAGTTGAATATCTTTGAAGGATTTTAATTTTATATATATATATATATATATATATATATATATATATATATATATATATATATATATATATATATATATATTCCTAGTAAGAGATGGATAATTTAATTAAGTAGAATAAAATTGTGTTAAGTTGTTTTTATTAAAAAAAAAAAAAAAAATTGCTAAGGGGTTGGACCTCACGATTCTTGCCACCGGTTCTACATGAACCGTGCGGTCCAACCCCAGTTTTAGGGGTTTACAGAATTTCCACATATGCCCGGTTCTCTATGCTTAAAAAACTGGATTTCAATCCGGTTCCCAGTTTTCTCGGTCCGGTCCAGGTCTGAAAACAATGATGAAAATACCATTGCTTATGTGACTAACTTTTATATCATTCCTCATTCTAGAGAGTATAATGAATAATGAGAAGGGTTTGGTTTTGTAAGTCTTAACCATAACCATAAACGTGGATGACCAACCATAAACTTGTATATGAAAATATTAAATTACAAATTAAACCTTATAACTTTGCCTAAAGTTCAATTCATCTCTCCAACTTAACTTAAGTCCAATTCAATCTTTTAAGTTTTAACTTTATTCAATTTAGTCATCTCGTTAGTCTCTATCAAAAATGCATCATTAGTGACCTCCAAAATGACAAAATTTCATTCTTCAGTGATTTTATTTACACTAAATCACCAAAAAAAAAAAAAAAACCATTATATGAGGGGGGAAAAAGAATTAATTAAAAATTTTAATCAATTATTAAATTTTCTTCCTATATCCTCTATACTTGCAAAATTTCAAGAAGATTGAAGATTAATAGCTATGTTATCAATCAAATATTTAAATTTGAAGTTTTTCTAGTCTAAAATTATGCCTAAAAACAAGTTTATGAATCAAATGATAAATAACATCTTATTAGCACGAAATTTGACATGTATAATAAGAACATAAAGAACATGTAATCCAACGGTTATATTTTTCAAATATGTAGTATTGTTAATTTTTTTTAGTGGGAATTGTAGCCTTTGCCTACAACTAAGTTTATAGTCAAACTTGTTCCATTATTGTTTTGGTAATCTTTTTTTCTTTTTCTTTTTAATTTAAATCCACTTATTTCCTCTCTCTTTTCTCAAATAATAAAATAGAAAATGATTTTCAATAATTTCATATAAAGAAAATCTTTAAAAAAAAAATGAAACTAAACGTTTTAGGAAAATTATTGTAACAACCCAAGGAAAAACGCTAGCCACATTTATGCTATACCTCAAAATGACTAGTCACAATTGAGACTCCTTGCAGTTGTTAATAAAGCCCAGTTCAACCTAGTAAATATCCAATGTGGGACTCATTACACACCCACACACATCACACAATCAATCAAATTAGGGCATCACAATCTCCCGCACTTAAATTCCTAACGTCCTCGTTAGGGCTCACTTTGTGGAGTAGTGTCTCCGAGCCCACACGGGATTACGAAGCCAGCTCTGATACCATATGTAACAACCCAAGGAAAAGCGCTAGCCACATTTGCATTATACTTCAAAAAGACTAGTTGCAAATGTGGCTAGCGCTTTTCCTTGGGTTGTTACATATGGTATCAGAGTTGGCTTGGTAACCCCGTGTGGGCTTAGAGACACTACCCCACAAAGTGAGCCCTAACGAGGACGTTAGGGATTTAAGTGGGGAAGATTGTGATGCTCCAATTTGATTGATTGTGTAATGTATGTGGGTGTGTGATATTGTGTAATGTGTGTGGGTGTGTGATGAGTTCCACATTGGGTATTTATTGGGTAGATCTAGACTTTATTAACAACTGCAAGGAGCCTTAATTGTGACTAGTTCTTTTGAGGTATAGCGTAGATGTGGCTAGCGCTTTTCCTTGGGTCGTTACAATTATAGAGTATGCAGTGGTACAATAAATGTATACATTCATCGCACATGAATAGTGTTGGAAAAATATATTGAAAATTGCTCAAATTAATTAACAAAAGTGTAAATCAAATACAATAATATCAATGCTATGAAATAAGAATGTAGAGAACAAGAACTTATCGATAGTCGAGGCATGGAACTAAATTTGCTTTCCATGAAATAACCCTAATTGCAGCCAAGGTTGTTAAGCTCGGACCGGACCGTATGGTCCGACCGGGAAACCCGTGAACCGTTTAGTTTCGCGGTTCGTTTAAGGTAAGGAACCGTTCCATGCGAAAAAAGCATGGAACCGTCCGGACCGCGGTCGGACCGTCCGGTTCTATGAACCGTGATTGGTTCGAACGGTTCGGACGGTTTCCTTGTTTCAGCCCTTAAACGACGTCATTCTAGCCTTTTTTTTCCCCCTATACGGCGTCGTTCTGAAACCCTCTCTCAAAAATCACTCTTAGCCTCACTCTGAAACCCTTTCTCAATCACTCTCAACCCTCACTCGTCTCTGCTTCTCTCGTCTCTGCCTCTCTCCCTCGTCGCCGTCGCACTGTTGCAGCTCAGCCTCTCTCCCTCTCTCGTCTCTTTGTCACTCTCTCATCTCTGCTTCTCTCCCTTGTCGCCATCGCAGCGCAGCCCAGATCGCCGCTCCCTCGTCGCCGTCGCAACTTAGCCCAAGTATTGTATTTATGGTATTACCAATACCAAAGGTTCAGACTTGCAGTAAACACTTTTTCTCTTTTTTTTTTTGGATTTTTTTTTTTTTTGGGTATGAACTTTCGGAAATTTTTGTGTGTGGCTATGTCATTTGCTTATCTAGGTTGTTATTTTTTGTATGGATCAAACCTATGACTTTCACTCTATGGATTCCTTTCTATCATCATACCAATACAGCAATGGTTTCTATTTGGTTTAGGCAAGATTTGATATCAAGACTTTATTCGATGATGACAAACTTTATTAATTGAACTCACTTATATGCTTAATTCCTTCTGTAACCATATTTGATTTAATAAGATACATTTGCACCCAATACGAAATTGTTGGGCATCATCATTAGCTATTGAGCTCAAACCTTTCATGTGCTTCTATGTTTGTATATTTTACAAATGGTTATTGACATTGTGATTTTGTAAACTGATGCGACTAATGCAATGGGGAGCAGAGTATAGACCCAAATGGAATATTGGTTGATTTGGGCCTTATAGGTGTGGTTCCCCTTGCTTTTGATGAGTCCCCCTTCTATTAATTAATTGTAATCCGATAGCTGTTTATACATTAGTATTTTGGAATGTTGTTTGATTGCCATTCTTTTGTAATATTTCTATCTAAGCAACTGGTTAGTGGTTGAGTCCATTTAATCAGCACGTGTGTTTTAGGATTATTTGCACTCTTACAATAACTTAGATTTTCTCTGAGACCATGAAAATTGGTAGGATATATTTTGTGTGTGCACATTGAACTTTGTAATATGTGTAATGAATAAAAGAAGCCTAAACAACGGCCATGGCTCACCCACTTGGCTTCCCCATCTACAATGTGCAACATATTGGTATTTGTGGTTCCATTTTAACACTGCTCTTTTATTTGTATATTACATTATTCTCAAATTTTTTAGGTGCTTGAAGTTTATGATTCTCTCTATATTAGCACCTATAGATCAATTTGTGATTCTTTGACTCTATGACTTTGTGTATATTAGTTTGTTAATTTGACTTTGTGTATGAAGTTGTGATTCTTTGACTATCTATATTTCAAAAATTGATGGGTCTATGCGTGTTTGATTGGTTGTTTAGTCTTTTAGATTAAAATTAAAACAGAGACCGGGTCTACTCCATCACATGAAGTTGATTCCAATGTAATGGAGTCTAGCTCAAGAGTAAGAGAAAAGGTTGATCCGGCTTGGGAACATTTTAGCCTTGGGGCGGATGAGAAGGGATGGAATACTTTTACATGTATATATTGTAGGCAAACATATAAAGGTGGGGGTATTAATAGGATGAAAAAACACCTTGCAGGGATAAAAGGTGATATTGGATCATGTAAAAAGGTTTCTCATGATGTGAGATACCAAATGTTGGAATATGTGAAGGAGTTTGAGTTGAAGAAAAAAGCTGAGAAACAACGTCAAAAAGAAATGTTTAGTGTGCCTTCCACAAATAGTGATATGCAAGAAGATGATAATGTTCAAGAAGTATTTAGTAGTGGTCATGGGTTGACTAAAAAACCTGTTTTAGGTAAAAGAAAGGGTACAAATCCAGTGGATAGTTACTTTGCTCCAAGAACTACTCCAGGAGCTCAACCTGGTCTTAAAAGTGTGTTCCAAAGTAAAGAAAGGGCGAGGCAAGATAATATGGCTATTGCAAGGTTTCTATATGACAATTGCATTCCTTTTAATGTGGTGAATTCAGTGTACTACCAAAAGATGATTGATGTCGTAGCTACCGCTGGTCTTGGTTACAAAGGTCCATCTTATCATGCTGTACAGGTTCCTTTGCTGAGGGATCAAAAGAAAGAGGTTCAATTGTTGGTTGAGTCACAACGTAGGCATTGGGCAGAAGTTAGATGTACACTTATGGCTGATGGTTGGACAGATACTAGACATAGGTCATTGATTAATTTCCTTGTTTATTGTCCTAGGGGAATGGTATTTGTAAAATCAGTTGATGCCTCAAATATTGTGAAAAGTACCAAAAACTTTTTTAAATTGTTTGATGAAGTAGTTACATGGGTTGGTCCAAAAAACATAGTTCACATGATTACTGATAATGCTTCCAATTATGTATCTGCTAGTAAATTGTTGTGTGAAAAGTATAAAACTATTAGTTGGTCTCCTTGTGTAGCACATTGCCTGAATCTTGTGTTGCAAGATATGGGAGACATGCCTCATGTGGAAAGACTCAAAAAACGTGCATCAAAAGTTACAGTTTTTATTTATAATCATGTGGCTTTGATTGGTTGGTTGAGGAAGAGACCTGGTTGGACAGATATTGTACGTGTAGGAGCAACGAGATTTGCTACTACTTTCCTTTCATTTGGAAGCCTTCATGTGCATAAGCATGACTTACAAGCCTTAGTGACTAGCAAGTTCTTTGTGGATAATAGATTGGCAAGAGAGTCAAAGGCAAAAGAAGTAGTTTCTATCATTTTGGATAATTCTTTTTGGGATGATGTTAATGTTCTTGTCAAGATTTCATCGCCACTCATTCGTTTGTTATGGATTGTTGATTCTGATCAAAGGCCTGCAATAGGATATGTGTATGAGGGCATGCATAGAGCACGGTTGGGAATTAAGAAGATATTCCGAATGAAGAAGCACTTGTACAAGCCATACACCTCAATTATAAAAAACCGTTGGGACAAACATTTGCATAAAAATCTTCATGCTGCTGCATATTGGTTAAATCCTGCTTTTCAATATGACGAGGAGAATTTTTGTCGAAAACCAGCAGTACATATGGTTGTTTTGGACTACATTGGGACAAAATATGATGGTGACAAAGAGAAGGTAATTAAGAAAACCCAATATTTTCGAGACCGTATTGGGAGCTTTGATAGAGATCTTGCATTGTCAACAAGCACGACCACTCATCCAGGTGAGAAGTAATTAGTTTACTTTAATACTATAAACAAATCTTAGTTTTTTTTGTTTATGTTGAAAGTTTGTTTTGTCACTATAGTTAGAATAACTGAAGTGATTATTCAATTGAAAGTTTGTTTGTTTATGTTGATTACTATTAGATTATGTTGTGTTATGAAAATCAGATGAATGGTGGAAGTTGTGGGGTGCTGATGCTCCAAACTTGCAAAAATTGGCAATTAGAATCCTTAGTCAAACTTCCGCCTCTTCTGGATGTGAGCGGTGTTGGAGTTTATTTGACCAAATCCATTCTAAGAGGAGAAATAGGTTGGAGCATCAAAGGCTCAATGATCTTGTATTTGTTCATCATAACTTGCGATTGAAACATAGGTAACTAAATGCTATATCTTGTCATTATATTAATTTTTAAGAAGTCATTTATATAATGTAATTGTTAGTTACTAATTATGTTCAAATTCCAATAATGAGCATGACATTTTATGATGCAGGCTTTACAACAAAAAGTTTAATTTTGACCCCATTGATTATGCAAGTATCAACAAAACTGATTTTTGGGTATTTGTGGAAGAGGAAGACCCATATCTTAATTATGAAGAGTTGGAGAATGCAATTTATGAAGAGGGTGCATATCCAGCAGCAGCAAGTGCAGGGACTTCTTCTAACATTGAAGGTTAGTTTATATGTAAACAATTTGATAACTTATAATAATTTTTCTTTTATTTTTTTCAAGCTTGTGTAAACATTATAATGATTTTTCTTTTTATTTTGTTCAAACTTGTGTGTAGAATCTATAGATGATAGCAGTGAGGCTGAAGGAATTGATTTGGAAACATTTGGACAACCTATTAGTCCTCCTCCTGGATTTTCAGGGAATAATGATGAGCATGATAACTATCATGACGTTGATGATTTATGATCATAATATTTCTGTTTGTACTTTGAAGTTTTATCTTGTATTTTAGAGATAATTTCTATGTCTTTTTGTAAGACACAGTGTGTAACTTGGACTTTGAAGTTTTATTATTGTTTTTCAACTTTTTATGGTTACTCATATGGAGAAGAATTATTCGGTGAAAATTATGTTTAATACTATTTAACTTGTGGAAAGGATGTTACATTTGAAAGTTGAAAGTTGAAAAGGAAAAGTGAATGTGGAAAGTTGAAAACTATGTTACATTTTTGGGTCTTTAGTGAAAAGTGAATTATTCGGTGAAAACTATGTTTAATACTCTTTTTGGGTCTGTTGCATAATGATTAGGTTATGTGGAAAGTTGAAAAGGAAAAGTGAATGTGGGATTAGGATGTTTCAGGGATCAGTTTTTGTATTATGGTTCAATTAACTTGTGGAAAGGATGTTACATTTGAAAAGTTTTTTTTTCTAGTGACTTGTTTCTTTCATGCATTTTTTATGGAAATGAGTTTTTTTTGTCTAGTGTGTATCAATGTGTAATTGTGTACTATATTTTTGTAAGTTTTATGTATTTTTTAGAAATAAGCTTTTCTAAATGAATTAGGCTATTTTAGTTAATTTTTCTATTTTTTTATTAATTTAATGTTTTTATATATATTTAAAATAACTATTAAATTAATTATAACGTCATCACGGTTCGACCTCGGTCCGACCTCAAAACCCTTGAACCTCTCCCTTTTACGGTTCAATGAACGGTCTAGGTTTGAAAACCTTGATTGCAGCCAGTAGTTTTATGAACGTTGAAAGTTGTGACTTTCTCAAGAGTGAATAAGGAAAGAAATGAATGATAGAGTTTTGGAGATTCTACCAACAAAAGAGGGATTTTATCCCTTGATAATGTTGCTGCCAAAATCATAGGATTTAGGAAAGCAAAGAGATGATTTTAGGGGAGTTATTTCAGCTCTACACATACTAGTTAACTTAATAAGTCATAGGCTTAGGCTTAATCCAAACACAAAGTTGGGCTTCTAAAATAATGGGTTTAGAAAAGTTTTAAACATATCCAACAATACATGAATTTAATTAGCATGACTATTCTTGGGGTAGTGTATAATGTTGTATAATGTCATTTTGGGGGGTGAGTAACGGTGCATTTTTTACGGAAACTAATTTAAGGATTGGATTGAATAAAGCTGAAATTAAGACGTTTGAATTAAACGAAAATGAAATTGAAAGACTGAATTAAATTTTAGGCAAAGTTGAAGGTTCAATTTATAATTTAGCCCATAGTTTTAAAAACTATACCAGACCATGGCAAAATTTTAGGCAAAGTTGAAGGTTCAAGGGTGAGTAACGGTTCCCCTTTTTTTTTTCTTTTTTTTTTGAGAAGCCACACACTGTGGCAAAATTTTATTTAAAGCTTAGGAAATTAGAAGAAACAAAACACAAAATATCTGGTGGAACATCCTCCATCCAGACTAATACAGTTTAGTTGAATTGAAAACCAAACACCTATTCAGTTTAGTTCTAAGTTGAAGAACTTGTACTGATACAGCCCGTAAGGATGGTGGAGGAGATACAGAGAGAGTCTTAGAGCATCCACATCAGTGGGTGGAAACTCTTGTATAATAGAAAAAACCTCCATTTTTACACATTTTGTCTCAAAATTGCACTACATCAGTGCTTCCAAAGTCTTGTATAATCATGTATATTTATCCAAGAGCTACAGTAACCGTGAATATATATACACGGTTACTGTAGCTCGTGTATACAATATTTTAATAATTTCTGATTCGCTCCTTTTTTTTCTCTCTCTTCTCCATCTGCACAACTAACCATCCCTCAACATGTTCTTTCTTCCTCTGATACAGACTCCCACAGACACAAAATCAAAAATCAACTACAAACATCAAAAATCAACCACAAAATCAACATCAAAATCAACCACTAGAACAAAACCGTTTGGTCGGTGATCGGTGATTGTGGATCGTGGATTGGAAAGGCGATTTGGATTGGTGTTGATGGAGATTGGTGTTGATGGAGATCGGTTTTAATGGAGATCGGTGTTGATGGAGATCGGTGATGGGTTGACGGAGATTGGTGTTGATGGAGATCGGTTTTAATGGAGATCAGTGTTGATGGAGTGCTTGAGATAGGTTGACGGAGATCGGTGTTGATGGAGTGCTTGTGATGGTGCTTCTGGGTTGACGGAGATTGGTGGATTGGAGAGGTGTTGTGGTGCTTGTAATGGCTGTGGTGTTGATGGAGTCCTTGCTCTGGTGCCTCTGGGTTTTGACCGTGAGAGAAAGAAGAAGAAAGAAGATGAAGAAAAGAAAGAGGAAACGGCAGAGAGAAAAGAAAAAGAAAGAAAGAAGAAAGAATAGGATGTATTGGAAAAAGAAACCGTAGGTAAAATAATATTAAAAAAAGAATATAAAAATATTATTTATATAAAATATAGTGTATAATAGATGAATTGATGTGAGTGTTTTGTAAAATTAGATGTGTATAATAGAAAATGTAGCTTTTTCAATATAAAATAGATGATAAATTTATACGAGCTGATGTGAATGCTCTTACCCAAGAGAAAGAGCTCTTGGAAAAAGAAAAAAAAAGTTGGAATGTGACCTGCAATGTGTGGTAAAAGATTTTCCAAAAAAAAAAAATTCCCACTGTCAGTCCCACGAGGGCAAGCATTTACTCCATTTTACCTTTTTATTTTTTATTTTTTTATATTTTTTTATTTATTTTTTTGGGAACGGGAAAGTGGGTTATTGTGTCAGTGACACATTGAAGTTTATGACTTTTTATTTTTAAAATAAATATTTTTTTAGTAGAATAATAAATATTTAAAATATGTAAGTAAGGTTAAATTATTAAACTATTATTTATAAAATTAAAAATTAGTTTCTCAAAAAAAATAAAAAAACTGAGCTTAAATAGTATTCAAATAAAAATTTTAATATTTTCTTATTATAAGTTATGAAATTTCATATAAAAATTATTTATATATTTTAAATATATTAACTATGATGTTAGCCATTAGATAATCGGTTCGAAGTTGAACAAAAAACTAGTAACTATAGTCCATTTTCTGGTTCTTTGTCCTTGCTGGTTTTTAAAAGCATGATTTAGCATATTTAATAAAATTTTCACTTTTTAATGAATTTTTAAAAATAAATTTAAACAAAAATATGTACTAAACCATAAATTTGTAAGGATAAGAGATTGAGAAGAAGTCTTACTTTCAGCCACATGTTTCCCAAATTGGAGAAAAGCAAAAATAAGGGATTGAGAAGAATTCTTTGAGAAGCTTGCCATTGCAACTTCGGATCCTATCTTCTTGATGACATCATTGCAGTCTATGCTGAAGCTCAAATACGTGCTTCACTGCAACACCAAATGCTTAATACATTGGCCGATGTATCCCTCTACACTCAGCACATCATCAAATTTTGTGATTGACATCTCAAGGTAATATAAACCAAGAGCTTTTAAACTTTGTTTTGCATTTGAACTTCAAACATCAACATATACAGACATGCACACCTAGAGTTGGTTATCAGAATTTAATCTTTCAACATAGCCTACAACTTTTGTATTTCATAACTGAGAGGTAATCGAAAAGATCAGAACATGGGTCAGGCATGTGTAACTTCTGAAGCTCATGAGCAGTATCAAAGACCTTTATAACTGCGACTGCAGGTCCTATTGCACTCTCAACATGGTCTCTAATTCTGGAAAATGAACATTGTTGATTTGTTGCATTGAGATAGATCTTCCTGCAGCATCCAAAGATTGCCATATGTGGTTTGTCTCCTCCAGTCTATGCCCCAC
Source organism: Quercus wislizeni (assembly GCA_023055345.1). Classification (NCBI taxonomy): domain Eukaryota; kingdom Viridiplantae; phylum Streptophyta; class Magnoliopsida; order Fagales; family Fagaceae; genus Quercus; species Quercus wislizeni. The sequence continues at coordinate 21,415,613 of JALGQJ010000010.1, forward strand.
TGTGTCTAGTGCACTGCTAAGTGTGAGCTGAGAGGGGAAAACTCCTTTTTTGTTGGTTTTTTACTATTTATGTTTATAGTTTTCATCGGAGATTGAGATTGTTATAGCGATTCTACGATTTCTTGCTAGAGATTGGAGATTGATGGGTTCTGATTGGATGTTGATAAAGTTGAATCATTTTTTGGATTTTGGAAAATTGTAATAGTTTTAGTTTTTTAACTATTCTATTTTATATAAGATAATTAACATGCCATTGTTTGATTGGCCTAATTAACATACATGACAATCTTACATGGGATTTTGGAAAATTGTATTAGTTTTAGTTTTTTTTAATTATTCTATTTTATAAGATAATTAGTATGCCATTGTTTGATTGGCCTAATTAACATATATGACAATCTTACGTAGCATTTCACAGACACACCAACATTGAATATGGAATTTAAGTCTTTTTCCTAACATTATGTCACGTTAGAGGAGTTGGGCACACGTTGGGCATATGAAAATCTCACTTGACAAACTTAGCCCAATGCCATTGAATATCATATTATGAGCATGGTAAAGTGATGCAGATGCTCTTTAAAGTGTTATACTATGCTAAATACCATGGTAAAGTGATGCGATTGAAAATGTGGTATTTCTGCAACGAAAATACACAAGAATGAAACTCCACCAAATCTAATTCTGAGAGTAATCAATCATCATAGAGACGGGAAGTGGATTTGTGAGTGCAATTCATCCAAGCTAAAAATATAATTTTATTAAATTCGGAAGTATAACAAACCTGTCTTTGCTCAGTGGTAAAGCACGTGGCTTTTAACCACGTAGTCATGGGTTTGATCCCCACAGACTGCGTTCTCATTTGTTTATAATTATCATTTTTGGATGCAGTAATTTCTTTTTCTTTTTCGTTTTGGATTTTTTAAATATATATATATATATATATATATTTCTTGCATTGCAAAGTAGCAAAAAATTCCTTCGCCCTTCCCACAGTTTTGAAACAAATGCCTATGCATCAAACCATCAAATTAAAAGAGTAGTAAAAAAAAGTATTCAATGGCAACAATAAAGCTTTACAAACTTTCCAGTATTATTCAAGGAAGTCAATACCGTATCAGATGTTGTACCGGTTTGGCCAGCAGTACGATATATTTCGGATACCGGTCAATACCAGTGTACCATTTCAGATTTACCGCTATTTTTTTATTATTTTATACAATATACAAAGTTATATTTTTAATAACTCAATATATGTAAGGTTGAATTTAATCAACCATCTTGTTGGCTTTATTTCATGCCAAATTTTCTTGTATTTTAGCAATTAGTAACCCTGTATTTAGGTGGGAATCCTGTAAGGGTAGTGTGTGAGAGAGTATGAAGAATTGCTTAAGATTGTGTAAAGAAGCAGGGATTCGCGGCTGGATCTCACAGGTGGTTCGCGGCTACAAGTCGCCAGAATGATGCACATGTGCCAAGCATGCCAGAAGCTGAAGCTTTACGCCAGCTGTTGCACTACAGGACAAAAGTCCCAGGCTGGCTAAGCCGTTTGCTCGTGGCTTGAACTCGCAACTCAACCTAGTCTCGAGGTCAAGTTGTCAGAACACCCTGTTTAGGAAAATATGACTTTTCACATTCCTTCTCACCCTAATATATATATACCCTTATACCCACGATTTAGAGAGAGCTTCCAGAGAGAATTTTAAGAGAGAAACCCTAGAGAAAACAAGATTGACTCATCCATGATCTTTACTTAAGAGACTCTTCAAATTTCTCTACTCTCTTCCTCTCCATTGTCAGATCCTTGAGAGGCTCATTACCAAAACATTTTCTCACCATATCCATTTCTGTCTGTTTGGTGCTTTGGGAAGCAGTTAGGAAGAAACTAATTTCACATTAGTTGATACTATGGTCAAGTAGCGGAATCTGAGAAGCTAGAAAAGAAATAGGTTTGGCCCAACCTCATTGGAGCAAGAAGCTTGGAGGGCTTAGGTATATTGGGTAGATTAGGCTTGGAGGGTCTATTGCTGTTCATGTATCCCAACTACATTTTCTAGTGGATTACTTACCGCTTCGAAGGCGGCGGAGAGGTTTTACGCCGAGAGCTTCAGTTTCCTCTTCGATAACACATTATTGTGTTATCCTTGTATTTGCATCTCTCTTCCCTTATCTTCACTTTTTATTTTCTGCTGTGGATTTGATTTTAATTGACTTAGATTGTTTATCAATTCTATTTATAGCTTGTGTTCATTTTCCACACACTTTGTATTTATCATAAAGCTTGAATTGGTATTTTTATTTTCGGGGTCTAAACGTTCATACTGTATTTTACACTATTTGAACTTTTAATTGGTATCAAAGCAGGTGCACTCTTTGTGGTTTAAACTCCTTCGTGCAATCCTTGACCTCGTATCGAGATGGACCGGTCTCAATCTTTGAATGTTCCACCATTTTTTGATGGAAACAATTATGCCTTTTGGAAAGTTCGGATGAGGGCATTCTTGTGTTCAATTGATGATACTGTTTGGGATGTCGTAGAAGCAGATTGGACAAGGCCGAAGGCTGCTAAATCCACTTGGGATAAAGCAGCCCTTACGGGAGTTAATGCTAACAGTAAAGCCTTGAATGCAATTTTCTGTGGTGTTTCTCCAGATGAGTTTCACAGGATTTCACACATTACCGTTGCCAAAGAAGCATGAGAGATATTGGAAACCACCTATGAAGGAACGAAGAAAGTGAAAGACACCAAGTTGCAAATGCTGACCACTCGGTTCGAGGAGCTCAAAATGAGTGAGTATGAGTCCTTTAACTCTTTCTATAGCAAGCTGAATGAAGTAGTTGTCAGCAAATTCAATTTAGGGGAGAAAACGGAGGATTCTAAAATAGTAAGAAAGATCCTTCGATCATTGCTGAAAAGTTTTCATGCTAAGGTAACAGCGATTGAAGAGAGCAAGGACCTTGATGATATCAAAGTCCAAGAGCTGATTGGTTCTCTTCAGACCTACGAATTGTCATTGCCCAATCAAAGAAAGAGAAAATCCCTTGCTCTCAAGATTGTAAATGAAAGGGTGGATGTTCAAAACTCTTCGGATGATGATGTAGTCGAGAAGAACGTTGCCTATCTTGTAAAGAATTTTCGAAAATTTTTGAAGTTCAAAAACAGTGGTAAATTTGGTGATAAAGGGAAATTCCAAAGTTCAGGAAGGAAGAAAAGGGAATTCAAAACGAAAGATGGAAAAGAATCCCAATCTACACAAAGTGTCACTTGTTTTGAATGCAACAGGCATTGACACTTTAAGAAAAAATGTCCGAATTATTTGAAATCGAAAGGCAAGGTGTATGCCACAATACTTAGTGACTTGGACTCTTCAAATTCTGATTCTGATAAGAGCTGTGACAGAGAAGGAAATTACTCTGCATTTATGACTATTGCTCATGTCGAGTCTTTGGAGGGCTTGAATTTGCTTGTGCAAGAACTTGGAGAACATAGTGATGAAGAATCCATAGGAATTGTGGAAGAGTCGGATGTTAAAGAAGATGAGAATGCAGTCTGTCTTCAAGAGAATTATAATTTTCTTCTTGAAAAATCAGGAAAGTATGCACGTGTGGCCAAGGCGACTGTGAAGAAGATGAAGAAAGTCGAGGAAGACTATAGAAGTCTTCTAATGCGTCATAAGGAAGCTAAGTGTGAGATAGAGAAGTTGAATGGTGAGCTATCAGAAGCTTACACAAAAGTGAGATTTCTTGAGCAAGAGGTTGTGCAAGCCAATGCCAAGATAGAGAGGGTCTCCACCAAGAAGCTAAATGATGTCATTTCATCTCAAAAACAGTTCTCAGACAAGTTCGGGTTGGGATATACCAGAGGAAGTAGTTCATCGGGCAGTGTCACCAAAGAAGTGAAGTTTATAAAGGCCAAAAAGCAAATTGAAGTTAGTCTTACTGCTGAGAAGCCCAAGATGGAGGAAAAGAGGAATGTGGATGACAAATGGATGTTGAACAACTCTCATAAGCAATCTGTGGGCAGGTCTGAATCCCAAGCCAAGTCTCGTCGTCGATCACAAAGAGGTCCTAGATCAAACTATATGTGTCACCACTGCGGACTTCAAGGGCATACTCGACCAAATTGTCAAAAGCTGAGAGCAATGAATAATGCAAGTGCTCCAAGGTCTCGAGGACCTAGAAATGACAGGAGAAATTGAGCCGATGAACTGTCAAGAGGTCGAAATGGTGATCCCGGAATGATGGACGTGATGAAGATGATTGGTGCATTCACTAACTGCTTGGAAAGCTTCACATGGAGGTTTGAAAGCCCTAACTCCCGTACCCAATCCTATAAGGATATCACCCCAAACGCAAGTGACATGTGGGTGAAAAAGGATACTCATGCATAAGCATTACAACATGTCCATGTATCAATACTTCCTATGCTTTGTGACTTTGTTTGGTTGTTTGCTTATTGATTATGTGATTTGAAATTTCTTTGTTTGTTTTTGCATTCTTTCATACAAATGGTTTCACTGTTGCTTTTAATCAATCTTTTCATTCTTATGTGTCAAAAATCCAAAAACCACATAAAAAGTAGAAAATCAAAAGTTTGATTGACATTGTTGAATTGTTGTCTCAAAACTTGTTTTGCCTTGTACCTTTATGCTAATGGCTTTGGGCATTTACGAACGTAGCTTGTTCCTTTGTACTCTTATCACTGTGGAAGAACTCTTGAAATCTATGTAACTATTGTAAATAGATTTTCAAACTTGTCATGAATGATTAGTGAATGGTTTTGTTGATCTTGAGACATGCATAGACTTGTGCCTATATATCTTCTCACTCTTTATTTATTTATTTATTTTTTGCTAGAAAGAGCTCTCCAAATGTAAATCTCCAAATGTAAAGAGATAATGAGCTACAAAAGCCTATCGCACATACTAGTATTCAGCTAGGAAAAAGGGAAAGCGACCAAAAATTAAAGTGTATGATTCTTCAAAAGGCCAAAGGCTATCCCATCAAGGAGAAATATCAAAAGTCATTCTCACAATGAGATGAAATTTTTCCAAAAAGATCAAAAAGATCTAATGTTATGACTGAAAAAAAAATAAAAAATGGAGTCAAATTTAAAGCTCCAAGTTATGCTATCAAGTCTTGTGGGAGGTCATATATGCATACTTCTATAATTGAGATGGGTCACATGATTTAGTGCTAATTGTGTATGCCTTGGTTGAATTGATCATTGAAACTTCACATTAGACTAAGGACTATCTCATTATTGATATCCACACACAACACACAAGTTTATGTTCAATGAATGCCATATTCATTTGTATGATTGTACTTGTTAAAATGTGTTTTCACATGCTCAATCTTTGTTGATTCAAACAAAAAAATATTTTTGAGTGTTTTAGATGTTTTTGGAAAGTACTTTGTTTTTACAAAAACTGAAAAATTTCAAAAACAATGTTGCCCTGTTTTGGCGACTCATCCAAATCGCAGGTCATCCAAGTCGCATGCTACAACCACGAGCTCGCATGTTGATTTTGGCGACTTTTTCGCAAATGAAAAGTCCATTCGCGAGGGGTACACAGAGATTTTCGCGGCTTAACTTGCGACTCCCTCACGGGTAGACCTTCCAGTCGCGAAAAACACTTAGAAATTTTTTTCACAATTTTGACTTTGAATGTTTTGGTGGCTTGCCCTAGCGACTTGTTGGCGACTCACCTCAGTCGCGAAAAACGCGTGTTTGGCAAAAAGTGGGTCAGTTTTTAAAAACCTTTTCAGTTTTCCCTCGAACTTTTTATGACTATTCACTTTCTCTCTCAACTGAAACTCATCCAAACACTCTGTGTCACTCTCTACAAACTCCATTTTTGCACTTGTTCACCTCCAAATCTTCAAGAAAAAGGTATGGGTTCTTATTTCCTCACTTCATATCTCGTGTTTTGAGCTTCATTTTCGTGAATATTTATGTTGGTGTTTTGTTTTTTTTGGTTATGGGTTTGTTTCTTTTTTTTTTTTTTTGGGATTGTCCTTGTTTGGATTGTTGAGGTATTGTTCCTATGCGAACTTGTTTTGGTTGATAGATTCATGTATTATCCTGTGTTGGTTTTCTTAAGATAATCTGTTGCCTGATTTGTGATTCATATATTATCATATGTTGGTTTCTCTTACCCATTTTGTTTGAACCTAATCCGTGTGGGTCTTTTGTGCTCTCTGTTATTTCATTTATGTTGAATTTGGTTTGAAGTCATTGACTACTATGTGATTAAAGCTACTCATGATCAGTCGCATTTAGTCCTATCTCATTGACATAAGTTTATGACTGTTTATATGTGGTATACACTTCTTGTGGGGCTAGTATGGTAGGTATCATAATATTGTGGTTGTATAATATTGTCTTTATTATACTCTGATAGTGTTTATATTATGTGGTATCTGTTTCACTAAATTGCTCATCTGCTATTTACAATGCCAATGACATGATCACTAATGTTTATAATTTTATCTATTGTGTTATCTGTTTGTTGTGGCCTCTTCTGCTTGATTACAGATGGCTCTTGCACCTTCAAAGAAGAAAACTCCTACAAAGAAGGCTGACAAAAGATTGAAAATGAACTATGACCTGTTTAGGTCCGTTCAATACTTTGAGAGATACAAAGATTCTTTCATGAAGGGAACTATAATTCAGGAGAGATTTGTAGATCTGGTGGACTCAAAGACACATTTATTCCCACCTATTTTGAGGGCAGAGGTTGGGAAAAGTTGTTAAGTGGTTTACCTGGAGTGTGTGAGCCACTAATAAGAGAGTTTTACTCTAATTTTAAGATTAGAGAGGATGAGCTAGATTGTTAGGTAAGAGGGCATGAGTTCACTTTAGATGCCCATGATATTGATGAGGTCCTTAGTCTTGAAGGTTTAGAGGAGTATGAGTTTATCAACTACAAAGACAGGATGTTGTCATTAGAAACTGTCCAAAATCGCATTAGTGGATAGAGAGAAGGGAAATGTCTCAATACTACAGCTTTTCCAGTTGACATGAGGTGCCTCACCATTATCGTGATGAATAACCTGTATCCTGTGAAAAAGCTAACGACAATTAACAATGCCAGAGCCAATTTTCTTATGGAACTCAAGGAGAAAACATTCATTGATATTAGCTCTCATATATTTGATACAATAATGGATGAGACCATAACAACTTCACGAGCAAAGTTGGTTTTTCCTAGCCTTCTCATATGGATTTTCAGAGAAAAATGTGTTCCAATTCCTCAAGACCTCAGCCTAATGCCTACACCCTCAGCTATTAACAAGAAAACCATCATACGAATACAAGTACGTCTTACGGGTGATGTAGATGAAGAAGGGGCTGAACAAGAAAAAGGTGATCCAATGGATACTGAAGCAGAGGCTACAGGACAGACTTCTACATCCAGAAACAGAGTCAAGAGGAACAGGGCTTCAACCTCATCAGCTGCACCTCCAGATGCATTCTAGATCATCTTGGAAAGGATTAATGGCCTAAGAGAGGTTCAAAATTAGCATACTGAAAGGATGACAGCAATGCAAGATCAGCTTGATGTACTTTCAACCAAGTTTGACAGCATTTACACTAACTAAGAGCACTGACCCTTTGGCCATTTCGGTCAAAAATGGGGAGAATTTTTAGGGGGCAGCAGCACCTAAGGGGGTGTTCCTGTTTGAGGGGGAGAAGTTTCAGAAACTGTTTAAGTTCTTATTTTATATTGTTTTTGTTTATGTTTTAGATAATTGTTGATTGGTTTTGATACACTGTGGTTATGGTTAATGTTTGTTTTAAATTTATAACTAATGGATGGTTTTAAAACTTTGGTATATTTTATATATTGATGATGTTTTTCAGTATATAATGTGCGTTTGTACCCATGTTGCTTTTGTAAGCTTTTAGGGTTTTGTTTTATGCATAGTTTGTAGGTTTTATGGTTTGTACCATGCTTTAAGCAGCCTTTATGCATTGTTTATTCAGTACTTCTAACTAAATGTTATGCATTTTCCTTTTAAGTACTGTCACTCTTATGCCCTTGTAGGATTGTTCCTAGATGCATATACTTAGTGTATTATGCATTGCTTGAGTGTTGGGCATGCAAGTGATTTGCATTGAGCTTATTAGCTTGTATGTCCAAGTGTTCATTCCAAGTATGAATGAGCATTGTGGTCACTACCTTGTAGTGATTTCTTGTTTGATCAAACCATGGTTTGTTTCTTAACTCCATTTTTGCTTGATCACATCATGCTTACTTCATATACATTTCATACTTTTCTGCATACAATGGTCATGGTGTATTGTTGTCTTTCAGGAGATTCATGTTCATATGATTCAAGAGCTTCACAGTTTCTAGAATTAAGTGTGAGTGAGTTATGTTCAACCGTTCCCAACTCACATGTTAAGTCTAGAATCTGTTTTAGGGTTTTGTCATGGAATAGCCAAAGGGGGAGATTGTAAGGTTGAATTTAATCAACCATCTTGTTGGCTTTATTCTGTGCCAAATTTTCTTGTATTTTAGCAATTAGTAACCCTGTATTTATGTGAGAATCATGTAAGGGTAGTGTGTGAGAGAGTGTGAAGAATTGCTCAAGATTGTGCAAAGAAGCAGGGACTCGCGGTTGGATCTTGCGGGTGGCTCGCGGCTGCAAGCCGCCAGAACGTTGCACACATACCAAGCATGCCAGAAGCTGAAGCGTTGCGCCAGCTGTTGTACTACAGGACAAAATTCCCAGGCTGGCCAGGCCGTTTGCTCGTAACTTGAACTCGCGACTCAACCCAGTCGCCAGAACACCCAGTTTGGGAAAATCTGACTTTTCACATTCCTTCTCGCCCTACTATATATATACCCTTATACCCACGATTTAGAGAGAGCTTCCAGAAAGAATTTTGAGAGAGAAAACCTAAAGAAAACAAGATTGACTCATCCACAATCTTTACCTAAGAGACTCTTCAAATTCCTCTATTCTCTTCCTTTCCATTGTCAGATCCTTGAGAAGCTCATTACCAAAACCTTTTCTCACCATATCCATTTCTGTGAGAGTGCTGTTTGGTGCTTTGGGAAGCAGTTAGGAAAGAACCAATTTCACATGGGTTGATGCTATGGTCAAGTAGCGGAATCTAGGAAGCTAGAAAAGAAATAGGTTCAGCGTAATCTCGTTGGAGCAAGAAGCTTGGAAGGTTTAAGTACATTGGGTAGATTAGACTTGGAGGGTCTATTGTTGTTCATGTATCCCAACTACATTTTCTAGTGGATTACTTACCGCTTGGAGGGCGGCGGAGAGGTTTTACACCGAGGGTTTCGGTTTCCTTTTCGATAACACATCGTTGTGTTGTCCTTGTGTTTGCATCTCTCTTCCCTTATCTTCGCCTTTTATTTTCTGCTATGGATGTGATTTTAATTGGCTTAGATTGTTTATCAATTCTGTTTATAGCTTGTGTTCATTTTCCACACACTTTATGTTTGTCATGAAGCTTGAATTGGTATTTTTGTTTTGGGGTTCTAAACGTTCATAGTGTATTTTACACTATTTGAACTTTCAATATATCACATTGGCAACTTTTTATATTTTTTGATGGAGTTATTAACTTTTACGACAACTCCTTATATGATAAGTTGTGGGGGGTGAAAATAATTGTGAGTGTATGTGGGTTCACATTTTCATTACTCACAACTCCTCACACGACAAATTATGAAAAATTATTTAAAATTTTATAATATTAGCATTGTTCTAAATATAAATTTGTTGCAATACCGTGGCAATATAGCAACACGTAAATTATGTCACATCATTTAGGCTTAAAGGCCAAAGCTGAAAAGAAATGATGGAGTGCTTTCACGTGGTGAGCTCATCTTTTATTCAAAAATTAAAAGCTTTCAATATTTCTAATGCTTGGCAGCTAATGTCAGTGTACTGTAGTCACATGGAGAGCTCATAAAACTTCAAAAACAACTACAAAACAAAGAAAGAGAAAGTGAGAAACCAGATCACATGCATAACAAAGTTTAGCACAAAAAAAAAAAAAATGAAAGAAAGAAAGAAAGAAAGAGAGGGAGACGGACAAACCGACAGAGAAGAAGAAGAAAAAAAAGTTCAGCAAAAAAAAAAAAAAGAGGGAGACGGACAAACAGATAGAGAAAAAAGGTTTAGCAAAAAAAAAAAAAAAAAAAGAGAGAGGGAGACGGACAGACCAACAGAGAAGAAGAAGAAAAAAAGGAAAGAAGAAGAAGCGGAAGAAGAAGAAGCAATTGTTTCACGATGCCACCCCTGCTTCGTCGTTGTCTTTTTCCTTTTCTCCTTCATTTCTGTTTTCTTTTCTTACAAATGAGACTTTTCGTGTTTCAGCCTGGTATCCATTTACCGGCCAAAATAGCCAGATTTCACCGATACACTGTCGATACGGCCAGTATTTTTTCTAGTACGAAACAAGGGGGTTATCTGTACCTGTGCACTTATCGGTACGGTATATTCCAGCCGATACGGTATGAAATTGACTTTCTTAATATTATTCCATTTCAACAGTAAAGCTTTACAAGACCTAGCTAGACAACAGAAATGTTTCCTATTGGTCTCTTTTTTTTTCTTTTTTCTTTTTTTCTTTTTTTTGCTAAGTATTGAAGAACATAATTGTATACATTAGTTTTGAGGGTAAACCTCCTAGTATTGTTTTTAAGTGTAAACCATTAACAGTTTTGAAAATTAAGTTAATTATCATTTTTGGATGCAGTAATTTCTTTTTCTTTTTCGTTTTGGATTTAAATATATATATATATATATATATATATATATATATATTTCTTGCATTGCTAAGTAGCAAAAATTCCTTCGTCCTTCCCACAGTTTTGAAACAAATGCCTATGCATCAAACCATCAAATTAAAAGAGTAGTAAAAAAAAGTATTCAATGGCAACAATAAAGCTTTACAACCTTTCCAGTATTATTCCATTTCAACAATAAAGCTTTACAAGACCTAGCTAGACAACAGCAATGTTTCCTATTGGTCTCTTTTTTTCTTTTTTCTTTTTTCTTTTTTTGCTAAGTATTGAAGAACATAATTGTATACATAAGTTTTGAGGGTAAACCTCCTAGTATTGTTTTTAAGTGTAAACCATTAACAGTTTTGAAAATTAAGTTAATTATCATTTTTGGATGCAGTAATTTCTTTTTCTTTTTCGTTTTGGATTTAAAATATATATATATATATATATATATATATATATATATATATATATATATATATTTCTTGCATTGCAAAGTAGCAAAAATTCCTTCGTCCTTCCCACAGTTTTGAAACAAATGCCTATGCATCAAACCATCAAATTAAAAGAGTAGTAAAAAAAAGTATTCAATGGCAACAATAAAGCTTTACAACCTTTCTAGTATTATTTCATTTCAACAATAAAGCTTTACAAGACCTAGCTAGACAATAGCAATGTTTCCTATTGGTCTCTTTTTTTCTTTTTCTTTTTCTTTTTTTTTTTTTTTTTTTTTTTTTTTTTTTTTTTTTTTTGCTAAGTATTGAAGAACATAATTGTATACATAAGTTTTGAGGGTAAACCTCCTAGTATTGTTTTTAAGTCTATACCATTAACAGTTTTGAAAATTAAGTTAATTAGTGAATTGTTCATAAGATGATGAGACACATGCCCATATTTTCACATAAAAACAATAATACAACAAATCTCAAAATGCATCTCAACCATGTTATAAAACACATGTACATTCATTTTAATTATTGTTTCCTAATTGATGTTCTAAGTAAGACCCAAACATAGTTCGAACATGAATGATTTTCAATCACATTCATTTTAATTATTTTTATTATTATTATTATTATTATTATTATTATTATTATTATTAATAAATAAGGTAAGTTAGGATTGAAAATCTATAACATCTTGCTCCATGATCATGTTTTACCATCAAATCAAGATATCGATTGGTTTCTTTTTGGTGTAGGTGATACTCAAACACATATCTCTTATTTGATATTAAAATACTTTAGCAGTTGTGTTATTAACTTAACCAACTAAACTTTATGTAATTTGAAATAAAAGATCAGGCACCCAAATTAAAATAAAAGTTAATTTATAACACTCATTAAGTAAGAAATGAGGAAAAGATTAGATCACTCAGCAAAGCAAAGCAGCTATATATTTATTTACTTTTCTTAAAGTGATGGAGATAAATATGCCAAATAAATGTAAAGTACTTAACTCCTTAGTATTGTTTTAAAACATCAATTGGTATCTTTTTGGTGTGGGCAATATTCAAACACAAATTTTTGAATCAATACCAAAAAAACTTTAGTAATTGAATTAACTTGAACTAACTAAACCAATGTATTTTAAACTAAAAGATCAGGCACCCAATTTTTTTTTTTAATAAAAAAAATGTATTTTGAACTAAAAGATCATGCACCGAAATTTTCTTATATATATAATTAAAAAAAATATAACTTGTAATGCTCATTAATTAAGTAAAGATGCAATAAAAAATTAAACTACTAAGGTCTCAACAAAGCTATTGTTTATTTACTTTAGTTAAAGTGAAAAAGATAGATATGATAGAAGTGGTCGCCATGTGCATGCAAAGTTTTTGACCGAATATATTTTTTGTTCAAAAATTGCGTCGGCCTAGGCTCTGATCTACGCCCCTTACTAGGAGAAAAATCTATCGTGTTTCTCATGTATATATTAATTCGCTCTCTCACATGGGGTTTTTTCTTTTTTTTGAGAAACCTGCCAAGCCGACTGGGCCTTTATTGAACTAAAAAGAAAGATTCAAGGAACATCAAAATCAACTGACTGGGCAATGTCTGAAGGTAAGTCACCCAGCCATTCCCTATACCCGGTCCCACAAATGTGGTCTATTTTCATGTGAAATCGCAAATACATGTATCATATACATATTATATCACCTCACATTCTAGAGAAATGCCTCAAAATGTGGGAGCCAAACGGTGAATTTTTTTCCCCTCCACTTTTAGTTAGAATAGTAATGCTGAGGATATTGCAAGTTTTATTGGATAACAAACATATGTGTCACAATCACCAAAACACATTTCAAACATTAATTCATTTCAAACATTAAGTAATCACTACAAGAAAAAGTCCCTATTGCACGAAATTTTTTATTGCAATATACTCAAAATTGTTGCAATAAACACCTATTGCAATAAATCAATTTTGTTGCCCACTGTTGCAAAAAATTCTATGGCAATGGGTTATCGCTACAATTTATAAATTTTATGTAATAAAATTTGTAATGCTTTTAGTATTTTCCTTTAAAACGACCCAAAAAATTGATTGATGCTAGAATTACTACATTTTATTATATAGGCCTTACAAAATTTTGGTGCCCAATTATAAGAAGTAAATCAAATATTCAAATATTATCTTGTTGAAGTGTCACCAATCATATTCTTTTTCACATCATTTTTCAAGTTTTTTGTAGTAAAATGTATAGTAGCTTTAACGTTTTCCCTAAACAATGTTATATTTGGTGTAACTCTAAATAATGTTACATCTGATGTAAGTTACATTTAGTGTAACTCTAAGATCCGTTTGGATACAACTTATTTTTGCTGAAACTGAAAACTGAAAATATTGTAACAAAATAATTTTTAATTATGTGAATAGTGCCGTGGGACTCATGAATAGTGCGTGAATAGTGCATTTTGTCTCTTCTACAGTGAATCCATGTGATGTTACTGATCATGTGCTGGGGAAAAACAAAAAAAAAGTTGGTAGAAAACGCAAACGTGAAAACATGCCGTGGATCCGAACACTCATTAAGTAACATTACACCTCCCAATAACTTATTATTGAATTTAAATTTTAAAAATTCCACTATTGGATTATACGTTTTATATGTTTTTAACATACATATACCAATATTCATACCAATCAATTGTTATTTATCATTCGATCCATAAACTCATATTCTATTCGTTATTTTAAACTACAAAAATATGAATTTAAATAATTAATTGATGACATGACTATTGATATTTAATTATCTTGGTGTTGGCGTGTGAGTGTATTCCCTTATCTCATCTCTTATTGTTATTTTAATCTCTATATTTTATTTAGTTAGTAGGTGATATGACAGTTTTTTATTAAAATAAAACGAAAACACCAATTAAAAAAATACTAGAGGTAAAGCAAACCCCTTTATGAATTCAGCTATAAACTTATCACCATTATATATAGAATAGAAACCAAATCTCTTCTTTAGAATAAGTTTTGAAAGAAAATCTTTCAATAGATTCTCGAAATTCTAACAATGTCACATTCAACTAGATGTGCAGCTTGCAAATCTTTGAGAAGGAGATGCACCAAAGATTGTGTTCTTGCACCATATTTTCCTCCAACCAATCCACAAAGATTCGCTGGTGTTCACAAAATCTTTGGTGCTAGCAACACTACCAAAATGCTAGAGGTATGACCAAATATATATATATACACATGTCAGTAGCTAGTAACATATTTTTCATTTATTAATTAGTTACCATAAAGGTATAATATAGATATTATTTCATATGCATATATAGAGGAGGGATTAATATTTCAGCTTGTTTGTCGTTCACCGAAAAGCTTTCTATCTTATTGAAATAATCACATAGATGGTGTTAATGATCTCATTAAGATGTTTCTTAATGGATTCTTTCTCTAATTCATCTTTGATTGGTAAACATGGTGAAAGAAGATAACAAATGACACTGATTTAGTTTTATTTATTTAATTAATTACGTACTCTGGGTTTCTTTTGTTTACTTTTATTCCAAAACATTAGTAGGTAAACAAATTTTACCCATTTTCTAAATACAAAGTACATTACAGAATCGACATTCATGACTAAGAGCAAAAACCTTACTACAATAATAATAATGCAAAGATGATATGTTTTGTACTATTATCAACTATTGTTAGTGTTGTTCTTCAGTTCTTACTTTGTTCTAGGAAATAAAACAACCATTTCTATAATCAATATGAATTTGAACATGTTCTACTTTCCTCATTTTTTGCTATCATTGTAAGCTTTGAGTTCATCATTTTATGTTAATATCAAATTTGTTTAGTACCTTTTCCTCCTAAATTTTCTTGAAACAACACTTGAGAAAAATTTTAGGAGTGTTTTAAGTGAATATTACTACCTAATGAAGTTGACTAGATAAAAAATATTTAAATTCATCTCAATTTCCATTTTTAACAAAATCTGCATTATTCTTTTAGAATTTAGTTATTTGAGCAACTAATTTAATTGACTCTACTCCTGATGGAATTTTTTTATGGAATTTTTTTTTATTAGTCTTGAAGCCGTTTGATATTTTCCATATATAGACTCTTTGTTAACTTTTATCAAGTTTAATTTTAATACCTGTCACAAAAAAGCATGAAAGCACCATCATTTGAAATAGATTCTTTGTCAAATTAAGTTGCCTGAGCAATTAATGATTTTCATTTGACAAAAAAGAATCCCAAAATTATTTTACTGTGAAATTGATTGGTACTACATTTTTAACTAAGCTACTTATCTTTATTACTTCAAAATTTGGTCCCTTATGTTCATCTCTCTAGTTTATTTACCCAAAAACAAAAACAAAACAAGAAAGCCGGTTTCAATTTTTTTTCATCATGTGGCATTGCAGCAACTTCCACTGCATTTACGATCTGTGGCAGCTGATTGCATGTCTTTCGAAGCAAGTTCACGTGTTGAAGACCCAGTATATGGAAGTGTTCGGATAATCTCTCGACTCCAAGAACAAATAATTGAGGCTCAGTCTGAGCTAGAGAAGACAAACGGTGAAATAGCCTTTCATAAACAACAACTACAACAACAACAAATGCAGCAGCTTCAAATGATTCATGCTGTTGCCCAAGAAGGTGAAGATCAGCCTTCACGGCTCAATTCAAGTCAACAAGATCCTTTCTCCAACGTAAATCAACAGCTATTTGGAGACTATGCTGTTGCCCAAGAAGGTGAAGATCAGCCTTCATGGCTCAATTCAAGTCAACAAGATCCTTTCTCCAACGTAAATCAACAGCTATTTGGAGACTACAACTATTCCAATACCTTTTGTGGCTTTGAATTTTGAGCATATTATGGGTCCGTTTGGATGGAACTTATTTTTATTGAAACTGAAAGCTGAAAACTGAAAACTGAAAACACTGTAGCAAAATAATTTTTAAATGTGTGAATAGTGCTGTGGAATCTATTTTTAATATTTTTTTGGCTGTGGGTCTCATGAACAGTGCTACTACAGTGCAAGAACAGTGCCGCTATAATTGTGAACAGTAAATTTTGTCTCCCTGAAACGCGTGAATTAAAAAAAAAAGGAAAAAGGAAAACACTGAAATGAAAACGTAGACACCAAATCCAAACCCATGCCACACTATAAGTTTAGTTTATCCACGAGTTATGTTAAGGATATTACAGATTATTTAGATGTTTATGCATTATGTCATTGAGGTGGTACTAATTAATCACGTGAACTCTCTCTCTTTCGTATTATCTATTTTCTTCTTATAGCTTTTGAGGTATCTGAAAATACTTCATCTAGTTGCATTCAATTATCAACTGTCATATAGCATATTAAGCCCCCCCCCCCCCCCCCAAAAAAAAAGAATAGTCACATCAATCTACGTGTCTTTTAGGAGACCACTGCACACCCTTGGTGCAGTGGTCATTCTACAAGTATAAATACTTGTAGGGTGTGGGGAGTAATGGTTGGGGTTCAAGTCTCCAAAAGGGAGCTTCATACACATATACACTTAGATTAGGCTAGAAATTCTATCTTGAAAAAAAAAAATTTTAAAAAAGGATGATTACAGTAATTACTAATTATGAAGTGTACTAAGAAGATTATTTTATGTTCCCCTAGCTAGAGCTAAGTGGCCCCTTCCATCATAGTAAGTAACAACAACAAAAATCTGGCTCCCTTTTAATTTCTCTTTTTGCAAAAATTATTTTATTAGCTTATTTCCATAGGAGTACTTTAATACTATTACAAATAATTAGATACATTTTTAGAATAACATTTCCTTTTAAAATTAGAAATCCCTCTACTAATAGTATTAATAATTTTTTTCTTTTTTTTGTTTCTAAATTAGATAATATCTTTTCTTTCCTTTTTATCAATTGCACTTACAATTTATTGTCTTAATTAATACTTTCCTTTGTATTCTCTATCAAGTGAATTTTGAAGGAACAATTTTCTCAAACCAAGGTTCAGATGGTATTGGCAACAATGCTATTGCAGTGCTGAGTTGCCTAGTGTATCATTGAAATCCATTGAGCTTATAAACCAATGAATTTCCCATGAATATATTATTATGTAAGCTAAACAAAAAAGAAAAAACAAATTGCTTCATTATTTTTTATATTTAGAACCATTAAAGATTTCTTCTTATATTTTATGTTCTCAATTTTAGATTTTTTTTATACGTAAAAAAAAAATATAAATATGACTATTTTATCTTAAATCACATATGACTATATTTATCTTAAATCACATATCATGTGCACAATGATTAGAATGCCATATGAATATTATATAAAACACTTTTTCAACAATTTGTTGACAATGAATTAGTCCAAGATTGTGATTAAATAAAATCTAAATGAAAAAAAGTTTAATTACAAAATTGGTTGTAGCCTAAAACTACAACTTTATTACATATTTTGAAAATCTAACAGTTGAATTGCATATTCTTTATGCCCTTAATACATGTGTCAAATTTGGTATCAATTGGATATTATTTATTATATGATTTATAAACTTATATTTTATGCATAATTTTAAACTAAAAAAACTTACAATTTAAACAATTTATTAATGACATAGTAATTGATCTTTAATTTTCTAGAAATTTTGCAAGAATAGAGAATATAAGAAAAAAATGTAATCCAGTAGTAGATTTGTCAAAATTCATCTCCAGTAAAAAAAATATATATATATATATATTGAGTAAAGTTGTAGCATAAGGCTACAACCAATTTTGTACCTAAACTTTGTCACAATCTAAATCACATAGATATGCTATCAAAACAATTGAATGCTAGATGCAATAAAAAATAAAATAAAAATAAAAAGGAATTAAATTTGGATTTTATTACATTTTGTACAATAGTAATGACACTCCAGTTCTTTGGATGCTTCCTATCCACAATCAATTCTTCTTTTTTTTCACCCTTGTGCAACAAATTTTATCTATATAATCATATAAGAATCTATTTTCTTATTGGCAAAAATACTATTTTGGTCTCTACATTTTTTGTTCCTACCATTAACTCATAAAAAAAAAATTAAAAATTAAAAAAAAAAAGAATTTCAAAAAAAAAAAAAAATTAATTCCTCATTTAAAAAAAAAAAAAAATTTGATTGTCTAGATTTTATTGGTTGTTTGGTTTTTTTCACTTTCCTACTAACTAGTTATACAATACATCCAAAACAAATTAATCTCCAATTCATTTTCTTTTCTTGTTGTGAACTTTCTTGGTAACCAAACACAACACACCCTTCTCATACAACAGACAACAAATAACCCAGAAAAGCAACATCCATCTATGTTTTGAAATCCATAGATCTAATGGTGTTGGTAATGTCTTTTTCTATTTTACACAATCACTTTTTAATACTCACATAAAATTATCTATTTTAAAATCTATTTCAATAAAATTTATACTTTCCTTAACATTCAATAAAGTTTTATTAAACATCTTTTTAAAAAAATAGCCATATTAATGAATTTGATTGCACAAATTTAATACTGCTTTTCTATGAAATTTGGCTCAATATATGTGCCTCAGTCACTTTCTTTTTAACAAACAAGTATTTTATATCAATATACTTTGAACGTGAAACAAACATATATAAAGAAATGACATTCGGCCAAAGGAAGCAAACACAACCTTATATATCATTATGTGATGTGCCACTAAAGCAAAATTGTCCATTCTTGTGGCTTGGCAAGCAAGAAAAGAGCTTCAACTCTAAGAAACACATTTTCCTAAAGAATTCACATTTGGATTGTATGTAATTATTCTCACTTCATCTCACCTTGTATTGGTAGTCTGATCTAATAAGGGGCTGACATCCTGCAGCAAATTCTATATTTAGCCATTCTTTTTGGTTCATTTCATGTTACTTTGGTTTCTCACTTTCAATTCTTCTCACCCAACCCAGCCACACTTATTTTTGTAATTCTATTCTCACTCTCTCTCCCTTTCTTCCTCACCTATATTCTACATCCAACAAACCTCAAGAAGCTAAGTTCTTACCACCAAACCACTTCCCTATGTTCTCTGTCTCACACACCTACCGGGTAGTGGCAAGAATACCAAAAATATTTCACCTCTCTCACTTTTTTTTTGTCTTTTTCACTTCTAAGAAGGGTTTTAGGGGAATAAACAATGTGAACGAAATTATGGTGGATGATAGCAAGGATTAGGTGGTTCTTTTGGGTGACAAATGTGGTGGAGAATGTTGTTAAGTAAGATGTCTATAAGGAGCAAGGGCAGATTGATGCATTTAGGAGCCTTAGGAGAAAATTGACATGAGATGTTAGGACATATGTGAATCATGTTAGAAACATATGTCAAAAAATTTATGTAATTGGCTAATCCTTTAACAAAACACATTTTACTTGTAATTAGGTAGATCTAGGATGTGTTTAATACTTTAAGGAACAAGGTTTCAAGATCAAGTGTTAAAGCCATGCAAGTTTGTCCAAGAAATAAGTGAAGAAGTGCTAGATTTTAAAGCTTGACAACTAGTATCTATCGAGGTTTAAAAGGCTGTTAAAGCCCAATGCTCGATAGCTATCTATCAAGGTTTATGAAATTCAGTTTTTCAAATCTAGTTTCACTTCAATCTGTGAAGACATGTTTAGGCTTTCTTTTCACACAACCCTAAACATATATAAGGATTGTTTTTAGGGCCTTCAAAGGTTGCGGGAGTGGTGACCTTAAAATCACTCGGTGGGGTTTTTGCCATGTAGGTTTTTCCCATTCATAAAAAAATCACTGTATCAATTTAATTTCTATTACATTTAGTTATTTAGTGATTTTTGTGTGCTACCACTTGTATAACTTGGCTAATTAATTTGTTAATTCATCACAATAGGTCAATATATTCTTGGCTTATCAAGTGGTATCAAAGTAGGCACACTAATTAGGTTTTAATATTTGCTGTGTGATCCATTGACCCCTGTTTGTCATGGATAGAAGACAGTCACTTATTATACCTCCTTTATTTAATGGCACTAACTATGCATACTAGAAAGTACGCATGAGAGCTTTCTTACAATCATTAGATGAAAATGTGTGGCAAGCTGTGGAGATAGGTTGGACGAAGCCAAAAGAAGCGTCGACCAATTGGGATGATGCTAAGATCAAGGCGCCAAATTTCAACAGCAGGGCATTGAATGCGTTATTCAGTGCGGTCTCGAATTAGAAGTTCAAAAAGATATCCTCTACTGAAACTGCTAAGGAAGCATGAATCATCCTCCAGACAACCTTTGAAGGAACTAAGGTTGTCAAGGATTCAAAGTTTCAAAGGCTTACTACAAGCTTTAAAGAGATTAAGATGGGGGAGGATGAGTCATTTGATGAGTTCTATGCCAAGCTCAAGGACATAGTGAACTCAGTCTTTAATCTTGGAGAAACCATTCCCAAACCCAAGATTGTCACAAAGGTGCTTAGATCTTTACCCGAGAGATTTCATGCCAAGATCATCGCAATTAAGAAATCGAAGGATATTGACAAAATTCCTTTGACAAAGTTGGTTGGCAATCTGTAGACTTATGAGTTGGGTTTGACAAGGATAGGGAAATCTAGTAAGGGAAAGAGCATAGCATTGAAGGCCAAGAGCAATAACACAAATGAGTCTTTAGACGATGAAGATTCTAAGACGAAATCCTATATAACGAGGCAGTTCAAAAAGTTTATGAAGAATGCCAATGTTAAAGGATTTGACAAAGACCGCAAGCAGTCCAACTCATCTCAATTCAAGAACTAGGACAAAGGAAAAAAGGATGCTAGGGATGGCAGTCAATACACTGTTCCCTCAAGACCAAAATGCTTTGGGTGTCAAGGTTTCAATCACGTGAAACAAGAGTGCCCTACGCATGTCAAGACCATTGGGAAGAGTAAGGCACTTGCTGCTACATTGAGCGACACCGAGCCTGAAGATGATTCTGACAATGAGAATAATGGAATCCTAAATGCCTTTACTGCCACTATAAATCCTACTAAAGGGAATTGTTGAAGATGTGGATGATGAAAAGGATTTGGTGGACTCTAAGTTCGAGAAAATGGACGATCAATATGATATCCATACAACTTATGAAAAGTTGTATAAGGTTTATGAGAAGCATGAGAAACTATATAGGCTGGCCACCAAGAAGCTTAGTGATTTGGAACTTGATCAAGAAGAGCTTTCCATGAAGTTTGATGAAGCCAATCAAACCATTGGAGCACTGAGATTTGAGAATAACTTCTTGGTTGAGAAGACCAAGAAGCTTGAGGCAGAATTGTTCCAAGTTAGAGCTCAGTTGGAAAGGACTTCGAGTGCAAAGCTTGATGAAATGCTTAGTCTTCAAAAATATGTCTTCGATCGAACCTGTTTAGGGTATGATTTCTCTTCTCCTAGGGTAAATCTATCTTAGGAGCACCCCGTAAGCTTGATAAGAAAGAGATTAAGAACCCTAGGGCTAAGAAGGGAAACATTCAAAAGCCTGAATAGAAGAAGCAGCATCTCTGTCATCACTGTGGAGCAGCTGGACATACTCGACCTAATTGCTACAAGTGGTTAGCTACTCAATAGAACAATAGTGTGATCTCATCGGGAAACCAGAATTAGTTTCCATCCTCCTTTGCTTCTCTTGGAGATCTTTTCAAATCCCTCATGTTCCTTTCGAACTTGAACGATTTCAATTCTTCCCCCTCACCACCAGATCAAGGGTTTGCTAAACAGAAAGGTTCTTCCAAGGCATGGAAGGAAAAAGGCTCCAAGTGATTTAGTCACTTTTTCTCTCTCTCCCCTTCTTGTTTTTGACTATGCATTACTTGTGTGTTTTGCGTTCTTGTTTTGAGTCAGTCTAGTTTTATGGATTGCTTTTTTTAACATATTTTTGTTTGTTTATTTTTCAGTTTTGTTTTATTTTGCTTTTCATAAAAATAAAATAAAAATTGAAAAAAAATCAGAGAAATACAAAAACAGTGTGTGTTTGTGTACATTGGTACTTGTGTACCTTGGATGGCCATTGAAACAAAAATTTTTTAAACTTTGTATCTTTTGTAGCTTAGATGAGCATCTCTATGCACAACTAAGCAAGTGAGCTTTGTGGGTCGTGTTTGTGATGAGTAAGATTAAGTAATTTCTTGTACTTAACACTTATATCACTCTTTTTGGCGAGAATGACTAGAAAATTCTAAGAGAAAAGCATAATTAATTATCTCACCACTATTGCCTACCAATCATGAAATGACATCTGTATGGCTCGACATAGCAAAAGTGCAATGTCAAATTCTTAACATCATTGGATATTTCTTTTCTATCTCTTCTATGTCCATGCATGGTTTGCTTAAAAGTAAAATATGAAAAGAAAAATAAAAAGCAAAAAAAATCAAAATACTTTATATATAATTGCAAGCGTATCTTCTAGAAGATATGGGAGTTATAGAATATACCTCAAAGGTGATAGTACCTATCAAACTGTTATGATTGTGTGTGAGTTAAAGTGATTTTCTCATATCTCAAATCTTCATAACATGTAGACACTTACACAATCTTACAATGTTTTTCACACATAACACGCAATATTCTTTGCTACTTTTGATACATATGCAGGTATAATGTGATTTGGCCATCACAGGGAATACATGTGTTAATGTATGCTTAGTAAACTGTCTAAACTTATTTTTGAAATATAAAATTGGTTAGACTTGTTTAGTGTGTGTGTGTGTGTGTGTTTTTGGATCTATGTGCTTGACTTTTTTCTTGATGAGAGATGATTTTGAGAGCTTAAAATGTTGTTTGGATCTTTGGTTGTGTTGCATGCTTGATTGCATTCATAACTATATTTTTCTCTTCTTGAAAATTTGTTTTTAAGCAATCTCGACAGCTGCTGTACACCTCTCAATAGCTAGGCTATCTATCAAGTCCTTTCAGCTTCTTTTTATTGCATTCTCGATAGCTACTCGATCCATCGACGAAGTTTCTGTATGCTCAATAAATTCTCGATAGCTTCTCGATCCATCAAGCTCTTTTTGCTATGGACACCTCTCGTTAGCTCCTCGATAGCTAATTCTTGTGTTTTAAAGCTCAACACCTCTCGACACCTCTCAATCCATTGAGCTTTATGATTTTTCTATATATATGTTTTAATGCGATTTTCTCTCATTCTCTCTAATCTCTCTTGATAGAAACTCACTTCTTTCTCTCACAAACTCCTCAAACTCAACCTCTTCACATTCCCCACTTGATCTTCGATCCTAATCAAGTTTTCTTCATCTGGTATGATCTTATTTCTCTCTTGTATCATGCATTTCTTTCTTTTTTACCTAAGTTTTGGGTTTTTGAGAAGTTTTTGTGGTTTTTCAATTTTATGAGGTTTTTGCAAAATTTTTGGGTTGGGTTTTGCTTAAATGAGTTTAAATCATCATGCATTGCATCACATTTGCATTTTTAACAATGATTCATGCATTTTAGTT
Organism: Quercus wislizeni; assembly: GCA_023055345.1. NCBI lineage: Eukaryota > Viridiplantae > Streptophyta > Magnoliopsida > Fagales > Fagaceae > Quercus > Quercus wislizeni. The sequence continues at coordinate 21,439,343 of JALGQJ010000010.1, forward strand.
GTGTGCTTACTATGTTAAACTGATGTGTGTTAAGTTTGGATTAGGCTCAGCCTATGATGTTTTTAAGTTTGCATATCACATGCTCATGCATTTTCATGCATACATACCTTCTTTTATCTTTAATCTGATATTTATATTGTTGGTGCTTTTCTGTGTGTTTCTTTCTCTCCCTCCTTCTTTCGTAAGTTGCTCTATGGCACCGAAACGAAAATCAACTCCGTCCCAATACCATCTTCGTTCTTGGGCATCACTTCTTCTAACACTACTCCTTCTTGCGTACGGTTCTATGATGATAAAGCCTGAAAGGAATTTTCGGAGAACTTTTCTCAATAAGGCTTTCATTCGAAACACCAAGTCATTCTATCGAACTTTTCCAATACTAACCTTCCCACTATCATCTATAGTCAGGGTTGAAGGTCACTGTGTGACATCCCGGTCACTTGTCCATCCGTGATCATTCAGGAGTTTTACTCCAATATGCACCGATTTGATACTTCAGTATCTCATTTTTCTTTTTCATTTGAGGTACATGCATTGTAGTTACTCTGGATTTTGTATCTGAGGTACTACATGTTCCTAGGGTAGTGCATCCTGACTACCCTAACTGCGATCGTCTGAAGACTGAGAAACCTTCATCTTGGGGTGACCGTCAAAAGACCCCTTACTCGAGCTTTGCAAAAGGTCTGAGATTCCTTAACATGGTAATGACATTCATTCTTCATCCTTTGTCTCACTATAACTCCATCATAGAGCCTCGTGCTTGATTTTTGTTATCCCTCTTAAAGGACATTTCTATTGACTTCCCTTCTCACTTTATTCTATCCCTTATAGATGTCTATAGGGATATGCCAACTCGTGATAAGCTCATTTTTCCTTCCGAGGCTTCTTCGTCCTTTTTCTGTCTCCTTTCCTGAGTCTCCTCATTTTACGATTATGAGTGCCATAAACACTGCTACCATGAGATAGAGCGAGGCCTAACTTCGACCAAGGCGGCCCTGGACTGAGACGGCAATTCCTCTAGCTTCTTTTGCTCTATCCACCTCCGCTCCTTTGTCTTCTATGGGTGGAGGGACTCTCGAGGCCATTATGTCACAGCTTGTTTGCATAGATGCTCGCCTTGATACACTCAGTGATAAGTTATGTCAAGTGAACACTCATGTTGGTCGTATTGCACAATGGCAGGCTGCCATGGGTGGTTTCACTACTTATACCTCTCCATCTCCACTGGCTTCAAAGGATGAGAGCGATGATGGCTCCAGTAGTGATAATGCTGATGAGGCTGGCAGTGATGATGTTAATGAGGACGATGATGCTAGCTTGTCTAGTGATGATGATATGTCTACTTGATGTACTTACCCTTTGTCACTCGTGATAAAAAGGGAGAGTAGTTTTGATATAAGAGTAGTCATATACATAGGGGGAGAGTTAGTATAGGAGATTCTTTGTGATAAGGGGGGTGTTTATACTATGAGGGATGTAATGAGATTTTTATGTATTTTTTTATTTTCTTTCTTTTACATTTACCTCATGTATATTGGTCTTGTGACCATTTGACATACATTGTACTTATATTTGGGTTTATATATGTGATTTATGTTATTCACCTATCTTTACATGTGTTGTTTCTTTTCTCTCTTTATGCATATGCTTCTTATATATTGTATACAATCTTTTTTTTTTTTTTTCTGTTTCACACAAAATGCCATGATGAGTTTTGTTTAAAGTGTTTTAGAAATACAAGTTGTCAAAGTCTTCTTGCCATAAACTCTCTTCTTGCAAAGTTTTTCAAGAGTTTGTGTTAGTATAGATTTTATTGTATTCAACAAGTAAGTATGAGTTGAGTGATTTATGACTTCTCTCATATGTTCATTTGTTTGTTGTGGTTTTGTCATGAATTGCCAAAGGGGGAGATTGTTAGGAACATATGTCAATATTTTATGTAATTGGCTAATCCTTTGACAAAACGCACTTTACTTGTAATTAGGTAGATCTAGGATGTGTTTAATGCTTCAAGGAACAAGGTTTCAAGATCAAGTGTTAAAGCCATGCAATTCTGTCTAAGAAACAAGTGAAAAAGTGCTGGATTTTAAAACTCGATAGCTAGTATCTATCGAGGTTTAAAAGGCTGTTAAAGCCCGATACTCGACAACTATCTCAACAGATAAGCTATCTATCGAGGTTTATGAAATTCAGTTTTTCAAAGCAGGTTTCACTTCAATCCGTGAATACATGTTTGGGCTTTCTTTTCTCACAACCCTAAACATATATAAGGGTTCTTTTAAAAGCCATCAAAGGTTGCGTGAGTGTGAAGCAAAGTTGTATTCAGGCAAATTGAGACTGAAGACAGAATTTGCCCTAGTTCTAATTTCTCTTAAAAAAGCTACTGCGTTTATACACCATAGGGTTTTGTAACCAAGGAGTTTCATGATCTTCATCGTGTTAATGAACTGAAGAACTTTGTGGCCATCATCTTTCTCAAGTTGGTGAGTAAGCCACATACTAGGATCAACGCATTGAATTGGTTAGCCACGCACTGGGAGCCGTGCATTAAAAGGAGAGATTGTCACTATAGAACAAGTCCAATTGAGTATTGGGGTAAGGGTTCAACTATAGATTGGTCGAAGGTACTGAGATTCCTTTACTTGTAACCACTTGTTGTGATAATAGTGGATTCTTGAGAGTGGTGACTTTAAAATCACCCAGTGAAGTTTTTGCCGTGTAGGTTTTCCCCATTCGTAAACAAATTACCGTGTCAATTTAATTTCCGCTGCATTTAGTTATATGGTGATTTGTTTGTGCTACCACGCGTATTGCATGTTAATTGAATTAACTAATCAACTTGGCTAATTAATTTGTTAATTCATCACAAGGGGTCAATACATTCCTACCCTATCATGAGACTTTTCATATATTTAAATATGAATTTTTTTATTAAAAAAAATTAATATTACTTAAATTTTATTATCTTGTTTTAGATGCAAAATTACTAATTAACCATGTAGAATCTTTTTTTCCTTCAAAAAATCTATAGACACAAAAAAAATTGACAAAACTTTTCATAGTTGTTGATGTGGTAGATTGGTAATGATAAGTAAAAATGTGAAATTAGTGGTAGACATAAATGAAAAATAGTAAAAGTTTGCCAGCTCAACTATTGTGGAAAATGTTGTGAAATTCTTCATGTATTGCTCTTTTTTTCCTTTTTTCTTTTTGTGAAAAGTACCATATTCACAATATTTTCACAACAAATCCTAAATATTAAGTTGTTACTGGTTCTAGTTTAAACCCACCACTGAAATTACTTTTTTCCCCATTAATAACAACCAGTAATAACTTGTCATTTAGGATTTGTTGTGAAAAATGTTGTGGAAGTAACATTTTTCTCTCTTTTTTCTTGTTTTTTATTTGATAAAAAAATGTTATTTTATGTATTGGCTAATATTTTTGGGCTAAAATTTTGGGGCCTTAGGCAACCGCCTCACTTGCTTTCATACTAGAGCTGACCCTGATGAGGAGGATGATACAAGTGAAAAAGATGTGACTGAAAACAATGACTTAAATTATGATTAGGGGAGAGGTAATGATTTTGAAAAAGAGAGGGTGAGACAAGTAATACAAAAGAGGGCGTTGAAGTGATGGCTAATATCTTTCTCCAAAAAAAAAAATAATAATTGATGGCTAATATCTATGGTTTGAACCCCCTTTCCTTATATATAAAAGAGAATAAATGAACAATATATGGTTAGAGAGTTTAAATTTTATATAAACTAGATAAGGGGCCCGCGTAATGCACGGATAATGTTGTAAGTTGGTATATGAAAAGGTTATGTAGAATGTTTAACATATTTTAGAGTAATAACATGAAGTAACACATTTTTTCTCATTCCAAAAAATACTTGCAATTAAATTTTCAATTAGAATTTTTTATACCAGTGACATTAGCTAATCAATTACATATATGAGAAGCTCACTTGATGTTGGTGATGTAGAGAGATAGAGCTGAGAAAGGGTGAGTTAGACTTATTCCATACTTAAATGATGTTATATAGGTTCCTCCTTATATTATCATGAACTACTTTTTTTTTTTTTTTAAGAATCACAAACATTAATAGTTATTCATGATTTGAGATAGATTAAGAAGAGAATCAAACACAAAGGTAGAATCCCTTGTGTGTGAATGTGTGTGTTTGATTCCAAAAAAAAAAAAAAAAAAAGGAAAAGGAGAAAATTGGGAATAAAACTCCTTTCCCATGCTTCTAGATCACAATTCATGTAAAATAAATGAAATGTTAAATAGGCACCTTGACTTTCACATTGCAATTGAAACTTTCATAATTGACTCATTCATATCCTTACAATTAATCATTAACTTTCACTTGATAGAACCATCGAAGGAAAGAAATCTCAACAATCTTCTTTGCTCATTGCTCCAATGACCAACATGTAAAATAACTATTTTTCATTCATTTAATGGCAACATCTATTCCTCTTTATTTTCCTGTTCAAGAAATCAAGCAAGGAGTGCAAATTCATTAAAGCTCGACAGCTGGTTAATACCTGCTCGACACCTCCTATCTGTCGAGGTTTAAGAATTTCAAATTTTAACTCTGATTTTCTTGGGATCCGTGAATCTGTCTATGGGCATTCTTTTCTCCTAACACTTGACATATAAA